>OV816023.1:25932789-26633989 GCA_929113105.1 Agrypnus murinus | reverse complement strand
CTATCGAACCAAAAAGGTAAGTAACCTATCTTGCTTTTATATATATATATATATATATATATATATATATATATATATATATATATATATATATATATAAACACATGACGGCATAACCTTCACATGCCTTTTACAAATATTTATTTGTGCATACTCTTTGATATTACTGTAATTTACATTTAGAAATTGACTTTTAAGCTAAGTATCTCAGAATTACTAAAAATGCACATAAACCCTTTTACTTTTAAATCCCTCATTTTATATTAATGTTTATATGTAAGTATTTATTCTTATGGTTTCCTGGTTAAATAGAGTAGCCCTGTGCCAGAAAACTATACTAATATAAATTTTAGTTATTTGCAAAATAAAGCAGTGTTTCTTTGTATATAAAAATTAATAAGGGCGTTTATTATTATTACATAGTACAGTGGCGTCGTAGTGGGGGGGGGGTTAACGGGCTGGACCTCCCGATTTCTTTTTTATTATCAAAATCTAGGATATGTGAAAATCTTAGTAGTATTTTGATTCGGAATTTTTATAGAGTAGCTCCACGCTACTGACATAATACATACTTATATATTTACATTTTTTAGATGCCTCGCCGATGTGTTGCGCCTAGATGTAAGTCTAATTATGACAGTCAGTTAAAAAATGAAAAAGTCAGGCAGTAACAACAAAAACCAAAACAACAGAGCCTTGTGGATGCGAAGCGGACATCTGCATCTTCAGCTGTATGTACCTATCAGTACAAGTAGTGGATTGTTAAAATTAGAAATTGGTAAGATTCAAATTACAATTTTTTTTCATAAATCATGTACTGTGGTTGTGGTGTATTAACCACAATCTTTATTATAAAGGATTTTATAGATTAATAAAGTTAATATTTTTTTTATATAAGAATAAATTTTAAAATTAAAAAAATCACTTATCTGGTTATACAGGGTGTCCCAAAGTGCTGTTTACACGCAATATCTCCCTTATTTGAAAAGATAAAGAAATCAACCAAAAACTATTGTGAATGACTCAAAATGGACCTTCAAAAAACATTCTTAAACGCTGGATACATAGCAACGTTTAAGAGATCATGCCAACTTGATTAATTTTTCAAATTGCACCCTCTGTTTATTTTTCACAGAAATGTATTTTTCACTTTATTCTGCATATGGTAGTATGCCTTACTTAATTGTCTAATGTGCATTTAGGGGTTTTAAAAAATATTTGTTATAAATTGAATTTATCTTAAACTTAAAGCAAATGCTCAAACTGCCCTCCTGTGGACTCTACATGGGCATTAAACTACCTCAGGAGTTCCCTTGTAGATGCGGCTCTAATCATAATATTTTTTGAATAAATAATTTAGTTAGTGAATATGAAGTGTACAATTTATAAAAAATATTTTTTCAACCATTAAATGCACATTAGATAATTAAGTAAGGCATACTACCATATGCAGAATGAAGTGAAGAATACATTTCCGTGAAAAAAAACATAGGGTGCAATTTGAAAAATTAATCAAGTTGGCATGATCTCTTAAACGTTGCTATGCAACCAGCGTTTAAGGATGTTTTTTGAAGGTCCATTTTGAGTCATTCACAATAGTTTTTGGTTGATTTCTTTATCTTTTCAAATAAGGGAGATCTTGCGTGTAAACAGAATTTTGGGACACCCTGTATATATTTATAGATAATCCAAACTCTTGTTGCTTGAATCATGTTAGTATGTTTAAATTCTTATAAGAATTATTCTTTTGCAAGCGAATTAAATTTTCTCGTTCTTCCTACCCTGGCTTTCACCTCAATCTGACTGTACCCCGTTTTCCATTTGTTTTGTGCTCGATCCTTTAAATTAAGATGTGAAATTTCTTTAAGAAATCTGGATTTCTGGAAGGAAATTTTTTGTTACGAAATTTATTATGTGTCCTTCGATATACATCACAAATCTTATTTATTAATCTTTATTTTGTTTTTTCCGTGTAGGAGATGATTCTTATGTAATTATTTCCTGAGTGTATTATGTTGTCTTGGGAGTTAATTACATTTTTTTGTCAACAAAATGTTCAATAACTAACAATATTCATAATCTTATTTTGTTATCTTTTACATTTTGTCATTCATTTTTATAAATCGTAAATATTTATTTTACTTGTTTGTAAATTTTATTTGTTCTAGATTCCTACAAGCCTTTAGACAAGAATGTGGTACAAGAATATTCATAAAGGAACCTTTTCTTACGAACAACGAAACTTTACATTATTTTTAATTGAATATTTACATAATTTGATAATACTTTAATTAGATGGTATGACATTAATGGCTGTTTTTAAATCAAATTGATATATCCTTTTTACATTTTAATTAATGACTTATATTTATTCATACAATCTCAATTCTGAATAAATTATCACTACAGGACCTATTATAATGTATTTGTTAATTTGTATCTATATGACTGCCAACATTATAATGTATTATATTATTAATTGTTACAAGAACTTTGTTTATTAAACACAATAAAATTTTGAATCAAGGTATTCTTTTCTGTGTGCAATTAGCCAATATTAACTCAATAATGTTAATATGTTGGTATAACGGGTCTCATACTGGCACAGTATGGATGGATATCGTTGGATATGGTTGCACACCGGTGCATAATAATCATCGTTATTATATTTTTTAATTGTATTATATTATACACTGAGAAAAATGGCTCGTAAAAGTTATGTCCCCGTCATCATATTAGCCCTCTTGATCTACAATTTTTAAACTAATAGATTTTTCGAACTATGTTTCTCAGTGTACAATATAGTAATATAATTAAAAAATATAATAATGATCATTATTATACACCGGTATGCAACCGATATACAGCCAATGTTGTGCCAGTATGAAACCAGAGTTATACCAACATATCAACAACATTGGGCCAATCTTGGTTATGTAAAATGGTCCAAGTACTTGCCAGTGTTATCATTTCGACACTGGCCCAATATTGGCTGCCGATATCGGCTATGTAAAATGGCCCAAATACTTACCGGTGTTATCATTTCTGCACTGTCCCAATATTGGTTGCCAGGATTGGTAATAACGGTGCCAATATTGACCCAATATTGGTCCGTTTGTTCAACATCGGCAAATTCTATATGGGTTGTTTTATTGCCTGAATAAGGGCTCTGAAGAATTAAATTTAGTTATAAATAGGATTTTACTTTACTACAGAAATACAGCTCATACCACAACTGTTATTATGTTATGTTATGTTATTATTTAAGAGACAATTAAGATGCCAATTTGATCGAATATTACCTAATGCTGAAGTTACAATTATAACCCACCAAAATAAGCAAATTCAAAATTTTAAAGGCAGGCGTTCTGAGAAATTCGTTGAACAGCGAAAAGTTCTTGTAAAGGATTACCGGTTTAAGCGCCCAATATGGACCAAAGCGGTAATTACAAATGTTTTAGGTGACCAAACATATTTGGTCAAAACCTTGGGTAATTTACTGTAGAAGAGACATACAGATCAAATTCGCAATGATTGTAGTGAATCGATAGCATCAGTTGTTTATCAAGAAAAGCCAGATGAAACACCAATTGATGGTATCGCAGATACCTCTTATAGGCGTTATAATTTAAGAAGTAGGGCTGATGTATAATCTTAACGATAGTGACCTCCTGCTGCCTTTAAGAGGGAAGACTGTGAAGAAAGATAGTTGTTATGTATCCAAGAAAAATGATGGATGAAAACATAATACATGTATTCCCAAAATTGTGTTTATTTATTTCTGTAAATACAGAATAGTGTCCCCGCGCAAAAGCCTCTTTTCCCAACTCATCTCCCAAGGAAGTAAGGAATACTCTTGAAATTCTTGTGTCACGCAATATTCTTAGGAGCAGGGTACCGGAACACTAATAAAACCCCTACTAGCCTACTAGTCTGTAAAATTGTTTCTGTTCTGGCTTTCCAACAGAACATTACTCACAGTATCTCGCAGGTAGTAAAATGTATTATAAGAATATTGGTATGACATTTGCGTGTACGGATTGTTTTCGTAAATAGTAGTAAATATAAAAATGTTAACGTATAAATGCTTTTTATTTAAGATGTCCGAGAATTGCTTTACTGTAATAATTTTAAAGGTAATATTTGTGCTGTTAATTTTAAGAATTTAGTTATTTTTAAAAATTACCCTTTATTCTAAACAGTGTACAAGAGAAAATATTGTTTATATCTCCCTTTAACTAGCTTCTGACTAATAACAATTGATTCGTGTATAAAACGTCATGAAATAAAAAGAACTTTGTAGATTGATAATAGACAATAATTTTAATTTGAAAAGAGACTTAAAGTCTATGTAAATCTAAATCTATCTTACTGAGCATGTGTAGCAATTAATAATAAAAAATAACAGAAAACTCTTTTTCACTCTCGAACAATTTATAAGCCAGCGGAAACATTTGTAAACATATGTTATCTGCATATTTCTCAAGCTTCATACCATTTGTGACGCACAGGCAGTGTTAGTTAGATTTAACATACTTTATGTTAGTGTAGATTCGATAGTAATTCGAGTAATTCCGATTGCGCTCACCAGCTGTTATTTCCCGTCAAGGCGAAGTATGTGTGTAGCTACAGACAGTAGCATTTCTTACTTTTAGAAATAACAAATCAAAGAATGACGTAGGGTCAGCCGTCGGCGAATACATTGCAACCGAGATTTGACATAATTTACAAATGACGCGAAACACGTTTCAGATGTTAGAATAATTAGGGGGAAATGTTGTTTATATAGATATATTATTTAAACTGATGGCCATGACGTCATGAATGTGGTGTTACGAGGTAAGCGCCATAAATTTCTCGGCCTGGTATAGAAAAAATACTCTTGGTAAAATATAATAATTTTTATTTTTCAATATAATCTCCCCTAATATCAATACCTTATTACAACGTGCAATTAATAATTCAATGCCCTTGTAAAAATAATCTGAAGTTTTTCCTTCAAAATGTTCAATTACAGTTGCTTGCAACTAGTGCTCGTCCTTAAAACGACGTCCCCTAAGGTCTTTCTTTAAATTGGAAAATAAATAATAGTCACTAGGAGTCATATCCGGACTGTACGGTAGATGATCCAATGCATCAAAGCCGCATTCGCGAATGAGAGTGCATTGTCGTGTAATAATCTCTTTATGCACTAAAGACGCATACTATGTACTGTTAACAGTTGTATTGAGTTATTTTAAATCAATCAGTAAAATGCCGTCACAATCCCAGAATATTGTTGCCATAACATTCTTTGTCGATTGAACGACTTTCGCCTTTTTGGGACGAGGTTCATTGGGTCGCCGCCATTGCATCGATTCCTTTTTGGATAGAGGATCATAATACAGAACCACTGTTTTATCTACAGTGACAATGGACTCCAAAATCGGGTCGTCTCCACACAAGTTGAAAAACGAGCGCGCAAATTCGACGTGACGTTGACGTTGAACAGCAGAAAAAAGACGCGGTACCCATCTTGCACTAATTTTATTCATATCCAAATGGTCATGAAGAATTCGGTAAACACTTGTTTCCGAAATGTCAGACATCACTGTTAACTCCTTAACTTTCAAACGACGATCTTCTAATACCATTTCTTCAATGATTGTAACTTTTTGAGGCGTTACCGCTTCAATTCACCGACCGGTGCTCTCATCATCTTCAAGAGATTCTTGCCCCAAACGGAAACATTTTGACCACTTTTTTACAGTGGAGAATGAAGGAGATAAATCACCATAAACGTTGTTTGATTTGATTAGGCGTGTGCCCTTCTTTTGTTAAAAATTTAATGACCGCGCGGTACTCAATTTTCGTTACTTGCGACATTTTCATGCACTTGTCACGATGCTTGAGTGGCTACTAAAATCTATTACGCTTCTAGCCGTAATATATATATATATATATATATATATATATATATATATATATATATATATATATATATATATATATATATATATATATATATATATATATATATATATATATATATATATATATATATATATATATATATATATATATATATATATATATATATATATATATATATATATATATATATATATATATATATATATATATATATATATATATATATATATATATATATATATATATATATATATATATATATATATATATATATATATATAGTGTAGGCCTCTTACATGTTCAACTGTGACGCAACCGAGTTTGAACATGTTGGCACCTGTAGAAGCCTGCCGTGCCGAGAATTTGTGGCGCTTACCTCGTAGCTATTCTCAGGTCAGACAAATCATAAAAAACACAAATTTTTGATTATAAATTTAAAAAAGTTTATATCATGCAAATAGGAACAGAAGACTAAAGTATTGTGACTAGTTCAGATAGAGGTCACACGAGGATAATAATTGTTCAAAACAGTTCTATAGCTTGAGGTTTTAATAGAAAAATTCTCATTGCATAACAATATGTAAGAGAAAAGACTCATATATAATTACAGGATGGAGACAAATATATTTTCATTAAATGTATGGATTAGTATGTTAAATACTGTCGTCATAGGTTTCTTCTTTTTAGATACGGTTTCAAGTGGCCCTGGATATTTGAACTTTTTGCAAAATAACTAGTTTAACGTTGTATGTTGTATCTTCGTAATTTAAAGTTGTTTTAGCAAGACGTTTTTGGGCTACATAATGTCAAAAAGTTAACAACTATTCATATAGGCGTTTTCCACATTTTTGGTTAGATATTGGATGGGCACTTGAATCAAGCAGGTATCAAGCTAGTGCAATAGCCTACAACATCATCTTTTAGGTTTCTATTTGCTATTGACCTGAAATGCGCAGTTTACTCGATTCCAACAGAAAACATTGATTAACATAATCTTTGTTAAAAGATTCTAAGAGAAGTGGAGTCAAAACAGCAGAAAACTAGTCAAAAAATAGTGCGATGCAAAAAGAGTCAATCTCATATTGAAAACAAAGAAGGAATTTTTGAATAGTTTATGCGATAGGTAATGAAAGTACCTAATTATTGTTAGTTCGATTTTGACATAGTTATAAACAACTACGTCAAAATAGACCAATCAATTTTGTTATCTTCTAATTTATCTTTTCACTAATAGTTACAAGTTTAATACAAAACTTAAAACCATGTTTATGATAACAGCCATTTCTGTCTTTCATAGGCGACAAGCCGAAAATGTGTTTTAAGTGATAATAGTTGATACCACTTGTTCCGATGATAAAAGTGATATAGATATTTACCATTATCTGTGTAATCTTTTTACTAACTGATGAAGTAGAGATTTAATATTTCGTCTATAGAAAAAAAAGTTGACTATCGCTGCTCACAAACTAGCGGGTTTAAATTTTTTTGAAACTGCCACAAATAAAATAAATCATTTTGTGATATTAAAGAAAAGAAAAAATGTGATAAAAATAAAAAAAAATAAATTTGTTCGAAAATTATCTCCTATCTCTTACTGCTTGAAATGCCAGCATTGAACAACGCAATTTTAACCACCCTGCAGGACTGTTCCATCTTTTATTTATCGCAACAATAGCGGCATTTAAGATTGAAAAACAAAATCATTTTTAAGGACAATTCAAAAGAAGTTATACAAGACATCAAACCTGATGCTTCTTTCTCCTACATAATCCGTACTATCTCTAACCTGGAAATTCTTACAGCATTTTATTCGATTGAAATAATTCTTCGAATGATTTATCGTCGCCACTGAAAGTTTTGATGTCGAATTTAGGATCTGACAGTATTTTTTTAACGACGTTAATATTATGCTGCATAGGGTTCCATATCATTATGGAACTTAGCAACTTAAAGCTACTAATTTTGCGTTCAAGTGAGTTAATCAAACTCCTTGTGTTCCTATCAGTTTTTACAAATATATTTTGGTGGAAGCAGACACATGTTTTTGACATTTCTTAATTAAAGTATATAAATTCGTACGCAAAGACTGCCGCGGCGCTAGCAATTTTTCAAGGTGGTGCGAGATCTCCGGATTGCACCTTCACAATGGCTATAAGGGTGACAAATCTTTAAATAGGAAAAAACAATTCTATTTGGTGGGCAAATGTAAATTTCTGTTAATTAATTGTTTAATTTCAGCACCACGCGCGCACGGCCGTTCATGTACTCCCACGTTGAGGAATGAACACCTTGTTCCAACACACATACCTGCCCGTAAACACAACCATATAAACACACAGTTCTAATTTAACCTAAATACACATACACTACACACACCTACACTGCATACGGGCAGGTCACCAACACGCACACTCATTCCTTGTTTGACAGCGTGGGAAACTAGTAGCAGTCTGAGATCTTTGGGCTCGCCTGCTGGAGGGTACAGCGGATAAAACTGGGTTCCGGGGTGTGCACTCCCAGGCTGCAAGGTAGTACAGGGGCCCGGGTCGGTCTAGCCAACATGACCTGGCTGCCCTATCAACTTGCGAAAATCTCGCTTATGCCGTAATGCCAGGTGGGGCCTGGACCGGGAACCTTGCGGTATAATGCGGGGGGCTCCGTCGAGGCCACCAGAGTCGGGTTCACAGGAATCCTTTGGCTGTTGCTGGTTCCTCAAGCTGTCAAACATGAAAAGGATTAGAAAACACGCACCTTATTTATATACACACAGTTTTACACAAAATTAAAATTTTTTGATGATGTCCGACAGTAATATAGAAAACGTTTCAAAAGTGCCCCCTGAAACTACGGAGCTTCCCGGCTCTCCCCCCTTTTCCCCTTTTACTCCCTTAAATCCTAATACTCCTTTAAATTCCTCCTTTCCCCAACTGCATGTTGAAGATGAGAAATTGGACTTTCTTACCTCTCAGAACCAATTACCGCTAAATTCAAATACTGCAATTCCGGTGGGTTTTATTGATCCTACCACCCCTAATTTTGCAACGCCTATTGTGCCTACTACTCAGTCAGGTTATAAAAGAAAACAACCCGATTCACACGGGTTAGAAAACAGTGCCAATGAATCTGTGGGAACTATAAGACCTATAAGCTACTCTAAAATAAATTATATCGTAGTCAAGAGAGAAGATGGTGATTTTGTTAGTGTTAGTCCTTTTTTAATATCTAGATTTGTGAAACATTATGTTGGAGACGTTAAGAGTATTAAGAAAATAAGAGAAGGCTTGTTGATTGAAACTGTGAATAAGGATCAAACGGTTCGTTTGTTAGGAATGACGAAGTTCAAAAACTTTAATGTAAAAGCTTACGCCCATGGAGCATTAAATTTTGTGAAAGGTGTTATCACGTGCAAAGATCTCGAAAACTGTAGTATAGAAGAGATCAAAGCTGAATTACTCCGTCGCAGAGTAGTTGATGTGAAAAGAATGACAGTAAGACGACAAGGAGAAGTGATCAACTCTGCTTTATATCTTTTGACTTTTGAGGGTATCAACTTGCCCGAACGAGTCAAGGTTGCATATTACAACCTACCTGTTCGTCCTTACTATCCAAAACCTATGAGGTGCTTCAGGTGCCAAAGTTTTGGCCATACGGCGACTAACTGCCGTAAAGAGCAGATCTGTGTTTGTGGTAAGCCGATGCATTTGGGCAAACCTTGCGAAGGCCCAGTAATATGTGTAAATTGCCAAGGCGATCCCTCAGCTAGATCTCGGAATTGCCCAACTTACAAAAAAGAATTTGCGATTCAAAAAATCAAAACTTCAAAAAGAATTAGTTATATAGAGGCAAGACAAGAATATGAACGTATGTCACCAATCACTCCACAAGCGTCATATTCAACTGTATTGAAAAGTACACCGTCCATGAGTACTAATCTAATTGAAGCATTACTTCCAGAAATTCGGAAAGTTATGAGTGAAGTGGTAAATTCGATTTTAAAAAATACAGTAGTACTACAGCAGAGACAGAGAAAGAAATACCACGAGAAGTAGATCTATTCGTAAAAGCTACACCTCAAGTATCCAATGGAAATACTAGCAATAGCTCTCGTGTTGATGAAAGAGGAACAATTGATTCTTCTCCCGGACCTTCTAACAGGTCTATCAGCATAGATATGGACACCAGTTTGGAGTCCATCGACACCACCATTCTAAATACTACTGGTACAAAAAAAAGAAAGGTTGGCAGAAGGGAAGACCCCGTAAGAAATAAACCTGATCAATATAATTATAATAAGTGTAACAAGGGTCAAGTCAATTTTTAATTAATAACTCACATAATGAATAAAAAGTGCATCATTCAATGGAACTGCCGTGGTTTCTTAAACAAGTTGAGCTCTGTTCAGTTACTTGTTAATGAATATGACCCGGCTTGTTTATGTCTACAGGAAACACATTTTAAAGTAAATCGGTCTTACTATTTGAAAAACTACAACATTCTTCGACGAGATGAGATAGGTGAACATAGAGCGCATGGTGGAGTTGCCATATGTATCAGAAATGACAGTGTTCATACAAATATAATCTTAAACACCAATATACAAACCATAGCAATGCAGATTACCCATCCAACCAATCTAACAATATGTTGTATTTATTTTCCTAGTGTTCCGTGGGACACTAACGACTTTGAAAACTTGTTGGATCAACTACCTCCACCTTACCTTGTCTGTGGAGACTTTAACTCTCACAGCCTCACGTGGGGATCCTATAAAACTGACTATCAAGGAAGAATCTTAGAAAGTCTTTTAGACAGACTAAATGTCTGCATTCTTAACAACGGCGAGAAGACTCATCTTGATGTATCGACAGGGAAATTTAGTACGATCGATCTTACGTTATGCTCTCCCCCTTTATTAAATTCCTTAGAGTGGTCGACCACATCAGATCTTCACTTTAGTGACCATTTTCCCATTGTCATTAATCGGGTAGACTCCGTATCAAATTCAAAGATGATCCCATCTAAATGGTTACTAAATAAGGCAGACTGGAATTTTTATCGACAAGAGGTGGACAATCTCATGTCTGCGGCAGAACGTGCATTATCCATATCGGATATTACTAACATTATAGTAGAAGCTGCTAACAAACACGTCCCAAAATCCAAAGAAAAGGTCTACAAGAAAACTGTACCATGGTGGAATGAAGAAATTTCATATAGTATTCGCGAAAAGAAACGCGCTTTTAAACTCTTCAGGCGCGAATTTACCATGGATCATCTAATAGCCTTCAAAAAATCTAGAGCCTCTTGTCGAAGAAAAATTATAGAAGCAAAAAGGAATTCCTGGAAAGAGTATGTGTCTAATATGTCTTTTGCTACTGACGTCAGCGATGTATGGAGGAAAATTCGGAATATTACGGGAAAACGTTCTTTCCCTGACATTAACTTTAAAGAAAACGACGAGAATGAATCTGGAGGCGTTCAAATTGCCAACAAAATGGCTCAATATTTCTCTAGTATATGTAACACTGACGTTCAAGAAGAATTACTACGAGATAATTTAAACTTTCCTCCTGATGATGATGCCGACCACAATCTCATGTTTAAAATTGAAGAGCTTGAAGATGCATTAAATAATAGTTGTGATACTGCACCAGGCAATGACAATATTGCAAATGCCTTTTTAAGAAATATGTCGCATAAATCAAAAATGATATTATTAACAGCATTCAACGACATATGGACCAACGGAGAATTGCCTATGAGCTGGAAAGAAGCGATTGTTGTTCCCATTTTGAAGCCCGGGAAAACTCCAACAACACCGGCACATTTCAGGCCCATTTCTCTTACAAGCTGTCTCTGTAAATGTTTTGAAAAAATGGCCAATAAAAGACTAACGTGGGTACTTGAATCGCGGAATCTTTTAAGCAAATATCAATTCGGTTTCAGAAAGAACCGATCTACTATAGATGCGTTGACGTACCTTGAGAATGCAGTCCAGGGATGCTTCGTCTCAAATCTGCATTTGTCAGCTGTTTTTGTAGATCTCAAAAGCGCTTTTAACACCGTGAAGCGCAGAGATATAACAGATCAACTTGCTAAATGGAACATTAAGGGTAACTTGATGAGATTTGTTTGTTCTTTTTTAAATGGTAGATCCATGAGAGTTAGAGTTGGTAACGTATTATCTCAAAACTTCCCGTTAAAAAACGGAACTCCTCAAGGTTCCAGTTTAAGCTCAACACTTTTTCTTATCGCTTTGCAACCTGTATTAAGAACTGTTGAAGGATCGGTCTACTACTGTGCTTATGCAGATGACATTGTTTTATTCAAATTTGGCCAATCTTTCAATAACATCGAGGCATCCCTGCTAGTACTTGTCAGCAGAATCACAATTTACAGCTAAACTCATTACCTATAAGGAACACAGAAACTACTCGCTATCTTGGAATAATTCTTGATACAAAACTCAGTTGGACTCCACATATTAACGATCTAAAAGCCAGATGCTACAATATTCTTAATATATTAAAATGTTTAGCAAATATTAACTGGGACTCAGACAAGCAAACACTTCTACTGTTATACCGAGCAATGATCCTTTCTAGACTCGATTATGGTAGCATTGTTTATTCATCCGCCAAGCCTAGTCGACTGCGTGCATTAGATTCAGTTCATCATGCAGGAATACAACTCGCTACAGGTGCCTTTTATACAAGCCCTGCCTCAAGTCTGTACGTAGAGTCGGGACTAGAGTCGCTGCAATTACGCCGTAAACGGCTTCTGTTAAACTTTCGAACTAATGTACTCAGACAAAATAACAATCCTAATAAGGAATCACTTTGCAATTCTCCATTGTTGCAAAGATAAGTCAACAGAGGGTCGTACACTAAACCTGCTATCATAAGATCAAAGATTCTCTCGAGGAACTGGAACATCCCAGAGGAAAAACTGTATGCAGTAGAAAATGTTAATTTTGTCTCCCCATGGACTATTCCAGATATGGTTTACTGTCTAGATCTAGAAAAATATAACAAAAATGAAGTTGCTAGCGTCCTTATTAAACAGGACTTTCTGCGCATTTTACATAAATATGATCCTTGCGAAGTGTTATATACCGATGGATCCAAAACTCAATTAGGTACAGGATGTGCAGTAGTCACGCAAGAGTCCACAATGACATGGTCGCTTCCTCAAGCTGCAAGTGTTTTTACGTGCGAACTATATGCCATTCTACAAGCATTATTGGTTTGTCGGGAAAACCCAGCAACAACACTCCTGATTTGCATTGATTCTATGTCATCGCTTTTAACTTTAAAAGATAAATTCTCCAGAGAACCTATGATGCAAGAAATATTATCTATTATAAACGATCTTGCAAATCAGGAGAAAAAGATAGTATTTGTGTGGGTCCCAAGTCATATAGGCATCGCCGGAAATGAGAATGCAGATAAGGCCGCTAAGTTCGCAAGTCGACAAGCACCTAATGTCGTTAAAGTTATCACTTCCCGAGATATTAAAAACTATATAGGTAGTAAGTGCAGAATGGAATGGGAAACAATGTGGAATCAAAGCACAGATAAACTTAAAAGAGTAAATCAATCTATTAAATGGTGTCCATATCAGTCAACACTAAAACGCAGAGAAGAGGTTATATTCTGCCTACTTCGAATAGGGCATACACGTATGACCCACTCTTACTTAGTAAGTGGAGAAGCCAGACCAGAATGTGCTACCTGTCAGGTTCCCTTAACAGTAGAACATATTCTGATAAATTGTAGAGAATATGACCATGTCAGAAGAAATTGTAATTTAGCTGCATTATTGGATGAAGTCCTTAGAAATGATAGAATTAATATCAATAAATTAATGATATACTTACGAGTAACTCACTTACTCCCAAAATTATAGTTGGCTTATCTGTGATATTTACACTGTTATATTAAAAATACTGATTTTGATATTAGTTTAAATGTGCGTTTTAAAAGATATTATCTTGTATATAAAGTGTTTTATGAATTGTCCATGTTTATATTCTATTTACACACGTTATTTTATTTATATATTGATTTTTATATATATACATCATTTTATTTATACATTAATTTTACGTTTTATAGATTTATTTATACACAGTTTTATATATACATTGTTTCTGTCGCATATCTGTTGTCTTTGTCTATTATAATTGCTATTGATTAGAATATTATTACTCAGTAATATCTCATTAGTATGGCGGTAAAATGACCTTGGCAGTCGAAACCGCCTAATTTAAAAAATAATAATAATAATAATAATAATAATAATAATATTAATAACCCGCAGGGTGGCTGAAAGCGGGCAGCCATTGGGGAGTAGCGCCCCCACGGGTACCAGCTCAGTACACCTCGTTCCAACACACATACCTGCCCGTAAACACAACCATATAAACACACAGTTTTCTATTTTAGCCCAAACACACATACACTACACACACGTACACTGCATACGGGCAGATCACCAACACGCACACTCATTCCTTGTTTGACAGCGTGGGGAACTAGTAGCAGTCTGAGTTCCTTGGGCTCGCCTGCTGGAGGGTACAGCGGATAAAACTGGGTTCCGGGGTGTGCACTCCCAGGCTGCAAGGTAGTACAGGGGCCCGGGTCGGTCTAGCCAACATGACCTGGCTGCCCTATCAACTTGCGAAAATCTCGCTTATGCCGTAATGCCAGGTGGCGCCTGGACCGGGAACCTTGCGGTATAATGCGGGGGGCTCCGTCGAGGCCACCAGAGTCGGGTTCTTTGGAATCCTTTGGCTGTCGCTGGTTCCTTAAGCTGTCAAACACAAAAAGGAATAAAAACCACGCACACTATACATACACCCACAACTTCACACGCCAAATAAATTTTTAATATGGATGTTACTGAAGATAATAACGTATTAAAAGTGCCCCCGGTGACGATAACGGAGCTTCCCGGCTCCACCCCTGTACCTCAAATTCCTCCTTTATCCCCAATTAACCCTACCCTTACGAATCCCATTCCCTCATCAAGCGGAGAAAATAATTCTCCTCATAAAAGGAAAAAGTTCGGCAAATCATCGCCTGAGCATGAGACAGTGGAGCCAATTAGAGAGAGTACTCGAGAGTAATCAGTTACTCGAGAATAAATTACGTTGTAATTGAGAGAGAAGACGGCGGAGATTTTTTTAGTGTCAGTCCCTTTACAATATCTCGTACATTAAAAACTTTAGTAGGAGATGTTAAAAACGTCCAAAAAGTCAAAGAAGGCCTTTTGGTAGAAATAAGCGATAAAGAGCAAGCTAAACGATTATTTAAAGTCGAAATGTTTGATAAATACAAAGTAAAGGTATACCCGCACAGAACTTTAAATTTCGTGAAAGGCGTTGTCACGTGCAAAGATTTGGACAATTGCACAATCGACGAAATCAAGCAGGAATTAAAGTCACAGAAGATTACAGATGTGAAAAGACTTACGGTTAGACGTCAGGGCCAAGTTCTAGATACATCTTCCTACCTCATGACGTTTATAGGAACTAGATTACCAGAGCGAATAAAGGTAGCATTCTATTCGTTGACGGTACGGCCATACATTCCATCCCCTCTCCGGTGTTTCAGATGCCAGAAGTTTGGCCACACGGCTATGAATTGTCGCAGAGATCAAGTGTGTGTTTGCGGAAAACCTGAGCACAAAGGCAGACAATGTGAAGCCCCAGTAACGTTCATACATTGTGGTGGTGAGCATTCAGCTCGATCCTTTACCTGCCCGGTATATAAGCAGGAAGTCGCAATACAAAAGATAAAAACTTTAAAGCGACTAAGTTACGTCGAGGCAAAACAGGAGTACCTTCGGTTATCTCCACCTACACAGCAAATAACCTACGCAAGGGTAGCTCAGCAGCAACAACAATCACCTGCTTCATTGCTGCTACCAGAAATAAAGAAGATGATAATCGAAACAGTGAAAAGTACATTGGATGGATATAAAATCGCTCAGGAATCGTTACCCACCAATACTCAACTTACACCAATACTCAATATTACCCCCTTTACACCCATACCCACAACAGATATTTTCCCCACCTTTACCCCACCTGAAAATAAAAGTCCGGTGCCTCAACACACCACAAAACCTTATAACCGGCTTTCTATTGAGAATTCTCCCATTCCCACTTTCAGAGTTCTTGACCTGACGAAATCCTTATCCTTAACCCTCTCGTCAGACTCAGAATCCTCTACATGTAATAAAACTGGTACAACACCAAAAGTTAAAAAGAAAGGTTGGCCTAAGGGAAAGCCAAGAGGAAGTAGCGGTTCGCGCTCAAGCAATTAATATTGCAATCAAATATAGTATTATTTAATTTCTCCTTCCTACTTCTATTTCAAATATAATTCTTCTATCTTGTCTTGCAATGACCTTAATCCGGTCTTAAAGTACGCATTATATTACCTTCCAGTTATGGATAATAATAACAATAATCTTATACAGATAAACGGTTTAGTAAATCACTATCCGGAAATTAAAAAGATCATTGTAGACAAAGACCCGTTCTGTCTATGTTTACAAGAAACCAGATTGAAAGCTAATCAAAACTTCAATCTCCGTGGTTTTAAATGCTTTCGATCAGATGCTAGAGGTGGAGATAGAGCGCATGGAGGTGTAGCCATTTTTATTAAGAACGGTATTTCCGCTGAGGAGGTAGTCCTTAATTCTACCGTTCAAGTAATAGCAGTGAGCTTGTTACATCCTGTAAAAGTCACCATTTGTAATGTATATCTACCAAATGGCCCCAGAAACGTTGCAGAAATGCAGAATATTATTAATCAACTCCCTTCGCCGTTTCTATTCGTGGGAGATTTCAATTCTCACAATCAGATATGGGGATCTGAAACTACGGATTTGAACGGTAGAATTGTGGAAGATGTTATTTCGGATAATGAATTAGTTTTATTAAACACAGGGAAGCCTACGTTCATAAATGCCCGGTCTAACTCGTTTTCACATCTGGACATTTCAGTTTGCTCTCCACCTCTAGCTCTGCAAATAGAATGGGATACAATGGAAGAGGAAATCTTTTCAGACCACATACCTATATGTATGTCGTTTCCTCGGGGTTTAAAAATCTCATCACTTCCACCACGTTGGGTTGTAGACAAAGCTAATTGGGAAAAATACGAAGCAGCCATACCTGATATACGTTTTTCAAATAATACATCAGAATGCGTCGACAACTTTACCACAGCCATTTTAGATGCAGCTGCAATCAGCATCCCGAAATCATCGGGACATTTACCAAAACGGGTTGTGCCATGGTGGAGTGATGAGATTGAAAACATAGTCAGGAGAAAAAAAAACAGGCATTAAACCGTTTTAAAGGAAATCCAACGACTGAAAACTGTATAGCTTTTAAACGTCTTCGAGCTAAAGCAAGACGAGCTATTCAAATGTCAAAACGCAAGAGTTGGCAAGGGTATGTTTCGTCACTTACTCCAGCTGTACCACCCAGTGAGATCTGGAGGAAGGTAAGAAAGATTTCTGGTAAACAAGTTAACAATCTGCCGTCGCACCTTTGTATAGACGATAGGACGGTGTCAGAACCTGCAGTCATGGTTGAAGTTATGGCGGAGCACTTTAAAAAGGTCAGTAGCTCCGATAACTACAGTGTAGAATTTTAACGCCACATTGCTGACACCGAGCTAAATCTAGACTTTACTACAGACTCTGACTATGCTTACAACCAGAACTTCACAATATCAGAACTAGAACATGCCCTTGCGTCATGCTCCGATTCAGCTCCTGGCCCTGACGGAATACCGTATTCTTTGTTGAAGCACCTCCCATCTTCTAGCAAAAACTCTCTACTTAAGCTCTATAACAAAATCTGACAGGCTGGTGAATATCCAGAGCAATGGAAAAATGCTATAGCAGTTCCAATCTTAAAGCCTGGGAAAAATCCAGATCAACCAACGAGCTATAGACTGTTGCACTGGTAAACTCTTCGAAAAGATGATCAATTATCGGTTGGTATGGTATATAGAAAGGCATAACTTGCTATCTCCATATCAACACGGATTTAGACGCAACAGATCAACAGTTGACAACTTAGTCTCACTGGATAATGCCATACAAAACAGCTTTGCGTTACGCCAACATACAGTCGCTGTCTTTTTCGACATAGAAAAAGCATATGATATGGCATGGCGCCACAACATCTTAAAAACGTTGCATAATTGGGGGTCAAAGGAAAAATGGGGAAATGGGAAATGGGTCTATTAATAGAGAGTTTTTTGTCGGAACGGAAAATACATGTCAGAATGGGCAATGTAACGTCATCTCCAGTCGTCCTAGAGAATGGTATTCCCCAGGGATCAACATTAAGCGTAACATTGTTTATTATTGCTGTCAACAATCTGTTAGAAGCAATCGATGGGGAGGCCGTAAGTAAAATGCTGTACGTTGACGATTTGTGTCTTTACAAGTCTGCTTGATCAATGGAAGATATAACTACAGAACTACAAACTGCAATAGATCGACTTTATAACGCAGCCAGTAACATAGGATTTAAATTCTCAGAGCAAAAAACGGCATGCGTGCACTTTTGTCGACTGCGATCATGCCAAGAGAATCCAGTTATTAATTTAAATGGGTCGCCTATTCAGTTTGTAGACTCCATAAGATACCTCGGACTTACCTTTGATTCGAAGCTTAATTGGAGAAAGCATGTTACCGGTTTACGCGCTAGATGTCAGCAATCCCTGAATATTATGCGATGCCTGGCAAATATTAATTGGGGAAGCGACAGAGACACTCTAATTAGTATATATCGTGCAACAGTTTTATCAAAACTCGATTACGGCTGTTTTATATACGCTTCTGCACGGAAATCTGTTTTGCAAAAGTTGGAACCGCATCAGAACATGGGGCTTAGACTAGCCACCGGAGCCTTTCGTACTAGTCCATCGATATCCCTGTGTTGTGAATCGGGTTTTCTTCCACTTAAACAAAGACGTGTGTATTTACTCATGCAATACGCAGTGAGAACATGGGGACAACCCCACCACCCTAGCTACGATAACTTTTTTTCCGAAGAACTTGAAGAGATATATTTTTCTCGTCGCACAATAACTCGACCGTCTAGAATTCAATTTACAAAATCTTTGAACGACTTTGAGGTCAACAACTTGCCTTTAGTATACCAGTTGGGCCCGTGTGAAGTACCTCCGTGGAACCTGTCAAAGCCAATCTGTCATACGGAATGTGCTACAGTCAAAAAAGGGGACATTAGTACCATTTTTTATGTAACAACATTTAAATTTATTCTGAGCAAATATCCTCAAAGCCTAGTCATATATACAGATTGGTCTAAAACAAGGACGGGAGTGGGAGCTGCAATTTACGTCCAAGACAGTTCTTACTCTTGGACATTACCTCCCATCGCGAGCATATACACCGCCGAGCTCTATTCCATATGGCAGGCTTTGAGGTATTTTGAAATGTCTACGCACACGTCAGTACTAATTTGTACAGATTCGAAAAGTTCCACGGAAGGTCTAACTGACACTTTTAATGATGATCCCCTGGTTCAGAGTATTTTAACTTTAATTCAGTGACTGAAATCTACAGGAAGAAAAGTCGTTTTTGCTTGGATACCCAGCCACATAGGCATACTGGGTAATGAAAAGGTCGACGAGGCAGCCCGTCTGGCTGCAAACACAGGAGTAATCGACCAAAACATCCCCATTCGCCATAATGATTTGTCGTGTCATTTGAAACAAAAAACAATCTCCTCATGGCAGATCATTTGGTCTAACAGCGAATCGAAATTAAAAGCTGTTAAACCAGAAGTGAGGAAATGGAGATATTCAGTATCACTAACAAGAAGAGAACAGGTGGTAGTCTGTAGAGCTAGAATAGGACACACTCGGTTGACTAATACTTACTTGCTGGCAGGCGGACGGCCACCAATATGTGAACATTATGGAGTAACACTAGGAGTTCGGCATCTGCTTTTAGACTGCCCGCAATATGATATTCAGCGTCAGAATTTACACCTACCTGATAACATGACAGAATGTCTAGGGGATACCCCAAACTCCATTATAAGGCTTGTAGCATTTCTGAAATCTACACGTTTGTTATGCAAGCTGTAACAGATTGCCATTAATAAGTACATAAATGTTATCTTTGACTGTGATAAATAGTAAAAGCATAGTTCTATTTAAAGATATATATTTTATATTTATATACATATATTTATATTTATACAATATAGTTGGCTTATCTATGATATTTACACTGTTATATTAAAAATACTGATTTTGATATTAGTTTAAATGTGTGTTTTAAAAGATATTATCTATTATATAAAGTGTTTTATGAATTGTCTATGTTTATATTCTATTTTATATATATATATATATATATATATATATATATATATATATATATATATATATATATATATATACATATATATATATATATATATATATATATATATATATATATATATATATATATATATATATATATATATATATATATATATATATATATATATATATATATATATATATATATATATATATTGTTGTATTATTTTGTCGTAAATAGGATTTAGTCAAAATTAATGAACATTATATAATCAAACTGTATCATATTGCTTTATTTTGAATTAATTGCAGCGAGTAATTTCGTTTCTAGCTACATAAAGTAAGAAAATATTTTGAGTGCCAATTATTTATTGAACGGTCCTCGTATAACGCATAAATTTTATTTTAATACATGTTTCGAATTTAAAGGTGAATAAGGCTAAGCTATTTAAGCAAGAAACTTTTATTTTTGTTTAAAATATTATCATTTTGTTGATAAAGAAAATACTAAGCTCTGCAGGACATTTGTTTTAAAGTAATTAATGCTAAATTAATAAGAAATTCGTATAAGTGTGGATTTGTTGATGATATTTTATGTTGGGGGAAAATGTGTTTAGAATTGATAAGAATTTAAAAGAGTGCCTTTACTTAGAAATAAATAAAATTGTGGGCAGTTGTTTTGAGCCAGTTGTGGCGGCAGTATGTTTTTTGAAAGCCATGCAGGTGCACGTCGCTGAGTGTACACACGCAAAATCAAATGTATTATTTTATTTATGGTTAGAAATGAATGCAAAAGTGTTAATTATGATTTAAAAGGATGTAAGAAGATTATTGTATTAAAAATAGTTGATTAAAAAGGAAAATTATAAGTTAAGATAGCAAGAAGGGTATTCAGTGTATTGTTTAAACGAAAGTGTTTTGAAGAAAGATAAAGTGCGGAGTTGTTTTTTTGTTAAAAGGAAAAGGTTCCGGGGATATTTTTTAATATAATCAAAAACTGATTGTGTTGGACATCAACAGTTTCTTTATTTTTTTATGCTCAAGTTAAGAATAATCACACTGGTTTAAAAAATTTATTGTTTGAAAATTGTAAAAAAGGTCATTTACAAATGAGTGCAAATAAATGTTAATTTGGTTCTAACAGGAGTGCATTATTTACATCAAGAAATATAAGAATCCTCAGAAGTAATTATTGTTCCTACCTGAAACAAAAGAAAAGAATTATTTATAAAATAATAAAAAAACAGTTTTATAAAAACAGTTTATCCAAGTACACTTACCATTGGATTATTATTAGCTTCTCGACACCCAGGGGAAAGGAGTCAATCGTCTACCTGCATCCAACAGCAACCGCTTGGGGGAACGTGACTACATCAGTTCAGCGCTTTTGGTGGCGGTAAGAAATAAATTGTGAACATTTGCAATCAAAATTTGAACATTCTTTTATCCGCAATAAACAGTAACCGTAGATAATTATTTTGTTGGAATACTTACTCCATTAAAATTCATGTAAAGGCAAGGCAGATATTTTGTAAAACAAAACTGCACCATATACGAATCTCTTTGTTTCATTTGTTATTTGATTAAAATTTATTTCTGAATTTTGAGGTGTTGCAGAGTTGCCTATTTTTGAACCTCGATAATTTTAAAAGACCCTGTGAGTATCAGTCTCGTGCTAAGATAAGCTTAGCTGGCGCCCAACATTGTTTTTTTTTTAGTATTTCATAATTTTTAATATACAGGGGATATCAGAGTATTAGTCTTACTTTGTGTAATATTCTGTTTTTATTGATAATTATGCTTTTGTCATCATTATTAATCTAATGATAATAGTTGGTTTGATTGTATAATCAATTTATTCAACAATATATATATATATATATATATATATATATATATATATATATATATATATATATATATATATATATATATATATATATATATATATATATATATATATATATATATATAAATATATATATATATATATATATATATA
Organism: Agrypnus murinus; assembly: GCA_929113105.1. Classification (NCBI taxonomy): domain Eukaryota; kingdom Metazoa; phylum Arthropoda; class Insecta; order Coleoptera; family Elateridae; genus Agrypnus; species Agrypnus murinus. Next base: position 26,611,702 of record OV816023.1, on the reverse strand, counting down.
TATATATATATATATATATATATATATATATATATAAATATATATATATATATATATATATATATATATATATATATATATACGTGCTTATCTATCTTTTTCGACTCCGACAGGCTATAAGGCGCCCGCGACTCCGGCCTTAAATATACAGATACGGACATACTAGTTATCGCTATTGCTTTATACAGCTTTGTTGATGATGAGCACGTCGAGAGGGGAAATTTTTTTTTGTAAATTCTTTATACTTAGAGTGAACAAATTACCGTACCATTTCGCCTCTGAATCTTTAACATGCGCTTTTAACTCCTATTTGTATATTTTATATATGACAACCAGTTGCGTTCGCCTCCAGCGGCGTTGCTATTATTTCGGAGTCGAAAATGTATTATTTGTATCTCGTTATATATTAATAACCATATTACCAAAGCACGCACGGTTCTTCTGTCCTTGTTGTTTAACAGCTTCGCTGAGTACCTCTATTATAAATAGTATTATTTGCATTGTTATCTATAAGTCGTCTGCTTACTAATGATAATATTTAATTTAATAGAGATATGTCATATTTTAGAAGGAAGGTTGATTATATTTGTATCGTTGGCGTGTAATATTATATCATTTTACCACGTACTTTCACGTATTTAGAGTTAAAGGAATTGGTTAAAAGACTTAATTTAATTAATTTAATTTAAAAAGCTTAAGTTTTTGTTAGAAGTTAACTTTTTATTTATTCAGTTAGGGAAGTACATTTATTTATTCCTCAAAAATGACTACTTTAAGCCTAAAGGACTAATTTTCCAATAATTTAAAAGATTTAATTAAGCAAGTGCAGCATACAAGGTGTAAAATCGCTTCACGCACGATACAGTTTTATGTGCATTTTATTTCAAACCCTAATACTATCTCCCCTAATTATTTTACAGTAAAAATATTCGGGAGTGTTATAAAGAAAAGAAATACGAATCGAATGATACCTTTGGTTACGGATTACATTTGTAGAAGAGTAAAGAAAATAGAACTTTCGTTTCTGCAAAACATAGCTATGCCTTGGAAATATTGGAACGATCAGAAATCAATTATACCTTGAAAATATTGGAATGATAGAGGAAACATTTGCTTCATAGTCAAGATTATTTTGACAATCCAACTCGAAAATTTTTAACCAATTAAATTACAGAATTTTTTAAATTAGGACAAATGAAATTAGTTTATAGTGAAAAAACCAGTAGTGGTTTTTTCTCAGTGAAAAAATGTATGTCAAAATGAAATGTCAAATTTGTTCGATGGATTGTCAAGCCGAATTCAACTCGTGATCTAATTTTTTCTTGCAAAATTTGTCATTTAAGACATTCGTAGCTTTGCTTTTATAAAATTACACTTGTCTCTTTCGTCGACTCGTGTAATTTTAGTAGCAAAAGATACTCATTTCTGAAATGACAAATTTTATCGGAAAAAATTAGACCACTTGTTAAATCATATATGAAAAATTGAATTAATTCGTGTTTTGCAGTATTTTTGGATATAAGATAGGACAAAATGTAACTCATATCGGAGAAAGTGCAAATTATTTAAAATTTGTTATAATAAAACAATCGTATTTGTTGATTGAACCTTACAAGGACTGAGGTTGTCTCTTTGGGGCCTTCGTGGCGGCCTCATCGGGCTTTCTTAAGTTATTTAATTGTAAAATTACTTCAGATTGCCCCTTTTGATACTTCATAGCGATCTTAAGTGGTTCCCCTACGTAGTTTAATCCAGAAAAAAACTGTAGCTATCCCGATCGGGTCTTCATGAAGTCTTAATCAAGCTTCCCTAAGTAACTTATCCTTGAAAGAAATTGGGGTTGACGTAATCGGGTACTCATAGGAACTTGATCGGGCTATCTTAAATAGGGCTATCTTCAAATACACCTTATGAGACTTCTAGACCAAGTCGGGTAAATTTCCAATGTCGAGTTGTTTTGAAAATAAAAATCTTTTATGTTTCACTTGCATATTATTCTTTGTTTATACCTGTGATACGAACTATATAAACAACTCTATAACAACCAGGGCATTATAAACGAGCGTTATAGTCTATAGCGCCCGCTCATCTTATCGTATACTTTGCAATCGGGTCCGGCGTTCTATTAATAATAATAATAATAATAATAATAATTTATTGACGGATATCCATTTAACAATATACATATAACATAAAGTATTCTAAGTAGTAAAAGTATAAATAAAATAATGTAAAGATAAAATACAGGCACCGACTAACAATAATACATAAACATAACGATGACATAAACATCTTCTAAGCGGTAATATTACTAATTAGAGCACGCTTATAAGATTGCAAAGAATTATTAAATAAATCGACTTTATAATAAATATTGGCATAGCGCATCATTGTTTGCATGGGGCTGTTTAAATTATAGTTGGTAGAATGTGCAGTTAATTTAAACAATTCTTTAGAACGTGTAATTCTTTGAGAAATTTGAAAATTTAATTTACATAAAAGAACAGAACAGTCTATAACACCATTAATTATTTTATATAGAAAGCACAGAGATAACATGATTCTCCTGAATTCCAGGGTAGGCAAATTTACAACAGCTAATACATAACTATAACCTGTGTCACTATAATTTATATTTATTTTAAAGGCTACAAACCTTAAAAATCTGTTTTGAGCTTTTTCTAATTTGGATATATAAGTCTGATAATATGGAGCCCAAACAACAACACAATATTCTAAACGAGATCGAACTAATGCGCAATATAACATTCTAAGAGTCCAGACCCCAAACTCCTTGCACTGCCTAAAAATAAACCATAACTATAACCTGTGTCACTATAATTTATATTTATTTTAAAGGCTACAAACCTTAAAAATCTGTTTTGAGCTTTTTCTAATTTGGATATATAAGTCTGATAATATGGAGCCCAAACAACAACACAATATTCTAAACGAGATCGAACTAATGCGCAATATAACATTCTAAGAGTCCAGACCCCAAACTCCTTGCACTGCCTAAAAATAAACCCTAACATCTTCAACGCTGAATTAATTACAGTTTGTATATGATTATTAAAAGATAGTCTTCTGTCAAATATAACCCCGAGATCTTTTATTCTATCAACACGCTGGACTATATAATTATTTATTTTGTAGATGTATGTGATTTGTTCCTGTGTACGATAAAATGAAATAATAAAACATTTCTTAAAGTTTAAGTCCATCCCGTTTCTGTCACACCAACTAATCAGATGGTCGATATCATGCTGAATTCTAAAACAATCATCAATGGAATTTACTCTACCGTATAATTTCAAATCATCGGCAAATAACAACGCTTTGCAATACTGTGTGGATTTAGTAATATCATTAATGAAACAATTGAAAAGGAGGGGGGAGAGATGGCCTCCTTGAGGGACACCGGAAGTTACTTGAATTTCTTTAGATGTGTAGCTTTTAATTTTGACAATCTGAGTTCTCAGGCTGAGATAGCCATTTAGCCAAGCTAGAAATGGATCCGCTATGCCCATACCTCGTAATTTAAACAAAAGTAACTGATGGTTAACTTTATCGAAGGCTTTTGAGAAATCGGTATAGATGGCATCAATCTGACACCGATTCTCAAATGCCTCGAGAATATCATGTTGATAGCATAAAAGGTTCGTATCCGCAGATCGACCCTTCGTGAACCCATGTTGGTTATTGTTAATAATATTTTTAAAACAATAGGATATCTTATCCGCTACAATACATTCTAAAATTTTAGGTATGCAAGATAATATCGATATGGGTCGATAATTAGCGACCATATGTTTATCGCCAGATTTAAATATAGGGGTAATATAGCTTATCTTCCAATTATCATAATATTGGCCTGAATATAAGGACATATTAAATAATACAGTAAGCGGTTTAGTTAACGCAAATCTACAGTATTTCAAAAATGTTGATGGAATGCCATCTGGACCACAATTATTTGTTATTTTCAAATTGGCTAACTTATTAAAAACATCTACACTTTCTATACATACATTATTAAGATCTAATAAAGCATTTTCATTATTATAAGTATCAGGGAGATTAACATCTGAAGTTGAATAGACATGAGCAAAATGATCCGCAAACATATTTACAATTTGTTGTGGATCACTTGAAGAAACAGTATCATTAGATAAGCTGTTAGGAATGCTAGCAGCATTGCGTTTATTATTAATTAAAGACCAGAATTTCTTTGGATTATCCGATAATTCTTTTTCAATATGGTTGTTATAAGATTTTAAACAATCTAATGACACTGTTTTACATTTTTCCCGAAGTTCACTAAAATATACGTAATCGACTATATCTCTAGATTGTTTATACTTCTTGTGAGCAATCTTTTTTTGTATAACTAATTCCTTAAGTTCAAGGGAGAACCAGACCGGGAATTTTCTATTTTTAATTATTTTTATTGGTGTAGTAATTTGTTTGTAATAGTCAAAGTTTGCGTACGAGTGTGTTGCAACACAACAAATAACGAGTATTTGCAACGTAGTTTCTGGGCGCGTGATCCGCGAATTCTTTTGTGCCGAATTCTGCAGAAATTTCTTAAATAAAATTAACTTGTTCTTTACATGAGTGCTATAAGGACTTTTTTTGTTTTCATGCTGGTAACAACAAAACATTTGAATTTAAATTGTCATATCTCTGTTTGACTTTTGTAGATTTAGTAAAAGTTGTTACCATCCGACAAACAAAAAAATTCCTAACTTTATAAATATATAAACAACGTCCTTCGCAACGCCAACAATATTATAAAATAAAATTAATTTTCTACTTGTACAATATATTTTCGTGAAAAATAAAATTTTGTATACATCACGAGCGTTACTAGATGGTAATGCCCATCGTGCGACTTCCATCCCACGGGCCTTTCAGGTCCTCGGGTTGCAACATCGTCCCCTCCTGGCATTATCATCATCCTAACGCCCTTGGTATATAATAGTTATTTATGTATTAAGGGCATAATGAAGCTTTTATGGCCAGAAGCGTTATTTCTAGCCCGAGGCGTTAGCCGAGGGCTAGGCAAAGGCTGTAGGGTCATAAAAGCAAGTTATGCTCGCTATACATACACTATTTTATGCACAGATTAAGTTTTTATCTCAAATCTATTATTGTGTAAACAATATAATTAAAGAGTACGTAAGTATATCAAGCCGCTGTGCGTATGCTCATGTGCTTATACGAAGTATGTTACTATAGTTACTATTCCAAAATATTTAATTTCAGCTTATATTCATTGATGATAAGTTTACAAATTATATTAAGAACCAATCAAGTTTTACAAAAAACTTCTGACATTTAATTGACGTTTCGTTATTGCCCGTCTGACCATAAAGAGGCCCTTGGGTCATAAAGAGACTGTTATGTTTAGATGGGTCTAGCAATAATAGTCTAATTATAATGTATCGGTGCATAATAGTTCTTTAAGTATTAGATGCGGTAGGTACGCTTTACCAGTCGAGGTTAATAGTGTGGAGACCGACGCGTAGCGAAAGTCTCCATATTAACCGAGACTTACAGCTAATACTATTTATTGCTCGATCGGATCTATGAGTGAATTTTAAATATATAGAGTAAACATTAAATACATCACACTGAAAATGTGAATTTTCAGTCGGTTAATGTGTCTGGTTGTTATGGAGTTGAATAAACAAAAACAATTTTTGTCTCAATCCGGACGAATTTTAGAATGATAGTGAGTGTTTTTCGACTTAAATGACTAGGTACTTTATTACCGAGCCTTGGACGATAAGTTGAACTTACCGCCCTGAGAGCAAAGCTTATAAATGAACCAAAACGCCCGATCGGAGCGATATATGTATGTGACATACTCTGGGTAACTATTAAGAGCATAAGACGCGACCTCACTTAAAATTAATTTATCTTAACGTATTCCATATTCTATTTCTCAGAAAACCATCTATAGTAAGAAATACCTACCGTGCGGTACCTAATCGAACAGTGAAGGGCACTCGACTGCAACCGGCAGCTGATAGCGCCCGAAGCTCGCACACCGGCCACGAAATAGATACGAAAAACTTAACCAGTTGCCCAACTATGTTGTTATGATAAATGAGCGACGTTAGTATTTGTATCTTATATGGGCGATTGTAAATCTTAACAGACATTTAGAATTCGACAATATACGACAATGATAGTGCATTAGCCTAATAACTAAGGGGAACTGAGATGGGCAATGCAGCTTTTTACTTTAATCTGGTTATTGTTATTTAATTAAACAAAATTTGCATAAAATAAAAATATGAGCAGTTACCTATATGTTTATAGATTATGTGAAAATACTTAATGCAATGCGGTTCAATTAAATGTAGTTAGTCTAGAAATTAAATGTTTTAATACATATAGTAACGAAGTTTTGTTTTTAATGCCATTTATTTACACAAATATTACAAATTGTTTAGTTTAACATGTTTCACACATTCTATAACCCTTTAACTATCCAATTGACTTAATTTTTTTCTAATAAACATTTTCTTTTTGCTACATTTACAGGTTTATAAAAATACAAATAACTCAGTGTATTTCCTTAGGATGTTTTGTATATCGACGAGAGTAGAAGTAGTCGCGACGCAGTACGCGCCTTGTAATGATCGTTTAATGTGGGATAAGCGTGACTTATTGCTTTAAGAATAATGTTATTGAATTTTTGAAATGTTGAGTTTTCTAATGAATAAGTTGGTTAGTAACATAGTAACCAGATAGTTTTCATGATATTGAACAAAGGATAAGTGATTACTAGTAGTTTATAAACCGTCGTCTTCATTTATTTATATATTTTGTAGTGTATTCATTTATTAGATTTTAAACGAAAGGACACTGTGCAATCGTTCCCCAGGCCAAAATGTTTTTGGTACACCAGGTGGCTGTTTCTGGTTATTACAGTGAGATGATGTCCCTGCATTGATCCATGCTAGGTTTCATTAAATTCTATTAATGAACTTCCTCACACCACTTCATTCTGCGTTCACAGATTTATATTATTATTTTGTGTTTCTGGCAGCGAAAAAAACGTTATAAAAAACTACAAGAAATGTAAGGGAGTAACATCCTCGGAAGTAAACCGGTTTCGAAACAAACCCTCAGCCCGTATATACTTCCTCAAATGTTAACGGTTTGCCTATATTATTTGTGGCTTAAAAAGTAATAATACTAGTAAAAGTGTGTAAATATTTGTTTTATAATTCTGGTTTTGATTTACTACTTTAAATCGTCTACATCATAAACTTTCTAATATAGTTTTGCTCTACATATACGGAAAGTTTACGTTTAAATTACGTTTAAGTTATGATCTTCTTTTATATTTTGCAAATGGAGCATTTTACGGTTGTAAACCTTATAAAAAGACAATTATAATCAATACTGCGTATAGACTACTGCGCAATGACGTTTAAGTGCAATGTGTTACAGTGTATTCATCTGTAAACTTTCCACCTTGAATATCTCCTAAATTAAACAAAATATCGATTTCAGCAAAAACACGTCAATTTATTTTTCGAGGGGGACATTTAAATACAGAATTGTCAAAACTTTGCATCTCACACCGTTATCCCCACTCCACCAACTTTTTGACCTCCCCCCCATTGTGACAGATCATTTTAAAGGGAATGAAAAAGGAATCTTTGGAGCAAAATAATTGAAATCGGACCATGGCTTGCTGAGATACAGAGATAAGTCTTTTAACAACCCATTTTCAATATGATTTAAATTATTTCACATACAAACGTCTCACACGTTTCACATACAGACTGGAGCCAAATTGTGGCAGTTCAGTCCTTTACTTACAGCCAACTCAACTTTATTATTTTAAAAATGATCTTGTTATTGAGATACCATCTTTTAGAGCCCCATCCTTCTGAAAATGTAACTGATCATCATTGACCATCATGTTTCCTCATGTTCCATTCATGTTTCCTTCATAATCAAGTTGATTTTTTAATTCTTCAGTTATCAGTTATTAGTGGATCCTTTTTTAAACAAAGTAGGTCAATAATGACATATTATAATGACGAATTCGATAACACTACATAACATTCTAAGCTGCTATAAAAGAAGTGTTGGATGAAGAATGGAATAAAATCACAGCCGGAGAAAACCTAAATTAGTTTTAAATATGAAAAAACGTTAGAAGTAATTAAACAAAAAGGATATTCTACAAAATCCTGAAATTTAATTTTATACTTTCTTTCAACATTTATTTAGCATAATTTTCTACTCAAACTTTTTTGTTATTTATAAGTTTAGTTAGGTTTTGTTTTAGTCTTTTTTTAATATATAATAATTAATTAAAGTTTTAGTACCTCTAGAGTCATTCGTGAAATAATTTTCAATATTATTATAATTTCATTGATTATAAATTATCTGAATATCTGCAAGTGCAACTGATATACAAGAATTTTTTCGAGTTGTTATTGTACCAAAGTATGTAACAAAATTATTCTAAAATAAATGTTCCTACTTTTCTTTGCTTTACGTTTCGTTTAAGATTATAATGGAAGCTGTTTTTTATTTACTTTTATATGGAATTTATTTTTTTAGATATTAATAATCATATTGTAAAAATATTAGTAATTACAGGGCCTATTTTAGGCAAGGAACTTAGCGACACTGTTTATCCGACTTTTTGACTTAAATTGTTGCAACCTTAGTGCAACCTTAGTAGCAAGTTACCTTTTGACAAATTACTAAAATTACCACAAAAATTACTAAATGATATTATAGATTTGCTAAATTACAATGGAGAAGATGGTTATATGTTTATGTAATGAGCAAAACGTGTTATTCCAATTATTAACGTTTTTAATAATAAATATTTCACTTTTTTCTCAAGTTGCTTTTTATTAAAAATGTTAGATTTTGAATATAAATATGAAATCTTTAGTCAAAAATGTAATTATTCCCTAAAACCATTTCTCACAATTAAAATGTTATTATGGACAATACGATGGGGGCCTCAAAGATGTTTTAGCTTGGGGCCTCGAATATGGTAAATCTGTGCCTGGATATTATACAATGAATTATTAAAGAAACGTTTTAGTATGATCAGTCTTCATGCATTGTTTCTGCTAATATGATTAATTGATTAATATGAACAAAAAACGCAAGTTAAATGCTCGGAGACATGTATACTTAAATAAATACTTATCGTACTCTGTCAACTCCTATTAGTATATATTGTATTGTACTTATCAGTTGTGTATGCCTCCAATGACGTTGTCTTCTCATAAGAGTCCATAAGGAATGATGCGTGTACTATATGTACGTATGTAAGTAGATGGATTGAGTGAAACCAAATAATTAATAACATCTTAAATAGTAAATATTGTGTTACTTTATTTATTCATTGTAGTTTTAATTGAAAGATACCATTAAATTTCTATAATAGCTTAATTTTTTAACAACGAAATTTTGTTATTCTTGCCTACATATAATGTGGGTTCTTTATAAATTAAAGGTTTGTCAGTAAAAACATTCATTCTTAATCTTTGGAAGTGATAATGGTTTATGTAACAGCGTTTTATTAAGACAGTATGCCCCCAAGAATGGCACTTCTTATCGTTAGAAAATAATATAATTATGATAATTATGGTTATTTAATGAGTAACCCGCTTCTATAAATATTTTTTTGTTTAACGTGGTTTTAATATTTATTTTCGATTCTCAGGAATGGCTACAAAATCAAAGGTTTCAACACAAAGAGAACCAAAAGAAACCTTTGAGATTAAAAAGACGTAGAAAGTTAAATTCTTCACATAATAGCATTTTATTATATACAACAATCGTTGATTCGGCGATGGCCAGTAATAATCAGGTGATACGTACTGCTGAGTTTTTGTTCTTCTTAAAATTATGAAGCCATCGTAAAATACTGCGCCTCTCTAGTTTCGACAGTATCACTTTACAAACTATTGCTATAAATACAACAAACCATTTGTGACAAAGCATTCTCAAATCGTGCTAAAATGTTTATGATTGTTTGGATTTAATCATAAAATGCAGAAGAAAACGTCTAATATAGCCTAATTACGCTTACAATTTTAATAGACATAAATATTAAACTTTATTTCATAACGAACAAAACTTTTTTGACAATGAAGTATTTAAAATGATTTCCTAAATTCATTCCTATACTATAATAAACAAACACGAGCAGGACGTGCGAGGGCATTTGCATTGCAAAAGTATTTTGATTATTTTTAAAATACGTTTAAAGTGCCAAGCAAGAAATAAAAAATAATATCATATAATTTTTTTATAAGTAAATACGTAAATAGGCAGTCAATTGAGATAATTCCAGAGAATTTGTGTATTTATTAGAGCTATAATTAGATTTTAATAATGTATACCGTTAATGTATATACGAATAAACAGGGTCATTACAAAACAATTAAGAATTTTGCTAATTTTTGAAACAAGCTTTTGGTCGGTCTACATTCCTCAGAAATTTAAACAGGTGTATTTGAAATATGATTATAAATTTTATGTGTAAAACTATGTTTTAATATTCACATAAATTACCCAAATCATACATAATGCAAGTAACCAATTGTAAAGCTTTTAGTAACAAAATTTTAGTTTCATTTTAATTTGTTGATCTTATGAAAAATCTATTTTTTAATAAATTTGAAAGCTCATGGTCAAGTGTATACAATAGAACAACTTCTTGAAGATGCACATAGGTAGGTGTCGCCTCTACGCTGTGTTGCCGCTAATATGAACAAAAAATGCATGTTAAATGTAGGGAGGTGTATAATGCTGTAACTTAAGTTAACACGTATCTCGTATAAAGCGAAGGCGCCGCCTAGGGTATAACACGATGTACTAAAATGTATCTATGACTGGGTGAATAGGTATTTTTCGACTCCGACCTAAAATTTGGGAAACGGCATAATAAATGATTTCCAACATTTTAAACTACATATACACGGGGATTCGTTTTCGCCTCCGTTTTTTCCACTTCGCCTCCAAAATCGGAGGCGATCACTATGAACAGACATATATTCGGAGGCGTATCAGTGCTTTCTGCATGTATATATATATATATATATATATATATATATATATATATACACCTCCGAACGCTACATACAGTGTACGAGTCGGACTCAAAATCAGGAGGCAACTCGTCGGTATCGGAGTCGAACGCGCTAACCATGTTATTCGGCATCAGGACACCTCCAGGATCATTTTCCACCTATTTTCAGCCGGAGTCAAACGGGACCTATTTACGTATACTTATATACATTTTAGTTCCAGCGATTGCAGCAGAGTCGCTGCGAGATATACATGTATACGCCACGCGGTTGTGTTTACCTCCGCATGTATAAAAGCATTCAAAGGATGTTTTCGCCTCCGAATTCGCGGCAACACTGCCTAGCATATTTTTAGTTTATATTCGTGATTTGTTTTGCTGAAGCCCGTTTAAAAACGCGTCATTTCCTTATCTAAGGTATCACGTTTCTGTCTGTATTTCTTAGTAAATATAATTACATCTTTTTAAATGGAAAGAATGATTATATTATATTAAAACTGTACTCTTATTTAAAATTCTTGCAAATTATTACGAAATTAGGACTTATTACAGTAATAAGAATTTATTTTTAATGCATAAATCTTAGATTTGGGACAAAATTCGTGAAGTGGACCCAATTTAACAACAGCTAATGCTTAGTGATTTTATAAAATGATTGATTTATTGAGAGTTATGAACAGTAACGTTTCTACACAACGATTCAGGAAAACATTCGTTTTTAAGATACTCAAACATTAAAATCAATGTTTTTCGGCAAATCTCTGTATAAAGAAATATACAATACGAAGCAAATGTTTTTATCAAATATGATATTTTTATAAACAATAATAGGATACACAAATTTTTACAGCAAACAAAATTAACAAAATATCTTATTTTAAACGATTCTCTTACAAATTAAGAAAATTGATGATTATGAAGAGAAACGGCAGATTTTGCAGGTGGTCCACTATACAGTGTGTGCCATAAAGTTCGATCTATATGGGAAACATTTTAATATTCTTTGTTTAAAGGAAAAAACTTTGTTGTTCAATCACTTCTGCTTCCAAAAATACTTGAAATACGCCATGTCAAAGCTTACAAGTGACAATAGGTGTTTAAATCGAGATGACCTTATTTGTTAAAATATAGAAAAATCTTATCAAGAAAAAATATTCCTAATGACATTTTACGTTCACAAACCGGGCTTGAAGAAATATCCCGACATGAAAAATTCCTTTTTTAACATTTTTTGATACACCCCCGTTACTGATTATTTTGAAATCATTAAAAATGCTTTAAAGGAGTAGGAAGGCAACAATTGCAGAGCATATTTTCTAATAATATTGAATGGTGTAGGTATTTTTGAAAAATATTAAAATTATCAAAAAACAAAATAAAACTTTTTGGCGATTTTCCAATTTACAAGAAAACAACGTATAGCTTTATTAACTTTTTTAAATAATTGTTTGAATAATACAAGAGTTGTTGAAACTACTACTTAAAAACTTAATAAACTAATTCGCAAAGAATAGTACAATTTGAGGTTTTGGAACCGATCAACAAGATTGAAGAAACTCTTGAAAATTTCTATCTAATAAAACATAATGACAAATTTATATCCCAAAATTGAGAAGATATTAGAATGACGTAACAACAAGCTTGTTTCGTTTCCAATAATAACTTGCTAATAATAAATTCCAAAGACCTAAAGATTGTGTCAAAACTTGAGACATTCGTTAAGTACTTCTTTTTTGGTAGATCTATATCTTCCTATACCATCAATAGAATTTAAAATTTTTAAAAATATACTGGATGGCCTAGATAAAATAGCTGCGCGTTCGTTAAAGTATAATTTTAAAAGTCTACATAATTAGAATACATATTTAATTAATAGCACTTCTAATACGATATATTGTATTAGAGTTTATATATACTAGTTTCACCAATAAAATGACACTATTTTCCCTATTTTCAGTTATGATCATTCTCAATCGTGCTTTCCACTGCACAATAGCTCACGGAATAGTTTCTTGAAAATCTAAATCTCTCCCTTTCAATTCTTCCCTATTTTTAAACGGTTTCAGGATACTGCTCACTTTTCTCTGTAAAGCTTTAACTTAGTAATCAAAAGAATTAAGGTCTGGCGAATTTGAAGGCCAATGTTTGGCTGAAATAAAATTAGGACAACGTTTTAGTAAATTAATCATGAGAACCTTTAAGCTTATCGAGAACGATGCGATGTATTGCTATCCAAAAACTATAATAATATTTATCTATGTACAGTCGTTCACATTCCGGAAAAAGTTGTAAATGTCTAATGAAAGTTTCATTGTTGAATCTTGTCTTGTAGATTTACAAGAAACCAGTTCATTTCAGGAAACAAAGCATATACCACAATTTTTAAAGAAAACCTGACTCGGTGTTTGTACAAGCGTAGTAGGGAGATGTTACTTTTTAAACCTCGACTGTTTGTCCGATTATGCTATTTTGCAACTTGTGGGAGCATGCACTATAAAATCTTTTTTGTTTTGAAAACGCATTCGTTTGACATCATTGAACATGTACATTCGCTACAGATATGACTATAAATGTATTTCTATCGTCGTTGAAGGTGGCCACTGTTCCTGCATGGCCAATGTTCCAGACTCTCCCCTACTTTTCCTTTTTAACAATCCCTGTCTAGTAGTCTCCTTATTTGTACAGCGAATTTCTTGTTTACAATATTCATGCTATTGGTTGATTTATGGAATTGTCAAAAAGTTGTACCGGTTTATAAGAGTAACAAACCTTTTAGTAGGTATTTGATTGTAATTTGGTATATATTTTGGAGTTGCTAATGACAAACCTTACCAAACATGTACATTCGCTACAGATACGACTAGAAATATATTTCTATCGTCGTTGCATCTAGTAGGGTACAAGAATATTTTTTCTAAGTGTCTGGGGGGAAAGAAATCTGCACAAATTTGAAATATGAATAATTCTTTTACTATTGAGTTTAGATAAGCTGCGATTTTTAAACAGATAACTAGATGTTCATACAACAGAATCATCACCTTAGAAACTTTCGGTTATCTTCTCTTTGGCAACCTATAAAGACCGTAATTTTATAGGTGTCGCATCGGTTAGCATTTGATACTAATGTTAGTCATTAGCTTGTAAGCCAGGAATCTGTGTGTGGGGTTCACAGGTGATTAGCTCCAGCTGATGAGAATGCAACAAACTCAAAACAGTCTGTCCTAGAGTATCACTTGTGAATTCCACACATTTCATTTTTACTCTGGGTTAATCGTCTTAAATAGTCTTAGTAAATCTTTTATATTTTAAATTGTCAATTCCTATAAGCTGTTTTGCCTTTGCTGATTCACTAGATTTATAAATTGCAATTTTGGAGTTTTCCGGAGTTTTTAGTTAGAATCAGGAGCCGGGAGAGTCTGGAACATTGGCCACCTTTGTTAATAACATCAATAACAACCACAATTAACCCTTTTTTATAGAATCTGTTACCATTAGATAACAAATACTGTTTTTACTTCTACACCATTGCATTCTAGAACTGAAAAAATAAAATTATAACAAAGATTTTGGAGTTGGAAGAATTTAAGATAAAAGTGGCCACTGTACCTACAGTGATGGTACAGTGGCCATTAGAGTATGGTACTGTAGCCACTACTGTGTAGAAGATGGGAATAGTAAAAACAAGTACACAGGCATTTACAGAATAATGATTTATTTTGTAAAAAATAGTTTGTATTGAAAAAAAGGCAACTTAAATTTAAAAAACCAGGCAAAAGCTAACAAACATTATACATAGATAAATTAATGGAAAAAACAGATTTGCTGTTCTAGTAGTGCCGCCTATTTTTACAGGTTGATATAAATAATGTACAAATCATCAGGAACATCTAGGAAATAATATCTGAAATAAATAAAATATTGTACTAAATAATAGTACAGGGACCTACATAACAAAGAAGTGGCCACTGTACCTACACTTATGTACCAACTACATGTTTTTAATCATTTAATAATAAAATGTTTTTAACATCAACTTCATGTTTTTTAAAAAGTAGGGAAAAACAAAAACTATCCAACACAATCAAAATATTATTATACCAATAAATATTTACATGAAGTAGGTATAAGCGGCCAACGCTAGTTCCTTTCGACGTTTATTTATTTAGCCACTAACATTTATTTCACTTGCCTGTTGTATTTTACTTCAAGTACAAAATTTCAGGTTGTTTGTTTTAAAATAAAAATTTCGAGATTTAAATGGAAATACTTTGTTAATATACTTAGTGTCCTATTGGTACATTCTGTGCTAGATGACAGCACCTAATCTTGAGCAGCACCTAATAAATAAGAAAATGGCGGGAAGGTGGCCACTGTTCCTGCATGGCCAATGTTCCAGACTCTCCCCTACTTTTTCTTTTTAACAATCCCTGTCTAGTAGTCTCCTTATTTGTACAGCGAATTTCTTGTTTACAATATTCATGCTATTGGTTGATTTATGGAATTGTCAAAAAGTTGTACCGGTTTATAAGAGTAACAAACCTTTTAGTAGGTATTTGATTGTAATTTGGTATATATTTTGGAGTTACTAATGACAAACCTTACCAAACATGTACATTCGCTACAGATACGACTAGAAATATATTTCTATCGTCGTTGCATCTAGTAGGGTACAAGAATATTTTTTCTAAGTGTGTGGGGAGAAAGAATCTGCACAAATTTGAAATATGAATAATTCCTTTACTATTGAGTTTAGATAAGCTGCATTTTTAAACAGATGACGAGATGTTCATACAACAGAATCAGCACCTTAGAAACTTTCGGTTATCTTCTCTTTGACAACCTATAGAGACCGTAATTTTATAGGTGTCGCATCGGTTAGCATTTGGTACTAATATTAGTCATTAGCGTGTATATAAGCCAGGATGCTGTGTGTGGGTTTCACAAGTGATTAGCTCCAGCTGATGAGAGTGCAACAAACTCAAAACAGTCTGTCCTAGAGTATCACTTGTGAATTCCACACATTTCATTATTTTTCTGGGTTAATAGTCTTAAATAGTCTTAGTAAATCTTTTATATTTTAAATTGTCAATTCATATACGATGTTTTGTCTTTGCTGATTCACTAGATTTACAAATGGCAAATTTGGAGTTTGCCGGAGTTTTTAGTTACTTTTTCTTTTTAACAATCCCTGTCTTGTGGTCTCCTAATCATTACTGTCAATTTCTCGTTTACAGTATTCATGCTATTGGTTGATTTCTGGAATTGTCAAAAAGTTGTACCGGTTTATAAGAGTATTTTTACAAACCTTTTAGTAGGTATTTGATTGTAATTTGGTATATATTTTGGAGTTGCTAATGACAAACCTTTCTTGTTGTAAATCCTACCATGCTTTATTGCAATACTGAATCTTTGACCGAGGATTTGTATTGTTTGAGCAAGCTTTCCAGAACCTGCATGTTTACAGCAGAAAAGTTTTTCAAAATTCCATGCCAAGTATAACATTTGTCAATTTTATCTTCGAGTTAATTCTTGTTTAAATTCTTGATTATTTATGCATTAGAAATTAATTCTACTAGCTAAGTAAACTACACTTTAAATAAAAAAAAACCAGAAAGTATCATAGCATTCTAGATGAATGCAAGCAAATTAGAGTTGCAACCAAATTTTGCAGATTTTTCCTCACAACCTTATGTATGGATATCTTGTATACCTTTGAGATTTATATTCACATGCAGTCATCCAGTAGGTACCTGTCAGAGATTCTGTTGAATTTAATTATTTTCTAAAGCATCTTTTTGTCTTGAATAATCGTGTCATTGTCATAGAAATATCCGACTTGGGCGTCACAGAATTTATGCAGAATGGTGTAATCAACAAACAAAATTTTAGTCATTGGACAGGTGAAAATATTGGCAAGAGTTAACAAAAAACCTACATAGCCCGAAAGTCATTGTTTGGTACAGTGTAGGATCGTTTGGAATTATAGGTCAATACTTTTTCAAACACGAAAATGACATTCCGTTACAGTAACCTTCCAACTCGACTCACATATGTTAAAAACCTATGCTGTTCCCGGATTAAGATGCCGGGGACTACTAAATAATGGCCTGTTGTTCCAGCAGAATGTGACAACTCATACAGCTGGAAATTCAATGAAGATCCTCAGGCAATATTATAATGGCCAATCAATTCACCTTTTGAATATTTACCGTGGCACGTATGGTCGATCGATCTAATTAGAATCTAATCTATTTGAAAGCGAAAGTGTCGTCTTAGAATCATTGAGGAACTAACAGAAGAACATAGAGAAGTCGCTGTAATAAATGAAGGTTCACTCCACTGGGTAACGAATGTTGGTGAGGGTCACTTAGATGATCTAATCTTTAGAGATTAGGCAAATATCTACCCTGAATGCTAAGTTTCAAAGAATAGGCTTAATTCCATCCAATAAATTTTAAGAAAACTTATGGGTATAAGCTAATCGCCAGGTATGTGGTAGCTACCGTTTCTCTTCTTTCTTGTCCGACATCGGCCCAGAAATCCCTGCTTCGGATATCGCACACCACACCAACATTTTATCCGGAATAGCTTTTGCCTTATAGTTTACATTATCTGGTAGTTCATTGATGTTATCAGATGTTATCAAAGAAACCTTAATTTCCTTTTATTCAGGAATTACCAAGAGTAAAACATGTCTCATTATTCTTAATAAAGACTCTATTTTCGGAAAAGTAGTTTCTGCTCAGTGAACAATAACATACAGGTATCCGTTGCAGCTGGATTTGGATGTACTTATTTGGACATTTTTCCTTTTTCTGTATTTTTGACCATGTCTGGACAAATTGTTGATCTTGAAACGTTGAATTGGTGAAATCATTTACGTCTTGAGATGACGATCCTGCCTTTGGCTCTATTCATCATTCTGTTTACCACAGTGGCGTGCGGTCCATGGAAGCAATGGAAGCAATGCTTCCCTTGAGAATTTATTAAAAATAATACCCAATGCTAACAAAAATATTTTTATAAAATTATGGTTATCGTTTATTTAAATTTGTAATATTTAATATCAATTAATATTAATATCAATTCCGTACAGCAAAAAGTATAATTATTTAGAGTACTATTTTAAATTAGGCTCATTAACCTTGCACGGAAAGGTAATACCGATTCAAATGTGTTTTACATACACTGCATATAAGCACTGCTTATTATAACTGCTCTTCTCTTAAATAGCCTTGGCGTGTATCAGCTGGCGTGGTCATATAGTAGACAATGAGCTTAGCATTGCTTGGCCGTTATTGTTAGTGTGCTTCATGCCCAAATGTTTATTTATTATAATTTGGTTCTTTGTTCGATTTAGTGTTTGTTATGTTTAATGTTACTTAAGTAATGTAAATCTGCGAATGAGACTGTATTTTATCGCATTTTATTATTTCAATTTCTATAAGTTGGATTTTTTTAAAGACAAATAATTCTATTTAGTTTGCCTGTATCCAAATTTAAAATTGCATTATCGTCACGACTACAAATTGAGCTGCTTCGGTGGAAGGTTCGAGTACATTCGATACATCCGAATCGGGTCGATTTTTTTTGTTCAGTTTGTAAATTATTAATAAAGAATTTTCCGCATACAGTTTTGGAGAGAAATTACAAATTATTAAGAAAGGCAGATCAAAACCAGAACTTTCAAATTTAACAACAAAGATTAAAATCTGCACTGGTATTTTCCTAAGAAAGACCGGAAAATCGAGTTGCAGTATAAATACATACTAGTAGTTTTTTTAAAATAAAGAATAATAGTCGACAAATTCCATAAGTATAACGTATAAAATTTGTTCTTTGAAAAACTTTTAAGTTATATAATTATAACACTGTTTTTTTATTGTACCTAGCAGGGGCGGATCCAGAGAAGTATTTTGAGGGGAAAAATTTGGAAAAACAATTATTTTAATAAATAATAATTAAACAAACATTATTTGTTTCTATTCTATGCATACTTATTTCTAAATTGGGGAGGGGGGAATTATATTCTCCCCGTTAATCCGCGCCTGTACCTAGGTGTATTATAATTAAAATCGTGGTTGCTTCCATAGCCTAAATTCTCACCGCACGCCACTGGTTTACCACAGGTTCTTCGTAATATATTAATTCGCAGAGAGTAGTATAGTTTGAGGTTTGGGCATCCGTCAACAAGATTATAGATAAAACTTCTATCTTATAAAATCACAGTTATAAAATTTAATGACAAATTTAAACCCCAAAACTGAAATGACGTAACAACAAGCTTGTTTCGTTTCCGATAACAACCTGTTAAAGATAAATTACAAAGTCCTAAACATTGTGCCAAAACTTTTGAGACATTCGTAAATTACCTCTTTTTTGTAGATCTAGAGCTTCCTATACCGTCAATGCAATTTAAAATTTAACGCTAAAGCATAATTTTAAAAGTCTACATAATTACAATACACATTTTATTACAATAGCAATTCTAATACAATGTTGGGCTGAAATAAAATTATGATAAATGTTCTAGTAAAATAATTTTGAGATAATTTGAGTTTGTAAAGACGATGCGATGAATTGCCATCCAAAAACTAAAATAAGATTTATCTGGATGCATGATTTGCATGTGTTTTACGTGGGGTTCCCATATCAACATACCCCCACGTTCCTTCCAAAGGAGGAAGCAATTGAGATAAGCCCAATCAGCGCGCAAACGCACAGCAATTGCTCCCAGTTACTCGCTGGTCAGAGCGAGGTTGCCTATCCACCCTCTATTAGCTAACCAGGCTAGTACCGGAGCGATTAACATATACGTGCTCATGCGCCGGCATCTTCCCGTCCCCTTTCATACGGGGCTAAGTACCTAGTCCAGCAATAGTACTATTCCCCAAACTTAAGTCAGTTCAGTACAACCGAGCCAGAGTTGGGGCCACTGCCCGATCGAATCCAACCTCAAGTGTGGCATGACTTGGTTTTTAAATGGGTTTGCCACCCCGATCTCCCAGTTATAGGCCTGGTATGCCCCCGATAGAGCTTCGTTTCGAGGCTACTTTATAGGGCCCATCAAAGTAGCACCCCGGTGTGTGCCCGTTAAGGTGAAGTTGTCTTGAACGCGAGAGGCTATGCATCTTCGCATCAGCATCCTTTAAGTGTAGGTCTCTAGACGATTTCTCATTTTCAGTTTCTCATGGGTTAGCGAGCGAACTCCCTAACCGGGATAAACCTCACTTGAATCTCCTCCATTCGTCTAGTCGTCTAGGCCAGACATGAAATGTCAAGGTTGTTTTACGTGGGGTACCTGTGTGAACTTACCCCCACGTTCCTTCCAGAAGGAAGTGATTGGGATACGCCCAATCAGCGCGCAAGTTGCATAACCGACAGTCGTGAAATTGCTACCAGATTGACTCACTGGTAGGAGCGAGGTTGCCTATCCACCCTATACTAGCTAAGTCGCGCATAGTGACCGAGCAGTTGACTTAACACGCTGCTCACCCGCCAGCACCCTCCCGTCCTCTTTCATGCGGGGTGAAGTACATCGTCCAGCAATAGGACTATTCCCCAACTTGACGCTGTTATCAAGAGGGACCACTGCCCGATCGAATCCAACCTCAAATGTGACAGGACTTGGTTTTTAAGCGGTTTTGCCACCCCGATCTACCAATTTTAGGCTTGGTGGGCCCTCGACAGAGCTTCTTTTAAGTCTACACGTTATAGACTCCCGGTGCGTACCCGGATTTGGTGAAGTTGTCTTGATAGTGAGAGGCTATGTATTCGCTTCAACTATTCTTAAGTGTAATGGCTTTCAGAGCTTCTCCCAATCACTGTACCCGGCTGCAGTCCGGATCATAGGGTGGTCAGGATAGCTCCTAAGCACATTTACCTGGCGGCTTGCAGTTTTCCATTGCCCAAAAGCGGGATAACCTCACTTCTAGTCACCGCATTAGAGATTCAGTCAAACAGCGGGTTCCTTTGGTGACCATACATGACCTCGGTCATGCAGCGGGGTCCTTGGTGACCATAAATGACCTCGGTCAAACAGCGGGTTCTATTGGTGACCATAAATGACCTTGTCCCTTAGGCGAGATTCGAGTCCGCCCACACCGGTCTCATCTACCAGGGTTCCCCCTGATCGGTCAGAGTTACCGTCGAGAATTCTCACGAATTTCTCTACCACACGCTTTATTCTAACAGCTTCATCCGTTTCCCGTCAGCAGGATAGGGTAGAAGACAGCCAGTTCTAAGGGTGAACGTCGTGTGGTCTCCCGTCCACCCAATAGGCCAACGTCTAGGCCAGACAGCGGGATACTTAGCTCCTTAAAAGACCCTGACGTCAGGTAAGATTCAATCCACCCACACCGGACCCCCTTGTTAACAGAGCTCCCCCTGCAACGTTTTAGGGTCATCGTCGAGAAACACTCCAGCGAAACGTAAACGCAACACCTCGGCATAACTCTACCACACATTTGATTCTGATCGCGTCATCCGTTACCCAGACAAGCCTGGGATGGGGTAGACAACGACCAGTTCTAAGGGTGAACGCCGTGTGGTCTGCCCTCAAGCTAGTCTCGAATCCTAGTGCTTCCCGACACCTCTAACAACTGCCCTCCCTCTGTCTTCGGGCTAGTCTCGAATACTAGGAATGAAGTCCGACATCTCAAACGACTGCTTGACCGTTCACCCAGATTTATCTGGATGCAGTCGAAACAAATCATATACCACATTTTAAAAGAAAATCTGGAACATTGTCTGTACTAGTGTAGTGAGGCGACGTTACTTTTTAAACCTCGACTGTTTATCTGATTCTATCATTTTGCCAATTCGTGGGGGCATGCAATGTAAAATCTATTCTGTTTTGAAAACGCATTCTTTTGACATCATCATTCAGCGTAGATTCATTAAAGATATGACTATAAATATATTTCTATTGTCGATACATTTAGAAGGGTACAAGAATATTTTTTCATATTGTGTGTGAAGAGAAAGAAATCTGCACAAATTTGAAAGATAACTAACTTCTTTACTATTGAGTTTAGATAAGTTGAAATTTTTAAACTGATGAGATGTTCATACAACAGAATGAACACTTAAGAAACTTTCGGTTATCGTCTTTTTCACAACCAAAAGAGACTGTAATTTTACTGCATGGTGCGGTTGGCTTTTTATTTATAGGTGTCGCATCGGGTACCATTTGGTGCTAAAGTTAGTCATTGGTTTGTAAATAAGCCAGGATGATGTGCTTAGGTTTCACAGATGATTAGCTCCAGCTGATGAGAGTACAACAAACTTGAAACAGTCTACCCTGAAGTATCACTTGTGAATTCTAGATATTTTATTATTACTGTGGGTTAATGGTGTTATAAATCTTTTATAGTTTAAATTTTCAATTTCTTTACGATGTTTTGTCGATGCTCCCTACTAGTCTTACAAATGGCAAATTTGTTGAGTTTGTCGGAGTTTTTAGTTACTTTTTCTTTTTAAAAATCCCTGTCTTGAGGTCTTCTAATCTTGGCTGTAAAGATCTTCGTTTGAGATTTTTATAATATTCACGCTATTGGTTGATTTATGGAATTGTCAAAAAGTTGTACCAGTTTATAAGAGTATTTTACAAACCTTTTAGTAGGTATTTGATTGTAATTTAATATAAATCTTTAAGTTGCTAATGACCAACCTTTTTTGTAGTAAATGCTACCATACTTTATTGCAATATTGAATCTTTGACCTAGGATTTGTATTGTTTGATCGAGCTTCCCTGAAGCTGCATTCGCCAATACCTCATCTTTTTTTGGAAAGAGGTTATATGTCTTTCAAAATCTCATCTTTTCTAGTACGTATCTTTTTGTAATACAATACAAATATAACATAATAAATGTTGTTTCCAGAATTTCAATTTCAGAAAAATTTACAATAGAGAAGTCGCTGCAATAAATGAAGGTTTACTCCACTGGGTAATGAATAATTTTATATCCAGACGTAAAAAGTGTATTGAAGTTGGCGAGGGTCACTTAGATGGTCTAATCTTTAAAGATTAAGCAAACATCCACCCTGTTTGCCAAGTTTCAAAGATTAGGCTTAATTTCATCCAATAAATTTTAATAGTACTTATGGGTATAAGCTAATGCTCATGTATGTAGTATTTCGTACATTCGGAATAAATAGATGATAATGATTTATTATAGCGGAAAACAACTTGAGTTAGGTAACATTACTTGGTAGTGGCACTTCCAGAATCGCCTTTTTTCTCGATTCCCCGTGAATTATGCTTTTATCGATACCTATTTTTTCCTAAAATTTCAAAAACTTTACACAGTCTTTCAATATGTAACTTTTTGTTTGGCGTAGATTTCAAAATACCATCCCAAAACAGATAACTCAGGGAATATTAACAAATAAATGATCAATATTTCGATTGAACCCTGGTATAATTACTTTATGTGTTTGAAACGAGAATGTGTTTATCTATCTAGATTTAAAACCTTTTGCAACTTCGTCCATGTTTGTTTGTTTTTATTTTTAATATATGTATTTCAACGATAATGATTGATGTAATGGTAATGGTTGATGTAATTTTTCGGTTAAATTTGATTGTCGATTTTAAAATTAAATTGCAACAGACTTTTTAATGCTGTAAACTCCTTAAAAAACCCTGACGCTACACTGTTTATATTTTGGTTATTTACGAGCTGGATCTGTATTTTCAGACCAAATAGTTTTGGTTCAAATTTGACATTGATATTTGCAATAATTTCAAAACTTAACAGGTGTACAGACAAAGACAAAAACAACAGGACTTTTTTCCTCCAGGGATATCTGTCGTGTTATTTAGGTCATATAACGTCGAGAAATGAAAAAAGGTATTATTTACAAAAACCCGTTCTCATTCTGTGGACTTGTACATATATTGTGAGAAAGCAAAAGCAAAGAAATGGGTTTAAAGAATAAACTTTAATTGTTTTCAACCACTTTGTTGTTAGAAATGTAGTTCTGAAATGATTCTAGCTACTTACTACATCGCACATACTTTTTACAGTAAGGAATGTCATCCTTTGTTAATTATTTAAAAATACAAAAAAATTGTAGGCGTGACATTATATTACTTAATAAAATATTAAACATATATGATTTTCTTCCATTAGAATATAAACGAAACAAATTTACATTATTATAATCTGAAAATTCGTTTCTAACAGAACTATATCTCGAAATATCTTATATGTATAAATTTAAAGGTCCGTATTGTTTAACGGCATACTTTCAGCAGGTGTCCTCGAACTCAGTAATTATAGCAGACATAAACACGGACTTGTTAAAACAGAATCTGCTGAATAGTGATAAGTACCATAGTTTTATACCTTGTAAACTTGACAACGTTGATGGAGGCGTACTCGAACGCTTGATTTGCCAAAATTATATACACGGAGGTGAATACGAGCGGTCTATGTACGGAGGCTGACACGAACGCGCACTATACAGAAGCATGTATATCTAAAAAATTAAATAAAATTACCCCTCTTGGTGGATTTAGGAGTGTTAGTTCAAGAAAAAGTCTGTGACAATAGAATAATTAATATACAATCATTATTAATGGCGGAGTTGTGGTCGTCTGTTCAGTATACGGAGGCGAACACGATACAAAAGCACATATATATATATATATATATATATATATATATATATATATATATATATATATATATATATATATATATATGATACTTCACTACTTTTCCGGGTTTCACTCCGCGTATTCGTTTCGGCAAGATCACACTTGCCATCGTCAGGTCACTTCTAACTTCCTTCTGCTTCGCGTGGTTACACGATGTAGACTGTAACCACGTCTACATCGTGTAACCACGCGAAGCAGAAGGAAGTTAGAAGTGACCTGAAGATGGCAAGTGTGATCTTGCCGAAACGTCGTCAACCATTGTCTGGTTCCTCTAGGAGCCGAATAGTGAATACGCGGAGTGAAACCCGGAAAAGTAGTGAAGTATCATATAATATCCGCGGAAACTTAAAATGTAACATATATATATATATATACATATATATATATATATATATATATATATATATATATATATATATATATATATATATATATATATATATATATATATATATATGTGTGTATATATGTATATATCTATATACATCATTTTATTTATACATTAATTCTACGTTTTATTGATTTATTTATATACAGTTTTATATATACATTGTTTCTGTCGCATATCTGTTGTCTTTGTCTATTATAATGGCTATAGATTAGAATATTATTACTCAGTAATATCTCATTAGTACGGCGGTAAAATGACCCTGGCAGTCGAAACCGCCTAATTTAAAAAAAAATAATAATAATATTAATAAAACGAGAAGCAAAGTGTTGATGGTACTGGCAATGAAATCATACCTAGTGTAAATACCAGATCCGATAAGGAACGTGAAACTACTGCTATGGAAAATTATGAAAGACCTGAGACAGACAACAGAAAATTATTAGATCTATTTATAGAAAACCTAATTAAGTACGAAGAGATTGCCCCAGAAAAAAGACCAAAGTTACCGAAAATCAGACCCAACAAAAAGACTACTGAAGCCCTTCAAATACTCAACCAGAAAGTCTTAGAAATGGTACACTCAAATGATTCGATAGAAAAGACACACGCGGTGGTGTACGCTGTAGCAATAACAATAATACAATACATGGGTGTAACAATAGTAGAGGCCAATAAACAACGTAATAAACAAGAAGAACCTCAATGGAAGGTGAGAATTGAAAGAAAAATTAAAGAACATAGAAGCAACCTAACAAAGATATACGAATGGGAGAGAGGCAATAAAAACTGTAGAAAGAGGTCAAGAAAATTTTCAGATCTAAAGATGTTATAATTGGAAGACCTGATTACAATGAAAAGATAAATCGATTGAAGGATAACATCAAGCAAACGATTGCCATGTTGGGGAAAAGGTTAAGACGATATAACACTAGCCATAAAAGAAGAAGCGATAACAGCATGTTTCTCAAAAACGAAAAATCATTTTATAAACAATTAAGCGAAAAACAAATTAAAAGAGGGGAACCACCAAAGATAAAAGAATTAACAGAGTTTTGGGAAAAACTTTGGGAAACGAAAGGAAAGCATAATAATAACGAAGCATGGCTGAAAATGGAAAAGGACAGGTGTGCCGATATACCAGAAATGGAACCTTTGGTTGTGCAGATACAAGATGTAACGCTTGCCCTGAAAAAGGCCCATAATTGGAAAGCAGCGGGAATAGACCACCTGCATAACTATTGGTGGAAGAAAGTTGTAGTGTCGTACTAGTTCATCAAGTCAACAAAGTGATAAACGGACAAATGGACTTACCCGCATTTCTCACAAAGGGAATTACATTTATGGCACCAAAATCCAGCGAGACCCAAAATCCTAAGAACTACAGGCCGATAACGTACCTCGATCATAGCCAAGAAGATAACTATACATCTTGAGAAACAGAATATCTT
Source organism: Agrypnus murinus (assembly GCA_929113105.1). NCBI lineage: Eukaryota > Metazoa > Arthropoda > Insecta > Coleoptera > Elateridae > Agrypnus > Agrypnus murinus. The sequence goes on along the minus strand of OV816023.1, from coordinate 26,585,105 downwards.
AACAGAAGAACAAAAGGGATGCCGCTACCAATCACAAGGCTGCAAGGAACAACTTATTATTGATACGGTTGTTACACAAGACGCGAGACTACGAATGCGCAATATAGCAGTGGCCTGGATCGACTACCAAAAGATTCAGTACCACATTCCTGGCTGATCGAATGCTTAAAACTCTACAAGATTGACAACAACGTAGTCAATTTTCTAAAAAGATGCATGAAAACGTAGCAAACGAGTCTAAGTGTAAACCTCAACAACAAAATTATAAACACAAGGGACCTCCCAATTTGCAGTGGAATCTTCCAGGGAGATTCTTTAAGTCCAATATGGTTTATACTTAGCCTAAATCCTCTATCATGGGCCCTAAAACAATCTCAACTGGGGTATGAACTAAAAAGTCAAGAACAGCAATATACATTGAGTCATTTATTTTATGTAGATGACTTGAAGTTATTTACGGGATCTGAGCAAGACTTAAACAGATTAATCCAACTAACGAAACAATTCTCTGAAGACATCAAGATGAAATTTGGGTTGGATAAATGTGCAAAGCTAATAGCTCATAGAGGAAAACCCAAAACTTATGATATCTTAGAAACCGAAAATGAAATTAAATATCTTAATAAAGAAAACTATAAATACCTAGGGTTTGATCAAAATCTTACCATCCATCAAGGTAACGCGAAAAAACTAACAGAACAGAAAATGATAGACAGAATCAAGAAAATATTAAGAACACAGTTAAATGGAAGAAATAAGATAAAAGCCATAAACACCTGGGCTATACCTATTGCCACATACACCTTTGGCATTTTAAAATGGTCTAATACTAATCTAGAAATCTGAATAGACAAATAAGAACGTTAATGACTGAAAATAGAATACACCATCCCCGAGCAAGTACTGAAAGACTCTACTTACCTAGATATAGTGGTGGAAGAGGACTTGCCGACTTAAAGCTACTTGAAAAACGACAGATAAGTAACTTGAAGAAGTTCTTCCAAAGCAAAAAGGCAACGTCGAAGTTACACAGACTAGTTAGTATGCTTTTTAGACAAAAACTCAGCCTTAGAACTTAGAAAACAACATACGGACGAAATACCATCACTAGAAGATGCAAAGAATAAATGGCTGAGTAAACCGCTACACGGTAAATACCCTTCTGCATTAAAGACAGACAGTGCTGAGTCGACAGACTGGTTGGTTAAAGGACAACTCTATGCGGAAACAGAAGGTTTCGTGGTAGCAATCCAAGATGGGGTGATACCAACAAGAAATTATAAAAAATATATAACAAAATCCAGAATAGAGAATGATTGCTGCCGTATGTGCCGACAAGCCCCAGAGACCATAGAACATATCATATCTGGATGCCAAGTGTTAGCGCCGACTGAATATACAAAAAGACACAATTTAACGGCTAATATTGTACACCAGAAGTTAGCAGTCCTATGTCACCTGGAAAAGGAAGAGAAATTATATTTTAAATACATACCCACTCCAGTACTCGAAAATGAAAACTACCGCTTATATTGGGACACAGCCATTATAACAGATAAACCAATTGCCAATAATAGACCGGACATTACTTTAGTAAATAATATACATAAAACAGCATTTTTTATCGATGTCACTCATCCAGTCGACCACAACCTGGAAAAGAAAGAAAGAGAAAAGATTAATAAATATTATGATCTATGTGAAGAATATAAGAAAATACTTAACTTAAAAGCCGTGTATGTTATTCCGCTAGTGATTTCAGCTACAGGCTTAATCTCAAGAAAAATGGCCGGATACCTAGAAAAACTAAAATTGAATGATAAGCGCATAATAACAACAATGCAAAAATCAGTACTACTGGAAACAAGTAAAATAGTTCGTAAAACCCTAAATATCCCTGAAACATAAAATGTATCTGCCGATCATCGTGACTGGTGAAAACCCCACTTTGGTTGAAACCCTATAAAAGGAGGAATTTAAAAAAAAGAAAAAAAAATAATAAAACAGATCGATGTAACATAATAACCGACACGATAGAAATAAAACGCGGCATATTCCAAGGGGATTCGTTAAGCCCTCTGTGGTTTTGTCTAGCTTTGAATCCACTGTCGAATGCCCTTAACACCTCCAAATATGGATACCAACTAAAGAGTACGGAGGGAGAGAGTCATACCATATCACATCTATTGTACATGGATGACTTAAAGATGTATGCAGCAAATACAAAGCAGCTTCATCATTTAATTAAAATAGTGGAACAGTTTAGTACCGACATAAGAATGGAATTCGGGCTAGACAAGTGTCGAACGCTTAACATCAAGAAAGGCGAATTAGAACTTACAACATTCAAAACACAGCAAGGAGAAATAATTGAGCCATTGAACACAAACGACGCATACAAATACCTCGGAATACAGCAGTCAAAACGAATTCAACATACACAGATTAAAAAACAATTGATAGAAGAACTACTTAGCAGACTACATGCAATACTAAAAACTAAATTAAATACAAAAAATCTAGTAAAGGCCATTAATACGTATGTTGTCCCGTCACTGACATACTCCTTTGGCGTAATAGATTAGACAGCTACGGACTTAAATAAACTCGAACGGATTATCAGAGTTGAATTGACAAAACATGCACCACAAAAATTCAAGCGTTGAGAGAATTACCCTACCAAGCAGTGAGGGTGGCATGGGAATCATCGATATACATAATTTACATAACAGTCAAATCAAATCTCTTAGAAATTATCCCTTTATCCCTTGGTCCCTTTATATAAACACATCCTACGCTATGACATTGTGGTGGAGGTGCGTGCTTCTGTTCCGGGGTACCCTCTTGCACCCTCTTTGCACAACTTACTTTTTTCTTAACCACTACACTTGTGGTAGAGGGCCGTGCTTCTTTTCCCGATAAACCTTTCGAACCACTCCACTTGTGGTGGAGGGCCGTGCTTCTTTTCCCGATAAACCTTTCGAACCACTCCACTTGTGGTGGAGGCCTTACTCTTTTCCGGATGACCCTTCCGAATGTTCGTTTTATTTCCCCTGCGAGTTCCTTTTAACCGTGCTTCTGTACCATTCTACCCCTTCGTATTCTGATCACCCCAATAATGGAGAGACCCCACCCTCTGCGATTGTTTTGCACACCTTGCGTAACCAATCTTTTGTTTTCTTTTCTTTTTGCCTTCTCATATGCTGACTTCTCTGGACTGGAATCCCCTTTTGATTACCCCTTAATGATACAATATGCTGATCACTGGTTTTATGATTGTTATGGATTATGATTTCCTCTTTAATAATGACGTCTCTTTTTTACTCACCCCACGATGTTACAGTGACTTTTTCCTGTTAAAAGAAACCCCGTTTTCATTTCCTTGATTACTTCGATTCTCTTTATTTCAAACCCTTTTTCGAGCCATTTCAAATCTAATATCATACTAATACTAAAGTTCAAAGAACACACTATAAATTTTAGCAATTTTTTCCGTAATAAAGTTTTGACCCTACGATGAATTTTTGTTATATCCTATTTCGGTAATGCATTTTCCTATATTACTCTTTTAAAATCCCGTTTTCTTCCTTTTTTCGCAAGATTTTAAATCTAAGTTCAAAGCCCATTATGAATATTTTTAAATTGTCCCTTTTCTTTATGTCAATATTTTTAGTATTACTTTTAAATTATGTATGTTGAACGCTTTTACTTGTATATGAATATATTCCCTCTTGTTAGATATCCAATTAGCACAAGCGACGAGACGCCACAGTTAATTGATGTTTTCTCTTGCATTCCCTCCCTGCCAATTTAGTAGCGCGGGCATCCGCCGTGTGCACTTTGATGATGCATACCGCTGACCGCTGCTTCGTTTATACAATTTCTATCACAGCTATTTTTGCGAGACCTTATTACGAATTCCCTTCTTATCTCAATAACCGTTTGACTTCTTTTTCATTTATTACCGTTTATCTTTCTTCTTTCTTTTTGCTTAACTGTTTTTGTAACATCTATTTGAATTTCTGTAACTTACTTTACAGAAGGGGGAAAAACCCCTACTTATTGTTTTGTTAATTATTTCCTTGTGTACCCTTGTCTTCGAGATGTCTACAAATAAAGTTACGTTACAGTTCTTGCCTATTATCTCATTCTTTACCTTCTAGATAGATTTTAATAATGAATGATTTATTAAAACGTAAATTTTTCTTACGATCCCTAATTGTTATATTTTTTCCACAATCATGTTTAACAAGTTTTAAACTACTCCAGTTTTTCTTTTTTTTAAATTTCTCTTAATATATATATATGATATTAAAATTTTTGTTTTCATTTTCGTTGTAATACTTTACGCAATCTACAAGGTCTCCTAAAATCATCACTTTCGTTCGTCAGTTTTATCTATTAATTGCGATCCAAAAACAGGCAGTCCTTTTAAGGTCAATTCTGGTTGTCGTACATCAAGCCAAAATTGAGTAGTTTCGTTTATAACTACGATTTCATTCTAAAAACTTCTTCTCTTTATAAAGACCGTCCCAAATATGCAAGTGCTCAGTGCAGCGCAGCAGCTGTGCGCGCACCAATGACATTGAATGTTTTCCATTGAAATTTACTATCACGTTCACATATCAAATTCCGCTTAATCTAAAGTGCATTCCTTCGTTCAGTTGCATAATCACCCCAAGTAATATAAAGTTCCTTGACTATTTAAATAATTTTAACTTTTCTATTATGAGGTTCACGATCGCATCTCTTTCTTTTTATTACTAATGTTTTTTACTATAGTCTAATTAAAATATTTCTCCAAATATCTTTTTATTCTTTATTTAATGCCTTTCGCGTTCTTCTTACTAAATCTTATCGTCATTTGACGCGTTCTCTGTCAACGTAAATAAATTCCGGACTAAAATTTATTTTTTTTGTATCTGCTCAAATCTTTTTAATATACTTTCAATTGGTATTTTCCCAGTTAACCCCTATCCTGATGCAATACTCTTCCTTTCAATTTTTAGTTACATTTTTATTTCCGGCTACGCCTATTATTCTCAAGTTTTATTTGAACCGTTTCATTAGAGAAACTCTTGCATCTGTTCGACGTTCCGTCATAACCGTGATGTGATTTCGCTTGAATTCTAATCCATATCACGCTAAGCTGATAACGGACACTTGCCTGGTGGTAGACCTCTTTCAGTTGTGTAATAAGTGCAAGCATTGAAATTCAACAACTATTCCAATCATTTTTAAATTTTTCTTTTGTAATGAATATTTGTCCTGGTTTCTTTATTATTCCCAATTTTTCCTACTTTAATATTGTTTTAATACGCGTTGTTTTACTTACATTTTCCTTGTTACTAATAAATAGTTGTTTTCTTTTACTTTCTTGATGTTATTTGACCATTCCTCTGGAATATATTAATTTTGAGACGCATTTGTACTTTCATAAGTCCTAGTGCATCTCATAAAAGCTTAGTCGCCCTAGAAAACTTCTTTTTTTTTCTTTCTTCTTTTATGCTAGAAACCCTGGTTAACAACGATGATTGTCGTTTTGACATTTTTCTTTATACCTTTTAAGAACGTTCCCAACTGGATTTCTAGTAATTTAAAGTTAGTAAAGTACTTAATGCTACCTTCCATTGAAGTTATTTCTTCTCTTTTTGAATATAATGAATTTTTATTATGAATTTCTTCGAACTAAACATTGTTCGCTCACATATTATTAAATAATACTTCTGTCTTTATTTTAACAAGTTCTCTTTTATATATCGCGATTTTTCTTCGTACCCTTTTATTGAACGTTTATACCGTCATTTTAAATTTATTTAGTTAATGTAACGGTAATTCAACTATTTTGGTCACCTTCATAATCCCCAATTATGAAGCCCCTTTTTTTACCAGGTTTATTCTGTATTATTAATTAATTGATTTTCCCAGGCCTAGGGTTTTCTTTCTTTTTGTAATTTTTAATTTTCGCCTGGATGGGGGATGTTATATTATTATTATTTTACCAAGCATACATAAATTACGTTGCTTGAAGGTCGGTTCTTTAAATTTTGGTTTTATTTATTCGCCTGAACCAGCCCTATTGGGGAATGAGGCTACAATTGCAGGCTTGATTTTATATGTATTATTGTTGTAACTACGTAGTGCGATGAATGCATTATTTATTTTTTATTATTGTATTTATTTGCGGGTATTGATGTATTCTACCCATGACAGGTCAGACTTCGTTGCCAGTTTTGACCTGGTGCATTCTCGCTTTTATTTTATTTTTTTCTCGCTCTCATTTGAAGATGTTTCCTCTCTCCTCCGGGATATGTACGTGGAACAAGCGCCCATTGTAACACGTACCGGGGAAGCATCTGCGACCTTGAGTGAAGGGCTTCCAAGCCAGAGCCGACACTTTATGGAGTATAAGTGGTTTAACTTTTTTATTTATATATACTATGGGTGGTATTTAGTTTTCCTCCCGTTGGCAACACACAAGGCAACCTGGTAACCTACTTTTATGTATTACAATGTTTAATTCTGTTTTTCTTTTTACAGATTTTCCTAGCAGCTACCTAGCAGTCATACCCGTTGTGACCACGGAAATTGACTCTTATTCAGTGACAAAACTTCATCTGTCAACTGAAATTCACTTCGAATAAATCGGCACGGTACAACCCTGTATTGTTATTTAATTTACATTTTTAACTTATTGTTACAAATTGTTTACACTATTTGTTTCCGAATCTTATGGGACAAAGGAACTTTAATTTCTGTACTTTTAGCCCCCTTATTCGATATTCAGAATTTCTTTTTCTAAATTATGACCGTTGCCACTTTTTATAATTTTCATAATTTAAAATAAATAATTTTTCCATATATATATATATTCTCCGTCTGTGACTATTAATAACTGCACCGAGTTTTATCTATTTGCTATCGCTGTTCATTTCCAAAAAATGCCTTGGTTATAAACCCTACAACATTTTTCTTATCATCTATAAGCCTTATACTCTAATGGGAACACTTGCGTAAAATGCTTCGCATGTTCCCGATTCACGTGTTAAATGAATCACAGAAATCCACCCTTTCTTACTTTTTATATGCCTTTGAATATTTAGATTTTTGTCAGCCCTTATTTTGACATCTTACCTTAACCAGTAAGACAATTTAATCACTAATCAAAGATCACCCCTTTCTTTTTTTTTGTCTTCACCGACATTACAATCGATCTAATTTCGATTGTTACACCTTTATTAATTAATCTTTTTTTTTGTCGCAGTTGCAAAGTATTGAATTAATTACCTACATGTGTTTCACACTTTTTTATGTACTTTTTGAATCTCTCTTAATTAAATTAACTAAATTTTTATGTCGTTTATGCATTTCTCCTATTTTTATGTAAACTTTGACTTGCCACGATCAACTATTAATCTTAACTATTAAAGTTATTCAATTATTCAATTCTATGTCTCTTAATATTTGAACAACCTTTGGTTCAATTTATATTGTAATACTGACACTTTCTTTCGCAATCTACGGTTTATATTTTATATTATTACTTCTAAATTTGATTTTTTTTCCTTTTTAACTCTAATTGTCATATTTTTCCTTTATGAAAGTTATTGTTAGTACTCTTTCTTTCTTTACATGTATAAGTGTGAAAATAGCGTCACGCCCTTATGGTGTTTCATCAATTTATATTTTATTAATCTTGTATCTTGTTTTTAACACTCACAATATTTATGTACAGATCTATTTTTATGTACGAACTTATTTTTCTTTATTTGTCACTTTTCATGTTTTTGTATAACTGATATTGAACTATTAGGTTATGAATTACTTTTTTTATACACTTGCTATGAATGCGGACCTATCTGTAGTTTTAATTATTTGTATTTTTAATCATTTTTGTATTTTTGCTTTGCTTTACTTGATAGACTTATATTATATACTGTTCAAAGTACGTTCATTGAATTCCTCAGATTTTCACTTTTCTAAATTTTGTTTTTCCATTGTTACTTACTACGAACTGTTTCTTTCTTCGTCTGCACAATTGGATCTTCCATCGGCATTGGCTAAATGCTAAATGGTTTTCAACCGGATGAATACTATGGCTGTTCCAATTGGTTCCTACCAACCATCACCTATGGTTCGAATTTGAAAATAATCATCACCAGACCAATATTGCAATCAACTAACGCCGCAATCGAATAATTTGGTCAAGAAGACAAGTAAAAGTAAAAAAGAAGAATATTTCTACGATGCATAATCTAAACAGATGTGTTATTCTATATTACACACGTTCGATGCTATGAATATGGGACAATAACCTTTATGGAACCTTCACCAAACAACCGACTCATCACGCCACTATGGTAGCCTCAACTTGCTTCGCATCCATGCCATACACACTTCGAAATTCCAGGCAAAACAGTTCTCATCTTTAATACTGAAAACATCTTTCGAAACAGTCAGTAACATTATTTTTACGCTATTCATTTTCCTTTATGTTTTAGATCTTTTGTAATCTGAATCAATCTTTAAACGTACTCTTACTTAGATATTAGTATCGACATTTTTTCTGTATTCTCCGAATTTGGGGATCACCATTGCTGCCAATATGATCATCTTCTTGGATACCTGTCTCATCGACACTACCGCCTACACCGCTCTTCCGTCAAAGAGGGGGAAAGTGTCACAAACGGAAATATTTACAATTAAATATTTTATACAAAACGCAACTTCTCTTCCGTTTGTACAATATAGCGTGCAAGGCCACATTCAGTTACCCACGCTAGTTAGCAGCTGCAGTCTCGCAACCGACATGTGCGCGGACACCTGCGAGGTCTTCTCCGAAGCGCGCTTGCTTCGCCCACCATTGTATTCGTTGGCATGCAACTTGGTCGCCTACTTACTCCGTACACGCGAGGCAACCTACACGATTTGCAAGCAGGTGCACATTCCTTCGAGAGAATTTACGAACACTTCCGCACAGCTGCAGATTCGTGCTAGGCACCGGCAGCGCGCATGCAATCTACCCACAAGCCTGCTGCCAGGAAGCATGAACTTCCTTAGTTGCTTACTGAGAACTTCTGCCTACTGATTCCCACTACGATACTAATTACTTCCTCGTCCAGCAGTATATAACCAGCTTGCTTGAGCTATTCAAACCAGTCAGTGTCCATGGCTCGAACACAACAAGCAAGCTGGTCAGTACTCTTTTAATTATGTAATGCTTAGTGCCTAGTTGAGTGGGCGGCGCTTAATTGCCCACTCTATGCGAATTATGGGTAGTTGTGACCAGGCTACCCAAAGCTTAGTTACCAGGAGGTTATCTCCTACGCTTAGTCTGTAGACCTAGTGCTAGACCAGGGGTGGTCCCGACCTCCCCTGTATTGCATTAGTTTAGGAGGACATGTACGTCCTCACAATATGTACTCAACATGTATGTTAACCTTTTGTACTCTCTTTATTGTCTTTAGTATATAGTTGTTTTTTACAACTTGTGTTTGATTTATCTCTACCTCTGACTACGTCCTCCAGTCACGTGGGGTTTTCGGAGGAGGAGGAGGAGGAGGAGGAGGAGGAGGAGGAGCAGGAGAAGGAGAAGGAGCAGGAGAAGGAGAAGGAGAAGGAGAAGGAGAAGGAGAAGGAGAAGGAGAAGGAGAAGGAGAAGGAGAAGGAGAAGGAGAAGGAGAAGGAGAAGGAGAAGGAGAAGGAGAAGGAGAAGGAGAAGGAGAAGGAGAAGGGCAAGGGCAAGGGCAAGGGCAAGGGCAAGGGCAAGGGCAAGGGCAAGGGCAAGGGCAAGGGCAAAGGCAAGGACAAGGACAAGGACAAGGACAAGGACAAGGATAAGAATAATAATAATAATAATTGCTACAACCCATAGACTGGAAACCAGGCCCCAGAAGCTGTAAGCTTGTGCGTGAGGGAGGGGGCGAGTATTATTATTACGTAGGCCCTAAGTGCGGCTGCAGCCGACTTACAGATGGAACAGCGCAAATCCCACATTTGTGTCACAGCTAAGGAAAACTGCAGAAAACCTTAACCAGATCTGCCGGCACCGGGAATGGACCTCGGGCCGCTTGGGTGAAAGTCCCATATATATAACAAAATCGTATATTACGTCAGCTACGTAACTACAGTACGTCAGCCGCGCTACGTCAGCCGAGTGCGGAAATCACACGACTATGAAACACACTTTCAACCGAGTTATGTACATTATTTTTCTTATGACCAGAACTTTTTTTCAAAAAAGATTATTTTCATGCTAACAAAAAAACAATTTACATTTTATTTACTAATTTTATTTTTATCATTATTTTCAGAACCACTATATGACTAACCATATGATTATTGTAACAATTTGTAAAATTAATTGAAGTTTATGAATTGCGTGAAAGCGCGTGTGTAAGTGCGTTTTGAATATTGTCAGTATTATTAGTTATTGTTTTATCCGTAAGGGGGTTATCATAACAATTAGTTAAATTACTTGGAATTTGAGAGTTTTGAGAAGGTGTTTGTAAAAATGAATTTTCAATATTTTAACCATTTTATACCAAAGAAAACTTTACAGCTACTACTTAACAATAATAAATTAGCCTTTGTACTTATGGCGTCTTTAAACAAAAGACTATCACCCTATCAAGACTATCAAATATTAACAGCAGCTCAATAAAGGTTAATATTATATAACTAGTCAGTATTTTAAACAGTGGCGTAACTACGTAAGATTGTGCGTCCCTGCCAGACTTGCGTTTGCGCCCCTCATATATACATTATACGTAGGTAATTTTTGTTAAAATTATATATGCAATAACTAGTAATAATAAATTCATAACTTTTTATTTGCTTATATCTCTTCAACGAATCTTTTTGTATAATTAAAGAGATTTAACACCAATTACATTTTCTCCGGGCTTTAACGTAGGCGAATTGGTCAATTAAACTGCCAAAGTCCATTGTTTTTGCTATGTTCCCTATTAAACCCTTTTAATATATTTAGTAAAACTTTAGATTAGGACCGCACCTCGCAGCCGCATATACTAGATACCATTCGATGCATGTCATCGAGCTAAGCAACAGTGTTACTAACTGAACCGAATCTTACCCAATCCATCCGAACCTAACCTAGGTTTAAGTTCGGTTTAATTTAGGTTTACGTTCTTCATCAATTCATACGTGTTTTAATTTTGTTTTTGGTTAGGTAAGGTTAGGGAAGGTTAGGTTACGTCGCATGCGCATCAAAACATGCATTTTCAGGCAGGGTAGGGGAATTAAAATGGAAATGGCTTCTCTTTCAAAAAAGTTTTCGGCGATTGTCTCAAAAACTACTGCTGCCCCAAATTTCACTACACGTGTGGTCGAGTTCAAGTTATTTAAAAGAGGGGTGCTCGATTCGTATGTCATGTGCGTGTTTTACTGTTCTAATTTGAAACAATAATAATCAATAATGCTATATCACCTATTTATTAACAAAATATTACGCAATATATAACATATATTGCAATATATATATAACAAAAAGGCTAAACTAATAGCTAATAATAATAAACTTTTAATTATTGAGAAAATTCATTAAATCTGTATCTATTTAGTAGCAGTGTAGAGGTTATGTATTTGACATAAGAGGGCAGAAAAAATTTTAACATAAGAGGGCAGAAAAGAAGCCTTAAATGCCCTCAAAACAGGACATTTAGAAAGCACTTTCTGATCAGCTAGGCAAAAAATATATTTTTACTTAACATTTAAAAGTATAAAAAACATATGTCAAATTTTTCTAGGCTTCTTAGATCATAAGTTGAATTTTGATGTCTTCGTCGTTAAATTTGTCGTTTGCTTTTTTCTTTTCATACTGTCATTGTATTTTAAATAGTGTTTGTGACAAACTTTATTTATAATTAAAAATATAATTATAGCTATGGTTATAGTTAGTTAATTAATAAAGTGAAAATTGTGATTGAAATAAATAAAGACACATATAACGGCATTGAAAGCAATGAGTTCAGCTGTACACCACCTGAGAGCTTCGAGAACAACATTAATTCCCTCTAACATATGCCTATTTAATTTACTAAAAGTTACGTTACTGTTTAACTATTGGAAGTCTTTTTTAAACTTTTGTATGTCATTCGGACAGAAAAGAATTTGCAGCCCTTAGTTGCCTGCTCAACAACTGCGGTCTGAAAATGCTAACTTTCTGCCCTTGAGACCCAAAATACTATAGAACTTAATTCCGCAAAAATATACAGGATGTTCAATTAAAAAAAATAATGTTGGATATTTTACCGGAAAATAAGAAAAAAACTCTTTTGTGCTATTTTATAGATCAGGTTATGCTAAACAAGTCTCTCGATTAATTCTTTCCTCTACCTTTAATATTTCGGCAGATATAACCTGGACAATGAAAAATCAGACACACTGTATACAATTATACAGGTGTGGTAACTTTTGTTAAAATAAAATATTCAATAATTAATAGTAATTCATTACCGTAGAATAGTCCATAGAAAGTTTTTTACCTCCAATGCTTGTTTTAAAATTTCTTTTCCCAACGAACTAAAGTTTCACGAAAGCAGCCAGGCGCCCTTCGGAGGGTTTCGCCACCCCCTTGCGTCGCAACGTTGCGCTCCCCGCGACGCAGAGTCTGCGGGGGCGGTAGTTACGTCACTGATTTTAAATTTCTATCCTGTTGTTTAGTAAAATATTGTATAACGTCGACTTCATTGAAATTGAAAAAATTGAGGTTGAACGTCATCTGGTTAAATATTACTTTCTCTGTAAAATAAATGTGAGAAATTCCGTAAATAATTAGTAGATGTCGCTTAAATAGCAAAAATAAAATCAGGCACAAGTGCAAAAGCATTGACAGTAACATGAAAAGTGTTACATTTCTTGTAAACAGTCTTTTTCGGACTTATGCGCTTTTGCCATGCCACTGGCCCCTGTATAATATATGCATTTCATACAAAAAATTAATCGTTGCGTGCTACTACAAAACAGTTTTTAAACACAAAAACTAAATAAACATTTCTGTTTGCTATCTTCATACAGTATTAAAGAAATTAATATTTTATTTTTGCAGCACAATTTTGTTCTAACTATGGGTCCAGTTAAAAGCTCATAGGTCTTTATTTATTAATCGTAACAAAATCGAAAACTAGAATTAAGAACTAATCCTTGTCTCCCCTACCTGACCGCACTGGTTGATATTAATACCGCATTATTCGGAATTACTATTTTTATTTAATTATTGTTTGCATAATTTATTTAAAATCGTTAAGCATGTATTTTTGGAATAATTACTTCTATATTTAGATTTCAAGGATTTATACCGTTAAAATATTTAACTTGGTTTTCTAGTTTCAGAAAATTAAAAATTAAGTTTGTACTACCGCCATCTATGAGTTAAAATATCTTTTAGAACTTGTCAAAGAAAACAATAATTAAATGTAACCTACAAAAATATAAATTCGGCGCTTAAGTTGGATGCAGTCGCAGTGACGTGACACTTATAATTTAGTAGGATTAAAATTTAATAAAGTCTATGGTTATAGACAGTAGTATTTAAAATAATGTTTTACGTTTTATTTAAATACGACAACTTAAATCACAATGATACAAAATTACAACAAATTTAATTTGATCTATAATCCAATCATTTTAGTTATATTTTAATATTATAATATATTTAAGTAGTAACATTTATTCTTAAAATTCCCTTATACGTTACATAGTCTCTGCATTTTTACTTAGTTTTACATATAGCCGCTTAGAAGGCGCCACTAATGAAATGTCAAGAGTCAAAATCAACCTCAAGATTTAGTCAATCTAAATCCAAAGTTTAATCAAGATACGACAAGTGTTATGTCACAGTGAATTTTTAAAGTTGATAAGTCGCCTTAAATGTAAAAATGAAATTGAGTCGAGAAAACTTTCGCCCAATAATTACTTACAACTTTCGGAGAGGATTATCTCAACAACAATGTCTCGCCGAGTTGGTTTCTGTTTTTGTCGACAATCGACAAATTTCCTGATGGTACTGCGAATTCCAACGTAGACACACCAGTATCAGCGACGATCCCAGGATAGGTCCACCAAGGTCAGCAGTCACCGGAAGAACATCGATGCTGTACGTCAGCTGATCAAGGAAGATCGACATGTGTCATATCATCAGACCTCAATCTAAAAGATCCTACAAGATGAATTGGATGTGAGAAAGTTAGTTTCCCTTTGGATCCCTCATCTTTTAACTAAAGAACAAAAGGTGGGTTGTGTTAATTGGTGCCGAAAAACTTTGAGCAAGTTCAATAAAGGTAACTTATAAATAACTTGTAAATACGTTTACAGCATAAAAAGTAGTGATGAATCATGGATTTATTCGTATAAACCCGAAAATAAAATTCAATCCGCTGTTTGGGTGTTTCAAGAGGAGGAGAATCCAACAAAAGTTATCCGTTCTCGAAGTGTGTCGAATAAGATGGTTACAACGTTTGTCTCAAAATCAGGTAATGTAGCTACAATTCCTTTAAAAGATCGAAAAAACGGTTAATAGTCGCCATGCTTTGAAAAACCAACCTAGAACGACGAATCATCCTCCACCAAAACAATGCGAGTTCACACACCGCTTGAAAGACAATTGAAGTTTTAGAGCAGTAAAACATCAAATTATTAGATCATCATCCGTACAGTCCTGGCCTAAGTGCCAAAGATTGTTTTACGTTCCCAAGCATCAAAAAAGGACTAAGTCATCAGCGACTTCAGGCGCCGGAAGAAGCAGCCGATGCCTTCAACATGCCGATTTTGACTGTTCCAACTGACGACTGGAATAACTGCTTTAAGAATTGGTTTGAACGAATGCAAGAGTGTATCGATCATTGTGTGTAATTAAGATTTAATTGATTAAAAATAAAAAAAGCATGAAAGTCAACTTAGTGCACAGTATTAACCCCTGCATTTTTAAACTATAGGGGTTGTAGTATTAAAAAGTTACTAATTGGTAAATTACGGCAACGAAGATTCTATAAACTATAAACTATGGTAAATAAAAATAGATAATTTTATGTGCTGATGTATCTTCCGTTACAAGAGGGCCCATTTCGTATTTCTCTTGTACTATTTAAAATTAACTCATAACTTTAATGGGCTCAGCTGTTAGAAACGAAATTATTATAAGAATCTTAAGAACTAAGTATTACAGCATATCATTTGATTGTCCTCAAGACATCGCCATAAAGAGCATATGGCCCAAATTGTACGCTATGTGCAAGTTGAAAATGGAAAATGTACGATTGAAGAAAGTTTCATTGATTTTATACAAACAGGCAAAAACTGAGAAAAGTCTAGTAGAATAAATTATACTGAAAATAAATAAAGAAGGAAAAAATAAATAAAGAAGAAAATAAAACAAAGGCGGCGTTGGCCTATTTGATTGAAGAGAGTAATCGTACGGCAACGGTGCCAATTTGGTTAGTAAGCTTTGGCTCCGAACCATCACCTGAACAAACATTCAACGACATTTTTACCGTGAGCAGCTCATTCTTTAAATTCAGTAGGGCTCATGTTTCGTGTGTAATACCAGAAATGAGTAAGTTTTTTAGTACACTACAAACGGTTTAAATTTTTTTCTGGGCAACAGAACGCTGGAAAGTTTTGTCAACTTTGAAGTTGACTTTAAAAGCTCAATCTGATACTAGATGGTTGTGTCTAAGTACAATTCAGTTCATTCCTTGTATACTACCTGAAATACTGAGAAAATACTACATACACTACAGAGTCTATTTCATCCGCCAAGAGTATATTAACAAAGATCAATTTTAAATTTATTTGCTTTTCGGCAGTGTGGAATCAAATACTCAGAAATATTGATTTGGTCTGCAAAATTTTGCAAAATAAATCGCTATTTATAGAAAGAGCATCACGACACCTTCAAGGATTAAGAGAAGTTTTAAATGATTTTAGACATAATCAAATCGACAATCACTTTTATAGAAATTTATAGAAAAACGCGAAAAAAATAAGGAAAATGTTTGATGATAAAGCCCATGATGCGCTTCTTTAACAGCACTTGGCCATTTAAGAAAACAGCTCTACTGTGTTTTAGATATGATGATTCAACAAGTTAAATGTATAATTATCAAAGTTTAGAAAACGTGGCATCTGATTTTAGCTTTTTAACGGGACTGTCCCTCCAAGTTTCTACTGAAGATTTAAAAAACAAGCATCAGATTTGGCATTAAAATATAAAGAAAAATTAGATGTCAATGAATTATGTTTGGAAATTGAAAGTTTTAAACATCACGCCAAGGTCTTCTTGCCCGATTTAAAAAATAAGGATTTCTTAACTCTCTTCAGCTGTTTTGAAGAGTAGGGATTGGCGTCCAGTTTCCCGAATATAGTAATATCGCCCCGGTTAGCACCCACACTACCTGTAATTTCCACCAGTTGTAAGTGCTCATTTCGTAAACATTTTTTTAATAAAAAAATTATCTATGATCAGAAATCGCACAGGAGTGATCTTAGAATATTTAGCAAAGAATATAACATTGCTGAAAAAGTAATTTAATTACGACAAAATATTGGAAGCTAGTGCTATACAGTGTGTTTCACTTCATAGTTTGACACCCTGTATTTTTGTTATTTATAATCGAATAAATTTCAGATTTTTATCAGGTATAAAACCCTTCAAAGAAATTTGTGTGTAATTAAAAATCGTATTGATTAGAAACCTACTACGATCAAAAGAAAACCGAAAAAATCAAAAAAACATAGGCCTTGATTAATCGTTAAAGACAAGTTGATGCTTCCAGGTTCTACAGTTTTTTGTTTTAGTGCTTGGTATTGTAGTGATTCAGCATGCATTGATTTAGTATCCAAGGCAACAGATGCAAACAGAGTCAGATATGAACTCATAAATAAGCCAGTCAAACATTCATTCTCTCCTCTACAACATTTCTCTAGATTTGGCTATTATTTGTATAGTGTATGACTACTATAGGCTATTGTGTAATAAGTAGGGTACCCCGACTCGACCTAATGATAGATAAAAATGACGGGCGTGGTAACTATAACTGTCGTTCATCTGGACTAGTGCCCTCAGCTCTTTGTGATGGGTGGTTGCGGATTAAGTCTGAATTCATTAGCGATTACCCATGCCTATCTACCTTCCTGATAAACGATAAAACTCGCATATTCTTAACTACTGGATAACGACCTCTGTAACTAGGTAACAAGCCTTGACGTTACCGGTTCTCATTGCCGAACAAAAAAAATGCACGAAAACATATTTTATAACCACCAGGTAATATATCTTGTTTCCTGGTAAACGGTACATCTCGCTTATTCTTAACAGCTGGCTAACGAGTTAACTGTAACAAGGGAATAGCCGCGGCAATGCCAGGTTCTTGTTACTGAACAACAAAAATTTTACCAATGCGTGTTTAATTACTAGTAGATAATAGATTTTGTTACCTGATGGTAAACGCTAAAACTAGTCTATTTCTAACAACTACGTAACGAGTTCTGTAACCAAGTAATAAGCTGCAGCAATGCCAGTTCTTGTACCAAAGAACAAAAATTGCACCAAAACGTGTTTAATCACTACCAGGTAAAAGTTTGCCTACCTTTCTGGTGCATTAAAAAACGAGTTTTATTTAAAAACAAATTGGAATATAACTGAAATTTGACCTGACCTGAAAAAACCCATAGCAGATTCATGATCTGCATCTTAAAAATCTCTAGAAAAAGTGTATTAGAACCTGGAAGTTTTTAAATAAAGTCCAATTTTGTTGTACATTTGAAATAAATTATTAGAATTGAATTAAAATTATTTTATTTTTTGGGATTTTAACCAAAATGGTTTTGGGGTTTTCAGGTGTTCATTTATCTTCCATCATAGTAGGCTGGTGGTTGATAATAATTTGGATTTATAATTACCCACATTTTTATTTTAAAGTGTTCTATACTTGATAAAAATTTGAAATTGATTGGATTTTAAATAACAAAAACATAGGGGTGTCAACCTGTGAAGTGAAACACACTGTATACGTAAGCCTATACGAAAGGCCTGTATACTGTAAGCCAGGAAGTAGTTTTTTAGTTTTTAAATTATTTTTACACTCTTTTTTTGTTATGTTTTTTGAATAAGAGACGCAAATTAATTTGTACTTAATACACCTTTTCGCATTCGACCTTTTTGCTTGAGTGTTTAATTTTAGGAAGTTTATAGGCAGTAAGGTAAATGAATAAATCGCATAGAAATTTCAAGTTGTTTGTTGTTATTTACTTCAGTGTACTGTATATTTTTACTTTTGGGACACAAACTCAGAATCTAGCCCGGGGCACCAATGCCCCTAGCTACGGCGCTGCTTATTACTATAGATTGTTTAAAAGCAATTAGCACTAATTAAATGTATGGTTCATCTTGTTTCGATCTTCTGATACGCCACTGTCGTCATATCTGCTACTGCGCAACCTGTCTATAGATTTTCTGCTGTACTATATTAGCGAACCCTTTACACTTAAATAACTAATAAGACTATATTACAGAAGATGGCGCTAGGTGTTTATATAGTGCATGTTTGTTCGTAATTTGACTTGAAAAACTTAATAAGTATAAAGTTTACTAATTTGTGTAAATAATAAATATAAATAATGTTTGTTTATTACATTTTTACATAATCAATACATAATCAAAGTTGGCGATGTTGCCTGTTGTAAAACAAAACGCGGTAATTACCGTTATTTTATTAAAATCTGAAACTTGATTTTATTAACAACGTTAAAATTATTTATTTACATTTTTATTATTATATTATAAAATATGGTTTTTATGTTAATAAAATTTTGTTTTTAGTTTAAACAAAAATCAAGAAAGCTGAAATATGCCAATAAGTCATATAATGAGCGTTTCAAAATGTTGTTGCAATTATAAATGAATAATTATATACTAAAAACTTGACCTGAAAATGAGATAAAATTACTTTGGCGCACAAGATACGCCTAGTAAATTTAAGAATTTGTTTCATGTCAGTGTAAGGAGGGCAAACGCAAACAATTTTTAAGAATAATTTATTTTACGCTTTATTGGGCATTGTTGTAATTAAAAGAAATTGTTCTATAAATAACTGTTAACTAACCAGACTACGTAAGCGATTAATAGAGTAGCCTCAGTCGTCGATTTATTTGTAGTGTCTTGACCTTTTGACCTGAGTCATCTGCGTTCTGGGGCCGCATGTTTAGCAGAAGAAAATATAGGCTGGCAAGCCTTTTATAACAGTGCATCGAGTTCAAAAAGTAATCGTTATTATTAGATATATTTGGTTTAATAAGAGCATTAACCCAATATCAATAGCCTAGGAGGAAATTTAAGTACCTATAAATATTGATAACAAGAATATAATTGTGATTGTTTTTTATGAGGGCTTCGGACTTTGATCAATTTCCAAGTCGAAGTACTACTTACTGTGTACTGCCATTAGGACGTGGTCGTGAACATCAAGTATTACAAAACACGCAACTGGAAAACAATAATTTATTATTAACAAAGCATCGAATCAACAAATAGCGTCGATTGATTCGCTCTTTTTCTATTGAAAATTTCCTTATTATTCTCCCTATATATCTCCTTATATATATATATATATTGCAATAAAGCGCAAATTATATTTTTTTTAGAATTTTCCATTTATCAGCCATTCTACAAAAAGTTTGATAAATTCTCTGATAATCGCAGTTTTTTGAAATTTGTTTTGCCATAATAATTATGAATTGATGGTATTTATTAAATCATGTTATCAGAATGTTTTTACCGACTTATTGCTATCTTAATTTTAGTATTATTTCCAGTTAGGTCAAATGTCACGTTATTTATAACAAATAAATTATTGTTATTATCTACATAGACAGAGCAGCGTTGGAGGGGCGAGACGGGCAACCAACTGTTTGTTGTAAGGCGCCAGTTATTTCGGGCTTTAATTGGTTAATAAATTTTCAACCAACATGTAGTACTATTACTTATCAAAAATTGTCCCTTTAAACTCCATTAATGTCCAAGA
The DNA here is from genome assembly GCA_929113105.1 of Agrypnus murinus. Classification (NCBI taxonomy): domain Eukaryota; kingdom Metazoa; phylum Arthropoda; class Insecta; order Coleoptera; family Elateridae; genus Agrypnus; species Agrypnus murinus. Next base: position 26,565,066 of record OV816023.1, on the reverse strand, counting down.
TATTAAAAAAAAATAAAATTTCCATGAAAAACTTTATTTAAAATATGCATAACATAAATCAAAGAAAAATAATTGGCACCCCTGAAATAAGGGTGCACACTTTACAGTTGACCACACTTGAAAGTTTTTGCATAAAATAAATTGTGTGACTTGAAGTTTTATACTTTGTTCTTGCACTGTTATCACCTCGTTTTATGAGATGTTCGATGTTATCGACCAGTATTTCTCTTGATAAAATATTTTTAGAGGGTCTTAGACATAACCTGACTGAGACATTTCATAGCTACAGCACGTGCAGCATATCCTTCTATAATCATCAACTTTGCTCATGCAGTTGAATCATATCCCAAGTTATAAATATTACAGCTATTTAGCTATAATGCTGATGAATTAGAGCACCGTCATTTCTTACTTTTTACTCTAAATGCGATAATTACGGTAGTCCATATCCACTAGGGTGGCCCATATTTTGACAAAGTCAAAATTTTATCGATCTCACTCTAAAATACGGTTTAGTTTGCTGAAAAAATGCGATTCCCAATATATAAAAGTTTTTAAACAAGAATAATCCGTGCCGTTAGAAGGTTGAATTTTTAAATGTATTTTAAATGGGATATTAGTGGTTTTAGAGAACATAAGACATAACTTGTACCTTATGATTTTTGGGGCCGCTGAACACGAATTCGGTGACTGAGCTGTCATTAGAGCTCTCAAATGCATTTAAAAAAAGTTACTTAAAGGCAATCGTCATCTGCCAAAAATGACAATCTTCATCTGTCAAAAATGGCAATCTTCGTCTGTCAAAAATGACTTTTGACAGATAGGTTCAGCGACCCCAAAAACCATAAGGTACAAGTTTTTAAGTCAAAACATTTAAAATTCAAAAAGTTATAGCTTATGTTCTCTAAAAACGCTAAAATCCCATTTAAAATACATTTAAAAATTCAACATTCTAGCGGCATTTAGCTCCAGAAAATTCAATTGAGCATCAAAATTTAATCCCAAAATAATTAGATTTATCATCAGAAATAATTAATATAATCAAATTAAAATAAAGTTAATAATATTTTCTTACAATAAACAGTGCAAAATAGTATACGTATTTCATTACATGACATTGATTGATCTTTGATCATGTGATGATATTATTGCTCTATTGAATTGTGTTTAGTTTCATCAGGTGCTGCTGCAGCGTGCTTAAATGGAATGGTCATTCTATAATAATAATATAATAACGACTACTACCCATGACTTGGAATCCAGGACCCAGGAGCTATGAAGCGTGTGCGGGAGGGAGGGGCGATTATTATTATTGTACAGGCCCATCGTGCTGTTGCAGCCGACTTACAGATGGTATAGCACAAATCCCACATTTGTGTTACAGCTTAGGAAAACTGCAGAAAACCTTAACCAGATTTGCTGGCACCGGTAGTTGTTCTCGAGCCGCTTGGATGAGAGACTAGCTGACCCTACAGTCTCGAGCACTACTCTTGTTCCCAAAAGTACTGCTATATAGCTTTTTGATTGTTCTGGGTGTTTTACACTGTAAGGGAATAAGTTCACAGGCATCACGATTTTTAAACGAAATATAAATAATATTCAGCGAATAAACCTCTTGCAGGAATGACGTTCGAAATAAGGCACATTTTTTCGTCAATGGATAAATTGAGTTTTTGGTTAAAAAGAGGATATAGCTTTGCGAACTTACCGTCATTTATACATACAACGACACAAAAAAACAGATAAATTCTATCTTGTGACTGACATTACATCAATGGGATCGACCTATACGGACATGGAATTAAAGCAGAAAATATTTCTACTGTTTCAGAGATATAGGGTATCAAAGTTAATCCACCCTCCACTCCTAATTCTTAGCCAAACGTTTTGCTATTTGCAACTATCTACAATCTACATCTACATTAATATTATAAAGAGGTGAAGTTTGTTTATTTCATTGTTCAGGATAATAATTATTTATAATAATTACTATTGCCCATTGCCTGGAGAACCAGACCCCAGAAGCGATGAAGCTTGTGCAGAAGGGAGTGACGATTATTATTATTACGAACGCCCATCGAGCGCCTGCAGTCGACTTACAGATGGTATAGCACAAATCTCACATTTGTGTTACAGCTCAGGAAAACTACAAAAAAACTTTATCTAGATCTGCCGGCACTGGGAATCGATACCGCTTCGCTTGGGTGAGAGACCAGCACGCTAGTCGCTACACTACCAAGGCTATTTTAGGATTATTATTATTGTTACTATTATTAGGATAATTCCAGAAACTAATGAAAAGATCTCTCACAGTGGTCAGCTTAGATCTTCCTGAGTAACATACGCACTAGGAACTGAGCAGTAAACAACAACGTTTGTAAAGTCGGAAAAAGTATGAAACGCTCTATTATTATATTCTAACGTAAAAATACACAATAAATTTGACGAAACCTTTACCAAAACGTTTCTAGACATCTCAGAAGTTTTAATATGAATAATTATGCTACAACTCGAAGTAAAAACTGATACGGGAGCACGATTTTTGAGTTGATTCTTGTGTATTAATCAAACGTAGGATTCAACGTTTCCTACAAAAAAGTCAGCGGTAGCGTATCTCGAAAACTTCATAAATAAAATCATATTTATCGAAGAATATACGAAACAGTCTAAGTCAGTGATTCCCAATCTGCGGGGCGCACCCCCTAGAGAGGGCGTCATATTATCAAAGGGCGAAGACATGGAAAAATAAAAAAAATTGAAACCAAAATAAGAAAAAATACATTCTGTTAATACAAAAATAAAATGTCACCCTTAAAATAGGTAAATACATATAAGTAACATAAAAGGGAACTTCTCGTGAAAACGGGAGACGGTGGGAGCGATGGTGTCAAGGCGTAATTTCGCTATTTGGCCAAAATTGTAGTGTTGCGTCCGAATATAAGTAGCAAAACAAAAATAGATATATTAGGGCGTGCTTAAAACTAATATGAGGAGTTGGGTCCCAAGTATTAAAAGGTTGAGAACCGCTGGTCTAAGTTTTTTAACCGTTTACCAGGGCATAGGGCAGATATTTAATAGTATCTGTTTATTGATTTATTTACCCGACAAGAAGTTGTGCTTTACCAAACCCAGATAACTTTGAAAAATTGTTATATTTATTTATTTATTATTTTTTTGTGATTCTCAGTTATCTGCCAGGAACATTCCTTACAATATGGACACTGGACAGTTCAGCTTAGTTTCCGAGATTTAGTGAAAACTTTTTACGAACTATCCTGTTGACTGATATGATGCATAGTTGGGTTATCGCCAGACTAAATCGCGCCCTGAGGAAGACAATTAAATATCGCCGTGATGTATTATAAAACAAGTCAAAAACATAATAAAACCTCCAATTACAATTTTGTTCTTATTACAAGAGAAACATAATACAAGATAATCACATAAATTATATACTGATAATAATTAAGAACTTGCTACACGGACATGGCGCCCAATCAAGCTGTTTATAAGGTCTTCTAAATTTAAATTGTTTAGATTAAAATGAGGTACCAGACTGTAACTTTTTTGTTATTAAACCGATTAATTTGAAACTTAAAATTGAAGCATAACATCTAACTGCGCAACTCTAAACACTTTGCAATGTTATTTTTTAATTCCAGTTAAACAGGAAGTTATAACAACATTTTACTCTTAAACATAGCTATATACGTTTGTTTTTTAATATTCTTATTTGTGGTAAAACTTGCAAAACATTGATATGTCACACAATGACATTTTATTTCAAAATGGCACAACAATCCCATTTTTTAGTAAAAAACTTTTTGTAGCGATGGTAACTTAGTGTATGGTATGGCACTTGACTCCCAATCTTGAGGTCTTGGGTTCGAATCCTAGGGATGATATTTCGAATTTTTAAAATATCTAAGGCTTCCAGGTCGAAAAAGCTGTCCTGTGAAAATGAGTACCTGGGAAATCATTTCGTGATTATTATTATTATATTATATTATTTATTTAGTAAAAAACTTAAATGCTAATAACTGGAATTTATAGTGGTTTAAGTGGTTTTCAAAACTTTTTAAATTGTTATTTTCTTTGTTTTAATTTAATGCCAATAACGCGCAGAATCCTTGATAAAATATCTAGACTATTAAATAAAACTATTGTAATGCCTGGCTAAAAAATGCCTACTTTTTATAATTCAGTATGTTTTGTGGCATTAAATAAAGAGAACGAAAGAACCATTTTTTAAAAGTACAATAAAACTAATAGGGGCATTGACTAAACAGTTAGTCAATGATAGTAATTTTTTAATTTTAAATATCTTTTCGGCACAATAACATTTTTAAATAAGTTATTAACAAAATTCGTAAAGTTCATCATTCTTTTGTTTTCAAAGGCAATTAAAAAAAATTAATTATAAATATCATTATTTAGCATTTAATTTCTTTCTTAAAAATAGGAATTTTTGGGTTATTACGCGTTATCGATGTTTTGCAAAATTGTTTACAAGGAATAAGAATATTAAAAACAGACGTAGTTGTATTTAAAAGTAAAAATTGATGTAAAAATAAGGTTACAAAAGCATTTAAAGCTGCGCATTTAAATGCTTTAATCTTAAGTTTCAAATTAATTGGTTTAATAGCAAAAAAACTACAGTCGACCAATCAATTTTTCTTGGGTCATTTTTGTTGGAATGCATGGCTGCATTTTGCAATTAAGTTAACCTCTAGTTCTGTCAGTGTAATAATTTCTAATAGTTTCTACAACATAAATAAAAACGGTGTTACTGCGCTCGCGCCCTTGTTGAACGGCTCCCTGAGGCAGACAGTATCCTGTCGACAGTACTGTGAATGGTATGACTAACTTGTGTAACTTGTACAGGGTGACTGGTAAGTCGACGTATTCCGTTTAAGTGTTGAGGTGTTAGTAAAGTTCATTTACAGTCGATCTAGCTATGTTATAATGCCCTTCAATGGATTTCGAGGTATTTCAACTTTTCTGGTTTCTTAGAGACCGTATGCTGCTATGATGGTTCTATGGCATTATTGCATAGACGACATTTTTCATGTGTGAGGATTTCTTTCAGAATAATTTCAGGCACAACCTTATAGGTACTGTAGCGTACTGGGGGTTAGTTTTCCATTAGTTACACTATTTTAAGAAGTTATTCTCTTGTAATATTTGCTTAAGTAATAAAAGGCACGTGGATCTATGAAATATTTATTTAATTACTATTGTTTATCTCGTTGCTATGGCAATCCCTATAATTCAATTCCTTTCTGTTGGAAGTTATTTATGTAATGATTGATTGTGGTGATTCACGCCCATAGACGAAGACAAAATATCAAAAATTTTGCTTAACATCAAGACCAATGCAGTTGGTTCTGATGGTATAAGTGCAACAATGTTAAAATTGTGCTGTCCTTTCGCTTTACCATTTATTACTCATCTAGTCAACAGCTGTTTATTATCTAGGGTATTTCCTGATGCTTGGAAAATTGCTAATGTTATACCATTACCCAAAATAAGCCAACCTAAACAGTTTAAAGACCTACGGTCCATAAGCATTTTGCCCGTCTTGTCAAAAATTATTGAAAAAAATAATAACGAATCACATGTGACATTGCATTACATTCTACCCGAAACACAGTCAGGTTTTCGAAAAGGATACAGCTGCTCCACTGCTCTTCTGAATATTACTGATGATGTACTATCTGCGGCCGATAGAGAGAGATTATCGGTAGTAGTTATATTAGATTATTCTAAAGCGTTTGATACTATTTCTCATAAAATCTTAATCAGCATCCTGCAATTTATTGGTTTTAGTAGAAGTGCTTTAGAACTCATGCATCTACGCATGCAATCATACTTTACCAATCGCTTTCAAAAAGTTACTTTAAAAGGTGAAACTTCTGTTCCGTTATCAATTGTAGCTGGGGTCCCTCAAGGCTCAATTCTTGGACCATTACTATATTCGCTTTATACATGTAATTTTAAAAATTATATCAAACACAGTAGATATCATCTCTATGCCGACGATACACAATTACAGTTAGATTTCGATCCTGAGCATTCTGCTGACGCATCTAATCTTATTAACGCGGATATCAAAAATTTAGTAAATATTTCTGAGCAACACTGTTTAAAGATAAATGCTGAGAAATCTATGTTTATGATCTTTGGGAAAAGTAAAGCCAGAAATTTAATTAAAAATAATATAAATGTCAAAATTGGCGAGACACCCTTATCGCTAAAAGATAGTGCCAGGAATCTTGGGATAATTTTAAATGAGGACTTGAGATTCTCACAACATGTTTCTTATTTACTTCGTAAAGCATTCATTAATCTTAAACTCATTTTTAACAATAGATTTTGTTTAAATAGAAAGCTCAAAATATTATTGTGTGAATCCCTGGTCCTATCACATTTTAATTACTGTGATGTAGTATTTGGTCCCTGCCTGGACAGCTACAATATCAAAAGAATTCAGAGAATGCAGAACTCTTGTCTTCGACTAATATATGGTATCAGAAAATTTGAACATATCAGTCGTAAGCTAGCCAGGCGCGGATTCACGGGGGGGGATATGGGGGAAATTCCCCCCCCCCCAAATTTTTAATGTTATATACTTTAGTATTATAGTTAAATAAATTTTGAATGTAAAACTAGTTAATGTTTATTAAATATTGTTCAATATATAACATTTATAAATAAATATAACTACATAGGATAAAAAAAACAACGTTTATTTAATTATTATTTATTTAAAACAATTATTTTTTCAAAAATTCCCCCTCCCCCAAAATAATTCTCTGAATCCGCCCCTGAGCTAGCCGACACCAATTGGCTTAGCATGTACAACAGAAGAACGCTACATGCTGCTGTCCTATTAAATAAAATAATATTGTCTAAACAACCTTCATAATATTCATAATATTCACAACATTAACGTAAGACACAAAAATCGCACCTCACCTCCAATCCATAAAACTCAATTGTTTAAAAGATCATACTCTTACAATATCTACAATGTTTACAACTCGCTTTCACCATATTCAAAATCACTCTCACTTGGTTCTTTTAAGCATCACCTGTTTCATAATCTCTTGCAAAGTCAGATGCTATAACGTAACTTTTGTCAATATCTCTTTTTTTCTTTTTTCTTTGTACGTATGAATATTACTTAATTGCACACCCTCAGAACAAAATCAAATTTTAAATGTAAATTTAACTTAACTTAAATCTTTCTAGGCCTTTCCTTTATTTTTACTATAAATTTGTTTATGTTTTCATTAAGGTTAAGTGGAAGAGCAGACTATGTCGTATTTATGCTTCATAGATCTGAACTGCGCCCAATTATGGCGATAGGGGTACATTTGTATATTATGTTTCAACCTATAATGTATGTATTTTTATGTTATTTGAATATTTTCTTATTTGAATCTTAATTGTATGTATCTATTTGTCATAATAAAAGACCATTTATTATTATTTATTATTATTATCATTATTAACACAGCCCCACAAAAAAAAATTTCTGATTTGGGAGCGGGACTACGGTATTCGGATGCACTTTTCGACGCTGAAACCGAATCTGACCTCAGAAAAGCAAATATACCCTCAAAATCTTGCGCTAGACCCAAAAACATCCCCAAAATGGAGTAAAACACTCCTGACATATGTTGACAATAAATACATGCAAAAAATGGTTGAAAACCGCAAATATTTGGTATTTGGAAATAAACCTCTAGTATATGGCCAAGGACCCTCCTCCCTGAGGGGGTTAAACCACCCCAAAATGGGCCAAAGCCACCCCTTAGATCAAAATACAATAAATAAATGCAAAAAAATGATTGAAAACCGCAAATGTTTTGTTTTTGGAAATAGACCGTTGGTATATGGCCAACAACCCTTCTTCCTGAGGGGGTTAAACCACCCCAAAATGGGTAAAAACTACCCCTTAAAACAAAATACAATAAATATATGCAAAAAATGATTGAAAACCGCAAATACTTTGCATTTGACAGTAGACTTCTGGTATATGGCCAAGAAACCTGCTCCCTGAGGGGGTTAAACCACCCCAAAATGGGTCAAAACTACTCCTTAGAACAAAATTCAATAAATACATGCAAAAAATGATTGAAAACCGCAAATGTTTTGTTTTTGGAATTAGACCTCTGGTATATGTCCAACCCATATTAAAGGATACCCCTTTAAACCACCCCAAGAAGGGGTATAACCACCCCTTATATCAGGGTTACAATAAATAGACTCTCGGAAAATAAAACACATGCAAATAAATACATACAAAAAATAAATTCAATAAAACCCTGTTAATCCTCTAGTATCTCGATTAATGATGTCTCTTCCTTTTATTTTCAAACGATCTGCGTACTGGCTAACCATACTACAAAGAAATCATTACAGGTTTGTTGGAGAATTATATAAAATTATGTTGTAATATGAGTGTGAAGTTACATTTCCTCCATTCTCACCTTGACTACTTTCCAGATAATTTAAAGCGATTACAGCAAAGAACTAGGGAAACGGTTCCACCAAGACATGAAAGAAATGGAACAGTATTATCTAGGAATATGGGATGCGCATAAGAGGCAGCCAGTACGCCGATCGTTTACAAATAAAGAGATAAGAGAAAGAGATATCATAAATCTAGAGACTAGAGGATTAACAGGGTTTTATTGAATTTATTTTTTTGCATGTATCTATTTGTATGTATTTTATTTTGCGTGCGTTTATTTACTGTAATTCTGATGTAAGGGGTGGTTATACCCCATCTTGGGGTGATTTTACCCTTTCAAGGGGGTTGTTAGTCATATACCAGAGGTCTATTTCCAAAAACAAAACATTTGTGGTTTTCAATCATTTTTTGCATGTATTTATTGTATTTTGTTCTAAGGGGTAGTTTTGACACATTTTGGGGTGGTTTAACCCCCTCAGGTAGGAGGGTTCTTGGCCATATACCAGAAGTCTATTGCCAAATACAAAGCATTTGCAGTCTTCAACTATTTTTTGCATGTATGTATTGTATTTTGTCCTAACGAGTAGTTTTTACCCATTTTGGGGTGGTTTAACCCCCTCAGGAAGGAGGGTTGTTGGCCATATACCAACGGTCTATTTCCAAAAACAAAACATTTGCGGTTTTCAATCATTTTTGCATCTCTTTATTGTATTTTGATCTAAGGGGTGGTTTTGGCCCATTTTGGGGTGGTTTAACCCCCTCAGCGAGGAGGGTTCTTGGCCATATACTAGAGGTTTATTTCCAAATACAAAACATTTGCGGTTTTCAACCAGTTTTTGCATATATATATTGTCAACATATGTCAGGAGTGTTTTACTCCATTTTGGGGTTGTTTTTGGCTCTAGCGCAAGATTTTGAGGGTATATTTGCTTTTCTGAGGTCAGATCGGTTTCAGCGTCGAAAAGTACATCCGAATACCATAGTCTCGCTCCCAAATCAGAATTTTTTTTGTGGGGCTGTGTAATCATTTAAATAGCAAGAGCATTACAGAACACTCCTCGTAAAAAAAAGACAGAACATATAATAGAAAGGATAACATAGAAGGGCATTCAATGCATTCCCAAGAAAAAATAGCATATATTACTGTCATACTTGTATGTACTTGCGTACTTGTGTACCTGCATAAGATACATAATATATACTAGCTACAAAAACTGGAGGACGGTTTGCATCTTTTCAAGAAATTCCTTACATGCTAAGACAATAAAATCTTATGCTAGTAATTAAGTAATGCTAATCAAGGAACTGAAAGGCCTTAGCCGCTGATGGCAAGGAGGCATCAATTGCTGATGGCAAGCACATGTGGTGTTGATAGCAAAGTAATGTCGGAAACTTAATCTAATTAAAATAAACTTGGTGGTGCAGGAATCACTTGGGAGACAAAAATTAGGATCATGAACAAGACCAAGGAACAACAATCGTTTCTTCGTGAACAAATGATGATTGCGTTACGATTTACTTGTTGTAACTTTCAGAATTAAAAATAACTATGCTAAATTAATCTAAAAGTGTTAGCCTAAGTAGTGAGTCTGTGGTTGACACGATGGTTGACATAGATAAACGTAAGTGTATTCATGTAGTCCGTAGGAATTAAAGAAGTTGGATTGTATCTTGTAAACGGAGGCAGCATTCATAGCATTTTCCTAAGGATGTAGGAAGTACTAGGTGAAGTTACCCGTTGGAAAATATAATTGAATCTTCTTGAATCATATGATTGCTGAAGAGAATGAATACTTGAAGCTATATCCGTGGTAAATATACGTCACTACTGTTACTGTTGCACTTGTGGTTGTGGTGGTGTATAACTAGAAAGTTAGTACACTGCACTTAATGTTAAAAGTCTATAGCGAAATAGAACCGCTAATGTTCGCGTGAAAAAAACATTTATGTTTGGTCAATAGCATTTGCATGGTTGTAAGTTTTTCGGTTAGCAAATAATAGAACGTTCGCATTGTTTTAATTTTTGATCATTGAGGTAGTATAATCTCGTCACGTAAAAATTCGCGTTTTGATGCACCAAAAACATGTTGTTTAAGGTTGATGTGAAGTTCATTCATGCTCACGAGAAAATACACATTAACATTAAAATTAAATAGAGAAAGAATTTTAATCCTGTCAATTCCAAACACGCTTTCTTTATATGGAATCGTTCCAATGGAAGAACGACAGATGTCGGCATCGTAGTGACCGGGAGCTGGATACACTTTTTAGGAACTGTTACTACGGGCGTCGTAGCGTCTGGTTCGTGCGAAAGGTTATTGGAGAAAGGCTATTATCAGAAACTAAAACTGCTGCAGCTTGTAGTTTCCAGGAATTGTTTGCTGGATCCAAGGGAATTTCCGTCGAAGAGACGGTGGTTGATTTCCCCAAACCGTCGGTCTTGGGAAGCTCTTCCAATTTCTGATTTAAAAAACATAATTGGTTACGATTCAATTTTAACGAGACCTTAACTGATTTTGTCGTTTTTGTAATGGTTGTAGGAGAATGTATTACTGATTGATTGTGCTCAAACAGTTGTAGAAGCACTTTTGTAAATAAATCATTTGGAATAGATTCTGTTATGGAATTACTAACCTGTGAATTGTGCTCTTCAAGAAGTGAATGGTCAGGTGTAATGAAACAGAAATTATCATTGGGGGCAGGTGCATTTGAAAAATACCAATCTTCTGTTAGTGGTTGACCAATGACATTTTGATTGTCGTTATTTATTTGCGGGTCAGAATCCCGAAAATGTGACGGATCGTGCGAGATTTGATCGCAGTTTGTGGTTATGAAACTAGTAAAAGAAGGAGAAAAGATTTCTTCCTGGAAGCTAGTCCAAAAGATTCAAGGGAATCATCTTGCAGTTACCAGAAATCTGCAAGTTCTGTGGGTTGTGTAGGAGTATTTGGTTTTGGGTCGCATGAAGCAGGTTTGTGCAAATGTGAACCCAAATAATAGTTTAATATTTCATGTTTGAAGGTTGTGTTTGGGAATAAGTTTGCATTGTTTATAACCCTGATAAGGTTAGAATGCAGTTTCAAAATGTTATATGGCAAGTTAGAAATTAAAATATTATATGTTTGGAGTTGATTATCAATTTGGAGAACTTTGAAGTATCGATCTGTTAACACAATTGACATTTGTACATGTGAACTGTCAAAAATAGGAAATTTTATTAGATAGATAGTAACTTCCCATTTTGAAACGTAACCAATTAAATATAAGATATTTATCTTATGTGAATGATAAAAAGGATATAAACTTCCGTAGATTGTTAATGGGTGATAATCGAATAACCGTTTCAAAGAATTCCAGGAGTGCAGGCTGTGGCTGCCGGCAGACAGAAAAACCAGTAGTGGAATTGTAGAAATGATTATCTCCGTTGGGTTCTGTTTTCGTCGTGGGTCACTATTATAGCGTACTGGGGGGTTAGTTTTCCATTAGTTACACTATTTTAAGAAGTTGTATGCTTGTAATATTTGCTTGAGTAATAAAAGGCATGTGGATCTATGAAATATTTATTTAATTACTTTTGTTTATCTCGTTGCTATGGTAATCCCTATGATTCAATTCCTTCCTATTGGAAGTTATTTATGTAATGATTGATTGTGGTGATCGTTGATAATTATGGAAATAGCAAGATCATTACAGTACCACCTGATTCTGAAAATTTCCAAGTTGACGTGACTATCTGTGTTGCATGGTTGTAGAAATAATAGTATTTATCTTTTTTTTTGATAGATACTCTTTTAATTGTTGCACTTTATTATGATGTAAGGTTTGGAACTTCAGTAAACCCTTCTTCATTTTTCCGTTGCAGATAGAGATGATTAACTGGCACATTTCGATAATGACATTTATGTGTCGCTATCTGCAGGCATAATCTGTCTATGTAAATAAGATTAGTCTTGGACCACTTACGTATTCCGAACGTATACATTAACGTTGGTATCGCCCATGTGTTAACTGCCGTAATCTTGGCTTTAGAGTTTTAATGGCCGTAAAAAATACAAGGCTGGGATCAATTGGACTTTCTTCTACTGCAGAGTGCACTTGTCCAAACATGCATTGCCAAATGCTCAAATCTCTGTGAATGTTATCACGGTTAAATCCTAATTTTACTGACCTTTTGATCAATATCGTGCACTATTGAGAAGATGTAATGCTGATACAAAAGTAATCATATACCAATAATTTGTTTCTGCTTATTATGCGATATAGATATAATATATTAAAATACTTTGCTTGTCTAGCTAATCTGTCTTTAACACATATTGGGAAAACTGTTCACATCTGTACTTTATAATATGAAAATATACAAGAGACAAATGAAAATAAACCCGAATAACTCGGAAAACGATTAATTATATTTTTAAATTGCCGTCCCATCGCTCTTGCGTTCAGAATGAAAAGGGTGATCAGATACTGTAAAAGTGCCATATTGGAGTTTTTAGAACATTATTTGGCAATTTACTTTACATTCTTATGTTTGAAATGATCGAGTAATCTAGAAGTCTATTTAAATGCAAAGCTGTGAACTAAAGTGCGTTCTTTAATCCGTCTTTAAATAAACGAGCCGTGTCAAAACATTCAAACACGTCTAATTCGTTATAATTTTAATAGAAACCAGAAACGATTACAGGAACAACCTAACAGAGTTTAAACTAAGGCAGTTTTACGGCTGTAGGGTGTTCAATCTGATATGCAGATTTCTTGTTCGTTATCAGTGTCGGCGAACAAATGGGTTACTATCAGCAAAAGGCTATCGAGCAGCAATGTATAAAGCTTAAGCTGGCACTGAGTCCCCTGAATGTTAATACGGATCTACCACCTCGTTTTCTTTCCTTTTATGGTACAGAATTGGAACACAATTCCCGTATTACAACGATGCGGTAAGAATATGTGTGCATTAATTACATTCACATGAAATGGCAAACAAAATTACAAAATTTACCTTTTGATTGTTTTTTTGTAATCGTAAAAACCGAAATCTTAAAAGAAACTTGCAATATATCAAGAACGTAAACAATAAAAGTTCAGAATAAAGCTTAAGTTGCTAAAATAATAGTCATGTTGAACGTTTGAATAAATATGAATGATAATAATAGTTATGTAAATCATCTGATACAACTTTAATAATATGTAATAAGACGGTTTCAAAAAAATATAATTAATTTCCTTATTAAAAATAATAGCAAAATGTAAATTAAAGAAAGACGAAGTTTCTATCTCAGGGTGATGTGGAGTTCGTAAGATGATTAGATGAATCACATAAATTAATAACAATCTACCGAAAACTGATTATTAAATTACAATTTACTTTTTTTTAATCACTAATTAATTTCCATCCTGGAGTGTCAGTCTTCTTTTTCAAATTCCAATTTTAAGCGAAAAAGTGTTGTATTGTAATGGTTTAATACTCAATTCCAGTAAACCGTTTTTTGTGCCACAACCACAGATAAACTCACTTGAGCATTTGTTTTTATAAACGGCTTAGTTTTACCTTGGCATTTTAATATACTTTCTTATTCTTATGATCTTATGAGCGGCTAAACTTTGCCTCTTTGCTTTAACAATCTTAGAATATTTTTGGGAGAGGGAGAGGGAACCAGAAAAATTTTACAGAAATTCTTTTAGAAATATTACATATAGATAAGCATATTATGCAGTTTCGGAAAAAATAAAATTACTTTTAGAAAGTTTTTTTTAAATTGAAGTTAAGAAAAAATTTATTTTAGGCAAATAATTCAAGAAATTGGTTTAGGACGATTGTTACAGGAAAGCGTTTTTACGAAAAGTAGTTTAGGAAAAATGACCGGAAAGGAATACCGAGCAGTCAAGAATCACATTCAAACCAATACTGTACTTGTAAAGATTTTAATAGAGTGATTCGGAAAAAAATTGTAAGGAAGGAGTAGTGATTTATTTAAGACGAAGGAAACTGTACAGAAAAGCAGAAATGATCAATTGATTATATGGGTATGACGATCTCTCTTCGTTTGCAAGACTTCGTTTAACAAAACCCACTACGTTGAGCTTGTTACAACGAATTAAGCATTTTATAATCTCCCAGCACAATAAGTAAGACATTATTTGTAACTAGAAATATATTATATTACATACAATTCCATTGTGAAGGTTGTAGTATATTATCCATTAGGTTGGATGTGAATAGGTCCGACCTTTTAGAAGATACTGTCCTTTGGCAACATTCATTTTCAGATGCCAAAGAATTTCTGCTAGGCAAACAGTACTAAGTATACTAATAATAAAGAATACTTACGCAATAATTGATCAGCACTATGGTAGTACATACGAGCTTTTATTAATTGCGAAATATTGAGTTTTTTTTTCATCGTACTGTAATACTTTATTCACGACACGTACATCAAATATATTTTTTACCTGTACGAGGGTAGATTGAAAAGTTTCCGGAATGGGCAAGAAAACGCAGTAATTGAACAGGTTTTTGTTTTTATTTTTCAACATAATATCCTTGCAGGGCGATACACTTTTCCCAGCGGTGCTCCAACTTTTTTAAGCCTTCAGAAAAATATGATTTCGGGAACTCTGCAAAATAAGCTTTAGTGGCGGTGATGACCTCCTCATTTGACGTAAAGCGCTTGCCTCCGAGCCAAGTCTTCATGTTTGTGAACAAAAAGAAGTCGCACGGGGCCAGGTCTGGAGAGTACGGGGGATGCGGCACCACCTCGTAGCCCAATTCAACCAATTTAGCATTGGCGATTCGGGATGAATGGGCCGGCGCGTTGTCGTGATGGAAGAGCACTTTTTTTCGCTGCAAATGAGGCCGTTTCTCCTTCAAAATGCCGTTGAATTGATCCAATAAATCGCTGTAGTATTGTCCCGTGATAGTTCTTCCCTTCTGCAAAAAGTGTGTATCACACCTTGCGAATCCCAAAAAACGGTGGCCATGACCTTTCCAGCAGATGGGACAGTCTTTGCCTTCTTCGGAGCAGATTCGCCTGGAGAAATCCACTGTTTCGACTGCTGCTTGGTTTCTGGTGTGTAGTGGTGGATCCATGTTTCGTCCACGGTCACGAATCGGCGAAAAAAATCCGTTGGATTACGATTTAACAAGGCCAAACACTCTTTCGAAGTGGTCACACGATTTCGCTTGTTGTCCATAGTCAGCAAACGCGGCACCCATCGCGCCGAGAGCTTCCTCATGCCCAAATGTTCGTGCACGATATTTTGCACACGTTCATATGAGATGCCCGTGGTCTCTACTATTTCGCGCAACTTCACTCGTCGATCGGCTAACACGAGATCATGGACTTTATCGACCATTTCTTCATTTGTGGCCGTTTTTGGACGTCCACTGCGTGGTTCATCCTTGGTGCTCGTACGGCCACGTTTGAACTCGCTCACCCAGAAACTAATAGTCGAAAATGAAGGTGTGGATGTGCCATGAACTTTCTGCAAAATATCTCGTATCTCCGTCGCCGTTTTCCCGTCCATCCAGAAATGTTTGATGACTGCACGAAATTCGTTTTTATCCATTTTTGCAAAAGTGCCTGAATTGCTTCACAAGATATCCTAGTAAACATAAACGGAACGACGCACGTGTCTGAAAATTTGACAGCTTTCCTAAAATAGGTTAGCCTTGACAACCATCATAACAATTTCACGATACGCGCGCCATCTCTTGCCCATTCCGGAAACTTTTCAATCTACCCTCGTAAGTACCTACAAATTTTGTTCATGTAATTATTACAATATTAGGCAAATTCTCCAAATAAAGACGTAGTACTACTTATATTTGCGGTGGAATCTAGCATGGATGCGCCCTTCCACCGAACTGAAATGTCTCTGTGCCGAAATGTCTCTGCACCGAACTGTCTCCGCACCGAGATGCCCCTGCGCCGAAGTGTCCCGCACCGACACTCCCGCGTCTTAACGGTTCCGACAAGTGCGTCTTGCGGGAATTGATTTCAGCATCGATTTTCGGATGCTAATATACAGTAGGTCGTCTTATCGCTGACTAATGCACGTGCTAATAGTCTGACGGGTTATACCAATTGTCCGCTGCGGGGGCCCTGAAGTGCAGTCCATAAAGCCCATGACTGATTCAGCCCCTGGTTCGCCGGTGTATTTTGAAACCTGTCTTCTTTTTCGGAACTTTATACTGTTTCTGGAGAGTGTTCTCTTTCAGGTTTATGTAAGGTATAACTTACTCACAATTTCTGATTGACTGGTAATTGTCGAAACTGAAATATTTTGACCTACAAAAATTGTGGACGATTTCTTGTTTAGGTGCTGTCCAACCATATTATGACAGCTTATTCACACGTATTTATTGAAACTGGCATGCCATATTCAACTTGCATTTATTTGTGAAATTTTGTTTCCAATGACGACTAAATTAATCACCATTTGCTATAAATAAATTTCAACATAAGTTTTTCCGAAAACTTTTGAGACCTACGTTTTACGCGACTTTTAACTTATGTAACGCAGTCTCCTTTAAGTATAAGGTCGCTTTTACGCCTTAAAACGGTTTTTAGTAAAAGAAAAGCCTTTTTCTTCAACCGCACGAATATGACACTATAATATCAAATTATCTTGTATAAAAAGTAGACCACATAAACGTAAGTAGGACTAGATTTGGGGGGGGGGGGTCAAAGAAAATTTGTGTATCTACATACCCTATGTTTCATTAATAAATCGAACATAGGGATGGATTAACCCATGCTTTTAAGAAATCATCTGTAAAATCACTCCAAGTACTTAAAATTTCTTTTTTATCATTATCGTTATGAGTTTAAAAAATACTAATATCCTAAATATTGTGAAAAAAATTAGAACCCTTTTTTTAAAGAAAAATTATTTAAATGAAAACAACCTTTGACAACTTTTAAAATACATAAATGTGGCACGCGCACTAATTCCTCTTCGTAGCGCAGTTAGTTGAAGCGTGGTGATAATAAACCAAAGTCGCTGTCGCTCCAGGTTTGATTCCAGCTGGTAAGTGACTTTATTAATTTTTTTCCCATACAAATTGAAAATAATTTTTCTTTCCGAAAATATTTTCCGCATAATCTTAAAATTGCAATTCTAATCCGCAATATTGCACACTACTAAAAACCAGAATGCCATTTGAAATGTTGAAAGATGAAGTAAAAATAATTGCAAAATCTTGTTGTATTGACAACCTGACTAGATTGATAATACTGTAGTATTGTAAGTACTTAATTAAAAAATTAGTGAAATAATTAAATTTGTGGAATATTGTTTTCGGGAAAATGGTTGAAAAATTACTTTTAATTATTAGAAAATAACTAATAGATACTGTTTAATTTTAAAATACGTGCAGTAGACTTCTCTAAAAGAAAAAGTGTCATTTTGAGTTTTGTGTGTCGTAAGAAAATTAAAAAGTTACCTGCCAGCTGGAATGGAAGCTGGGACGACAGCGACTTTGGCTTATTACCGCCCTGCTTTTAATTGAATGAGCTTCGAAAAAATGTTAGTGTCGGCAGTACCACATCTTAAAAGTATCTTAAAAGTAGGTTATAATAAATTTCTAGGCAACTTTAAAGGTAAATATAGTTATATAACTCTACATCATATCATCTATTTATGAATCTTAAATAAGCTGTTCTTGTAGACATTACAGTTAGTTATAAAATCTTAGAAATAAGTAATACTAATTGACTGAATGTTAAATTTACTTTTGGAAAATAATTCTTTTGAACTTTTGTGAAATAGATCTCTTAATTTTAACAACGATTTGGTGATGTAACGAATGCAGAGAGTTTATTTTTAAGGTTTTTCAATCATCTTATTACCTATTGTTAAAGTTTATACCAGAATTTACATAACTTAAGTTATTATTCCATACTTATTTAAACGTTCATCAAAAGTACAGGGAGATCCAAATTGATGAGGACGGTTTGAATTTACCGCTACGTTAAATTATTGTCACATTGGCAAGACTAGTACTTTTCAGACATGTTTATTCTTCTTTTATTTTACAGTGGCGTCTCAAAAATAATATAGCTTATAAGCTTCATTAATTTTAAATAATAAACTTACTTGATAATAAAGTCGTCTAACAAACCGTACTTCTGAAATGTTTTGTAAAATAAGAAAACAAGCAAAATAAGCGACGAGTTGACGCTGTAATTTATTATTTCCGATAATCTAAAATATGAAGTTTACTTTTTAAGCTTTTTCTTTAAGACACCGGGAAAACTAATTATAAAAAATTTTGAAAAAGCTATTCTATGTTATTTTATTAATTTATTACTTATGCTCCACATATGTTCATTTATTGATTTGATTTCTCCCAAAGTGGAGATTCCATCGCATATTAATTTGGTTTGTCTCAACGTAGGGCATTCAATTGTAATGCCAACTAAAATCAATGTTGACAAAGCCATACTTATCTTTTATTATTAGTTTCTTATTGTTTCTGCATTATCTTATTTTGTTAAATTAAGAAACAAAAGCTATTTATTGATTTTTTTTATTTATTTTAATTTACCGCTTTTCTGGTTATTTATATTTACTATTAATCTCAAACCTAACTACAAAGAAGTCCTTATTCGAATCCATTTACGGGGGGCTAATTTTTGGTTTGTGGGGATTAGACCACCTAGTTACGTCTATGATTTAGGAACTGTTATTGGTTACCATAGCAACTGTACAAAAAGTAATCACTTTTTGTACTAGGACAAAAAGTAATCTGATGTTACGCGTGTAATATTGTTCGCGGTGCTCTAAAACATTTTTTTTAATTTTATCATCCCTTTTATTTACAACTGTACAAGTCCATTTACCAAATTCGTTTGATAGTTAAGTAGACATGTAGAAGCATGCTCAGCAGAATGCGCCTCTATAACATATAGGTTTGTAGGCCTAGTTTGACAAACGGGAAAAATCTTACCAGCTACAACCTGCAACTAAACTTAACGTAAACTAAAAATTTAAAATCTGGTTGGCAGATCGCTTGGCACACGTCGAAGTAGTCGTCTGTTGTTGTTGGGTTGATCCATAAGATCTGTTGCGAGGATGGTAGGATGGGCACTAAGTCTAATACTGTATTGAGCGTTGTAGCGCTTAATGTCTTCCTTGACTGTGGGCAGCGCCGTCCTTCGGATTTTGAGGCCCCGGGCACAAATATGGAGTATATAATAATAAGAAATAATAAATAAGAAAGTGAATAAATAAAATATACAGGGTGTAACTAATATAACTAGAAACTTCGTAATGAGGGGTAGTTGTAATAGAAGATTTAGAACAATGCACCAACATAATTGTTAGTAGGTACCGGTAACAAAATGCTATGACGAGCCTCTACTGTTTATCTTGATGTCTTGAGAAGTGTTAGAATCCTTTTTTTTAATTTGTTGCGCTTCATTTTAAAAGTAGACTTTAGCTTTGTGTATAAGAACTTGCTCCAAATGCCGATCTCTCGTCTATTTTATTAAGAGAGAAAAAGAAAGAACCTCTTCTTCACACAACAAATGGAATATTCTACAGCATTCGAGAGAATGACGCATCGCACCAAGCATATAAACCAGACGCGGTTTATCTAGCGCCTTCCAGAAATATATAGTAGTTTCTAGCGGCTTCTAGTACGATTATAGGAGGGTATAAAATCTTCGACTTCGCCGATAAAAAGAGGCAGTCAACAGCGAATAATTAGATGGGTATCACGAAATAAATAGTAAATGTAAAGATAAATGTTGTATTAGAAATTCATTATAGTTTTAGTGGTTTATAATCATAGCGTTAATTTATAGTGTATTCATTAGTGTTTGTAAATAAACATTTCTTATTAATAGACGATTTAAACAGCACTTTTGTTATTATTTTAAAAAGAACGTTACAGTGGTGTTACAGGTGTGAGGTTTTAAAATAAATAAAATCGCGTAATAATTAAATAAAGTGCTGTGAGAATAAATTTTTAGTGTTAAAAATAATTTCAACAACTAAATAATTAAAATGGCAATGAAATTGTTAAAAGATCTGAAGGTAATAGACTTAAAACGCGAACTGGAAGAACGGGACTTGGAAACAACGGGCATTAAAAGCGTGTTAATAAATCGGTTAAGAGAATGTCTTTTGGAACAGAAGGAAGACCCTGAAAGTTTCCTATTCGAAATACCTGGACCCGCAATTGATACTAACGTGTTGTTAAGTAAAATGGAAGAGAATTCTAGAATATTAAAAGAAGAATTACTGGAAAATTCTAGAAAGTCCGAAGAGAATTCTAGAATGTTAAAAGAAGAACTACTGGAAAAGTCCGAAGAGAATTCCAGAAAGTTAATGGAAAATACTAAAGTGCTAGAAGAAAAAGTTTTTGAAAATTCTAGAATGCTTAAAGAAGAATTACTAGAAAAGGCCGAAGAAAATGTTAGAATGCTAAAGGAAGAAATACTGGAGAATTCCAGGAAATCCGAAGAAAGTTCTAGAAGGCTTAAAGGAGAATTGCTGGAAAATGTCAAAGCGTTAGAAGAAAAAGTTTTTGAAGAATTGTTGGAAAATTCCAGCGCGTTAGGACTATTGGAAATTAAATTGGAGAAACAAGATAGGGTAATAAAGATGGTAGAAGAGAAAATAGCCCAAATGCAATTACCACCAACAACTGAGAAAGATAGCGTAACTAAAATGTTGGAAGATGATGGAAGAATGAGGCAACGGTTTCCCTCAACTTCTGAGTTTAATGAAGTAAAGAAGCAATTTAAAGAAGAAACGGTTCCTGCCGTAGGGATAAAAATAAAACCACCCACGTTTGATGGAAAGATACCTTGGTCCACCTACTACAAACAATTTGAGGCGGCCGCTGGGGCCAACGGATGGACAGGCAAGGAAAAGGCCGTTTCTTTAACTGTGGCTTTGCGTGGAGACGCGTTGAACGTCCTGCAAACAATCCCAGCAGGACAGGAAAATGATTACCAATTGTTAGTGTCTAGATTGGAGATGAGATATGGAGACGCGCATCTTCAACAAGTGTATCACGCGCAAGTGAAGAATCGTATCCAGAAGAATGGAGAAAGCCTTCAGGAGTTTGAAGCCGATGTTGCGCGGCTTGTCCGATTGGCTTACCCTACGGCACCCGATTCATTTCTGGGACAACTCGCTGTGCAGACCTTCATTGATGGGTTAAGAGACGGGGAAACACAACAATCATTGAGGCTGGCACGACCAAGAACAACTGATGATGCGCTTGCTCACGCCTTAGTATTTGAAGCTGCAAAACAAGCGTCCCGAGGTCACGGGCGTGTTCGGGCCGTTGTGGAAGAAGAAGAAGGTTCTAAAGATCACCTAGAGGAGTTAGTACTGAGAGTTCTTCGGAAGGAAGAAAGCCGTAAGAAGAATCATCAAGAAGTTCGAGGGCCTCGTTGTTGGAATTGCGGCGAACAAGGTCACATACGACGTCGTTGCCCTAAAACGGGTTCAGCAGCCGGAAAACTAAAGAAGGTCGACGAGAGGGGGCGAACGTTGACCTTGAGTAGACATGCCCCGAAGATCACCATTCATGCCGTAACATCAAAGAATAGTACCAGTAGTTTGTTCGTAGATGGAAAAATTGCTAATCGAACTGTTCCACTACTTATTGATACGGGGGCGACAAAATCCATCATACGCCCTAATTTTCTACGAACAAGTATGAAGCTGTTACAGACAACTACTCAACTCCGTACAGCAACAGGTGAAGTGATACCAACACGCGGAGTGGCCGACATCATTGACGAATTCATCTTGGGAATGGACCTCCTGAGAAAATTTGGTTTTACATTGGACTTGAAGGAGGGTGTTTTGAAGGTTGGTAACGAAGAACTTCCGTTGCACCCACGAGAAGATTCTGTCGTAAGGGTTTTGCTGACAGAAGATGTGATATTGCCGGTTCAAAGCGAGATGGTTGTCGAGGCAGGTTTGGATGGAGATCTTCGGGTAGGATGTGTGCGAATGATGGAGCCTGTTTGTGATAAGAAGATCCATAGTGGCATACTGGTGGAAAATGCGCTGATCAAGGTTGGAAAGACAGTACCGGTGAGGCTTAGGAACGTTAATGTGGATCCGGTGACATTGAAGAAGAGTACCCTTGTGGGACAGTGTGTGCCAGTATTCCGAGTAGCCAGGTGTATGGCCGATGTTCCAAAACCAGCGCCCAAAGACCATGGTGGAAATTAGTGGGTATGGTCACTAGTTCGTGCGAAGACCTTAACAGAACGGAAGTGAAAGAGGTACAGGGTTTGGTTCACCGATACCAAGATATCTTCGCTTTTGACGATAGCCAGAAGGGACGAACAGATATAGTAAAACATAAAATCAATACAGGCAACTCTATGCCTGTCCGTCAGCAGCCGAGGCGTCTACCTCTAGCAAGGCGAGCAGAAGCCGAGAAGATTATTACCGATATGGAAGAACAAGGGGTCATCGAGCCATCCAGCAGTCCATGGGCATCACCGGTGGTCCTGGTCAGTAAGAAGGACGGGTCAACGAGATTTTGTGTGGACTATCGGCAGCTCAATAACGTGACCAAGAAAGACAGCATTCCCTTACCACGCATCGACGACACGCTAGATACCCTGTCTGGTTCGCGATGGTTTTCGACTTTGGACTTGAAGAGTGGTTATTGGCAAGTTGAAATGGAACCTGACGACCGGGAGAAGACTGCGTTCACTATTGGTTCCGGACTATGGCAGTTTACAGTTATGCCTTTCGGTCTATGTAACGCTCCGGCTACCTTTGAGCGTCTAATGGAGACCATCCTGAGAGGGCTGTCGTGGAAGACCTGCCTGGTATACCTAGATGATGTGATTGTAGTCGGAAAATCATTCAACGAACATTTGAAAAATCTAGAGGAAGTGTTTCGAAGATTACGTGGAGCCAATCTGAAACTGAGTCCGAAAAAGTGCCACATATTCAGAAAGGAAGTGAAATATCTCGGGCACGTCGTATCACAAAATGGAGTGGCAGCCGACCCCGATAAGATTCATGCAGTCCAAGAGTGGCCAACACCTAGAGATAAACACCAAGTTCGTAGTTTTCTTGGGTTATGTACCTACTACAGGCGTTTCGTTCCTGGGTTTGCCAATACAGCGAAGCTCCTGACAAGGTTAACTGACGATGGGCGCGAGTATGTTTGGAGCGGAGAGTGCGAAACAGCTTTCCAACAGTTGTAGCGTGCCCTGACAACAGCACCAATATTGAGCTATCCACGGACAGAAGGGAAATTCATACTTGACACAGATGCAAGTAACCTGGCCATTGGGGGTGTGCTTTCTCAGATACAGGATGGACAAGAAAAGGTCATCGGCTATTTTAGTATTATTATTTATTGTGTTGATTATTGTGTGACCAGAAAAGAATTATTGGCCGCCGTGAAGTCCGTTGAGCACTTCTACAAATACTTGTACGGACGGAAGTTTTTATTGAGGACGGACCATGCAGCGTTAAAATTGCTTCTACAATTCCGTAATCCTGAAGGCTAGGTCGCAAGGTGGATCGAACGATTACAAGGATACGACTTTGACACGGAACATCGAGCGGGCACTAGTCATCGAAATGCCGATGCTCTTTCACGAAGACCCTGTCCAACGAACTGCCGTCATTGCTCTCGTTTGGAAGAGAGGGTTTGCCAAGTATTAAGGACTACCATCGTCAACGACAATTGGTTGCCGGAAGAATTGCAACGACAGCAGGAGGCTGATCCCGAACTAAAAATGGTACTGGAATGGAAGCGTGTGGGAGAAAGGCCTGCCTGGGAAGCTGTCAGTCCTTTCAACAGAACCCTCAAAGCATATTGGGCCCAATGGGAGTCCTTGAAGGTGGAAGACGATCTCCTGAAGCGAGTACTGGAGAGTGAAGATGGTACCACCATTAGGTCTCAGTTCGTGGTTCCAAGAAGCCGAGTGGCTACAGTGTTGCGACATCTCCATGACGGTGCTTCAGGAGGACACTTCGGTGTGAAAAAGACTTTGGAGAAAGTTAGGGAGCGTTTTTATTGGGTCAACTGTAAAGAAGACGTGAAGGAGTGGTGCCGGAAATGTGAACTATGTGCCACTGGTAACGGACCCTTGGGGAAACGAAGAGCACCTATGAGGCAGTACAATGTGGGTAGTCCTCTGGAAAGAATAGCTATAGATATTGCCGGACCATTTCCCGAAACCGACGATGGGAATAAATACATATTAGTGGCAATGGACTACTTTACCAAATGGCCAGAAGCATATGCCCTACCAAACCAGGAAGCTGCGACTGTTGCTGACGTACTAGTCAAAGAGTTTTTTAGTCGCTTCGGAGTGCCCATGGAGCTGCATTCGGATCAAGGCCGCAACTTTGAGTCTGTACTATTTGGAGAAGTCTGTCGATTGTTGGGCATTCGCAAGACTCGGACCACACCGTTACATCCGCAGTCCGATGGAATGGTAGAACGCATGGATCGGACAATGGGCAAATATTTGGCCAAGGTCGTCTCCGATCATCAACGAGACTGGGACCAATATCTGCATCTGTTCCTGATGGCTTATCGTGCATCGGTCCACGAAACAACCGGTCAGTCACCAGCGTCTGTGATGTTTGGACGCGAGTTACGGTTACCGTGTGATCTGGAATTTGGGTCTCCACCTATAGAGCAGGAGGTAGCCGGGAATGATTACGTCATCAACTTAAAGAAGAAGTTGGAGAATATTCACGACCGAACTCGAAACAATAGTCGAATCGCGAGTGACCGGATGAAGGCTACGTACGATGTGAGAGCCCAAGAAGGAGGGTTTCAACCTGGAGAGCTTGTCTGGTTATACAACCCGCAAAGACGTCGTGGATATTCTCCAAAGTTACAGCGGAATTGGGAGGGCCCATACCAGGTGAAGAAACGAATAAATGACTTGATTTATCGCATCCAGAAATTGCCAAGAGGGAAACCAAAGGTGGTACACTCCAATCGTCTGGCGCACTATGAGGGAAATAATGACGCAGTCCCGGATCGGGAAGATGAGGCTGAGGTGGCTATCAATACCGTAAGGCCTGGAGATGATCAGCCAACCTTCAGAGAATTTATGGCTGCGTTTTCTGTAACTAAAAAAGTGCGATTCGGAGTCACGACTGAGATGCAACAAGATCTCTTCCGGGTCCCTGGTGATTATTCCATTGCTCACTGTGTCTCTGAGGATCTCAGTACGTCCAGGGGGATCGCAGTAGTGTTTAGAAATAAATTTGGACGGCTGAATGAACTTCGAGAACAAAATCCCTCTGTTGGTAAATCCTTACGCTTGCCTGATCATGACCGATCCATTTACTACTTGGTAACCAAGCAGTTTTACTACCAGAAACCGAGTTACGCCGACTTGTGGAGGGCATTATGGAATTTGAGGATTGAGTTGCTTACCAGGGGAATTAACAAATTGGCAGTTCCCAAACTCGGCTGTGGGCGGGCCCAGCTGGATTGGAGAATCGTTAGAAACATGCTGGAAGTTGTCTTTAGAGGTACGGACGTCAAGATCTTCGTCTGCAGTTTTGACCCACAGCCCGCATTAAGGCCAACGAAGAGTGTAGACTGTTACTTCTATTGTAATGGAACGTGTAGTCGAGGTGAAGACTGTCGATATCGTCATGACCCGTTCTACAGGAACCAGAGCATAAAACCTGTTCTGTGACAGAACAGACTTGAAGAGGGGGGCAGTGTAACAAGAGAGAAAAAGAAAGAACCTCTTCTTCACACAACAAATGGAATATTCTACAGCATTCGAGAGAATGACGCATCGCACCAAGCATGTAAACCAGATGCGGTTTATCTAGCGCCTTCCAGAAATATATAGTAGTTTCTAGCGGCTTCTAGTACGATTATAGGAGGGTATAAAATCGACTTCGCCTATAAAAAGAAGCAGTCAACAGCGAGTAATTAAATGGGTATCACGAAATAAATAGTAAATGTAAAGATAAATGTTGTATTAGAAATTCATTATAGTTTTAGTGGTTTATAATCATAGCGTTAATTTATAGTGTATTCATTAGTGTTTGTAAATAAATATTTCTTATTAATAGACGATTTAAACAGCACTTTTGTTATTATTTTAAAAAGAACGTTACAATATATATTGTGTTGTTGATTAAAATAAGGTAGCTCGGTGCGGGGCCCCAATAGCTCTCGGGGTCCCGGGCATACGCCGGGCTCACCGACCGTAGGGACGCTTTTGACTGTGGGAATACGGAGATCATTTATAATAACCATGTTTGGTACAAACCAAGAGCGCTTGCTATCATGCGCAGCACTTTTCTTTGGAAGCGCTCTAGGATTTCAATATTTGAAGTGGATGCTGAACCCCAGAGTTGGATGCCATACATCCAAATAGGCTTGATTGTTGATTTGTAAACCAGAAGTTTGCTGTCTAGCGAGAGGTTAGATTTATGCCCAATTAGCCAGTACATCTTGGTGAAGGTTAAGCCTAGCTGCTTTCGTTTTGTTTGCGCCAATTGAGTCTTCTGTCAAGGTATAGGCCGAGGTACTTAACATCTTCTTGTTGTGGAAGCTGGCTATTGTTTAGGTAAACAGGAGGGCAAGTAGCACTGCGAGAGGTGAATGTTGTGTGAACAGATTTGATGTCATTGCCTTTGATCCTCCACTTTTTCAACAAGTTTTTGACTGCAGTGGGGTTGGTTTGCAGCTTATGCGAGGCAATAATGGGATATCTGTCAGCTGCTTCTAAAACATTTGATTTTATACCAATAATGCGAAGTAAATAGAAATTTTCAATTAAATAATACTCATTTATCTGTTTTTCCATAATATTAATATAATTATTCAATGAATTTCTTAAGACATAAAAAATAGAAATTCTGACGTTCCTATTAAAATCTTATTTGCTGTTCGCAACGACGTCACAAAAACCAATCCTAACCTCTTTTCATTTAACGCATATCTCTGTCCGTCGCCTGTCGAAAGTTACGATTAACATTTGTGAGTATTTCTTAATTATGTATATTATATTAAAAATTTTACCCAGAAATAAGAATACCTTAAAAATGTTGTTTTTTCTAAACAGTCCCCTCACAGAATTGACTAGTTAAAAGCGGCTAGAGAAAAAATAGTATGTTTAATTCATAAAAAAATGCGTTTTTGGGGCTCATAAGATTGCCAGACTCCGCTAACGCGTCGTTTGGATCCTTTATTATTCGTTCCAAAAACATGCCCCAAAATATAAACGTTTGATTATGAAACCGGCTGTAAGTTTTTAGTTGTTTCTTTATACTAAATTTTTGAAGTCGTTTTTCATTCAGCGTTTATCTCATGACAAAGTTGGGTTTGTTTTTAATTTTATGTATTTCGATTTTTAATACGTACATTATTTAATTACTGTATTAGAAGTATTTTCAATAACAGCATTTCAATAGCGCAATATATTTTAGAGGTACACGGAAACGTACAGTGTTGGCATCCTCATTCTTTAAAGAGTTCTAAAATAAGTACACGCATTGTCACTTTACAAATACACTATATTCCAAGTGAATTAAATAGTCAACTATAAAACTTTCTCAACTTCGTCAATTTTCATCAAGCTTGTGTAAAATAATCAATTTATTACATAGATTTACAGTTACAAATTTTAGGATTATCCCATATTCCATTAATCACTTCCAAAGCGAACTGTTACATTTCTAATCTTAGTATTTGAATTAATTGGATCGCCCTGTAGAACAGCTACAAAGTATGGCTTCTACTCCTTCTGTCAGCGGCTAAAGTCGACTAAACAAATATGAATGCAGTGCTGTTCCAATAACGATGTCACCGTATCTCAAGGGACCGATCCATATCGGTCTTAGATCCCAGAGGATTTCCTACCCAAATCAATTATGGTTTTGAGTAATTAGAATATGGTCTGATATTTGTTATGTGAACTTTATACTTTTAGAAAGGGTAGCTGTATGGAAACACAAAGGAAAATGCAGAATATAGTTTTTATAAAAGCGAGACAACCCTTTGTTTTTCATTTGTCAAAATACGGAATTTTATTGGTAATTTGTAATATACAATAAAAGCTCGAGTTTATGTATAACATAAGGATATGAATTATTTTAGTTTTTAAATTTGTTATGTTCTGTATAATACCGAGCAAATTTTGCGGATCGATTTAAAATGCTTTTGTAATAATATAAATCTCTATATAACGTCAGACAGAAGTTTTTGGTTCCATGTAGTCGCAGCGTGCGTCATAGGGGGATGTAGTCCTAGATTTCTAAGAGGTACTTCTTTAAGGGTATTATCACTTCAGTATCAATATTTTTGATATCAACAAATTCCTGAAACAAACAAACATAATGATTCTTATTAAAAAGTTAATGATGTATTGCAATCAGTGCTCTATTTCACATGAGATCAAATAAATTTGAGGTGAATATTGGAGGTTTTGAGATGTTTGTCTTCAGATATTTTTTTGGAAAAATGACCAATGCCAAAATGGCCGCTGGCCGTTATTTTCAAACAACAATGCTTATTGTATAACGGCCTGGAATAATACTAGCAAACAAGGTTCCGATTTGAAAGCAACGCGGATTCAATTTTAAGCCTTCACAATAGACAATCTCTGAAGCGCGGCATCTCTTAGTGACGATGCTACTACACCCACCATTAACGCACACTACAACACCCACCCTGATTACTCCATTACCTTTCAACCTATTGCGGTTCCTATTTATTACGCTCTTAAATTTCAAGACACCACTTTGCATATGGGGTCTTTCAACATTAATTGGTTATAACTTAAATGTTGTAAACTCATAAACATTTGTATTGTTTATATTGAAAAACAGTATCGTTGTAATTATTTACGTAAAAATCTCCAGTTGCACAGTACCTACATAAAAGTTTGATGAAATTTGAGAAATTACATTGTAAAACGTGAAATTACGACAACCATTGTATAGTAAGTATATTATAAAATGTTTTTAAAAAGCACTTTACGTAAGTACATATTGTACATATACAGTGAGATCTAAAAGTAAGGAATAAATTCAATATTTTAAAAACGCTTAATATTTAAAGGAATTACTCGGCCTCAGTATTTATTTATTTAAACTGCAAACTATACCATAGCCAATTACAGCTTGCAGAATGGATAATTCACAGATTATATTACAAATGCAAGCTTATGATTCAGTGTACCACTAACAAAACAAAATCTATACGCCAATCCATCATTAACAATTTAATAAAGGTAATAGGATAATCGCAAACAAGATACATAATATGAGAAATGTATGTTTATACACAGATAGTGCATGCACGTGATAACAATTTGTACTTAAATCTTTATAAACATGTTATACGAAAACAAACAATTGCAAATTATTACAAATGAATAAGAAAAGAAAAGTCGGTAAATAATAATTGACCTATAGAATAAAGTTCAATATGGCTGGTGTATTTACTATCGAAGGACACAGGATTTTCGTATTCTAAAGCAGTGTTAATGGGAACACGTTTAGTTTGATCGCCATTAT
Source organism: Agrypnus murinus (assembly GCA_929113105.1). Classification (NCBI taxonomy): domain Eukaryota; kingdom Metazoa; phylum Arthropoda; class Insecta; order Coleoptera; family Elateridae; genus Agrypnus; species Agrypnus murinus. The sequence continues at coordinate 26,535,074 of OV816023.1, read as the reverse complement.
AATAATCGTCCCAGTCATTTACAACAATTTGGAAATGTATCTCGCCATCATTTACGCCAAACAATATGAAACAGCTATGAATAAGCAATTGCCATCACCTAATATTTGAGGGTATTTTGAGGTACTAGCGAAAAACTGCTGTGGCTATCTCAAGACAAATATATTAAGACTTTAAATGCAGTATTGTTATTTCAATTGATAATATCAAAAAACATTAAAAACTTTATTTCAAAAATTAATAGTATTTGATAAAAATTATATAAATAAATGGAGAATGTCGAATTTTGTTTCTAAAAAGTGGAGATTGCCACCTTTGCTACCAACATCTTATAGCTAATGTGCAGTAATTACTAATGAGACCATGCAATTGATTTAATCTGTTTTCAAAAGTCTTTATTAACATAAAAACACTTGTTCTACAAAAAAGAAACATTAAACTCAAAACTTGATTATATTACACCAACATAGATTTTAATTCCGGAATATATTCACAACCAATCGTACTTTCGTCTTCAATAATCTCAGCGTTCCTTCTTCTTCTTCAATTATGACAGGAACAATATTATTATAAAATGTGACGTCTTCTGTTGCTTTCTAGTATTTCCCAAAATGTTTGGTCAACAGTTTATTTACATCTTTTGATTTTAATTCCTTCACATCTTGCCCTTTTTCTATTTGTTCTGGATTTATAAATCCAGATGTTTTCCCTTTCTTTGTAACACCCTTACACCTACCTAGATCACATTTATGATGTAATTCTGCTCATATGGGGACATTTCCAGATTGGCTGCGTTTTAACAGGCACTATTACAGGTTCAACTTGAAAATAAAGCACAATTTACAATAGGTGCCTTGAAATAGACACAACAGTTTTTCGTTGATATGTATACTGTGATTGGCTCCTATGGAAACTATCGCTTTATTGAAAATACCGCATTTATGGAGATTGCCGGTTTTGTTTTTAATAGGCAACTTTAAATATACCTTTACATGAAATATTTCCCATTTTGGTACCACCTTATAAAATAGTTTAATAGAGTTTGAAAAGACGAACAATTTGAGATATATATCTCAATTTACCTAAAATTGGAGATTGTCGCCTTTGATATTAGTACCCTCATTTGTGGAATTTGTTCTCGTTCTATGGTTTTATTTATTTATTTAATATAAACTATTTACAGGAATAAATCCTAAGAACAAATACTTATTTATGAAAACACAGTATATGTAACTAACAAAGGCTAAGTGAAATAAACATTTAAGAAGTAGAATTTTCATTAATTATAAAAATATTTCATTAATTTTGATACATCTACGCAACCTAATAACAAATCAAACGTTAAACACTTTAATAATGCAAGTGAAAACTTCTATAATCGTGATTAGCTCTAAAAGTTGCCACCGTAGAAAGTGAGATGGCGCTGCAAGTGGCTACAAGTGTCTCGGGCGTCCAAATATTAAACTTAAAGAAATACAGACGTTAAGTAGTGTTGACTAATCTACACAACAAAATCTTCAATATAAAAAAGAATCACGTAAATCGGCCTAGTAGAACTCTCAAACGAACTGGAACAAAAATAAGCCTTGTGTTTTAAATACATAGATTAATTAATTTATAATGGTTTAAAAACAACACCTACAGGACAAAACCTAATATTTATGAATAGACATTTATATTACAATAATCTATGAAAATAATAAAAGAAAATAGTCAGATTTACATAAAGTTAATAAGAATTCATATTGTTGTATTATATCAGTTGAAGTCATAATCGGTAGTGCTACTTAGCTAAGGTGGCATAAAGTGCTGCCAAACAAGTTCTTTTATATACAGCAAGACTAGGATGGAATACACCTATCTTTTGCGTATCGGTTAGCTAATCTACAGGCTACATGTAAAGGTGATTTCAAAAGCTGATTTGTACGATAAATAGATAAATAAAAATAACAAGGAGTTCTGAAAGTTAATTTTGGAACTAAAAAATTTATTTTACTTTGTAGTGATGTAATGCTATACTTGTTAAGCAGATGATTGTATGGTACGAAGGCGGGATAGATTCCAGTGGCTTTCAAATCAAGTTATCTGATGAATCTTTTCTGTACCTTTTCAACTACCAGAATGTAGTTTTGGTATAAAGGCATCCATGTTACTGACGAAAACTCTAATCGAGATCTAACATAACTACTATAAAGCGTGATTAAAGTGTTAGTATTATGAAAATGAGAAGAATTCCGAATAATGTTTTTTCTATATGATTAGAAAAAGTTAACTCTTTATTAAAAACTATTCCAAGATCGCTAACGTTTTCTCTGGGTGTTAAGGGTACATTATTCATGGTATACTGAAACTCGATAGTAGAATTTTTTTGTGTAAGTTGCTATACAGCATTTATCTATATTAAAATATAACTTATTTTCTTGGACTTGGACTTTTGGAAACAATTAGCAGAAACAATAGTAGAAATTAAGGGAAGAATATTAATAATAGGGGATTTAAATGGTAGGGTGGGCAAGAACGATGGAAAAACAATAGGAATACATGGCGAGAACTCTAGAAATAATAATGGCACAAGATGGATAGATTTTTGCATCCAGAACTATCTGGTAATAACGAATACTTTCTTCGCCCACCAGGAGATATATAAATATACTAGAGAAATAGTGAGTAGGAAGGAGAAATCGATTATAGATTACATAATAATCAACAGAAGTTTCAGAAAAGAAATAAAGGGTGAAAAGGGGATCAGAAATATATTCTGATCACTACTTAGTGGTAGCAAAGATTGAGATTCAACCAGAAGGACGAAAGGAAATTAAGATGACAGAAAAAAATAGTAATAAAATTAAAGAAAAAATCAAAACATATAAATTGGAAGACGAAGCGCGTACAATGCAAGAGTGGAAGTGGAGATGAGTAAAATTAATGAAAATATAAATGAGGCAACACCACTAATATGTAGTAAGTAATATGGAGGAATATTAAAGAAACACTAATAACAACAGCAAAATAAATATGTGGAACTACAGTAATTAATAAAGAAAAGAAACAAACAAGCTGGTGGGACGACGAAATAAGAAAAAAAATAAAAACCAAGAAACAGTTATGGAAAAAGTATTTGGGAAATAGAACAGACAAAAGATATGACAGATACAAAAACAAGAGAACCAAAGTTAAGGATATGGCAAAAAAGCGAAACACATGGGAAGAGTTTAGGGAGAAGATGGGACGGGATTGCCGTGGAAATCAAAAACTATTTTACAGGGTAATCAGGTCGCTTCGGAAAGGAAATTCAAAGTTAAATATATAAGAGCTAAAGATGGAAGAACTTTAGGAAACGATTTGGACATTATAAGAAGATGGAGAGTATTTTTAGGAAATGTTGATAATAGAACAGTTACAGAAAATATTAGTAGAGAAAGAAATCGAAGCAAATAACATAGGAAATATTGAAGAACTCGAAAATCAAGAGGAAATTGATATAGAAGAAATAACAGAGGCTTTGAAAATGTTAAAAAGATGCAAATCAGCTGGGCACGATACCATAACGGCAGAAATGGTCAAAAACCTGGGTAGCGAGGGTATACAAGCACTAACTAAACTACTAAATAAAATATAGCAGGAGGAAAAGATCCATAAAGACTGGGAACTAGGTTTACTACTATCAATATTCAAGAAAGCCGATAAAAAGGACTGCACAAACTACAGAGGAATATAATAGAAAAGTTATGCGAAAAAATTCTAGAAAAGAGATAAGGAAAGAAACAAAAAACCATCTAGAGGATTCACAGTCTGGATTCAGGAAAGGTAGAGGAGTGCAAGACCATATATTCGTAATAAAACAGTTAATGGAAAAATTTACCGCAGAAAAAATATTTGTAGCTTTTATCGATCTTGAAAGAGCTTTTGACAGTGTCCCAAGGAAAACAGTGTGGAGTAATTTAAAAAGAAGAAGAGTAAATAGAAAGTTGATAAGATGTATAAAAAGTCTGTATGAAAACATAAGAAATTATGTGAGAACGGGCAACCTGCAGTCAGAAGAGTTCACAACTAAGGAAGGACTAAGACAAGTTGGAGTACTTATCCCGGCGCTGTTTAACCTAGTAACAGATGATGTTTTAAAAGGAATAAAAAATAAAATAAAAAAACTAAAGGCGGGCATAGGAACATGGAACTAATAGAAGTATCAAGAAAGCGTATTCGCTGATGACGTAGTTATATATGCAAAGAGTGAACAAGACCTAAATACACAACATAGAAGTATGGAAGAAAGCACTTGCTTCTTTTTTTAATTTCTATTCCCACCGAAATAAAATTTCACTAAAGCAGCGCCCTTCGGAAGGTTGCGCCCCCGCGTTGTAGGGCCTGCAGGGGCGGTAGTTACGCCACTGCTTGGCCTGGTCGATCTGACTTTTTCTGGGATTATTTTAAAAACATGTTTTGTTATACAGGGTGCTTAAAAAACCTGGGCTAAGATCAACTTTAATTTTTCAAATAGTACTACCCAACTTTTTTGACAATTTCGAGTTGCTTAAAAATTCTTAACATTCTCTATGTAAAATTTTTCACTATGCCAAGTTCCACATAAAGTGGAGGCAATAAAACTTTGTCTTGTGGCACCAAAGGATCTTGAATGACGTCGGCATTTACGTGTTTGCTCGATTCTCTGCTCTTGTATGTATGGTTTGTATACTGGCCGCCTTTATATCTGAAGTCCCAATCGCACATTAAACACACATATTTGATGTATCCGGTTTGCAACGACCTTCGTCACAGCATATTCGTCATTGATGTTTGTCTTAATCAGCATTTTGTAGTATTGTTTTTAATGCATCGTACGTTTATTTCGTTTCAATACTATAGCCGATTGGTTTCACCAAAAAATACGAAACCGATGGTTTCGTGTTTGTTTGATGGAACAACACTGCTTTTAAACTTATTTTGGAGCTGCCAATAAACAGCCTCCACTCATCTACTCTGTATTGGATGTCTATTTCTCTCATGAGTTTGTCAACAACGTTGCAGTATGCAGATGTTTGCTCCTCATTCACAACGAAACATTTTTGCAGTGTTGCTTGGTGATGTCTATATGCTGTGGCTTTTGTCCCAGGTGCCAACCGATTGTTCGAATTTAGAAATCCAGCCAATTCTGTCCGACTTACGTTATGAGAGTCCTAACTTCGGAATGATGGAGTCCAGCTGATTTTCGGTAACCAAAATTGGCGGATTTGATACAGTTACAAAGAATCACTCAAGTAAGTTACAATAGTAATAGCAGATGACACGTCCTGGCTCGATGGTTTTGGCACTGGAATGTTTTCTGCGTGTGGTAATAGTATTTGAGCAGTTGGGGAACTCAAATACACTTTGTTCCTTATTCTTTTCTGTTCATTCCACCACCAGTCGTAAAATCGTATCCGTTTTATCCAACTTTTAATTCTTTTATGCATCCAATTCAAGAGATCACTTTTTCCAAACGACATTTGTTGTCCAAGTCACGTTAGAACTAACTGGTTGGTTAAAGTATTTCTCGTATGCGAATTTAAATTCTTCACTGAAAAAACCATGTTTTGTCTGCTGTAATGTGAAATGGCCACAAACCTAGCAAAAATGATTTATATTGCAAATCATTTTAGCGTCACAAATATTCGTCTTTCAAACGTAAACAGAACAAACAAATCACAAAGTCACAAATATTCGTCTTACAAACGTCAACAGAACAAATAAACTAAATGACACATATGTCAAAATTGCTTCGTTCAATGAATGCGTTCATTAAATTAACTAAAAACAAAATTAAATCCGAATTACAGGTCAAAATGCCTAACTCCAAGAAGTCATAAAAAATGCGAGCTAATATTGCCAAACCCCGCGGAGGTTTTGATAATATATTGACCTACTTTCATTTCGCGTTGTAGCCACACGGTCTGGAATTTCTTGCTGCACTGTGTAACAGCTTTGAAGTACAAATATCTGATTTTTAAAGTGAACATTTGTTTTCCTAACAAGGTAAGTTAATTAGATTAAGGGGCAATCTTTATTAGTGTGGGCGTCTTTGAATTTAATTTAAAAAACATAAAAATCATTCGACTTTATAAGCAAATTACATTATGAGCTTTAATCTGCGATGTTAATAGGTTTGTTTACAACCAGAATAGTTACTTAATTCTAATAATCCTTTTCAGTAAAACTAAAACAGTCATGAAATAAATAAACGTTAAACGCTAGGTACTGTTTATAGCCTGGCAACGATAATTTGTATTAAACAATCTTTCTTTAGTACTCTATGTTTCTTAATAAAGTATTTCGTTCTAGCTTTTGATTTATGATTGTTATGAAGAATATCTAATTCTTATTAGAGTAAATATTTTATTGCAGTTATTAGATTATTTATTACAATAAAATCAGACTGCACAAGACAGTTGTGTACACAAGATTTTTACGTTTTTTAATGGCGTTGGAAAATAAACAGAGAAATGCAAAAAAATAAATCCCACTTTTAATCTTAAATTAAAGGGCGAATTTTAATTAAAAGACGTGTTTAAGTAAAGTGCTAAATGAAGTGTGGATGATTTTTAATGTTAATTTTTAGTCAATTTTATTTAAAACAGAAAACACCCTTGAATGAACTTTTGATAATAAACATAATCAACTTATGGTAGCAATTACGCTTACCTTGATGTCATCATTTACAAAGACTCGACGTTGTCCAATATTCCTCCTCGGAATTTCCTGTCAACTCGGCAGGCTAAAATACATATCGCATAGTATCACTTTATATTGTTTGGTGATCTCAATGCTTGACCTTATTTACTACTTAAATTGAAGCAAAATATAACAGTACCGTATTAACAACAAGTATTGCAAGCAATTTCTTACAAATTAACGCAAATCTTTTCAAGCTAGAGTTTTTTTTTCGGTTCTAGATTCTATCTCTGACGCTCTTTAACCCCGTGTGTTATTGTTTGTTTATATCGACACACCCTGTATAACTGAAATCCGGCCCTGTTAACACCTAAACTCTGACAAATAATTCAAAGAATAAATTCTAATATAAAATAAAAATCTTTAAAACCCTTTCTAAAACCGATTTTTTTTGTATTAGGCCTATTTTAAAAATATTTTTTTATTGTAAAAGGCCTCCCAAACAGCTAGGCTGAATTCTTTTTATTAAGTAACCCAAATTTTTACATTTTCGGATTCTTAGTTGTCTGAGAAACAAAAGTACCTAATATTTTTAAACGATAAGACGAAAATGTATTAAAACACATTTTTTATTTCTGCTCTTTTGCATTTTGAATAACGTTTGCAAAGCAAACCTTTATCAACTGTAAAAAAGATTTAACAGCAATTTTGTCGACTTGGTCACGTAACAGAAATCATTAAGAGTGATCGCCCTCAAGTTAGTCAAGACAAACAAGTATACGTCTTATTAAGTATTCAAGATAACCAACACTTGGATAGTTAGCAAATAGCATATAGCAGGAAATTTGTGAGTTGATTAATCGAAAATATCCGGATCGTACTACACAGTATAGTTATAATCAGTCGGTGCACTCCTGTAAATATTTAAAGCCGCCGTGAACACCGTGAAACAACGGGCTGACGGACTACGGAACAACAGTTATGCTGTGATATCCCACACTCGTTATTACCAACATGCAATGACGACGGCGATCGGCAAACCTCCGCAAACTGATCGTGGTTTGTCATTGTTGTGTTTGGTATTCGAAGCCACCTTAACAACTACAAAGTGGTATGCTGTATATACTGTGGTCCGTCGATATCGCAATCAACTGTAAGCAAGATCAAGCAGAAATGTTGTCAACTTGGTCACGTAAGTGAAGTACCTAGTAGGGGTCGCCATCAAATTAGTCAAAACAAACAAGTAGAACTTTTATTAACGGTTCAAGATAACCAACACTTGGCGAATCAGCAAATCGCAACAGATCTATATATCGAAAAAGCAATAGTATTAAAAATATTGCATGGAAATAAGTACCACGCATATAACATGCATGTCCTTCAAGAGCTTCATGAAGACAATTTCGACAGACATCTTGAACTTTGTGACCGTTTACAAGTGAGCGTATGTGTTATAACAAACCGCGTAAACGGCGAGATAAATTAAAACTACTGCTACTGGTCTCACACAAATCCGCGCTGGATGAGGGAGGGGCGTACTCAGTATAATCAAAAAATAAACGTGTGGGCTGCTATTGTCAGAAATATTATAATAGGGCCAATTTTCTTAAAGAAAGCTTGACCGGTGAAAGATATTTACATTATTTACAAGAAGATGTCTCAGCACTTGTCACACTATTTACTGCGGTGAGAAATTCGGATTTACCCCATCAAGACATCTTCTTTCAACAGAATGGGGCTCCGCTTCAAGCAGAAGCTCGTGAACATTTTATTTTCAAAACACGTTAATTGAAGGAGTTTATTGAGTGGTCAACCAGACTCCCTGATTAAGACACCTTTTGTACGACAAAAATGTCTTTAAAGTAAGTAAACAAAAAAAATTGATATATTTGAATATTAGGGAGTGTTGTACCTTGTAACATTTTTTAAATCTTATATTTGCAAAGTGGTGTTCTATATTATAAACTTATGCATGAACATTTTCTTGACAGTCTTTTCTTTTAAGATTTGCAGTTAGTGTATTTAAATTAGTTTACTTAATTGTCGAAAAAAAAAGTGAGTTGGTCTAAGTTACAAGGCCTCAATATGTAAATAATTAGACATGAAATAATTCTTTAGATTTTATTAACATTATGTTTACTAAAACCAAAGTCTCCTTTCATTAAACGTTCATCCGTTTTTTCGTTATCGGTTTCCTCTTTTATGCTTGACTTATATTCTTCTAATTCATCTGTTACGGGCGAATCAGTTAAAATTCTAGTTCTTCTCCTCTTGTCGATGGTTCTGACATCATTTGCTCACACTCCCTAATCTTGCTGATTAAAAGGTTACCAACAGCAACATTATTTGGAAGTTCATTTTCCTCATGCGGTCGGCCACAAAAGAGGAGAGAAGTTCTTTTTCGATATTTTCGTTATAGGGTCAAATTCCGGTAATCGAAAAATATTTTAGAATATTACCCATAGTAAAGGCCTTTAAGCAGCAGCGTGCGGTGCATACGAAATCGTGGAAGCAGTCGCGAAACAACGTATGCGCTATGACACTCGTACACATTGCGTTTCGTATGCTCCGTACGCTGTTGCCTTTAAGTATGCTACTCCAACTATTTCCGATATGTCGTAAATACTGATAAGCTTTCTTAGGTTATTTGTGAGTCATTGATTTGAAGTTTGGTTATTAAAAGTATTGTAGGGCCCGAATACAGTTCAGTCGAGCGGCTGCAGTTTGTGGGATGTATGAGGAGGTTCTCCTTTGGCTCTTCAAATGCCCAAGCAAGGTTGTTTTTGAAATTTAATTATTTTCCTCAGCCTAACATATAGAATATTGTTGCAAAATAACATCTTCTACGGCCTTTCTGAAATTATATCTTTATTTACTGCTGGACGAGTTTTGCCACTCTTATTTCGTGGCATGTTCTAGAAATAAATATATGACAACTCTTAACTAAATCTTTCTATGGTACATGCAGCTTGCATGTACCTTCGACCGGCCTAAGGTACAAACCTTTGATTGGTCCAACGTACATGTAAGGTAGAATCCTTAGACAACAATCTTAAGATTTTTTTGGTTATGGAATCGATTTTAAAAATAATGTCGTTGTAAAGAGGAATAAAAGACCAAGTTATCAGACAAAGCGGCGTGAATTTGTCTTGGAAAAAAAACGTTGAACACTTAAAAGAATAAATAACAAATATTTAATTTTCTGCCTGAAAAAAACTAAACAAGGTGCAGATTGAAAACGATTTGAGCTATTTTATCTTAAATTGGACATAGCGATATCTATTCTAAACATTGTCAAGCAAGTATAGCAGAAATATGTAATTCCTATATAATATAGGAAAAATGCAACTGGACCAAAGTACAATTGGTCCAAGTTACAATACTCTCCCGGCGTTTTTAAAATATTAAATATTCTTTACTTCTCGACCTCACTGTATATTAATTATTAGATTATGCATCTAAAATTAAGATATTGGAAATCTGTAACTTGCCTGTAACAGCACATTAAAGTCGTATTTTTACAAATTTACTGGAAAAATAAAAATTTACTTGGTTTCATTGTGCTTCAGGCAAGTTCGTGCGCATCTTATTTTTAAAGTAGATAGATTGAAAGAAGGGGGTTTATTGAGTGGCCACTTAGATTCCCTAATTGACACGCTCTGTTCAACAAAAATGTTTTTAAAGTAAGCCAAGAAAATATTAATATATTTAAATATTATGCGTTTTTAAAATATTAAATATTCTTTATTTTTTGTCCCCACTGTATATTAATTATTATATGTATGCAAAATTAAAATATTAGAAACCGTACGCGGCCAACTAGGCGCGAAACAAGTGGGCACAGGGACAACTGGACGCAGGAAGAATTTGGCGCGAGATAAGTGGACGCATGGACAGCTTGGAGTGAAGCACATGGATACAAATACAACTTGGCGCGAAAATCTGTTACGTATACATTAGGCTGGCCTTAAAAATTCTTTTTTCTACAAACAGGTGGAAATGATCCAAAATGATCAAAAAAGAAGGGGCAAATTAATTTTAGCTTTTTCTTAAAACAAAAAACCGTGCCGCAATAGACTTTTTGGAAAAATGCGTTTTTAGCATGTAATTTTTTGTTTAAGTCGGGCGTTGACTTTCTCCTATTCAAAATAATGTTTCAATTCTTTTTTAGATGATTCTAAAGCGGCCCGAGGTCGACTCCCGGTGCCGGCAGATCTGGTTAAGGATTTCTGCAATTTTCCTTAGCTGTGACATAAATGTGGAATTTGCGCTGTTCAATTTGTAAGTCGGCTGCAGCTGCACGTAGGGTCTACGTAATAATCGCCTCCTACCTCCCGCACAAGCTTATAGCTTCTGGGGCCTGGTTTACAGGTTATGGGTTGTAGTAATTATTATTATTATTATTATAAACATACTGTAAATTTAAACAATATTTCTCAGTAAATTTCACAACTTCGAGTCCGTTGTGGCACAGTTTTTAGTTTAAAAAAACCGATAAAATGAATTTGCACCTTCTTTTTTCATTTAGGATCATTTAGGATCGTTTTCATCTGTTTGTAGAAAAAAACTTTTTTTAAGGCCACCCTAGTATACATATTATATTAAAATGTTTCTGATCAGAAAAAGTAAAGGTATAATTATATTCCTAGGATTAAAGTAACAACTATGCAGACGAACAAATTCAGATGGCTTTTTTATATTTAAATTAGACAGATCATGTATGTAAATAGCATGTATATGATTTTCGATACAGATTTTCGGGCCCTAATAGGTTTTTTCGTCCACTCATCCTGCGCCAAGTTGTCCTTGCGTCCAGTTGTCCCTGCGCCCACTTGTCAAAATCCCAGTTGTCCCTGTGCCCAGTTTTTCATGCATCCACTTCTTACATGCCCAGTTAACCGCGTTCAGTTGACTGAGTCCACTTGTCCGCGTCCAGTTGTCCTACACCGAGTAGAAATCTGTAACTTGCCTGTAACAGCACATTAAAGTCGTATTTTTACAAATTTACTGGTAAAATAAAAATTTACTTGTTTTCTCTTGTACTTGGTGGTTTGTATATAACTTTACTGATAATGCATTGTAATGACTAATGAGTATGGTCTATCACATTATATTTTAGACATTGTATTTAACTTACCTTTACTTACCTTACCTTATTTACCTTTTTCACGGCGTAAAACTAAGGCGTAAACAGCTAGTTTATTGAAAAAAAGTTCTTGTACATGTACATCTACTTGTACAATTTATTTTTTGGAAACTTTCCATGGAAATATCTCCGGAAACTTATTGAAATGGAAAAATTTCAAACACAGTTTAAAAGGTGTCTAGATCAGTGATTCCCAAAGTGTCCCGTGGAACCCTGGGGTTTCGTGAAAATATTTTGGGGTTCCGCGGGACCAGTTGTAAGTCCTGTAATATAACAAGAGGATACCACTTGCAAAGCTTTAAACTTACCTACAATAACGGCCTAATTACTATTTTATTTGTTGGTGCCTTTTGCTACCACATTTTTGTGAAATGCAAACACGAAATATCTCAATAAACTAGATGCTGCACCAGATATACGAATTCGCTATAATATATTAAACCAAGTTTTCATACACGTGCATGTTTGAATAAATTATTTGTAGGTAATTTTAATTTTTTTAATGCCCAGTTACGATTAGGATGTTTGTAGATATAGTTAAGGTTCCGCGATATGTAAAATATAGTATAAGGGTTCCGCGGAAAAGTAAGTTTGGGAACCAGTGATCTAAGTGCATCAATAAATGACTGAAAATTGCAAGTTTTTTTTTTATTTAAAAAAACGAAAACGAAAGATTATTCCAAGAAAGAATATTATAAAACTTAATATGGCACACTAACAATCCTCATGAAATTTACATTTATCACTGATGATGGATGAATTATTTTTTATTTATTTTATTAATTTTTAATTTTAATAATTTTGGTACATTAAACTAAAAATTAAAAATGAAAAGACGATGTACAACATGTACAATTCAAAGAAATATTTCCAAAGTGAAAATATTTTTCATTGAAATATTTGAAATACTTGTCAACACTACATAAAAACGATAAAAACTCAAACTTTGGTGTCTTAATACAGAAATAACTACATATATTTCCTATTTTAAATTGATTTTTGTTTACTGTTTTAAGATTTTCATATTTTTTTGAATATTATAAAATATAACCACTGAATGACTAAAATAGATGACTGAAATAGAGATAATAGCCGCAGCACATATCAAATATAGTGATGGAAGTGGTCTATTTATAAATGTAGTTCCAGAAGTTGACATTCCAGAAGCCGGATTTTGAGATGGCGCCCCAAGTGGATGTCCGATTTCACGCGTCTTGAATTCATCATTTTAGATTTGTTTAATTTAAAGTGTAAAAATTAAAAAAATATAAAAATGAAGTAGTGTTAACTATAGATTAGTTCACAGCGAAAGCTTCAATATAAAAAAGAATCACGTAGATCGACCCAGTGGAACTTTAAAACGAACTGGAACAAGAATAAGCCTTGTGTTTTATATATATAGATTTGTGCAGTATACTAAACCTTTAGAGACAAATTTTGATGTCAAGTTCTTTATCATATAATTTAGCAAAATATGTTATTTTTGTTAAAAGCTAATATATTATTCGAGAACGTTTAATTAACTAATCAAAATACTTTTTAATAGTTTGTAAATACATAAAAATTCAAAGTGATGCCATATTACTAAATATTTACTGAAAACAAGAAAAACATTTCAAATGTTTGCCAAAAAAATGCATATTTATTCATTTATGTGATTTATTAGACTTATTCATTTGCATTTACATGAAACTTATGGATACTTAGACGGAAGAAATAGAAATGTTTATTTTCTTAAAAGCACGTTAATCCTACAAAACTCATCAAATAAATTTTTAATCTATCTTTAATAATAATTTGGAAATATGGATTTCAATAATTCACATCTTAGAATCCAATTAGTAAATCTTCTATCAGCTGCTCCATGTCTAAATGATGTAAGTCAGAACTCATAATGTTTTAGTACTATAAATCAGTGGTTATCAAGGCACGTACAATTTAACTAAATATAAAGATAAAACTCTTGAGAACCCCCAGTGTAAGTATAACATTTTTCGACTTAAGAGATAAAACTGAAATCAGTAAAACAGTCTTAGCGGAGAAACTTCTGGTCTGTCTAGACTTAGAGAAAACTAAAACATACAACAAGATATTGTATATAAAAAAATTCTCACCATGGTTTTCTAATCTTCGTACCCTAAACAACTAATGTTTAGCAGAGAGTGAGATATTGAAGTAAGTTCGTGAATGACGTGCTTTAAAAATATTAAAAAAGCGGTATTTATGCAGACAAGGCCAGACAACTAGGCTATTATTATTGTTAGATAGGCGTTCAATTTACAATCATCAGCAATGTTTAGAAAACCAATACTATTGTTTGCCTGGTAATGCAAAATAAAGTAAGAGCACAAAAGAGTGTAGTAACAGAATATATCGTCCACGTTATACTAAACCTCTTCTGCGCAGCAACGATTCTCTGTCTAATCATAGTCACGTCAACAATTCAGGTAGTGCGAGATTTCCCAGATGCCGGTAGATGTCAATGGTTAAAATACAAGATAACGATAACGTCTTCAAACCCATCCAATGAACATAAACTACAAGATATGAGAAAAAAAAAATTATAACTTACATGCTAGAAGAATAACAGTTATCACAAGAAGGAAATGATAGAGCGTAAGAGTAGAAGTTGTTTTATTTGGACTCCTGTATAACTATATCTTCAAATTAATCATTTGTGCTTAAGGCTGTTTTACCGCTTTGCAGGAATCTGTATATGACATGGGCGTACCACCGTTTAGTAGTCAAAATCATTCCATCTATTACTGACAAATAAATATAAAAAAGACATACATTTCAATAACGTGTTAACAGTGGAAGGGGTAATTTATACTTAAAGCTAATATTTCATTTGTTATGCTGTATTAAAGGTGTTATCAAGTCTACGTGTACTAGAGAAATATCATGACCAAGTGTTGCGAATTTTTAACATGGCAATAAATAGTTTTACCTTATTCATTTTTCCAGTTGAGGACCATTTTTATAAAATTCGATTATTTAGCGTGAGAAATTTTTATATTTTAATTAATGTTTAAATTTAAATTGCACTGCTTGAGTTTGAAAAACCATTCACAATATCACACAGCATACCGTATGTTCTACCTCTACAAAAAATAAAAAAGATGCACCATGTTATTACCAAAGACTTCATTTGAACACCAAAATGGTTGTAGACAATAGTAAATATTATTGTAAGAATAGTAAGATATATGTACAGAAAGAAATATGTACATACAGAGTGTTTTATCTGTTTTGTTACATAGGCAACTAGCATGTAAAAACACAGTTTCTTAAATATTGGCTTCCCTAATTATTTCAGAGGAAAAGATTAATTAGGAAGAGATTATTCTTCAATATGTCAAGGGAACCCCAGTTGTGTATTGCGCCATTAAGAAATATTAAATTTCTCACGCTATTAGCCGATACACAACCCTAGCCATCTCTATGTTTGACAGTACTAGCGGTTAAGGTTTTCACTTTTAATTATTCATTGGGTTCCAATTATATTCTAACTTTGGTGTTGCAGTTCTGGAAACACGTAATCTGGACGTTTCTGTAAAAAACTTTCACCGAGCTGATGAAGCCAGACACCCAGAACCACAGACTATAAACATTACAGACCAGTCCTGTCAGTTCCACTCTTAGCAAATTCTTAGAAGAAGTTAAATCATGTTGTCACAACGTATCCAACAAAACAATTTGGATCTTAACATCCTGACAATGTGAATGAGTAAAACGAATAATCAGCAAACTCCGAAAAGTTCAATGGAAATCCAATGGTCTTGGAAAATACCCAGTTGAAATAACTTTGTTCTTAAAACAAACTTTTATCGACATGCTTTTTATAATCAAGACTACTACCAAACTATCACATTTATTACACCAATCATAAGAAAAAAATTGACAATCACGAACAGTTATATTAATAAAACAAACCATAAAACACTATGTTCTACCTAAATATGGACAAGAAATCCTTCAGAACCACATCTATTAATGTGCCCATATTACCATAGGAACTCACCGTTGTGGCTGTGTACTGTTTTCCTAGGCACAATATTGAAAAAGAAAACGAACAATTCTTTCGCACATTGGGACCTAAGATCATTGCCGGAGAATATTTCAACAGCAACCATACTATCTCGGAATCTCGATAAGTGACTACTAAAGGTAAATGGTTGTACAAAGTTATCCAAGAAAACATATTGGCCAAATCAATGTGACATCGACAAACTGCATGATATTTCAGCAAGCTTCGATTTAACATCAGACCATTTACCAATTATAGCAACAATTAGTACATGCGTCATGTTAAAGAACCCTCTAACAAATCACATAATCCCAAAACAAACTGGAAACACAGATTTGAACATAAGTCCGAAGAAAATAGAAGAAGCTGTCGACAAATCTCATACTTTGCTAACTTTCTCTGGACATTAAAACTGTAAAATATAATAAAAATAAAAAAATTAGTTAAAGTTTCACAAGCTTTTAATAAATTCTTAACCTTACAATTGTTTCGACATTAAATGTTATTATCAAAGGTAGATAAGATTAATAAACAAACACGTTGCTAAGGATAAATCCAGAAAATAGGTAACTAGATACAATACATACAAAAACTAAATATCTAACAATTCTAATAAAGCTGAATTACTAAGTTCAGTTTGCTCATTCATTAAAGGTACTGTGCGTTTCACAAATTTTCAATCAAATATACCTTATATCTACGTCACGGTCTCGCTGAATAAGGTGAAATACCCGGTAGAAGAGTGCCTCAATTATTTGGATTCAAGACAACTTAGAAATGGTAATTCTGAGGCTTTCTGGTTAGAAATTCCCCTTAACTTAAAATGTCATGTACACTTGGAAATCTCACTCTTAAATTTTTCTTTCTCATGGCTACAAACATCATCCACTGGACTCAGTGGTCCGAACTCCAACTCCAAACTTTCTTAATTCAGGCCTGTTAAAACATGATTTATCTGAAGATATTTCATCAACAAACCGTTCCTCTCGAGACTATCTTGTGGAAGTTTCTGGCAGAATAAATTCTTGTTTGTTTTTGGTATGATATTGCATTACCCATTTTTTAAAATTGTGGTTATCGTTAGATTTCTAATAGAACATAGAACATTTTATTTATGCTTAAAAACATAATTTATGTTTCATTTCATTGCCTGAAAAACAGCCTTGGTAGTGTAATGTCTAGAATGCTGGACTTTCACCCAAGCGGCCCGCGGTCGATTCCCGGCGCCGGCAGATCTGGTTAAGGTTTTCTGCAGTTTTCCTTAGCTGTGACACAAATGTGGGATTTGCGCTGTTCCATCTGTAAGTCGGCTGCAGCCGCACTTAGGGCCTACGTAATAATAATAATCGCCCCCTCCCTGCCGCACAAGCTTATAGCTTCTGGGGCCTGGTTTCCAGGCTATGGGTTGTAGCAATTATTATTACTATTATTATTATTATTATTATATATTTAAACCAAACTTTTTTCTAAAAAATGTTGAGATATAAGCTGATACCCCAATATGCTCATTAGCGTTTCATTTACTAACATTATGTGAAAATTATGCTGAAGTAATATGAGTTGAATTTGGGGAAATTGATTACCTTCGAAAAGATGACTTGAGATGATACTGGATTTTGTAATTGATTGTATAATAGATTAATTTCTATTTTAATTTTAATTAAAAGGTAGTAATTTAGTTAAAGTAATAATTTCAATAATTAAGCAGGTATGCAACTTACTTTACAAAACCTGGTCTTAGCTCATTATATAAAGAACTTCCAACAATATAGAGGTAATTCTTCTTTTGTAATGATTTTCAAATATAATACTCTACTTTACTTTGTTTCAGCGTTAAAAACAACTGCGGTTTATTTTAGATTTTGAATTTTTACCTCGTCGTCCCCTATTAAAAAATAAGCCTATAAAAAATAAAATTTTACACACACACACACACACACACAAAATACTTTTAGACTCTTTTGGCTGTCTTAGACATTTCAATTTTGACCTAAATTCTGTTCTTAGACACTCTGCGTCATCTACCTACAATTGTCATAACTGATAACTCTCTTAGTTTTTAAGCTTCCAGGATAATTTAGGTGTTAGATTCAAGTTAATCTTTGGATTTTTTAGGGTATGTTATATTGTTTGGGATTTTCAGTTTAATTCATACAAATGGGGCTTGTAAATTCTATTTGGAGATCGGGAGTAATTTTGAGATGATTACCATGACAGCCCATTCACACAATATAATCTTCACCTGCCTTACCTGGAATATAACAATTTGTTCCAATAAACAGAGCAGTATAAGTCTTGCTCAATCCTCGCGTCAATTACGAGTATTTTTAGGTACTTATTATGCTTTGTTTTCTAACGAGCTACTTTTCGATAAATAATCAAAAATATAATACCATAGGCTAGATAACACTAAAATTGAAAATTTTATTGGTTTTTTTACATAATTATTAGTATTATCATGAAAATTCTAAGTCTTGGGGAAGGCTACAGGAAGGTTGAAACAGGCAGCCTTTTAGCCCCCCACTCATCGGTGTGCTCATACCTCTGATGCTCTCATGAGCAAAATAAAGTAAAATCCTTGGAGGGGGGGCTAAGAATCGGCTCCTCTCTTTCGTCAAAGGCAACAAGGATTTTTTACACGTGCCTTAAATTCTTTTAAGGCACCTGCGAGGGTCTAAGGCAAGGAAAAGGTGGTAAATATAGAACCTGAAAAATGTTATGCAGCCATTTACTACAAAAATTGGCGGGTAGTAATTCAGGTTAGTGAAACTGAGAGAGATATAAAAAAAATTAAGGTGCGATAGTTGTAACTTGCAAAATTTGTAAAAAGCACTAAAATTTGCTTTGAGTGCTTACCAATTTTCTACTGATCCTGATACTATTAGCTTTAATCTGACACCTGTGGATGATCCTAACAGCTTTAAAATAAGGAATTTTAAAGGTAGTGGTAATTTTATTTAGATAACTAATGCAGAGTATCTGCGAACATAATTTGTATCAACAATACAAATTTTTAAATTTCTATTTAGACCAATTTTCATTAAAAAAAATTTGAAAAATTAGTTTAATATTGAAAAAAATTCGAATAAAATATGAAACACTGAAGCATGGTCGTGTTTTAAAATTAGGTGATTTGGCATGGAATTATCTAAATATACAGAAATTATTAATATTTTTCTTATGTGTTTAAAAAATATACTCATCTAATATTGAAAATATTACTGATCACTGGCTGAAAAAAAACTGCTTAAGGCCTAATCTGAGCTCGCTCCCACCTGTCTGAACACCAGCTCAAACGGGTTCTCGCTTTGACTCTCACCTTGAGCCTGAGAGGGCTTTAAAAGCTTTGAGGAATTGTTTTTATTTTTATGAACTATATTTTTTATTTTCAAGTTCTATTCTGAAGCTTTCCCAATCCGTAGTTTTATTAACTAATGTTGGTTTTTATTCTTTTTTTATTATGCTATGTGCACTTAGAGTGAGGATTGTTACTGAGTGATCAGAGTTTGGTCAAAGTTTTCTTTTATATCAATAAATATATCTAGAAAAGTTTCTCCAAACGAAACTTTTCTAGATATAAAGAAATCTAACAAAAATCTGTTATTTTGCTTGGGTCTGTGGCTTACCTGTGGTGTGAAAGTTACATCTCATTTCCCTAACGGATTGTCTTAGTTCATTAATTTTCGTTTTTTATTAATCTCGAGCCCCAATCCACATTTTTGGCATTAAGATCACCCCCGACTATGAATTTTTCGCCGAGGTGCTGTAACAAGTATTTGTATTCAGGTTTTTTGATATTGTATCTTGGTGGACAATATATTGCACTAACATTCAAATTTTGCTTAGTAGATTTAATGGCCACAACTGTGAGTTGAGTTTCGCCGTTTTGCCCGTGGCATTCTTCACAATGGTTGATCTTATTTTTTTATCAAAATAGCACTACCACCTTTTGCTTGATGTTCAAGGTGAATTGCCTGATAGATCTGATAACCTCTTATCGTGATGTAGGTTTGTTTAATTGAATGTGTCTCTGAAATCAGACACACGTCTATATTTTGCTCATTCAGAAATACTTCTAATTCTAGTAGACAGTTTTGGATACCATTAGCATTCCAAGTGACTATTCGTATTACGCGGTATAGCTCCAATATTTCTAGCTTCTAATTTGTCGAGTCTCTGTGAGAACTGGTTCATTAAATCCGTCATAAATTGCATCAAAGGCATCATGCATGCAAAAAAGCGCCTGGATTCGACCTTATTACAGGTAACATATTGAAACAATTTCCTAGAAATTTCCCTTTCCCAGAAAAGCCATCGTTATGTTGGCGTACCTGTTCAATGCAGTATTTCGATTAAAACATGTGCCTAGTGTCTGGAAGATAGCAGAAGTTATCATGCTACTAAAACTAGGTAAATCACCTAAAGAGGCGAAATCATACAGACCTATATCACTACTACCATTATATTAAAGCTCTTTGAAAAGCTCTTATTAAAAAGACTTAAACCCAGTATAGAAAGGAAAAATGTAATACCAAACCATCAGTTGGGATTTAGAGAACAACATTCTACAATTGACTAAGTCCATAGAATAACAACATTAGAAGAAAAATCAATTTGCTCAACAATTTTCCTAGATGTGGCTTAAGCCTTTGACAAAGTTTGGCAGGAAGGATTAGTCTACAAACTAAAAAGAATGTTACCAAAACAATACGTTGAATTACTAAAAAGTTATATATCAGATAGATTGTTTCGCGTTAAGCATGAAAATGAATACTCGGAGTTAAAGCAGGCAAGAGCTGGTGTGCTCCAAGGAAGTGTCTCGGGCCCCATCCTCTATTTGTTGTATACAAGCGATCTTCTACAACCGCAGAATGTAACTGTTGCCACATTTGCCGACGACACAGCTGATGGCGACTGGAACAACCATACAAGAAGTAACTGATAAGCTTAAGAAGCCAGTGAGGATATACACCAGTAGACTAGAAAGTGAAAAACAAACCTTAATGAATAAAAATCGATTTATATAAATTTTACTAATAAAAGGCTTGTAAATACACCTTCAGTTAATTTAAATAGCATCATAGTTGCATATGAAACCACAACCAAATACTTCGGATGGCCTTAGACACGAAATTGCGGTGGAAAGAGCATATAAAAAGAAAAGAATAGAACTTGGACTCAAGTATCTACAATTGTACTGGCTACTGTGACGCAACTCGCAATTGTCAATAAATAACAAGATACTTATATACAATCAAGTCTTAAAACCAATATGGGTCTATGGCATAGAATTATAGAAATATGTCAAAGAAGGCAATGTCGATGGAATCCAAACATTTTAAAATAGAATATTACGGAATATGGTAAATACTCCAAGGTACATTAGAAGCAAAGATTTACATCGTGATTTAGGAATTTCAGACGTGGCAAACGAAATCAAGAGATTCGCCACTAAACACGAAGCCAGACTACATCAACATGTCAACGTCGAGGCATTACAACTACCCGACAATCAAAACATCAGAAGAAGACTGAAGAGGACTACTCCATTTGAACTATAGCTAAACCAAGAATACAAGAAATGAGTCAGCAAAATCCACGTGGGCGAAAATGTAAAATGCATCTAATGATAAAATAAACAATAAATGAGCTAGAAAGACTCAGTACTGGAACAAACTGATTTTAATTAAAAATAAATGTAAAATCAGCAATGAAAATCTGTTGGTTCTAGCGTACGTGACTGAATTCTTAGCAACGTGATATTGGTTTTTGCGGGTCAGGTCAAATACTGTTGTTTTGAGATCATTCGTGTGTCATGCAACCAACACATACCTGCTTGAGTTGTAACTTAAGCTGGTTTGTTCACAAAGTGCTTTCAACCTTACGAATGCAAAACGCCAATAGAAGCATAGCATGCATACAACACATGAACAGGATTGATAGTTTTGGCGATTTAGCGTCATTTTGGCTATATTAGATGCTTCCTGGTTCTACAGTTTTTTTTAGCGATTGGTGCTGTAGTGATTTAGCATGCCTTGATTTAGTATCCAAGGCAACAGATGTAAACAGAGTCAGATATGAATTCATAAATAAACCAGTCAAACATTAATTCTCTCCTCTCCAACATTATAAGAATAAACTTTTTAATGAAGAATTAGTCTTTCAATCCATCAATCCATCAATCAATCCAAACCTCAACGTAGTACAGGAAATACTACATGTGGTGACCCCGACTCGAGACCTAACTATAGATAAAAATGTCCGGCGGGGTAACTATAACTCTCATTCATCTGGACTGGCCTAGTGCACTCAGCTCTCGGTGGGTGTAATCTGGGCACCAAGTATAGGTAGCTACCTGGTCAAAAGAAAAAGTGCTTAATTCTTCATGTAATTTGGGCACTGAACTGAATTTTTACCTGGTCTATCTGAGTAGTTGTACATTTACAGTATATTCCCTAATCAACTCGGTTATGAATAGACTAAAAACTGAACTTAATTTTGTTGAAGTTCAGTCTTTTTTAATGTTTCCCAGAAGTTTATTTATTTAGACAAATTGTAAATAAGAAAATCTCATTTTAAAGTGACAGGACATGTTATTAAAAATGTGTTTACATAGTTCACATGTTTACATTTAATAAAAGATTAAATTTTATTTTTGCTACCTCCTATATAACTATAATGTTGAGTCGTTGAGTATATATGTATGTACCTATTCGTTCAATATAAAATATAATTTTCAAATTTGATATTCAGGGTCTATTCTATTCAAGGTTACATTAGTGCCCTGATTACAAGTAGGATTAATGAGTATTTTTAAGCTTGGTGCCCGAAGTACATGATGGATTAGTGCAGGTAAGTTGGTGCCCAGATTACATCCGCCCCTCAGCTCAGTTGCGGATTAAGTCTGGATCTATTATGGCGCGATTACCCATGCCTATCTACTTATCTATCTACCTGGTAAACGCTAGAACTCTCATATTCTTAACTATTGGGTAATGATCTCTGTAACCAGGTAATAAGATGCAACGTTGCCGGGTCTCGTTATCGAAGAACAAAAATTGCACCGAAACGTATTTTATAACCACCAGCTAATAAATTTGGTTACCTGGTAAACGCTAAATCTCTCCTATTCTTAAGAGCTGGATGACAAGTTAACTGTAACCAGGTAATAAGCTGCGGCAATGCCAGGCTCTTTGTTACCGAAAAAACAAAAATTGCGTCAAAACGTGTTTAATCACCACTAGATAATAAATTTGGTTGTTTGATGGTAAACGCTAAAACTAGCCTATTGTTAACAACTGGGTAACGAGTTCTGTAACCAGGTAATAAGCTACGGCAATGCCAGTTCTTGTGCCGAAGAACAAAATTGCACCAAAACGTGTTTATTCACTACCAGGTAACAAATCTTGTTAAGTAAAAGCATGCCTACCCTTCTAGTGCATTTAAAAATGAGTTTTATTTGAAAACAAATTCGAATTTATCTGACATTTTACCTGAACCGAAAATTCATGATTCATGATCTGCATCTCAAAAACTTCTTTATTTTTTCAAGTCCTATTCTGTTGTACTGTGTAATTAGTCATTGTTAGATGTGACTGCTACGCATCTTTTGCTTGAAAAACTGCAATTTTTGTATTCTATTGGAAAAACTGTCAATAATATCCCAATACTTACCTACTACATATTTATATTGATGTTTATATGTACTATACTATTTTTGCTTTTAGGTGCAGGTAAACTAAACAGAAGTCCTTAAAACAAAGATCCTTTTTTAAATTTTTAACTGTAAAGTATATACTATTATCATCTATGTTATTATTGATTTATGTCAGCTCTCTATATCAATATGTTAATGAAATTCTCATTAATATAGTAACATTTATATTCATATCGTCTGCGTGACTGACTATCTTATACCTAATTTATCTACGCTGAAAAAATCTTAGATAACTAATAATTTTTTATTGGAAGATAAGCCGGAAAATAAAAAAAGTCCCTATGGAGATATCCTATCGGTCACTTGTAATATTTTATGGGCTGTCAACTAACGCATAAAATGTTAAGATAAAATGGAAAAGTACTGTCCCCTTGAGGCATCAGCTGCTGTTAAGTGAACGTCACTGTATTAAAACAGCATTTCCGTAAATGTTGCGTGATTTAACTTTTCTTCTGAATAAAAATGGTTTTGTTATGTAGGAGTTAATATAAATCTCAAGAATCCCAATCTTGATTGGTATAATTATTTACATTAATGTTTATACCATGACAAACAAAACGCGATAATTAGGTTAAAGAAAGTACTTTGGGTGTAAAAAATGTTGCTTTCTTTATAGTTGTATGATAAAGGTCATAACCATTAAGTGAAAGTGTCAAAGTTCCGAAATTATTTATAGGAGGTTAATACATACTAAACATAATTTGGTGGCTTACCAGAAATATAAAGTATAACTATATAGAAATATATAATAAATATGAGTATGAATTATGAATAATCTGTATGAATGACAGAATCTAATAAAAAACTACTTGACATATTCTTTTTTAAATCGTATAGTAATTACTTTATTGATATTACTCGACCCCTTTCAATCTAATAAGGTATAGATCTTGATAAAAAATAATTTCTTATCGCTCTTATAGCCTTGCTTCAAAACATACATTCATGATGTGGAGAATTGCTTTAATTTATGACTTATTAATAGATAAACCCAAAAACAAAATTCGTTAGGTTTTTAAGACTTTTTTATTTCTTCTAGTATCCCAGCCAGCACACTGACGGCATAATGTCGTCGTTTTTCGGCAGTAACGACGTCAAATTGTCGTAAAAGTGACATCATAATGTCACAGCCCAAAGACGTCAATATAAGACGTCATTAAAACGACCTATACTAGGACTAAGACAGGAATTATAAATAAATAGTTGAATATTGGAAATAACATTTATTATATACTATACAGTCAAAACAACTGTGTATTGTGACCATTTGCTTAATATGACCAGTATTCCTTGGTCCCTGCTAAAATAATATCTTTTTAATGAAACTTGTACGTATTGTATTGTACATCCAAAAGACGTCGTTTTGAAGACGTCTACGTACGTCCCATTATATGAAGTCTTATGGACATCATTTATTAGTCATATGACGTCGTCGACCAATAATGACTTAAAAATAACGTCATTATAACCTCAGTGTGCTGGCTGGGATATACTTCAACGTCCAACAAATTATGCACTGTGTTCCTAAAGTATCCCTACAAGCTTAACCTTGTTAATACTTATGTAATTTAGGAATGCTAAACTTTAGCATATGAAATAAGGCTAAAAATGTTATAAACAAACAAATTGATTTATGCTGTGATGGCGTCACGACGTTCAACAATACAATAATTCTAAATGGCAGTACGGGTCGACCGACGGCTCATATGAAGGACCTTTTCATTTAGTATATGACACATTATTTTTTTTATTTTATCAGTCTAACCCAATCACTATCCTTTGCGGACCTGCGTGGTCGGATAGTGCAAACATGTAAAATGTTATACCCAATCCCAGGCTTGTCTGGGTAACGGATGACACAGTCAGAATATAATGCATGTTAGAGTTACACGCAAGTGTTTATCGACGATGATTCAAAAACGTTGCGGAAGAAGCTCTGCTAACATGAGAGTTCGGTAAGGATGGATTTGATTCTTACCTGACGCCAGGGTCTGATATGGTGCTAATAGTTACCCGCTGTCTGATCTAGACGAATGGAGGAGAATTTAATTGAGGTTTATCTCGGTCAGGGAGTGTGATCGCTGACATATGGGAAACTGCATGCCACCAGATAGTGTCTCGGAGGTGACAGTAAGGGGATCAGACTTTGGTTGTGCAGTTGGATTTGATATATTAGCCTCTCACGTTCAACACAACTTCACCCTGACGGGTACATACCGGGCTTCTTTGGTAGGAAGTTCTGTCAGGGGCACACCAGGCTTATAACTGGGACATCGGGGTGTCAAAACCACTAAAAAACCAAGTCCCGCCACATCTGAGGTTGGATTCGATCGGGCAGGGAAGTTCCACGTAGTGGGAATGGTTCTAATGCTGGGCGAGGGGTTCGTCCCTTGGGATAGAAACCGACGCGTGAGCACGTTTATAGCGTCGGTACTAAGCTGGAGAGCTAATACCAACCAGTGAGTTACAGCGTACCTCAATTACTTCCTTTTGGAGGGAACGCGGGGATAAAGTTATTACAAGTGCCTCAGGTAAATAAATTTATTGGAAATCTGTCAAGACGTTCAAGAAGGAATCTCTACTTAAATTGTAATAATTTTTGGTTTTCTTATTGCTAGTTTTTTTATCAAACTAGCAGTTTATAGGTATTTAGTACCCAGTCTAGAACTAGTCCAATGAAACGATCACATATTGATAAAAAAATTAACACACACGAATCATTATAACTATATATAATAATAATGTATAATACTTTTTAATTAAATCAAAAATTAGAATTGTTCTTTTTTGTAATTCGGTATACATTGATTAGACAAATACATTTCGACGAAAGATACAAAAAATACTATTAGATATTCTATTTTTATTTATTTAATTACTTCAATCAAATATACACTTTTACAAAATAACTTGTTTGGCCAGGACAAATAGGCAAAACCTGTGCTCATGTGGATCGCATGCCTCACCGCTGTACTTACATGTTAAAGCAAGGTAGGCAACGACGAGATCACCAGCACAAGGCAAGGTAGGTAGTGGTTGAGGATTAAATCTATACTATAAAATTATTCTAAATAGTGTAGGAAATATGCGGAATGGGACAACCGGACGCAGGGATAACTTGACGCAAGACAAATGGATGCAAAGACAATTGGGTGTTAAATATACATATTATATTAAAATTTTTCTGATCAAAAAAAGTAAAATAATTATATTTGTAGGATTAAAATAAGAGCATTGCAGACGAACAAATACAGAGCTCAAAATACATAATGACACATATTTTATATAACTCACATAATTTATTTATACGTAAAACCAAGTTAGATATTTGTGATATCGCCGCTCCGAAGTCAAATACTGTCAAAACCTCGTATTTTCCCTATTCTAAGTTAAAAGTGCTGTAAAGTAAAACAGTATGCTATGCGGCAATGGACAAACACCGCGCTGTATCATGATATCCTTGATTAAACCCGTTCTAGCGGTAAAAGTCGAAACCTCATATCTTGTTCTAATCTAGCAAAACCTAACCTAACTTTATTTTAATAATAAAAAAGATAAATAAGAAATATAGAAATATAGTCATACACTGGCGCACATAATGCAGAAAACAATGTCGTTAGACTGGAATTATTACTTAAGATAAAAGATTTTGACTTCTGCGCGATGATACGTACTTTTGCAGTAAAGTGCAGTATTAATGGAAACCCAAATACTTCTAATTAGTTAAAGTACTCCTACCACAGTATACCTGTCTAGGCAGTAGTCACACTCTCCTAGCCGCACATTATTCTTTGTAATTTGACTTGTCAGCACCCAAGCTCCGCCTTTTGGAGTTAACTGCTTTCATTTATCTGCCTTTTATCGAACGTTTCCAAATTGTAATGCTGGTTACATAAGCCCCCATCAATTTATATTTAAGTAATATATGTGTCCATATATTTTATAATGACAAGGCCTATATTTCAAATGCAGTCACTTTCTAAATACATTTTGAGTTGACTATATGGTAATAGACAATTTATTATGTATTGAAAGCAATTTGTGCGTATTCTTCTGCAATGCTGTTATTCTGGCTCTACGAATACTATTGTATAACTTTGTTTTTTCTGATTAGAAAAATTTTACCAAAGCATGTAGACCTAATAGATTTTCGAACCCAGTTGTCTTTGCGTCCAGTTGTC
Organism: Agrypnus murinus; assembly: GCA_929113105.1. NCBI lineage: Eukaryota > Metazoa > Arthropoda > Insecta > Coleoptera > Elateridae > Agrypnus > Agrypnus murinus. The sequence continues at coordinate 26,507,357 of OV816023.1, read as the reverse complement.
CCGCTCCAAGATGTCTCTGCGGCCAGTTGTCTCTGCGCCTACTTGTCTCTCGCCGAGTTGTCCCTGTGTTCATTTGTCCCTACGCCCATTTGTCTCGCGGCCGGTTGCCGTGCCCAATTAGCAGCGTCCAGTTGTCCTAGACCGGGAAATATATCATAGGGCTGATCCCTAATCCATCTTTTTACTTTCAATATATACGATTTTATGGTGTAATTCATAATAAGACATAAGGATATAATTAAACAATACCGGGTCCATGTTGGAACATGCCTTTGTGTAAGAGTCAAATTAAACTTGGGCACTGTTACAGGTTTTCCGTGTCATCCGGATGTGCTATGCAAGAAAATGATGTTCTGTATTTGTAAATGAATTTAGCCAAAGTTAATACATAAAGCTGTCTAACTGTAAAGATATTACTTTCTGCAAACAAAGCAGTTGATGAATACAACGTATGTTTTCTAAATATAATTTATAATACATATTTCTGTCGAACTTCCAAAGGTTTCAGAACAGAGTCACACAATCCTTCCCATCCTATTAATCCATAGCACACGTTGAAACAGTGCCTAGTAAAATATTTTTAATATATTGAAATCTAGAATGTTCCTGAGTATTTTGAATTTATATGAAGTTATTCTTAAGCGTTTGCCTGTTAGCTGTGTATGTTTCTGCCATCGTAACTGGTTGTCAATGCGAAATCCTAGATATTTCACCAATTATGTTGCTTGTATACATTCACAATAATTGCAGTTATAGTCATTCTTGCAACGTGTGCTATGAATTTTCATTATTGATATATTTGGCCTATTTCTTTGAATAGAAGAGAAACAGACAAATATTGTTTTTTTGGCATGAAGTGTCAATAGGTTCGCACTAGCTTCTGCTTAAGCAAGACCTGTTTCAACCGCGGTTTTTTACACTAAAAAAGAACATAAATAGGGCTCTTAACGTTTTAGATTTAACCATTAGAATTAACCCCCCACAATGAAATTGAATTTTTCATATACATAAAACCTACTCATACAGACATCACTATTCCTAATGATTGAATGTCAGCATAAAACTTACAACCTAGCAACTTATATATCTTTAGTATACAAAACACTGGTATGCTAACCACTCCAATGGAACGATCACATTTTGATAAAAAAATTTTAATCATCAAACAATTAACACACGTACGCTGTTGTCAAAATAAAGATCCAGAAAAATCAAATTACGCCAATCACCTTTTGGAACACAACCACACAATGCCACCCTAAAACAACATCAAATTCTTACATTTCTGCAACAACAAACACAAATTAGACATTTTAGGAACGCTTGAGATATACAAACACAAACACCATATGACTGCGCAAATAGAGCTTAGTAACTCTCCATTACGGGAGGTGTTAGCTATTTAGTTTTATGCATAGTATAAAGTTACCTACTTCTTGTATATAAGGGGTATATATGCAAAACGCGACATGTCCTTGTAAATGAATTTTGAGAAAACCGCAAAAAACTACCAGAAGTTTATTTTCCATAACATTCGGATAGTTTTTGTTAGTTTAGTGGCATAGTCTGATTTAAATTGATTAAATTTATCTGAACATAAAAAACCAAAATTTGAGAAAAACTTAATGACATGTCGCGTTCTGCATTTGAATGTACGACTTGCCCTGTTTTGCATCTATATAATAAACAAGTACTGAATTTGAAAGCATATTTTATTGAACAAAAGCATGCTTGAGTAGAACTAAGATATTAAAAAACTAAAAATTCGTTTAAATAATAAGTAAATATGTGAAAAATAAAAAAGAAATATACATTTCGAGCTTAAAATTTATATTATTATATCTTCTTCTGCTTCATCTGTTTCCGAATGTTCTTCAATAACATCGGCAATAATATCACGCCAAACAGTTGAATAAAATAATCCAAATGACTAAATTTTTTTTTCTCAAAAACACTTGTTACTATCACCGAACTATTCACAATCTGCCATAACGTAAACGAAATCACTTGACCTATTTTCTCTATTGTGATTGGTTGTTGATGGACATGTCGCTGTTTGCACCAGAATGATTCAGGCAAATGTCGCACTTTGAATCTTAATGTAGTCTAAAGTGACTAATTTTGTATTCATTTATCATGTTTTGCTTTTAAATGTATATTAACATGGTGGAAAAAATTAGGCAAGTTCAATGATGTGTATAACTCAATTTTCAATTTTTGTGACATGTCGCGTTTTGCATATATACCCCTCATATGTTACAGACAAAGCCCGCAGACTGTGCAGAGTCGGCATTTCCTGGGCAATGTTACCATTGCACATCGATGCTCCGCAAAGTCAGCAGAAATGGTTAATTTGGGGCTTGGTCCGGTTTAATGTGAGAAAGTCGACACTGCCCAACCAGTTATCCTTATGTTAGGTTAGGTTCGCAAATTTACCATTTCTGTAGACTTTGCCGAGCAGGGATGTGCAATGCTGACATTGCCCGGATAGTGTCGACTCCTCACATACTTCTGCGGTCTCTGTCCGTAACTTAAATATATAACCTTAGCAGCGTGTTTGTTTATCTTTATATTATTTACCTTTGGCAATGATAAAAAGTAGCGAAACATAGTCAGGTATAGAAGTCTCAATAAATCCTGCAAAACTAAAACTATCATTAATGTTATTTTGCAGTAAACAATGTTTAATCTGCTGTTTCTTTAATTTCAATCGATATAAATGGCTCGAGTCATCGTGTCATTTAGAATTATTGGGTCATTGGTTGTTGCAGCGTTATCCCAGTATTTTTTTGTTTGCTCAATATCATTTTTATTCATAGTTTATATTCTAAAGTTTGGTTTTCTTAATTTAAGTATGTCATAACTTAATCTGGGGGTGGGGCACTTTGGGAACGCGATGTATAGATTTATAGATCTCTCTCTCTTAAATTCGATTTTTGTGCCATTACTTTTATGATATTTTGTAAAACTTAAAATAAAATAAGCCTCATTGATATAATATGTGCATTATTTTCGTTTTGATATATACTAAATTTTCTATTTCAACATCCAGGACCAGCTTAATATAGTAACTACCCATTTATTGTCTTGGAGTCTTATTGTCTATATTATCCTGTACAAATTTTTCAGAATTGTCTGTTTAATGTCAGGCGCGGATTCACGGGGGGGGGGGAGAAATGGGAGAAATTCTATGCTTTTTCATCATTCCAAGAATTAAAATAAAAATCACTGTAAATATAATTAGTACCAAAATGTACGCCCGACAGACACTCATTTTATGTACTTGTAAAACAGTCTAACAATGCACGTCCAATGGATATGCAATACATGTTTCTCGATAACCTCTTTCGTAGGTTCACCTTTTGTAGGAGTTTCATATGAAAGCTTCCAATCGTAAATGGGAGGGCGCAGTTTCCGTCGTATACCGAAAGTGGGAAAACATCTGCGGCGGTGAATAGGGTCCTATACACCCACGGCGTTCACCCATAAAATTGACTGAACTCTACCCAATTCCAGAAATCTGGGTAACGGATGACAAAATTAGAAAATAATGCGTGGATCAGATTCATGTAAAATAAGTGATCTCAACGGCTAGTTATTAACGTTGTGGATTGGATTCTTACCATCAGATGAAGATGAAGTTTATTTTCACGATTCACCATTAGGCAATCGGCTGATTCACCTAATCTGATGGCGGAAAATTCAAGTGTGGTTTATCCCGGTTGGAAAGGGTAAATTCCAGCCAATGGGAAACTGCATGTCACTAGGTAGTGGTTTCTTAAAAGTTGCTCGGATAATCGCTATGATTCATAGCGAATCGCTGTGACCTGAAACTGCAGTCTAAGTCCGTGTATTCTGATAGTGCTCAAGAGCCATTACACTTAAGGGGTGTTGAAGCGAATACATAGCCTCTCACACAAGACAACTTCATCCTAACGGGTACACACTGGGCGTCTAGAACGTGCAAACTATAAACGAAGCGCTTTTAAGGGCATACCAGACCGATAACTTGGGAGATCGGGGTGGTAAAACCATAAAACCAAGTCTTGTTACAATTGAGGTTGGATTCGATGGGGCAGTTGCCCCAACCCTGAAAAGTTGGGAAATAGTCCGAAGCTGGACAAGGAATCTTCTCCTTGGAGAAGTCTCCGACGGGTGAGCGGGTTTACCGCTCCGGCACTAGCCTGGAAAGTTAGTAGAGGATGGATGGTAACCTAGCTCCCACCAGTGAGCTACTGGTACCATTGCAATAGCAATCGCGCGCTAGTTGAGCGTATATCAATTCGTGTCGTAGAGATTATACGCGAAGGAACACGTGAATGTTCGTGCAAATTAATAAATTAAACACCAAAAGTTTCAATCACGGCTTACTACTAAAATTCAGGTAGTAAGCTAAAAATAAGAATGCTACCAAACATTCACGTCAAAGTCCTATGTACCGGTCTATCCAACGGTTGAAAATTGAACAAGATATCTCAATAGGGGTACGGAATAAAGCAAAGTTTTCACTTTTTTTGTAATTTCTTTGTTTGCAATTTACAACACACATAACGCGGAAAAGATTTTGAGAAGAAAGAAGAAAAGAGTTTTCACGTCTTTTTTGATACCCTCTTTGCCTCTTTGGATTTCATAGTTTCCAGGATACTGCCTCCCGAAAAAACGTCAGCATTTAGAAAGCACTCGCCGCTCTTCGAGGAGATTTCTCACCGCTGCTTGAGTAAGTTCTTTCCGGCTTCCTTCAAGGGCAGGTTGATCTCCAAACCTACAACGGGATACACCAACATACATAGCCACCGGATTCGTTTGAAGACCGTTAGAATTAACGGATTAATTTGATAAACGGCTTCATATTCAGTTTCACAGAAAATGGAAGGGTAAAGGGCGCAGTAAAGATTATTTTAAGTTCAGATTATTAAGTAAAAATCCATTTCTAAATTTCAAAAAATGACTTTGGACTTACTTCTGCTTAAAACTAACAATAAGCATTGTCTTGAAAGTTATGCCACCAGATTTTACTGAAACTTTGGGGATGCATCTAGAGACACTCCAAAAATGAAAACAACCAATTTAAATAAGATAATTAAAGGTAAACATTAGTGAAAACGAAATAACAAAGACTGGCGGCCTTGCAGCTCAAGAGGTCAAATTCTGCTATCTGCAAGTCGTAGTCTTCTGCACCGTGGATATTTATTTCTTTGCGTATAGGAGGAAGGGAGATAATAATTTTGGTAATTGATCTCCCACTAGTGTATAACGTGACAAATTGCTTTTTAAATTTATACTAAAAAAGCCCTTATAAGCTCTAGATTTTATTATTTAATCTATAATGGAAGTAACTAAATATATCTTCGATTTTCTTTTAACTTTCCAGCTTTATGAACAAACAATAAACACTTTTATTAATAGACTAAACAATAAAAATCAAAAATAAATTTTGTATAATTAGAGGTATCTACTGTTCTAAATAACAAAAGCAACTGTTTATTAGTTAGGTGCATGGTCAGTAATTCAGAAACAAGTATCTCGAGGTACCTGGTTACTGTATATCCATACAGCCATGAGCAAATTCTTGTTGCGCGCAGAGGTATCGCGTTTACAGAATTTCTAGGCCGCAGTTAATGAGACAGATGGTTAAACATGTTTTCAATGCGGCTTCCTTTGAATAGAATTCATTTCAAAAGCTTTGCTGCCAATGGAAAGGCTCGTTTGATCTTAATGTATGATGCAGTCGGTCATGTAAAAGCTCGTTTTGAGGAACTTACTCCTCTTTGCTTGTAACGTTTTTACGCATATTAGACTGTTATTAGAATATTGAATATCAGTTTTGCTTTTGATATGCTGATATACTTTAATCAAGTCTGAACGTCAATATCAGTATCTAAGCTAAAGATGCTATAAAATTCTAAATATTGGCCTTATTTGCTTCTTAATGCTTATTAAATAAAGACATTCAATTCAATAATAAAAGGTTTAAGTATATGTGCTAGCTGTAAAATGTTTAAATATTGATTGTTATCCGAGTGGACGACCTATAACTTCATGTAAATACATTGGTTAATATTTAAAATACTACAATATGTACCTATTGGGACACGTCAATAAATATCGATGGTGTTGTACAGAAACAAACTTAGACAAAATAACGTTGATATGCGATAGGTTATCGTGCATGTAACCAATGAAACGCATACTTTAGTTGTAACATACCCTTCAAAGCTTCCGATATGACCATTATTGCCTACCGCATAATTAGTTTTAATAAAATTCCGATAGAATGCAGAACAATCATTGGCGCGTCCTAATTGGACCAGACTTGACCAGTGCATTTTTGATGGCATTTGGTACAAAAAAAATCTTAATAAAGCTTTTTCGATTACAATTTTTAATAATTTTGACCGACGCTTTTAGAAAAGTACATATAATAAGATTATAAACGTTTATGGTGATATCATTAATAACTTTTAGTGCCAGCTCTGAAATTTGAGAGCCAGGCAAAATAGTTCGTTGCATATACTAAGAAGGCAGACTTGAACTTGAAATAAGTTCAATGTCTAATAACATCTTTAAAATAAATATGATTAGAAGATGAATCTTATCTGATTTTTAAAAAGAACATTTGATTTTCTAATAAGATACGTTAATTAGATTAAAGGGGATTTTATTAGTGTTAGCGGCGTTGAATTTAATTCAAAAAACCTAAAAAAACATTTGATTTTATATGAAAATTACGTTACGAATTCTAATGTCTTCAATGCCATACGGGGATCCCCAAGATGATGACGCATTGTTTGACTATATTAATTAAATATTTTAGTAATAAGAACTCCAAATTTAACGTGCGGTGAACTTTACGTCGTTGATGTTATCGTTTACAATGACTTGACCTATACCAATACCATTTTCTTAATTATCGGCGTTTTCGGAATTATCATCTGACTGACGACCCCATAAAATTGTATTGGAAAAAGGATCATGCTGCCGGTTCAGAATCGGTTACATAAACATAACAAATCATAAAACAGTTTGTTTTGAAGGCATAACAAACCCTACTGTAGTGCTAAAAACATTTTACCCTTTTTTATTTGCAGTTTTTTTTTCGAAAACTACGCTTCAAATGTTATATTATAGTATATGTTTTTGTTTGTCTTGTCGATGTCAAACTTGCCGTGTTTGATGTGCTTCTTATAATACACCCTGTATATTCATTCGTTTTTTAATGTTAGTAATACTGCTGCTTAGGTTATCCCGTAATAAAACTAACCAACAAAATGACATTTTCAATCCAACCATTAATTCAATTTCAAGCGCTGGATAAATAAGAGTACCGTATTTTAAAGCTTTAAACTTTTTTTTTTATTTAGGTACGAAAAAAATTGAAACACCAACATCAATCCGGTTATTATTCTTCTGTAATTTTACTTAGTTGTGAGTAATAAATTATTTAAAGGCATAGACTTTACTAGGTCTAAATTTTTGAGGGGGCTACAGAAAATCTGGACAAGCAAATAAATGTATAGATAAATGCTATGTAAACGCAATGAGTTAATAAAATAAAATAGAATACGTATAGACTTTTTGAAAATGTTTTTATTATTATAAATTAGTTTCCTGGTGCCTTAAAGAGAAATCTTAAAAGGTCAAAGTCAACTTAATTTTTTAACTCAGAAAAATGAAGGTTATGAAATATTTAAGTATTAAGTATAAGTATTAATAATAAAATGAATTCTATCAAACCTAATATATAACCTTAATAATATATAACAAGGTGATTTCATAAAATATAATAAATATAATAATATTTGAGAAAAGTGTGAAAATAAACACGAAATATCTCAGGATGATGTTAGGTTCTTAAGGTGCTTTGGTGAATGAAATTTAACTAGCAACAATCTAAACAAAACTAATTATTATTTTATAATTTTATAGACGATTCTTCTTTCTGAAATTTAATTGAAAACAAAAAAGTTGACCTAGCTTTCATTCCTTGTTACACGTTTAACATTTTCCATACGAAGCCAAAGTTTAATTCTCTATTCCAATACCTTAATTTGGGTCACAACAATTTCCAGATTGCGTACTCTGACACCATTTCCATACCTTCTGTCGGTAGTTTTGTATTTCACTAAGCATGTGAAATGTTAGGTCCATAAAACAATCCCTTAAAATAAACTCACATGATTACTTAATTTGATCAGCAGCTGAACTTTTTAATACTCGTAGAATACTTTTTTCTCATTTTTATGAACGGCTAAACTTTGCCTTTTTACTTTTGTTTTAATAATGCACTAATAATGGATTGTAAGGACTGTAGTTTGTCACAACACTATATTTAACGATGTCTCCTAACCACACATTGTATTTGGCTAATTGCAAATACGTATTTCGTTAACGATGTTACCTTTTTCTCGGCATAACTATTTTAAAATGCATTTTCTTCGTTATAACCGGGCTGATACGTACCCATAAAGAAAAAATATTCTAGATGTCTACAATTTAGAGTGAATTCGGTCAAAAAGCACATCCCTTGACCGCAAAGATATACTTATTTAGCATATAAATAACTTCTAGACCATACGGTTTGCCAACAAATATTTTAAAAGCATACTACCTCCACTCCTAAAAAGATAGTGGCCTTCTGTTTTATGGTAATATTCCCATTTTTCATTAATATCATCTAAAGGTGGGTGGGTATTTTTACACATTTTCCATAAGTTTATCAAAACAGCGCTGCGTTCTACCTACTACGATTACGATTCTACTTGATTACGACTTGCATTGTTGTTTTGGCCACTTGGACAGGATTGTTGCCTTCGTGTCCATTATAGTCTTACAATCTCAATATTTGTGGTCGTTGTCATGGTGTTCGTACTTGTTATTTTGATTCATTATCGTATCACCTTTATTTTGCTATATTTGGTTGTCATTGTTGCGTGCATATCTCGCACATCTGAAAGACTGCATCTGGTGGTATCTTCGTAATACATCTTTATGCCTTTGTGATTGCTTTTGCCTTATCTCTGCAGCAGTCATCGTTCTTGATGACCCGTCGTTCTCGTTGCAGCATTTGTTACCCTACTTATTTATTTTTTATTATCATTTAATTAATCGATAAGTTAGCGTCATGGGACCTAGTCAAAGTTGACTTAATTTTTATCGAATTATTCGTTTGTTACCAATATGATGAGCGAGTAGCGTGCTAGTCTCTCGGTGCTCACTAAGCCTTAATTATCGTAGGGCGGGGTGGGTAAAGTATAGGATATCCTAGACAGACCTGGTCCAGATCCAAGTTTTAGCCACACTTGAGGCTGAATTCGTCCGGGCAGTGAAAATTCGCACGCTGGTCTAGGGGTGATAGAGACTCTCTCGGAGACGAGTCCCGACGGGCGAGCACGTAAATAGCTTCAGCACTAGCTTGGAGAGCTAGTAGTTAGTAGGTGGATAGGCAACCTCGCTCCCACAAGTGTGAACTGGTAGCTCTTACAAAAGTAAGTGACGCGCTAATTGAGCGTAACTCAATTCATTGACCGCACCGGGGGGGGGGGCTGTGGCCATAAAGCTTAACACAGGTGCGTCACGTTAAATAAATCTTGGCACATTGTAATAGTTCTATACAGGGTGAGACCTAAATACTCAAATATTATATTAACCAGATTCTATGAAATAGCCATTCAACTGATGAAGGGCTATATTGAAGCTTGGATATATTGTGTAATACAGAAAATAATATAGTTTTGTTGATCTTTGCTTGCATACATGAGACAGGAATGTGGTTACTTAAAACTTCTAAACATATAGCTGTTACCAGCAGCGTGCGGTGCATACGAAACAGTGGAAGCAGTCGCGAAACGACGTATGCGCTACACACTCGTACGCGATGTGTGCGAGCGTGATAGAGCATACGTCGTAACGCGACTGTTTCGTATATATCGCACGCTGCTGGCTGTTACACAGATGGTGTTGAATTGAAGATTTTTGGGATTAAGAGTTTAGTTGAATGAAGAAAAATAACTGCTTTTTTTAATCAATCAACCTCAGTGATTCGACCTTCGACCTTCGACCTCGAGAAAGCTCACGCAGACCCGCGCACTCCCGCTATCGACTAAGTAGGACACATGGTTGGCTACTGTGCTACAAATGGTGGAACGGTTGGTAAGGCAAAAGGCTAAAGTTGTACAGCGTTTAGCAGCTCACGTCATTTCTGTACTGGAGAATTGGAATATCAAAGCTTGAGTACACTGCGAGTAGTACGTCCAATTTCATCACAATTCGGCTTACTAAGCCGTCCTACTTGGTTAATTAAGCTGCACATTTGAGCCACATAAACAACTGCGTTGCGGATTTATCGACAGAATTTGATTTCGTTGGTTTCGCGGTTGCCGCGACAGAGAGTTACTTGTGTGTCTACCGTCAGGTGGTCAGCGACTCATGCAAGCGTGTTCACTCGAACGACAACCCAACCAAACTGCTGATCTAGTTTGGAAGTACTAACTATTATAATTTCCATTTCAGGTTTGGTTAGTTCAACTTCAGTTGTGTCATTAACATTAGAATATAAAGTATGTGCATTTTTAATTTTAACATCGGTTACAACGCCCGAAGACTTTTTGTGTATCTTATTATCTGCTTATCCTGATAATACTATTATACTATAAATAAACTTATAGTTTGCGTATCGTTAAGGAAACGTGTGTTGTAAAAACCATAATAAGTTTAAAAGAAAAGAAAAGTTACATATAAATAGTAAGTAATCTTAACTTTTTGAGAAAAGAGTCGTTTTACTTGGACACCCAGTATTTATATGAACAGAAGCTACTTTTATTTCGACTTCTACCTACAAATTTCATTTCTCACATTTTGCTTGCCAAAATGTATCGAATTTCAAGTTTTCTAAAATATTGTTACATTATGCCCACTACCCTAAAAGAACTACTAAATTTCATATTTGACACGGTCACGATTAGAGCGCGGTATTCTGTTTGAAACTAAAACCTGAATTTTTTGTTACGGCTTATAACCTTAGATATATGTACTCACTTTTCTCTGTTTATTAAACCATATTTTTTATTTATAACTACCTGTCGTAAGGAAAACCAATTATTCGTAAAGTATTACTTTCAAACTTTTTATTAGAAGAAGACATTAAATGTATCTAACATAAGCCTTTAACCTAACCTTTTAGCCCAGTCAAATTGGTCATAAAGGGGACCGGACCCGGAAATAATTTAGTATTGGTTTTAGGTAGGTATGTCAACGATATATCGAAAGATATTACTGTATGTATCCATATTTTTGTATATCATATCAGTATGCTCTTATTGGAAGAACGCCTTACATACTACATCATTTATTACATCAATGTATTGATTCGATATATCATCTTTACGGTAAAGGGACAGGTTCAGAAAACGGTAATAATTCGCCCTTGTGACGAATTGTAGAAATAAAATTTTTCTGTTGATTAGATAAAGATAAATTAATAATTATTTTAATCCATCTTTGCTTTACAAAACACTGAAATTGCGAAATTCCCGCGTATTATATCACTTATGAGCAAATCTGGTTTTTGATTTTTAAACAAGTTTTAAAATTAATTGTTTATTATAAGTAAACTCTTTTTTCTATAATCGCTATTAAAAGTAGGCGTTTTTAACGATACTTTAATGCATTGTTATGAGGTCAACGTGTTAAGAGTAGATCTTTTTTTACACTAGTGTAAACAATTAATTCGCTTCACAAAACTAACGGTCCTGTTATATTTCGCTTCAAAGTAGTAAAAAAATAAAACAATGTAAAGTGATACCAATGCGATATGTACTTTAGCCTGCAGATTTGACCGGAAATCCCAAGGAGGAATATTAGTCAAAGTCAAGTCCTTGTAAACGATGACATCAACGTAAACGTTCGTGCTATCGTAAACTGATCATGCTTATTATCAAAAGTTTATTCAATAGTGTTTTCTGTTTTAAATAAAATTGATTAACACTAAAAATTACTTTACTTAAACACACACTTTAATTAAAAATAGCCCTTTAATTTAAGATTAAAAGTACGATTTATTCTTCTGTTTATTTTCTAACGCCATTAAAGAACGTAAAAATTTTGTGTACGCAACTCTTATGCAGTCTGATTTTATTGTAATAAATAATCTAATAACTGCAATCAACTATTTACACTAATGAGAATTAGGTATTCTACATAACAATCATAACTCATAAGTTAAAACGAAATCTTTTATTTGCAACTATACGAGTACGAAAGAAAGATTGTTTAATACAGTATTTCATTCAGTGGGGGCCCTCGATTGCCCCACCCAGCCCACCTTTAAATTCGTCCCTGGTTCAGCTCTACAAGCATTACAGACCCATGGCTTTAAGTCTCTTAACTAAGTTTCCGCATCTTTTCTATTCAGGCATTTCTATGTTCGTATATACGCATCACATGACTTAGCCCCACCTTGCTCTTTGTGCTCTTATTAAATTTGTTATTAATGGGTAGCCGTATAGGCCTTTTCCCTGTTGATTCTTTTTCTGCACTGCCCAGACTCTTCTTTAATTGCACCAAAACTTCTTCTCAAAAATCCCCTCTCCCCGACCTCTAGTTTTCTTGCAGTGTTTTTGTGCATTACCCGTAACTGGCAGTCGTAAAGAATTGAAGCGCGAATAACTGTTCTATACACTTTCATTTTTGCTTTCCTAGGCACAGTTTTAGATTTTAACATTCCTATTAAGGATCCTACTGCCTTGCTTCCTTTATTTAGTCTTTTACCTATTTTGATATTTTTACTGCTGTTACTCGCTAGTGTTGCCCCAAGGCACTCAAATTTGCCCTCTTTCTCTGTTTTCTCTGTTCTTAACTTAATTTCCTGTTCCTCTACCTCCATTCTCTTCCTCATCTTCATATTACTTTGATTTATTTTCGTTTATTACCAGCCCATATTCTTTCGATTTTTCTGTAAATGCAACCATAATATAATTTAAACCTGTTTATATTAGTTTAAATAGTTTTATAGTGGTTTTACAAAACACTGTATGATATACGTATTACATTCATTTTATTTTCTAGGTAGGAAGTCTGAGTGGGAAGCTTGCGAAACAACGCATAGCGGAGTGACGCAACCCTACCAACTTTAATTGATTTTAACACATATTATAAATAACTATTTGATACAATAAAGATAGTTTGTCATTTTTGGAGCCTAAAACGAGACCACAATTTAAATTAATTTATCTTAACGTATTCCTTATTCTATTTCTCAGAAAAACATCTATAGTAAAGAAAAGATTTTTCTTTGTTTATCCTATCGTGCGCTACCTAATCGAACAGAGAAGGGCAGTCAGCTGCAACCGGCAACGGCGGCAACCGAAACCCACACGCCGGTCACGGAATAGACACGAAAAACATAATCAGCTGCTCAACTATGTTGCTATAAGAAATGAGCGCCGTTATTATTTTGATGTTATATAGACGATTGTAAATTTTAACCTCTCGACAAATGCACATCTAGAACTCGACACTATACGACAAAGATAGTGCATTAGCCTAATAACCGAGGGTAACTGAAATGGGCAATGTAGCTTCTTACTTTAATTTCGTTATTGTTATTTAATTAAACAAACTTTGCATAAAATAGAAATTTGTGTAGTTACCTATACGTTTATAGATTTGATGAAAATACTTAAATGCCATGTTCAATAAAATGTTTTAATACATAGCAACGAAATTTTGTTTTTCATGACATTTATTTGCACAACTATTACAGATTTGTCCAGTTTAACATATTATACACATTCCAATTGCTTTATTTTTTTTAAATAAACATTTTTTTTGCTACATCTATATTTTTATGATAATTCAAATAACTCAGTCTATTCCCTTCTGAAGTTTCGTATATGGACGTTAGTAGAAGTAGACGCGACGCAGTACACGCCTTGTTAATCATCGTTTAATGTGGGATATCGTGTGTTCTATCGTTTTAATAAAAAGAGCTTTACACACTTTTTTGTATTCTTCACTCAACTAAACTCAAACCTAAACCAATAGACAAAAGCATTAAAACGATTATTATTTATTTTATAATTATTTGTATGAATTGATATATGATGTATGAACTGTATAGTGTGAAGTATGAAATGTGGACTAGAAGAATGTAGTATGCGACATGTAGCATGCAGACTGCAGATGGCATAATTGAGAATGTAGAATGCAGCAGGTAGATTTAATAATGTGGAATGTAAAATGTAGAATTAAAATATAGAATTAAAATGTAGATTGTAGAACGTAGAAATGTGCAAAATGTACAATGTACAACTTATAACGTACAACGTGCAACGTACACCGTGCATGGCACAACGTACAACGTACAACGTACAATGTACATATTGTAATCGTACAATATGTACATTGTACGTTATATGTTGTACGTTGTACATTGTACATTGTACGTTGTACGTTGTGCCATGCACGGTGTACGTTGCACGTTGTACGTTATAAGTTTTACATTGTACATTTTGCACATTTCTACGTTCTACAATCTACATTTTAATTCTACATATATTTTATATATAGCGATTTAACACTGTGGTTGTTGTGTTAGGGCTATATTTATTAATTCTTGTAGAAGGAAATAAAACGCAGATTTACTTCTATGAATTATTTATTTGACTCTCATAGTTTTTTTACATTGTACATCGGTACAATGTACAATCTAGAATGTACAATATACAATGTGTTTACATTTAGTTTTCTAGCAGGTATCAGGTAATGTTGACGCTATTTGACAGAAAATCCGCTTGTAACATGTAACCATTTAGTCCCTTCAATCATAATATTTGCACAACTGTATTTTTCTGCTCTTCGAATTTGTTCCTTCTCTTTCGTAGTAGAATTACCGTAATTGTCAAAAACTACAGTCGATGAGTTGTCGTAGTGAACGGTCACATACTTCACATAAAATTGAAAAAATTGTTCCTGCTTAGCTCAATGTGACCACAATATATCTACATCCACTATAATTTCATATCCGACAGAAAAAAAATTGTTTTATATATCATCACTAAAACAGATTACACTAAAAGAGAAGAAGGCTAAAAAGACTAGGGATGTTTGACTCGAAGAAATCACAGATGGAAGGCTTACCTGTTTTCTTCAATCTATATTCAACCCTATTCTCGAAATGGCGCTGGTGGTTTCATTCTCTGTCTTTATCACTAGTCCAGTCAATAAATGTCCCAAAAGGAGGTGTAGAGTGCGTGAGAAGGTACCTAAGCGATTCCTTCAGAAACTTGCTCAGGGTGCTTAGGGTGTGAACATACCAAAAGTCCTGACGTCTAGGTGGTGATCCGGGGGGGAAGGGGGGAGGGTCCCAATTTCTGGTTTTCCGCTTATATCTCAAAAACGGTGAGTCGCAGGGGAAAGTTTTCTGCGAATAAATGAACTTTCATAAGATTATCTAAAACTTTTATTCTATAGGTTTTTTTCGAATTCTCAACCGTTTTCGAGCTGAACAGGCGGGCCACGGTCAAGGTTGGTGATCCGACCCAAGAAACGACAGCCGAAAACTCAATAGCCCAAAGAACAATTCCTCCAAGACAAACTGCTGAAAGTGAAACGTCAGAGGAAAACAATGAACAAAATCTCGCCAGCCGTGCCTTGGTCAACAATGAGTTGGCTACCACTATGGCGAGAATACCTAGGCAACGCTTACGATGGACAACAGAAATGAACACATCCGTAATGCGTTGCTATTACAAAGCGATACAAAATGAAGACGCCCTATCGAAGGCGAATGTTTGAATTATTCAAAGAAGAACATCCAAATTTAACTGTCACTGAACAAAGAATTGCAGACCAACGCCGATCAATTATAGTTAATAAACTACTACCGCAGGCTATCTTAGATGGAATAAAAGAAGAAGTCAGCAGAAGAGACAACAGTATACAAGAGGACGAAAACCGAGTTCAAGACGAAGAGGAACAAGTAACAGAAAATCAGAATAACACCAACGACGGCACTAACTTCATTGAAGATGAAACAGCCGAAATCCAAAACATTATACCAATAAGCGAGAGTAACCGTATGGTAGTTGATGAAATCAAGCTAGCACTACTGAAATATCAAGGTACTGATCCAACGCAAAGACCAATTATTCCAAAACAACGTCCTACTTATAAACTCCACAATATTTTGAAGAAAATAAATGACACTGCCTATATTCGTACAGGAAACTCGCACTTTTAATGAGTTACATACGGTTATATATTGTGCAATACTAGTAGCATCTAAAGAAAACGGAGTGAACATGCGTGACAGATGCACACAACATAGATGCAACGAAACAAAAATGATACCCCAATGGAGAAAACGTTTCGAAGCCAAAATTACCAATTTACGAAGAAACATCAATCGCCTGACTCAATATAAAGCTGGTTTTAAAGGATACAAGTTAAAAAAGGAAGTAGACAAGATTATAAAAAATAATCGTGTACATACCACACATGAAGATGCTAATAATACTTTAGAAGAAGTGTTAGATACTCTAAAACAAAAGCTTTCTGCAACATCAGCAAGATTGAAAAGATACACTAAAACTAACCAACGAAAATACGACAACACTTTTTAGAGAAAATGAAGGGCGATTCTATCGTTCGCTACCAAGCTATCAAGAGGTTATAGATGAAGAAAGTGTACCCAAAATAGAAGAAAAGAACAGTACTGGAGAATAATCTGGTCAGATAAAGCCGCACATAACAAAAAATCATCTTGGATAGCCAGTGAAAGAGAGAAGTACCAACAAACGCAACAAATGACATATATAAAAATAAATAAAAAACAACTCACAGATGTTATATCAAAAACCCATAATTTGAAGGCACCAGGAAATGACGGGATACATAATTATTGGCTTAAACACTTTACAAATACTCATGAAGCATTACTTAAACACATTAATAGTGTCATCGAAGACCCAGAAACAATACCAGAGTTTTTAACACAAGGCCTGACCTATCTAATACCGAAGAAAGGAAATAGCAAGGATCCCGCCAACTATCGACCGATAACTTGCCTCCCGACATTATACAAAATAATAACTGCATGTATAAGTGAGACTGTATATGACCATTGCCAGAAACAAGGAATCTTTGCCGAAGAACAAAAAGGGTGTCGGAAAAATTCTCAAGGGTGTAAAGAACAACTCATCATCGACTCTATTGTAATGAGACAAGCATACAAAACAAAAAGAAATATTTACACTGCATATATTGATTATAGAAAAGCCTTTGACTCCATTCCTCACAGCTGGCTGAGCGAAATTTTACATATATATAAAATTAACCCAAAAATTACTAATTTCCTTGAAGAAACTACAAAGAGATGGACAACTGTGGTGAAATTAAAAACTAAAAGTGATGAGAAAATTACAACACCTATAGATATAAACAAGGGTATATTCCAAGGTGACTCACTTAGTCCTCTACTCTTCTGCCTAGCTCTTAACCCATTATCCAGATTACTAAATGAGGGAAATGCTGGTTATAAAATTATTAAACACGGAAATGAGGTCTACAGTTTAACACATCTTTTTTATGTAGATGACCTGAAGCTTTACAGCGGCACTTCGCAGAAACTTAGCCAGAATCTTAAAGTAGTAGAGACATTCTCACGTGATATTAACATGTCTTTCGGATTAGACAAATGCAAAACCCAAAGTATACATCAAGGTAAAAAGGAAATAAGGGCATATGAGTTGGAAAGTGGAGAAGAAATACAAGGTATGGAAGAACATGAAATAGACA
The DNA here is from genome assembly GCA_929113105.1 of Agrypnus murinus. Taxonomy (NCBI): domain Eukaryota; kingdom Metazoa; phylum Arthropoda; class Insecta; order Coleoptera; family Elateridae; genus Agrypnus; species Agrypnus murinus. The sequence goes on along the minus strand of OV816023.1, from coordinate 26,489,564 downwards.
AATACCTTGGTATAAAACAATCGAGAATGGTTGAGCAGCAACAAACAAAAAAGGAAATAGCAGAAAAATACCTGCAACGCGTACAACAAATGAGAAAGACCAAGTTGAATGGGAAATACTTAATTAAGGCTATAAACACCTATGCCATCCCAGTACTTACCTACACTTTTGGGATTATACACTGGACGGACACAGACGCAGAAGATTTACAGCGAAAGACCGCTAAGCTACTTACTCTTTCTAATGCACATCATCCAAAATCCGGCACCGAAAGACTTACCCTTCCTCGAGATAAAGGTGGACGTGGATTAATAGACATAAAGAACTTACTGCATAAGCAAAAGAATTTGCTACGAGAATATTTTAAAAACAATCAAGAAACATCTCATCTACACCAAGCTATGGCAGATGTAGACAATAACTACTCCCTACTTAATCTTAAACATCAAGTAGAATTTCCAGAGATAACAGATACTGACAAACAACAAGCGTGGGCTCAAAAAGCGCTTCATGGACGACACGCGCATGACCTGAATCAAAAACATATAGACAAAAAGGCCTCAAATGCATGGCTATCTATTCCAGGTCTATTTCCTGAAACGGAAGGTTTTCTTTGCGCAATCCAAGATCAAGTTATAAGAACTAAAAACTACAGAAAACACATAGTAAAAGAAAATATCGAAAATGACAACTGTAGACGATGCAATGCTATAACAGAAACCATCTAACACATAACATCAGGCTGCCAAGCACTAGTCCAAAGTGAATATAAATCACGTCATGATAATGTTGCTAAGATACTACATAATAAATTAGCAAACAAGTTTCTCTTAGCACAAGAACACACTCCCTACTATAAGTATACACCCGCGAAAATTTTGGAAAACGAAGACACACGATTATATTGGGATAGGGGAATCTTAACTGACAAACACATTCCTCACAATAGACCAGATATAACATTAACTGACAGAAAGAACAAAGTCACGTACCTAATAGATATAGCTGCACCCAATACTCATAATCTTCAGACAACACATGCTGAAAAACTCCGTAAATACACAGACCTTCAAATAGCAATAACGCAACAATGGAAGATGGAAGCAGTATATATTGTACCTGTAATAATATCAGCTACAGGGGTTATTCCTAAGACATTATTTCAAAGCTTGAGACAACTAGAAGTAAATGAATCAATATACGTAGACATGCAGCGGTCAGTAATTTTAGATACATGTTCAACAGTTAGAAAATTTCTAAACAATAACATACACCAGTAACAGATAACTTACCTACACCTTGGTTAACACCCGTGTAGGAAGAAAGTCCATACGCAAGTATGAGAAATACAACAAATAATAATAATAATAATATTTATTCTATAATATACAATCGTACATAACGGAATCTCAAGGAGGGAATTCAACAGAGTTGCTCTTCCATTCCTCCTTGCAAAACTTAAACTTATAGTACATTTAGTCGGATTGAAAAGACATAAAAAAAAGTAAGTTATAAGTACTTAAATAATATATTATAGTCAGTACAGATTGTTTACGGTTTGGGGTATCAATGACGATCTGCAGTTAACCGCTTAATTAGAGCTTTTTTAAATTGCTCCACTGATAATGTCTTTAGTGATGGCAGAATATTCTTATAAACTTTTGCGACATTGTAACTGAATGAGCGTTTAAAGAAAGTGGTATTATGCTTGGGTACAGTCAACAGACCTCAATGTCGCACATTTATATTGTGTACATCGGTTCTATACCTTATTTTATTGCATAGATAGGGTGGCTGCCGGTTAATTAATATATTATGGCTGGGCCTTATTGAAGCAAGTAAGGAATGGAAAGACGACAAGCACCAAAGTTTCCGTGGTTTGACATCCCTTTTGATTCACACCAGTTGTCGAAAAAATTACACTCGAAGTGATACAATTAAAAAATATGTCAAGGAGGCATCCACATCTAAGGAAGAGGCAGGGCGGTCTCAGCTCAGGTCTTCAGCTCCCCAATTCAATTTCAAGAACAACTGTTTATTCTGTGTACATTGTGCAAAGGAAGAAACCAAAAAGCGTTTGGCGAAAAGGAGAATTGTACATTAGGTTGAGACTTTAACTGTTCAAAATCGTATCAGGGAGGTGTGTTCTATGAGGGAGCATTCCTGGGGTGACGAAGTTCTTGGTCGCCTTTCCTCGATTAACGATCTTGTTGCTGAGAAAACAGTATACCACAAAGACTGCTACCTTAATTTTGTGAAGTCCATGAGTTTCACAACTCCGAAAGCTGAGATCCCAGAGACAGCCATGTTACACAGGTTATGGAGGAGATTTTTGCCTACTTGGAGGGAAGCAGCGATTGTCAGTTTTCCAAAGATGAGATACTGGGTGTCATATCAGAGACTAAACCCCAATGGCGAACTATCAAGGCTGAGTTAGAGAGAAAATATGGAGATCGAATACTGATCACTCCAGGCGTCTTTTCGTTCATTGATAATTTTGTTCCCACTGTCTCTAAAACATACCACGGGCACACTAAACCTGTTGACGCCTGGAGTGATCAGTATTCGATCTCCATATTTTCTCACCAACTCAGCCTTGATGGTTCGCCATTGGGGTTTGGTCTCTGATATGACACCCAGTATCTCATCTTTGGAAAACTGACAATCGCTGCTGCCCTCCAAGGTTTGGTTTTTCCTTTGTACAATGTGCACAGAATAAACAATTGTCCTTGAATTGAATTTGGGAGCTGAAGACCTGAGCTGAGACGGCTCTGCCTCTTCCTTAGATGTGGATGCCCCCTTGACATATTTTTTAATTGTATCACTTCGAGTGTAATTTTTTCGACAACTGGTGTGAATCAAAAGGGATGTCAAACCACAGAAACTTTGGTGCTTGTTGTCTTTCCGTTCCTTACTTGCTGACGGTTGAGAATTCGAAAAAAAAAACCTATAGAATAAAAGTTTTAGATAATGTTATGAACTTTCATTTATTATCACAAAATTTTCCCCTGCGACGCACCGTTTTCGAGATATAAGCGGAAACCCAGAAATTGGGACCTTTCCTCCCCCCATACCCCCGGCTCTACACCTAGACGTCAGGACTTTTGGTATGTTCATACCCTAAGCTCTTTGAACAAGTTTCTGCAGGAATTGCTTAGGTACCTGCTCACGCACTCTACACCTCCTTCCTTGACTGGACTACATGCATGAAATCGACATAAGGAGTTGATTTGGTCAACCAGAAATATATCTTCATGTACTTTAATACATGGTCCTGTTTACGAATTTTAATGTTCAATTTTATGTTTCCAAAACCCTTCCCATTTTCATCATTTTCTCGATGCAGGTTTCCTCAAAGCTTCCGGCAAAATCGTAGCTTACTGAATCATTAGCAACGACTCCTGGATATTATGTTGTCAGTGTCCACATCAAATGGACTGTGATCATTCAACCACGTAACGAGCTATTGAACAGCCTTTCTGTCGCATGTTGGTTAGACAACGATGAAGAGACACCACTGAAGTCTTCAATAACTTTACACAACCGCAGGGTTCCAAGAAGTGAAAGTACCCACTTAGTAAGGATACTGTCGGTTATTAGTCCTCCAGATGTTTTGATTGCCTGGATCTACAACTATATAATTCGAACTTAAACAACAAACTATTCGTATTCTTCCCAGAAATTTCGGATCTCAAAGCTTGCATCTCCCACACGTTTTGTAGACGTAGTGCGTTCAATTGATGTAGTTTAGGTGACTATACAGCGTGTAGATGGGGCAACATGCTTTTCGCGCTGTGAAAGGAGGTGGAGAGAGCTCTGGATGTATTCCGCAATGCATATAGCTTGGCGACTAGTCCCCACTTGGTCGCACTGCACAGATATGGATATCAATGGTAAGCTCAAAACTTGTTGAAAAAAAAAGGTTTTACACAGATTGTTTTTGTGATATCTGCAATACTGAAGCGACCAAGGTGAAAAAAAAATTAAAAATGTATTTGACTTTTGTAGGTTTTGGTCGTTTTATGCGGCGCCAGATGATGTGCAATTGAGATGATATATAGTCAAAACTGAAGTTCACTTCTTTCTATATCAGCCGCATTTAAATTACGTGGTTCCAGCCGATTGCATGTAACAGTGATAACTTGTAGTTTTCCAGCGCTCCAGTGTTCAACAACCTGGAATTCCAAGACGCAGACAGGGGAGAGTTTGGGACTTTTGATACGTTGTTAAGGACATCAAATGAAATAACTTTGGGAATTATCAGCCTCACTATTTTTTGGCCCAAATTTTGTCTACAGCAACAACAGTTGATTTATGCAAGCTCTCCAGAAAGGCCTAATCAGCCGAAACACGAGTAGAATATTCTACTTTAATATTCGTTAGCAGTTAAATACAAAAGTTCTTCTTCAATTTCCAATTAACTGAAAATGAATCCAAAAGCTTACTATTTTCAAAATTGGATATGCCGTATTATAAAATATCAAGTCTTTCTGTTCTAACTAAGAGTTAAACAAATGAGATAAGATAATATAATATCTAAATTGAAACAATAACCAGAAGTTAATTTTCAGAAACTCTTCGTTGCAGTGTATAAAACTGAAGTTTTCATTTGATGTTCCTAATTAATTAAGACCTTCCGGGTGAATAAGTTTGGTGTTGTATTTCAAGTTAATAGATGAATGGAAGTGAGTGAGTGTCTCATAGGACGATTCTGATAAACGTTGCAGTTCAAACAGAAGCCATCAGCTGAATGGATTGGCCTGCCCACTCACTAGATATAAATCCGATCCGATAGAGCATGTGTAGGACCACCCCTAGAGATGGCTGGCAAACCGAGAAAAATCGATCGAAAATTTTTCTGAAAGAATTGGTTGCAGTAGTACCTTTAGAATTATTAGAGGTTCTTACACAAAGCGCATGCCAAATTGATGTGTGTTACGGTCAACGAAGAAGAGGTCGATTTAATTCCGTTAATCCCAAATAAGATTAGCTTTTTTGTTCGCGTAGTCCGTTAGGATAGATTGAATAGCTCTAACTTAAACATTCATCCGGGCGAGAATAAATACTTAATTACCAGAAACATGAGAATTAAGAACGAGAGAAATTATTTCTCTCGTGTTGGTAGTAATTACGAGAGGAAATAATAGTTTGCAATTGCAGTGTTGACGGTGTGATGAGGATGAGTGAATTATAGCAGCAGTCCAAGCATAAATTGATCCGGCAAACCACTCCTGTTTAAATGTTATTTGGGACGGTAAGTAACGCTGTTGACGAGAGTCTCAAATGTGTTGCTGATGGGATCGCATTGAAGTAGGAGGCGGTGACAGTGAGGCAAGATTAAGAAAAGGGAGGGTGGCCCTTAACACCCCGACTTAGCGGCCCTAGTTTCGCTAGTGATTGGATATATAGCGGTCTAGTTCTAATAAAAGTTGCATAAACAATTTTAGACGAAGTTTCTTTATAATTAAGCGTTGAATTTTAGTCGCTGAAATATATCCTACTAGGCCAACTAAATATTGAATAAAATTTTAAAATGCGATCTTCAATTTTTTACTATGTAATTAAGTTTAATTTTCATAACTTTTTTTGAACATCGTACTTACGTATTATTAGCTGCTTTGTATACTTTATTCAAGACCTATTCGTAGGGTGGACGCGAGCAACACGTACGCTATTTAAGGGCTGCCAATATCTCGGGGCGGTTATGTCTTCGAACAGTATATGATAAGATATAAAATTCTGATTATGCAGGCGCTAGTAGCCTATTAGTAAAAGATCTCAGTCCCCACATGTGATATATCATTAGACTCCCCAGGAGCTAAGGAATTCAAATAAATCACTCAAGAAACCCACCCTCAAACTCCCCTTTCCTACAAATCTTAATATATTCATCAAAACTCTCCTTCATGAGACATATCATTCGACTCCAGCGCACCACAGAAGGCAAATAAGACAATATTAATTTTTCCCCCCTACCCGTACAACCAGGCAAAAATATTCACCTGTGACCATATCGCGTATTCCGCGGTTACGTACCGTGACACGTTCCGACACATTTTTATGATTAGTTAATCCCCAGAAATTATTTTTAATAATAATAATTGGTATAACTCATAACCTGGAAACCAGGCCCCAGAAGCTATGAAGCTATGAACTTTTAATTTGATGCATTTTTTGCTTTTAATAAAAATACATTTGTTTTTTTTATATCTGATGCCGTTTACGAGCAGATCAAGCTAAAACGTGCGTTACGTACAAGTGACAAAATGGAGACATGAAATACTAGGTAATTATAAGTTTTGCAATAGTTCTGCGAGCTAGTCATAAAAAACATACAAATTGATTATTTATACAATATTAGAGAAAATACCAAAAATAATGCCATATCTACGGTTTTGTTTTAAGATGTCCTTAATGGTTAATTTAGATTTTGAAGACGTTACGTATAATGTCACATGCGTTACGTACTGTGACATGCCAAAAATTGCATATTTCATTCAATATTATTATTGAAGTCCAAACACAATTTCTTTTAATTTAATCGATTTTTAGTTGTCTAACTTCTTTTTTACTATTCAATAACAATGAACTGCAATTAATTTAGTTTCCTTTACCACCACCGTAATTACATACACCGAATGACAGTTATCATTCTACCTCACACATCTACTGTGAATAAAAGTCTAACAAATAAGTCATTATCATCGTAGTTTGGCTGCGACAATTGTAATTTGTGTTATAACATGAATTTGACACCTGCTAAAATGCATTGGTTTAAGTCTTTTTAAGCATTATTGAATATTGAATTTCATGTATGGAGGTTGACCTTTTCTCGGAATGCGCGATATATACCTGTAGCACATGATCAAGTACTCGTCCTCGATGTCACAAGTCGAATCGTACCACTCCTGAGCCATCACACCTTTCCTTATGGCTTCCAGACGTCTCTAAAGTCTGCAAGAGACTTGTACGCGATACTGTCCCAGAAGACCATACATGTGGTACTGTCACAAATGGAATAATTCAAATTAGATTATTCAATGATTTTATATTAGGTTGCACTTTCAACTAATATAACTATTAATCAACGTTGCACACGTGTAGTATGAAATTCTGCCGTACGCAAACTTGCTACTAAAAATAAACAATGTAGACATGTGCATCGTATGGTATATCATGATCACTACCCGGACACTTCCGATGTATGCGCATGGTCAACAAGCACGAAAGAAAGATACTCTTGATACGCGCGATCTTCGTATGTGTAGGTGAATTGTTGAAGTTGTAACTTTTACTCGCGCTTCTTTAAGTTGTCACATGTCGACAAAATTACTTACGCCGTCATAATAGAAATCGTATTTAAACGGGCTCGTCCTAAGCCGAGTTCAGTTTCCTTTGGGAGCTCATCCGACAACGTTGTTGTACAGCCTAGGCTAGCTTTTTTCTTTCAGCACAAATCATTCTCGATTTTAGGATGCAACCAATTATGTGCAAAAATATTATGTAAAGTCGTTTACCTTTTCAAGTTGAAAAATTCCATAAACTTGCTTTGACGAATTTAGATAGATGCAATACCATATAAATAGACATTCCATAAATAGGATAACTTTTGGATTTTGGGTATCCAAGTCCCACCTCTACAGCCTAGGTAAGAGTTTTTAATATTTTTGTTGTAGATACGTTCCACCTCTGGCATGGTTGGCATGCTACTAAGTTACTACGCTCTCCTACTATTTCTGTATTAGTTTAGTTTTATTGGAGTGTTAAGATGTCATTTGCTATCTGTCAGTACCTACGTTCTCACTCACGTCAACCTATAACGTGAAAGTATCAAGTGGCTCTCCTCGATATCACAAGTCGAATGGTAAAACTTCTGAGCCATTACAGTTCTAAAGTTGAATTACAGCACTGACAATTTAACCACTTGATGTTTTGCCTTAAAATGGTTCGGGTATGGCGTATCGTCTTTCCCCGACGCGTCTGAACCACAGTATACACTACAGTATGGTTATCATGTAATTTTGCATTTATTTATACTTTGCAGTGAGATGGCTTCATCAATTAGTCTCCGTTCAGCCGACACCATTTGGATTGTTTGGAACACGCGAGATAATTTCAACAATGCCAAGCTTCCTTCTTGCGGAGAAGTTCTTCAAGTATTGTTTCATTTTCATCTTCAAGTATTGTTTCATTTTCATAATGACAAGAAAATGAGTCTCAAGGACAGTATTGTAAACTGTACAGAACTGCTCCTGCCAATATGGGAGAAGGCACGAATTCCAACAAAAGCAGCCAATCATGTAACTGAACATATCAAGAAGTTGCACAGTGAATGGCAGAGCTTAAAGAAATTGATAAATCGAAAGTCTGACAAAAAGTTGGCCAATCAGTCATTATTTAAAGAAAGTCTGCTTGATTTATTTGACATAGCACACCAAGATGCTATGTCAATAATAAAAATTGATGAAGATCGGCAGCACAGAGGGAAGAAGGTCGTCGTGGTTCCATAGTTGGCAGTGATCGCAAGCTTGAACAGAAGGAAAAGCGTGTACTGAAGCGAAAGGCAGCCGAGATGAACAGAGCAACAAAACAAAGTGTGCCATATCACAAGAACACAGTGTCAGTCAATGTTTGTTTGATGTGTCAGATAGCAGCAATAGTGGCAGCAGCAGTGAAGATAATAGTGAGGAGGAGAAGTTAGAGGCAAATTCAGAACTGCCACCACCAGTCCCATCATCATCTCAAATTGCACGCAGAAGTCGAGTTCCAGTTGTGACCTCTGAAGTAGCAGCAGCCTTAGATCGGACAAACACTAGCAATCGAAATGCAGCATTCATATTTGCTGCAATGGCTTCATCAAGTCAGCTGCAAGAAGATTCATCTCGGCTGATAACCAGTTACAGTGCCATCGGGCGTGCAAGGATAACATATCGCAAAGAAAACGCTTTGGAGCTGAAATCAAGTTTTCAGCCAACAGTACCATTAATCCTTCACTGGGATGGTAAGATTATGGATGACTTCACTGGCAACAGTGCAGGTAAAGAGCGTGTTAATCGCTTGCGAATCCCGGTATCAGGAGAAAATGTTTGTAAACTGCTTTCTGTGCCCAAGCTGCACAGCGGAACATCTGACTGTATGGCCTCAGCGTGTTCGGGAGACCACACGACGTTCACCCGTAAAACTGGCTGTCTTCTACCCTATCCTTGGATCCTGGATCCTGGGCAATGGATGAAGCTGTCAGGTCAAGTGTGTGATAGAGAAATTCGTGAGAATTCTCGACGGCTACTCATACCGATCAGGAGCCCTGGTATATGATACCGGTGTGGGCGGATTCGAATCTCGCCTTGGATAAGGTCATTTATGGTCACCGACGGAACCCGCTGTTTGACTGAGGTCATTTATGGTCACCAACGGAACCCGCTGTTTGACTGAATCTTAAGTGAGGAGAAGCGAAGTGAGGTTTATCCCGCTTTTTGGCATATGGGAAACTGCATGCCGCCAGGTAAATGTGCTTAGGAGCTATCCCGACCACCCTATGATGCGGACTGCAGCCGGGTACAGTGATTGGGAGAAGCTCTGAAAGCCATTACACTTAAGGAGAGTTGAAGCGAATACATAGCCTCTCACAATCAAGACAACTTCACTTAACGGGTACACACTGGGAGTCTATAACGTGTAGACTTAAACGAAGCTCTGTCGAGGGCCCACCTAGCCTATATATTGGTAGATCGGGGTGGCAAAACCATTAAAAAACCAAGTCCCGCCACAATTGAGGTTGGATTCGATAGGGCAGTGTCCCCAACCCCTGTCTCGGGGAGGAACTTGTGAAGGTATGAAATAGGACTGGAGGGCTCTCTCTATTCAACTGAGTTAAGTTGGGGGAATAGTCCTATTGCTGGACGAGGTACTTCACCCTGTATGAAAGAGGACGGGAGGGTACAGGCGGGTGAGCACGTGTTAAGTCGATCACTCCGGTACTAGCCTGGATAGCTAGTAAAGGGTGGATAGGCAACCTCGCTCCGACCAGTGAGCTGACTGGGAGCAATTGCTATGCAATTCGCGCGCTGATTGACGTATGTTCACACGGGGACTCCACGTAAAACATTCAGATAATCTCTGTATGGCCTCAGCAACTACAAAAACAATGGATGAATGGGGACTACAAGATCGCATTAAAGGATTATGCTTTGATACCACAGCTTCAAACACTAGAGTTAAAGGTGGTGTTTGTGTCCGTATTGAATCACATTTACAACAAGATCTGCTAAATCTGGCTTGCCGACATCATGTTGCTGAAATAGTACTGCAGGCAGTGTTCGGTTTGTTTGATGTTTCAAAATCATCTGAAATTGACATGTTTGTTCAGTTTCGTGATTATTGGCCACGTATTGATCAGGCTGATTTCAAGACTGCATTACAAGCTAAGGATTTGGCTCTTGTCATTCAACTTTAGGAGGATGACATCATTGAATTTGCATCACAACAGCTCAAACAACTACAACCTCGAGACGACTATCGTGAGCTGCTTGAACTTTCCATTATCTTTTTGGGAGGCACTCCTGTAAATGGCATTAAGTTTCATTATCCGGGTGCACTACACCGTGCACGGTGGATGGCTCGAGCAATTTACTCCCTGAAGATGTGGCTGTTTCGTGATCAGCTGTCGCAGCAAGACTCGTTTCGCAAAACAAGGCGTGAGGCATACAACAAACAGTTGTTGGATCACTTACAGCGTGTCTGTTTGTTTGTTACTAGAGTTTATTTGATGTACTGGTTTCAAACTCTAGTATCAACAGCTGCACCAAGAAATGATCTAACACTGCTACAAGAACTATCATTATATCCAGACAAGACAGTTGCCGAAGCTGCTACCAACGCTTTTCACAGACATCTTTGATATCTGTCAGAAGTACATGTTGGTTTTAGTTTCTTTGATGGTGGAGTTTCAGCTGAAGAAAAGAGATTGATGACCATTGCACTAAATGAAAGAAATGGAAGTGAAAAAAACATAAACGAATATCACCATTTCAGGATCCTACCAAGAAAGGATTACACGATTTTGTCACAACGTCAACTCGTTATTTTTTCACACTTCTTGATCTTCCACAGTATTTCTTGACTACAGATCCGGACCAGTGTACACAACAACAAAGTTATCTGAACAGTCAGGCAGCAGTTGCAGCAGTGAGGGTTGTGAATGACCTGGCAGAACGAGCTGTGGCACTTATCCAGCAGTTCAATTCTTCTGTCACACGCGACGAGGAACAAAAACAATATCTTCTTCAAATTGTTGAGAAGCATAGACAAACATTTGCTACAGAAAACAAAACTGTTATGCCAAAATAACCTGACATTGTTGTTAAGTAATGAGTAATTGAGAATTCATTCAGCTGCATGTTATTGATGTGTAAAAACTGATAATTCTGTCAATTATGATTTTCACGTTATATTATATGATATAATGAAAACTTTGGTATGCTTGTGCAAGTACTAAATGTTGAAATAAAAAGCTGAGTAAAGTATCAATGCTCTTTAATAACAAATGAAACTAAATGGTGGGTTGGTCAATGTCAGTCTATATGTTCCGGCGGGCCTGTGAGAAGATCTCTCCTGAGATATTCTCTCCCCGTTTAGATGCCATTTTTTCGCAACTAACTTCCTGTTGATAAGAGAACTTACACTTCGTTCGTTCGTTCGTGTGAAGCAAATGCTTTAAAAGAATATTTTAATGGCATCGCCGTTAGATTGATTTTCCCTTTATGTTGTGAAATGGGAATTGCATTTGTGCAGATTTATAATTAATTTTTGGTATGTTTTCCAATTTTATTGGTAACGGTAAGGGATTTTCCGCTAGTTCATTTGGAGGTTATAAGCACGTTTTCAAGGTTCGTAGATTTTAGCTTTTCTTTACATTCAGTCGCTTTTACTGGATTTTCTTTGACAGGATTCGATATTGAATCGACGTTAACCGCATTTGGAAGCGGTATAACTACTTCACTAGGTCGCCTTCTATCTAAGGTACTATTAAATGTTTGCTTGGTGCATTCTGGTAATTTGATTTTGTTTGTTACAGACGTTCTCGTTTATATTATTCTTCTTATTTTACCATAACTTCATACACTACGTTGTATATTTGGGTTGTTAAAAGACCATTACGCTGAGCTTCTTGCTCGTATACCGTTACTTGGTTGTCTCCTCCGATCACGCTACGCTCAACCTGGATGGTGACGTTCCTATCCAGATTTGAAGAACACACACCTGTATCGTGAGTCACTTATATTGTAGCAACTATTCATTTGATAACAGCAATAACGTTTGACAATCCTTTATTGTAAATATAAAACATTACTGTATATTTGTATATTATAACTGTATGCGTTAAATGGTTTTTCCCCAGTGTGCGTGTAGCACTTATATCTACGTATCTATTTCATATATATATATATATATATATATATATATATATATATATATATATATATATATATATATATATATATATATATATATATATATTAATTTTATCAGTTTACACTGTTAGAAATATTTGCGAGTGAATGCAGTACATATAGCTTTGCTCCGTAATAGACAAACAGCTCGCTACTGGAGTTGAGGATTGCGCAATCTGATTGGTACCTGTAGTCACGATAATTTTCCTGTGCCCTTTTGATTATTTTTGAGACTTGAACTTTTAGTCAGATTTAGAGTAGATAGTCTCGCTCGCATGAATTCTCACCCCGTTTAAATTTATATATGAGAATTAATAACTTACATTTAATTTTTGCCAAGGCTATTATCCTTGATTAAAATATAACCACACTTGATTGATTTGTTTTAATTGTTTTACCTGATAATTTGTTTAATTGATAATAAAGCATTGTATATGTCACTTGAATACTTATTATTTATATGTATGGTATTTAAAATTTATATTTACAGCCATTGAAGAAACAATATTGAGAAAAGTTTACCACATTGGTAGTAGTTGCAAATGTATTTTTCTTTTGTTTTCATAAAAATAAATTGTTTATCTAACTTATAACTTGGAGGAAAGTTGTGGCATCGGATTCTTTATTTTAGCCAAGCATATTTTCCAAAAACTCATGATTGATGTTGTTGTCAAAATAACCATCTAAAAAGTTTAATTATGTACTCATGTAATTATGTAACTTTATTTAAATACTAACATTTTTATTTATTAACAGTGCAGAAATAAGAGAGAAATCTACGGCTTCTAATAACTCCACTAAAAAACGAATGCATTTCAAATATTTAAAACTTTTGTGAAATAAATCTTTTAATCTTAGCATCAATTTGGTGATGTAAGTAACTTAATGGTTTATTTACTCAAGATAGAATCTTATTTAGTTTAATAGTAATTAAACATTTTTTTAGCCGTTTTATTATATTATGCGAAAGAAGTTATTGTTACTTTAGAAGCAGTTAAAAATACGTAAGGTTATGAATAACAATAATACTATTAAACAACAATTTGTAATAAATGTTTAAGCGATATCATGCATTTTTCTGAATATTGTATTTATGTGTCATTCATAGAATGTCAGGATTAATAATTTATGATGTAGGTATAAGCATTTGTCATGTATGTTAATCATTTTCTGCTTTCTTTTAAATTAGATAATAATAATTATGTAAATACTTTGTATATAAAATTCCGATTTTTAGATGTTAGATTCATTCTTGTTCAATCACAAAAGAAGTCAGTCTGATTGAAGTAGTCAAAGAGAGTCCTTATTGCTAGCTAAAGATTTAAAATAGTAAAAAGTGATATTATAATATTTAGGTGAGTATTGCTTAAATTTAAAGTAAAAAACGTTAAATATTAGCCTGCGTTGAGAACAATTTAGTTTATTTACAACATAGGTTCCCAACCTTTTATGTTATCCCAACTACCGCCCCCTTTACAAGAAAAAAAATCCAACGCCCCCTTTACATAATAGTTAATTATACCAATTTTATATGCCTCTCTATTATCTATTAATAATCACAAATTAAAAATTAATTCGCTCTCTCTCTCTCTGTAATCGTCCTACTCGTGGTTGTGGCTGAGGGTCGTGATCATTAATTATTTAAAAATACAAAAACATGTTATAATAAAAACATTTAATTCAGACAAAGACCATACAAAGTGTTATTAACACAATTATAACTTAACCAACAAATGCAAGACAATACACAAAGCTGGAGCACCCCGCACTGGCGCACTGCAAAAAGGCAAAGACAAGACGATTAATCAAAATTAGTAAAAAAATATAATAAAAAAACAAAATTCAATAAGAAAACATAAATATCAATGAGACGGTTGTGGCTGGTGGAGTTTTAACAATTTGTTAATGTCGGGTTTCAATTTAGTTAACATCAGTCGCAAATCACCACGCTCAGTGATCTGCAGTCTATTCCTTTTCTTAGACAGTAAATTAGCTACTACACTAAACCCACGCTCAGCCAAATATGATGAAGGAAACGCAATTAAAAATTTCTGTACTATTTCCCACAATCCAGGGTGTAGAGCTGATATTGATTTTTGGAGCCAGAACTCTTGGTATCCATTTCTGAATTTTACTTTTAATTCTTCATTAGTGAGTTCTACGAGTTCTTCTTCTAAATTTGATGATTCTGCTGTATCTGCATTTGCGAAAGGGTCTAAAACCCAGCTTGGTATATTCATATTTAAAATATCCTGGAATCGCTCTGTGAAATCAGCATGAAGAGCGTCCAGGTGTTGGCAGTAAGTAAGTAAATCTTCCTGTTTTACCGATAATGCTGATAATGTCGGAAAGTGGCTGTATTCACCTCTTCCTAGATTTCGTTTGAATAGAAGAAGTTTTCCCACAAAAGCAGCTATGACGTTTTTTGTTTTTATTAAATTCAACTCATCACCTTGCAATTGTCAATTAACGTCATTAAATATTTTAAAAAGGTCTGTCAAATAAGCGATGTCATTTTTGGACGCAATCAGTTCATCGTCTCTGTTTTCAAAGAAGTCCCGCACTGAGTCAAATAGATTGAAAAAGCGATTCAGACAAACATCTTTCAAGAGCCATCGTACTTCTGTGTGCAGCAGCAAGCGATTATAGTCTTCATCATTTTCACTACAAAGTTGCCCAGATAATCTGTCATTTAATGAATTGCTTCTTATCTTGTTGACTGCTCTAATAACGTAATGGAGCGACGTATGCAGGCGTTCATTAAGATTTTTTGCAACCAAGTGCTAACGATGAATAACACAATGTACAGCAAGTACATTTGGTACTGCTTGTTTTAAATGCGCAATGAAACCCTTATGACGCCCCGTCTTGCTGGAGCACCATCTGTAGCAACTGACAAAATATTTCGAATAATTTCTAATCTTTCTCTTTCTCTTAATAATCTTTCTCTTGGAAAAAAACGTGCATGGTATTAAATATGGATTCTCCCTTTGTATCGGTTTCCAAATTTTTTGCAAATAATAACTCTTGACTAATTTTTTCTTCTTTTATGAATCGGACGTAAGCCAAGAGTAGTGCTTCGTTATTTGGTAAAGTGGATTCATCGAGTTGAATGGAAAATTTTGAAGTCTTTAAGTAGTCACATAATAATAGTTCAACGTCTTTAGCCATTTCATCGATTCTTCTTTGCACTGTATTATTACTCAAAGGAATTTTTTTGATGATATTTGATGGCGTCTTATGATGCAGAACAGTTTCGATTACCTCTTCGACTATCGGCATAACTAATTCCTCGCCAATTGTGTGTGGTTTTCCCGCTTTTGCGATTAATAATGAAATATTATATGAAGCTCGTAGTCCATCATCTTCTTGTTTAGAACACGATGCAAAAAGGTTTGATATAGTTGGCTGTTTTAAATATTTCTTTTCAAGTCCTTGAAAATAGGATAAATCTTTGTCCTTTTTATCAGCATGTATTTTATTCAAATGCTCTTGGAGCCTAGAAGGCTTCATGGCTTCATTTGAAAATACTTTTTGGCAAATTAAACACATAGGTAATAATTGGTTTGTTGGAGATTGCGTAAATCCATATTTCAAATACTCACTGTTGTACTGCCGACATTTCTTCTTAGTTTCAGACATTTTGGAATTCACAATTTCAATACATTAACTTTTCAACCGATTTATAGAAAGTTATAAAACTAATGGCTATAATGACTTCTTTACTTTATCAGTCACGCGCAAGTATGGATCACTAGTGAAGCACACAAAAACAATTAGACATTAGAAGAGCTATCCCTGCCTTTTAAAGATTTGATTTCGATAACGCAACAACTTGTAGGCCTTTGTTTGTTTGCGGTGCCCCGATGCACTTGCCCTGCAAACAGGTTGTTACAAGTTCCCGTATTTTTGTCGAAACATGCTTGATTGCGTAAATCACGTCTTTGCTTACCAACTTGCATAGACTTGTTACCGACAGTCCTGAACCGAATCAATTAGTTCGTTTATCTTTATACTTATTTAAATGTTTTAATGTTTATTTACGCCATAATAATAAGATAAACATCTTAGACGGCTAGATAATATGTTTTTTCATGAAAATAGATGTATTTTCAAAGGATTTTATTATATTAAATTTCTAATTAGGTAGATACGCCGCGACCTCTTGACTGTCATATCAAAATGCATTATTAAAACAAACATGTCTGCAGGTATTAAAAAGGCAAAGCTTAATGGTTTATAAAATTAAGTGCTCAAGTAAGATCATCACTATTATATTCTTATGGAAAACTTGGAATTGGACAATCGACTTGAAATGCTATGTGGCTGGTGAAATTATAATTATAAAACAAGGGTATGGAATATTGTTTTGGACTGGAATTGGATATTGTATCAAACTATTGAACTATGGTAATGGGTATTACACAAAACTTGTTTGCTGGAATTGAGAAATTGACTATCCAAAAATACTTAAGCATCGTATGGAAGAAAATGATAGCAGCGTAAAACGAAAAACCTGGTAAACTACAATTACAAGTACAATTAAATTTGAGTTTGGGAAAGATGAGTGGTTCTCCAGAATGGAAATTAAATAGTAATTGAGTAAGCAGGTTCTTCCTACAGGTATGCCTGCAAGAATAACAGACAATTTTGACAACAGAGACGGTCACACAAAATATTAATGCAGTAGTTAATTACTTAAAATAAATATGTTGTTTTCATCTATAAGTTTTATTATAAAGTAAATAAATTTGGAAAACAAAAAGTTTCTAATTTATTGGGCAGTGTTGTATATGATTCAGTTAATCACCTTAAGAACCTCACATCACTCTGAGTTAGAAGTTTCTGATTATTTTCACGAATATTACTATTAATAAAAAATTTAATTATATTTTATAAAATCATCTTATTACGCATTAGTAAAGCTATATAAAGATTTACATAATCCATATGTTATTATTCATACTTATTTATACCTTCATCAAGAGTACATCATAACTTACAGTTTTTTAATCTAAAATTTGAAATTTACTTTTAAAGATTTTTCTTTAAGTCGCCGAGCGAAATTAATTATAAAAAGGAATTTTTTGAAACAGTTTATTCTATTCTGTTTTATTAAATTATTAATGTTTATACCGCATTTATTTATTTGACTTGTCCCAACGTGGGGCATTCCATCGTAATTATCAACGAATCATAATACGTTTTATTAGACTTATTATTTTGAAAAAATGCAACTCTTTTTAAAAAACAAATGAGGAATTTGAGGTTTCGGCATTTCTTATCTCATCATATTTGTTATGAAACACGCTGTGTATATGTGTATACAAAATCTACCCTGTTATTGAAATAAATACTAAATTGGTGATAAACAATACACTAAAGAAAGAAAAATAATTGTACCATACTTGGTTTTAAGTTAAAACAACCGAAAGATCTTAATACCTTTCTCGTTAATATACGCCACAAAGTATTTGTTGCCAGGGTTGAACACACAAAAGGCAGGGATCACATGTTATTTGGCAATTATGTTGGAGTGTCGTTGCTCAGGTGAATATCGTTCTTGCCCTCTCTTGTTACCCTCCTCCTTTTTAAACGATTGGTCGCGCATTTTCCCAAATATATAGTAAGTCTAAGATATTGGTATAGTAGGCGGAGACTAACAATTTACCAATTTATAAAATATTATTAAAAATAGAAGTATCGGTATTGTCTTATTAATAAGAAAATATTAACCATTATTTGGTTTGCTATTATAGAATCAATTTAAAGAGACAAGATATCATAAAGACGTCTAATTATATTGTTAAGTATTGCACCCTTTAGAGGTAGTACGAAGTAACGTTGTATCATTAAACACAAATGTTGTCAGTAAATATATTTTGCATGATTTAATTTCAGAATATAAACTAGTATTACCATATTTTAAATACATACTTTTTGGCGACGAGCATGGGATACACTGAAGCAGTATGTTAATGTTTTGTGTCCGTTACTCTTAGTAACGGACACAATAAATAAATTATTTATCATTATAAACACATTATTATATATTATGTAGAATCATAAAGTAATATTAAATAATTTTTCTGGCCTTCTTTGTTTCTAATTACGTCATCAAAATTTGTAAGTTGTAACGTGGCAGTGCCTTATAAAGCGCGAGGTCGCCTAAAGCGCGGGGAACGACGCCGGAACCCCCCTCGCGTCGGTCCTGCTTTTTATAATTAGTAGTGAAAAATCAATGAAAGATTTTAATTTTTTAAAAGCTCTATATTCTATATTTCATAAACAATACAGTATTTTATGGGCACTAAGCGCTAACGTTCTCCTAAGTTAAATATTGTTCGCGGATCTAAACAGAAAAAGGAGTCTGCAACTTTGCTAGTTCTTCAAATTCTGGAATAACTTATTGTTATGCAAACATAGTGTACAATGAGGAGGTACAGTTCATATACTTCCAAATAATTTTTCAAAAATTTTATATTTGGATCTCAAATTAATTAATTTGAATGAAAATTACAAGAAAGCAGATTTGCAGATTTGAAAGATGATACTGATGATAGTGAAACCGACAAAAATTAGAATATGTTTAAAAAAAGTTGTGCAAACGTGCAAAACATGCCAAAAATAAAAAACTTTTTAACACACACCTATTTACACACACATTTATTTGAAAAAAAAAAGATAATCATTGAATTACTCAATAAATAATTTGATAATATTCTAATGTCCTGATTTTCACTGATGCGATTTCAATAGCATTTAATGATGTTACCTTAAACAGGAAATTAGCAGTAAGTGGTTTGTTTAAAGAATACCCACGATTTGTTAATAATATTTATGAATAAAATCCTGTAAAATATACTTGAAAATAATATATATAATATATATGAAAATAAAAAATAAAATTCAATCTTTTACAAAGTGAGTGGATAGTCATGTTCAAATTCATTATCACTTTTGTTTTGATATTGTTGAAAAACATTGCTCAATAGAGTAAAATTGAGATCAGATTTGAAATTACGATTAACAATTTGCATTTAAGAGTCAGATTACCATATGGTCAGTTTAATAGAAAATTTGGATTGGATGGTACAAATGGTCACATTAGTCCCATTATTTTTAAAAAACCTAAAATTATTACTTTTCTTTTCCCAATATATTGGAAGTTCATTTGGTAATACCATAATGGAAAAATAATATTTGCTCAATAATTTCATATTTCAAAATAGAGGGGGTGGATATTGTGAAAAATTAGTTGTGTCCTTGTGAGTCATAAAATTTAAAAAATGGCGCTATGGCGATGTCTGGCGGTGCCCACTGATATTTTGAGCCTCAGACAATTTTGTTTGATTTCATAGGCGTCGAGCAGAGAGGGGGCAGGTTGGGGTTTTTTAAACAGGGTGGCTCTATTTATGGCTGCACCAAAACTATTTTTTCCAATTTACAGTGGCGTAGGTACGAGTAATGTCAAATGGTCATAGTTCCGAAACTGTAAGGCCTACGAAGACATAGATAAGGCATACGACGTGAGATTTACATATTCATGATCTAATGGACAACAATCTTCGATAAAAAAAGCAGAAGACGATTGTCCTACGGTTGCGTGTTGTTGGTCCTAAAGATATCTATCTCACACTTACTGTACAACCGAACACTTTATTCAACGAAGATACGTCGCTTTTGTATGCTAAGACAAATATTTCATTGTAACTATTGTCCGAACACAATAACCAAACGCAATAACCTGAAAATACAGTATTATTATATAACATTGATTGAATTGTTGGTTATACAAAATAGTGCATATAAAGTAGAAAAACATGACTGACTGTTGCAACAATGTTTTTTATAAGACCTTGGAGATTATATTTTTAGAACTCTATATTTGTTGTACAATAACAAATAAAACATAACAGTCTGCACAGTCCTGGTGTACTTTTTAAGTTTAAACATATAAAACTAAGTTGTTCCTTAAAGTTTTCTTTTCTTTTAAAATCCTAAGTTTCCTATATCCTAGAGTTGTTATATCCTAAAAGAATTAATTTAAAATTTTGAAACTTCACAGTTTCAGGGTTCCACCCATGCGGAGTTTTCATGTTTTAAGGTACAGGAAATTTAGAGCGAAAGAAGTTCAGAAACTTTGGAAATTCTAAGTTCATTGGAGATCCAAAGGTTATATATTTTCAAATCTAGCGTCCAGGTGTCGAAATTCCAACCTTTCATGTATAAGCATCAGGCAGCAGTCACATTAACCTATATTATTGTATTCTACACAAAATGATCGATACTGAACTGCAAACTGCATTAGCCAATAAGGCCGGTTGTTCGAACCTTAAAATGACCGGAAAATGGAAAACACAAGACCAAGCGAATTCACAAATTCCGGGACAAGACCAGGCAAAGTCACAAAGCCGGAAACAAGAACCAGCAGCACAAGGAAATCCACCAGGTGAGGAACAATAACCCTCAGTCTGCCCACCCACTGATCCAACAACTCCAGTACCAGTTAAACAAAAGACTGATCCCACAACTTAACGTTTGAAACATTTTTTATCTACGCCAATAATACCGGTTCTTCGAACCTTCAAATGGCCGGAGAACTACCTAGCAAATTCAATAGTTGGATTGTTTGCTATTAAAAAATTTAAAAAAGTCAAAAGTTGCCGCGCTTTGTTCTATGCTTTGCTTGGTAAGCTTCACTTTGCACCGTGAATGGCGCCTGCTGTTGCTCTACAAGTCTACTCTTTTCCAAAGAAGGACAGATCGATCGGACAACGCCGTTATAGTATACTATTGATGTAACTTAAAATAAAGAACCAAAACTTAATTTGAACTTTTACTATGAATAATTTATACTTGATAAGACCAAAAGCAAATAGATAAAATTATGGTTACATTTTCCATTTAAGGAATAAAGACCTTTCCAACCAATCTTCGCAAGCCACCATTGTATACATTTTACGTAATATTGAGTATATTCTTATTTTCGCCAACTTTGGAGCCGATTTCATTGGTTGTTTCGTTCTTTTTCCATTAGCATATAATTCTTTGATTAGTGTTGTTAACTTATAATCTCAAAATTAACTTTTTTAATTCTTTGTGTTCAACTAACGTATGGCAGACAGATGACTCAAAAGGAGATGAGATGAAGACATACATAGCTTTGTAAATCCCAGAACCGAGAGAACCGTCAATGAGCGGTGCCTGACTCAAGACAGAACTTATATAATATGTAGTAATTACTCAGTATTTTGTTGAGTCGATTGTAAGCAAGTATAAAAATGAGTTCTTTGACCTTCTCTTATTTCGTAAGGCAATGCCATCTGTGTTGCATCTTTTATGTCAATTTGCTTTTTTCTTTCCGAAAGTGTCAAATAAGCTTCAATGTAAACCTGCCTATAAGTTTTATTTATTATACATTCCAAAATCTACCAAAACAAAGGAATAGTATTTCGCATCTACATATTTGTATTTAGTGCTGAGGTGCTTATTTACCCTATCGAAACTTATCAAAACCAGCCTACAAGGACCCTTCCGGTTACAGAACTGAAATGTATTAAGATTCGATTCTAGGATTTTAGCGTTAAGACCTCGATGAAGAATTTGCTAATAAAATTATAACATTTATATCTAACACCCTTTCGTATGGAACCGTTTAAAACTGTGCATCATGTGTTTTAATCGTTAAGCACATAATGATTTATTACACAATATTTCATAGGTGAGTGCATATAAATCAGTTTTTGAATTAATAGCTGTTCAGGGAGTTTATTTAAGACTATTTAAGCCCTAATGTTCCTGTTCTGCAATCGTGTTCGCTCTATTATTGCTAATCTCTAGATATAAACTTGTATATTACTTGTGTTTGAGACCACTAATTCGACCTCTGAATTTAATCCCTATTCTTCCAAAATGTTCCGAAATAAAATGTCCATCCATTCTCAAACATGTGAAAGCTGCGTATGATTGAATTTATTCACAGATAACTTTCATTCAAAATATATACCTGACAAGTATCTCAATAATATGTATTATTAATAAAGGTGCAAATATAAACAAAAACGTTCGTAACTGTTTAATAATGTTATCGTTATGGGAACATGTCAGGCAGGAAAGCGTTATTCTTTTTGCGGTGAAGACTCGAATCACCCTAAATCCTTATTCAGAGCTTTCAAAAAATACATTCACTGTTTCGAATTGCCTCACACCATAGAATAATTCCATGCGAATGTTAAACGCTACTAAAATATTTTGCCTTTCTAATCTCATTTCTAACCCATGTTTATCCTCTTGTCTGCCTGAATGCCCGCCTGTCTGTTAAAGATTATCTCCGAAAGTACTGGATCGATTTTGACGAAACTTCGACTAGTGCATTGCATGGTATTCTTTCTTCCCCACTTCCTTTCCTTTCGTTTTCACTTCTATTTCTCACTCTTTTCTTTCCTGTTACATCTTCCCTTTTCTCCCCCCTTTCTCTTCACTCTTCGCTTTTCTCTTGCCTTTCCTCTTTTCTTTTCTCTTCAAGGTTTTCTCATCTCTTTCCTCTTTCCTCTTTTCTCTTTTTTGTTTTCTCTCTTTTCTCTTCTCTATTCAGCCGCCAATCTACCAACTGAGCTGTTCAAAAACTAGTGGTATCGGTGTTAGTAAACATCCTGGTATCTTTTTTGACTTCACAATGAACCATTGAAAATAATTAAAAAAACAGATTGGAAAATAAGTCGCCATGTTTATTTGAAAAACATCTGCAACTTTGGCAATATCCAGTGTCACTCGAGTCCAGTTCCGTATTTAGAAAAAAACTTTACGATGATCATGTGACAAATTAAAAAGTTATTATCTCTCATAAGGAGAATTTTAAGAAAAGATCATTTGAAAATTTATTTTAATAATAATTAGTAGTTTTTAAATAATTTAATTTGCTTCTTTTTCAAATTTTGCTTATAAGAGAAATAGATAATAATGTTTTTATACCATCATAACGTCGCCTTTAATGTATATAATAATAATAATGGACTTCATTCTCTGAAATGTTGAGACTAGTAATCTTGCTAGTTACAACATTTCAGTGAATTCATCATATCATGTGTAATCAAGTTTTTAAACGGCTCTCCTGTAAAGTTGTTAAACCAGAGTTACGCCAGTATGCATTAAAGGCGACGATATAAGCAATTATCAAATCTTAAATAAAAATACAAAAAAGAATGCAGTGATCAATTGACGTGATCAATGATTCTTTTTCAAAACATTTTGATTTTAGAAATTATTGCGTGCACTGTATATAGTGTATATTTACATATACAATACTATACATCAGGGTATGTATCTATAAAAAGTAATAAACCTTGAAGGAGTAAAAGATGAGTGTATTTAATGACCATTAATCGATAAAAACGACTCCTTTATCAAAATCTAATGTCTGAAGAAGTCACTCCTGTTACTAAGAAGTCCTCCAAAGTGAGGGTGAACGGACAAGCAGTCGTTCGAGGTGTCGGACTTCATTAGTATCCGAGACTAGCACGAAGATAGAGGGAGGGCAGTCGTTAGAAGTGTCGGGAAGCACTAGGATTCAAGACTAGCTTGTGGGCAGACCACACGGCGTTCACCCTTAGAACTGGTCGTTGTCTACCCAATCCCAGGCTTGTCTGGGCAACGGATGACGCGATCAGAATTAAATGTGTGGTAGAGTTATGCCGAAGTGTTTCGTTTACGTTTCACCGAAGTGTTTCTCGACGATGACTCTAAAACGTTGCGGAGGGAGCTCTGGTAACAAGAGGGCTCGGTGTGGGTGGATTGAATCTTACCTGACGTAGGGTCTTTTATGGAGCTAAGTATCCCGCTGTCTGGCCTAGACGAATGGAGGAGATCCAAGTGAGGTTTATCTCGGTTAGGGAGTTCGCTTGCTAACCCATGAGAAACTGCATACCACCAGGTAGCGTTTCGGAGGTGACAGTACGGGGGTCTGGCATATGCTGTCAGTTCCAGCGTCGGATTCCCAGAAATCGTCTAGAGACCTACACTAAATGTGGCGGATTTGAGGTTGGATTCGATCTGGCAGTGGTCCCAACTAAGGCTTGGTGAAATAACCTATGGTTCTGATGTACCTAACCTAGGTTAGGGAATAGTCCTAATGCTGGACGAGGTACTTAGCCCCGTATGAAAGAGGACGGGAGGGTGCCGGCGGGTGAGCACGTGTTAAGTCAATCGCTCTGGTACTAACCTGGTTAGCTAGTAGAGGGTGGATAGGCAACCTCGCTCCGACCAGTGAGCAACTGGGAGCAATTGCTGTGCAATTGCGCGCTGATTGAGCGTATCTCAATTACTTCCTCCTTTGGAAGGAACGTGGGGGTATGTTATCACGGGAACCCCACGTAAAACACTCATGTAAATCATGTCTGACCTAGACAAATGGAGGAGAATTAAAGTGAGGTTTATTCCGGTCAGGGAGCGCGGTCGCTGACCTATGGAAAACTGCATGCCATCAGGTAGTGACTCGGAGGTGACAGTATGGGGGGTCCGGCTTTGGCTGTGCAGTTCCAGTCATCGGATTCCCAGAAAACTTCTAGAGACCTACGCTTAAGAGGCGTTGATGCGAATATATAGCCTCTCACGTTCAAGAAACTTCACCCTAACTGGTACATGCTTTTAAGTTAGGTTAGTTAAGAAGTTATGTCGAAGGTTAGATTAGAAGTAAGAAACGTCGTATATGTCGAAGGTTAGATTAGAAGTAAGAAACGTCGTATATGCATAAATAAGTGCGTATTGTGATGATCTTGATAAGAAATGATAATAATAATAATATGTTATTATAGGATGCTACTGCGGTAAGCCTACGAAGTAGCCTCGAAACGAAGCTCTGCCAGGAGCACACCAAGCCTACAACTGGGAGATCGAGTTGGCAAAACCATTCAAAAACCAAGTCCCGCCACATTTGAGGTTGAATTCGATTAGGCACTGGCCCCAACTTAGGCTGGGGAAAGGAACTTATGAAGGCATGAAAGAGGGTTGGAGGGTTCTGATGTCCCTAACTTGTGTTGTAGGAATAGTCCTAATGCTGGACGAAGAACTTAGCCCCGCATGAAAGAGGGCGGTAGGATTCCGGCGGGTGAGTACGTGTTAACTTAATAGCTTCGGTACTACCCTGGTGAGCTAGTAGAGGGTGGATAGGCTCGCTTCGACCAGTGAGTAACCGGTAGCATTTGCTATGCATATGCGCGGTGATTGAACGTATCTCAATCACTTCCTCTTGGAAGAAACGTGTGGAATAATTACAGGTGCCCCACATAAATAAGTGGTTCAGATACTGTTACCCCAAAGAATGTAGCTAACGGGATTAACACCAAGCTGAACCCTAGAAAAGCTCCAGGATTTAGTCTTCTCACTGGCGAAGTTTTGAAACACTGCCTAGAAAAGGTATTGTCATGCTTACGTACCTTTTGAACGCAGCGTTCCGACTAAGATATGCCTATGATTTGGAAAGTTGCAATAGTGATTATAATGCAGAAACCAAGTAAACCATCCAACGATGTGAAAAACTACTTCTTAAAAGATTGTGGCATCTAATAGAAAACAATAGGTTGATTCCAGACTACCAGTTTGACATCAGATAGAAGCCTTCCACCATAGACTAAGTACACGGAATCACAGATGTCATACAAAAAGCCTTGAAGCAAGTATGTTTAAGAGTCTTCTTTGACGTGTCCCAGGCTTTTGATAAGGTCTTGCATGAAGGCCTGATTTATAAACTGAATAAACTGCTTCCAAAACAATATTTGAAATCTTCTCGTACATATCGGACAGAGTTCTCAGAATTCACTCCGAGCTAAATGAAATAAAATGGGTGTGCCTCAAGGTAGTGTCCTAACTCCTATTCTTTAACTGTTATACGCCAGTGACATTTCGTTTTTGGACATTAAAACATTAACACTGCGACCTTTGCCGATGATACCGAAATACTTGCAGGGACAGGATATGTCCACCAGTAAACTACAAGCAGCTAATAACACAGTTTTGGACTGAACCAAACAATGGAAGATCAAGATTGAACGAGATCAAGTCTATCCATCTTAATCTTACCGATAAAAGACTACAGCTCATAAGTATTTAGTTTTAAGAATTGTTAAATAAAAAATAATGGTTTGATCAGTTTTAATGGCTCAAACTACACAGGTGTTAAAAAAAGATAAAAACAATCTTTATTAAAATCTTAACAATTTTGGTTGAAATCTGCATGAAATAATAAGAGTAAATACGTGCTTCAGGGAAAAAAGAATGTTATAAAATAATAAACAAGACAAGGTCAACTTTTCGGCATTGAAGATACGGCAAGCCCATACCACTATTGCAACAATAACATCAATATCACATTTCCATCTTCGCTTGCAGGTGTAGTTTACTGTGTAATTACTTGTTTATTATTATTTTTTTTTATTTCACGCCTACACTACGGAGGAACCAACATCTAAGGTCATCTGTCCCCCATCTAACATGCAACACGAATACACACATCCATAGTTGAGGTGGCGGAATTTTCCAATTAGAAAAATCCCGCCGCCCCAAGTGGGATTCGAACCAACGACCCTTGGAACACGAGTGATGCACTGACACCACTCGTTCACCGCCTGCCCTAAATATTATTATTACTAATGCGAGTACAACAGGAGCGTACGTAACATTTGAAATGAGATTTTCTCGAAAACTAGCAAAAAGTGACTACATGTTGATAGGAAAATATGTTCTAAACCATTACAGCTACCCCCCCCATTACGAAATTATTACTTATATTAGTTACACCCTGTGTATGCTACATTTTTATTGAAGTTATTGATTATTTCTAATCATTTCCAGTGTGATAAGTCTGATTTTCTTTTTAATGTCAATTTTTAAGTCCTGTATATGGTACGTTTCGTCATGTACACTTTACTTTAAGTGGTATCACCAAAAGAAATCAAGATGAGCTAAATTAGGGGGTCTGAGTGGACACTTAATAAACTTCCGATCTATGTATTTTGAGATAGATTGCTTAAATACGCTCGAACTTCTGCCGCATAATAAGGCGGAGACCCATCCTGTTGCCTTGCCAGATGCCTTGCTAATCTTCTACTTCTTGTAAAAATTATAAATATCCCTAACCAATCAAGCTTTCATTAAAAAAATGGTCCTATTATGGTATTTCTGACAATGCCACCCACACGTTTATTTTCTGATTAAACTTAGTATGCCCCTCCTTCAACCAGTGCAGAGTTAAAGGTAGCGGTAGTTTTGAGTATAATTATGCTACCGTTAGGCAAAAAGTAGACTCAAAAAAATATTTTGATTAAAATTTGGTTGTGCATATGTACCTTGTAAACGCTCACAAAGTTCAAAACGTCTGTCGAAATCGTCTTCAGGAAGCTCTTGCGTTCAAGGATTTGCATCTTATATGGGTGGTACTTATTTCCATGTAATATTTTTAACACTATTGCTTTTCCGATATATAAGTCTGTTGCAATTTGCTGATTCATCAAGTGTTGGTTGTCTTGAATACTTAATAAAAGGTCTATTAGTTTGTATTGGCTAACTTGATGGCGACCACTTCTAGGGACATCACTTACGTGACCAAGTTGACAAAGTTTCTGCTTGATCTTGCTTACAAACGATTGCGATATCGACGGACCACAGCATGAAAATATACAGCAT
This sequence comes from Agrypnus murinus, assembly GCA_929113105.1. Lineage (NCBI taxonomy): Eukaryota > Metazoa > Arthropoda > Insecta > Coleoptera > Elateridae > Agrypnus > Agrypnus murinus. The sequence continues at coordinate 26,461,437 of OV816023.1, read as the reverse complement.
ACCTACTCGATTGTCAGCACTTTGAATTTGTCAAGGTGGCTTCGAACATCGATCACAACAGTGACAAACCACGATCAGTTTGCCGAGGCTTGCCGATCGTCATCGCCACACCATGTTGGTAATAACGAGCGGGGGACATCACATCAAAACAATTGGTTTTAGGTATAGGGTATGATAGATACAAAGAATTTGAGATTATCAAGAAATTGGAGGTTACTATTTAAAAAATCAAACTTGATGTTAGGACAGATTTTTTGATACACCCTGTATAACAAAAGATAAGTAAAATAGACGGGTTCAAGCAATTCCATTAAGTGTTGAACGTTTTTAAAATATTGAATTTATTTCTTACTTTTCGATCTCACTGTATAATAACCATACCAGTAAAAATTGCAAACAGAAAATCAAATTTATTTAAAGATTCTTCCTACAAAAACAAGGACGTACAACAACAAATGTTAATTGTTTCGGTAAAGATTATTGTTAAATAAATTTGATTTTCTATTTGCAATTTTTAGTTTATACACATTGTATGTTACGTTTCAATGAATACATGGTACATTCAACTAAACAAACAAAAGTATTATACATAAATAAAGAATTAGGCTTTAATGGCGCGTATAAGTAAAAAACATATAAATGTAGACAACTGCCTGAAAATAAGGATATAAACGACGTTTTGGGTACTTACTTATTTTCAGAAGAAGATATCCCAAGCAGCATTTTTAGTCATCGCTACGTACCAGCAACTACCGGTGGAACTATTAAGTTTTTGCCACTAGTCACAAGCACGTTATTGCTACGGTTTTATTACATGCCGGAATCAAAATGGGGGACAATTTTTGGGTAGCAGATACGTTGCAGTAACCTCTCTGGAACTTGTCCAGATACGTTTCGGTTACGTAGCGTTTCGGTTACGGTCGGGCTAAGTAGCGGGAACGTGGCGGCGTAGTAATTGTTACTTTCGTGGAACTTCTTTTCTCTTTAACACATCGTGTCACTTGGTTGCTCTCTCTTACTCTTGCAACTTAGCAAATATTCTATCATTTTCTATGCTAATGCTGCGATCGCATCACAAAATAGATTACTATTTTATTTGTAATATGTATTTAATAATACAAAGAGCGATGAAATGTTTGATTATTTTGTCATTCTAGTATACCAAAATTATTAACCATTACAACTTTTTTAAATACTTATACGTTGATGCACATGATAGAAACCTTTTTTATTATTCCCAAGCCACAATTTGGCACCAATTTGTTATTTTTATTGAAGGTTATATAATAAAATATTTATTAACAATCATAACAAATTGCAAAGTAATTATTAGCCTCCAACATTTTACAAGTAAATATGGAGATGGATTAGTTTACGAAAAATCACTTTAAAGTGATTCTCCTGGGTTGCAGAAACGTTCGTTTTACTTTCAATACTACTGTATGGTTTCGTTACTTTAAAGGATTATGCTATGGTTTCAGACAGGTAGGAGGAACTTACAGTACTACTTTATAGTTTTAAAAACTTTAAAGTAGCTTCGGGCAAGTTATTGCTACAATCATAATACCACTTTGATGTAATTATACTAACTGACAATACCGTTCGACATGCTTTAAAAGTTACTCAGAAATAATGGAACTGCATAGTTCCAATATATAGTAGAAACAACTACATATTTACTAAAATATTCCGAACTAAAGTAATTAAACCTATAAAGTCATAAATTTAGTTGTAATTACGTAACAACTACTCAATCAAAGTTCCGATATCAGTTAATCACTGCTACTTAGATGCTGCTTGGGATATGCTGAAAACAAGTACCGTCCTTCAAAGATAAGTACAGATGGTCACATTTACATGAATGCCATATTGTGACAAAGTATCAGAAAAATTACACAAATTACAGAAAAACATACTACAAGAAAAATAATCTGTCACATTTTCACAGATATTTAATTTCTTTTAGTTTATCAAGTTATCTACATATATTATTGCATACCATAATGATATGTATTATATATCAAAAGAACTGTCAGGTAATAAACATTTAACTGTGAAACTATTTAATAAGTATTAATTTTATTTTATTTCATGACTACGGAGTTTCACGAAGTAACGCTGGACACAAATCATATGAAAACTTGAGCCAATCCAAACCTATGACTATTCGCCAAATTAATAACTCCCTCTATTGAAATTGACATGAATCATTTTATAGACAAAAAAACATCGCATGCGTTAGTAATAGCTTTATTTAATAGATATAACACCGCCTTTTAAATTAACATATTTGAGGCTCAAATGTTTAACCTTTTTACGGATGTATGAATTATAACGATTTAAAACCTATTGTTTTCAAATTAAAAAAAAAGATAGAAATATTTACATTTCAACTGGGTGTTAAGTTTCTTGGTTTTAGAACTACCTGCTCCGGTCCGGACTAATTTCACACATCTGTTTTAAAAATTAAAATCTCGCGGAATATCACTTCAAAAAGCTTAAGGAACAGTGGGCGTTTCTATCGATTTGTGAAATTTATGTTTGAGGAGACGGTTTTGTCCCGATAAAACAGGTCAAATATTTGAAGGTACTGATTCGTCTTCTCACTTCATCATTATTAACTTAACTTAAATTATTATTAATTCCCATTGCAACAGTTAACTATTCTTGGTTATTCACACTCAAAAAGTGTATAATACCTTTTTAGTATTAGGCAAGGGTCGCCAAGATTTATGTATGATTACCTATTACTTATTTTGATCCAATCTTTAATAAAGGGACGGAATCATCGATTTCCATTTTCCAATTTAAATAATTATAGATAAGGACTAAGAGATAGAAATACATAGTTTATAACCTTTGAACCTATGAAATATCTAAATTATAGTTTACGAAAGATTTCAATCGAAATTTCGTAAGCATCGTTAAGTAATTTAAACATATATTAATAATAGTAAGACCATTTGGAAAACATCTCTAATTTCTAATACGAAAAATCTTTAATATGTGCATGAACGTGTTCTCCTGTCTGCCTGTTCTGGACAGGGTAATTGCCGAAAATAATAATAATAATAATTGCTACAACCCATAACCTGGAAACCAGGCCCCACAAGCTATAAGCTTGTGCGGGAGGGAGGGGGCGATTATTATTATTACGTAGGCCCTACGTGCGGCTGCAGCCGACTTACAGATGGAACAGCGCAAATCCCATATTTGTGTCACAGCTAAGGAAAACCGCAGAAAGCCTTAACCAGATCTGCCGGCACCGGGAGTCGATTTCTAATACTAGACAGATTTTGATAAAATCTTGATTAAAGTATTTCTTGGGATTCTGGGGGTGTTACATGTCATATATGATAGTCATAGGCAATATACGAAAAATGGACGACACTAGACGTGCTGTTTATTTTCTTGTTTTTTATTTTTCCCTACATAATGCTTCTCAGTAGTGAGTATCTTTCTCCTCTCATATTATGGTCGAGATACTCGAATTCTCGCGTTTTGACGGTCTTCATAACTTCGCAGTTTTTGTGTAGTCGTCTCAATACCTATCATTGATCACTCTGTCCATCCATGATATCCTGAGTATTCGAAAGTCATATTTCTGTTTTGGGAGAACTGGATCCGATCAGCCAAGTCATGGTTGTCCACATATCCTTCGACTATTCCTTGACCCACTTTAGCGTTATAATCACGCATAATTGTTACATCATGCCTTTTGTAGTCTTTACAACTTCTTCTAGTTTAGCATAGAATTCCCTGATATCTTCTTCATCTTTATCTTCTGTCGAGACATAATACGCCTGGATTAGATTTGAACTAATTTGTTAACTTTCGTTGATATCATTATTGCTATCCCATACAGGTGATTTTGTCATGGTTTCTTGAGTAAATCATTTTTTTGGGTAGAACTCTATCCTGATCCTGACCATTATATCTCCTTCATTTCAAGTATGTCTACTTCTAAACATTTTTGCGTTATCTAGTTTTCCTGCTGACTATAGACTTTTTACGTTCCACGTTGCGAATCTCAGGGTCAAATTATTGGCACCCTCTGGTCGTTTATGACCCACCCTGGACTGAGTTCCATGTATTCTCTATTTTCAACCAAGATGATGAGGTGGTTTTCCGTTGCCTTCCTCATCGCATTACCACAACCGTGTAAATTGGTAAGTATAAGTAATTGCTAATTATAATTTATTAGTAATTAAAAGCAAAGAACATACATATTATAAAAATAATATGTTGGCAGTTATTTATTATATCCATTTGCTTTTCCTTAATATCTCCTTAATATCACAATGAATGGAAACAAAGATGACAATTTCGGAGCTGGCACAAATAGCAGTAGACAAGAAGAGTTGGAAGGGCTATATTAAAACCCTATGTCCCTTAAGGGAATAATGGGACCTATTATTATTATTATTATTATTATTCCTTAAGTACTTCAAGATATTTCGGAGAATTCTTACTGGACTGTTATCCCGAAAAGCGTTGTCAAGAATACATTTTGAACTTATGTAATCCTGTTATAGTTTCTAAGTTGTCAGTAATAGTTTTACCAAGGTACATCTACATTAAATATTACTTCTTGTGTACTTAAGTACTACCTTCTTGTGTAAGAAAAGAACTCCTTTAGGTAGCTGTTTGCCATTGCTACTTACGTTGCAGACTTGATTCTTCAATTACGAGATCCAATACTTTACGAACAATTATGCCCACGACAAACATTCTTGCTATACAAACATACAGTGAAGATATTTCGGTCGATTATAAGCGTTCTGGTCGATGGTCGACCAGTACAACGCCAAAAGACATCGCAAAACTTTGCGAGATTTGCGTTTGGTATACAATGCATAGTTCAGCTTTTCACGCGTTGTTTGACAGTTTTAGTTCTGTTTTCAAAAACACGGCACGGCAGTTGCTCTCTACCCCTTAACCTGAGCTAACCTCTGAGCAAGTAACTAACTAAAGTAAAAAAATGGTTTTGAAATTCTCCAGTCACGGAATATTTCTAAGAGTGGGGTATCGGTCACGAAACACCGCCCGCCAGGCGGTCTCTGAAATTGTTCCTCTACCGAGAGAATTTTACTTCAGTACTTGGGGGGTTGCGAAAATCCTGTTCTGTATAATGCGATATTTATATTATACTTTTTGTTTTATGCATACACTACGGGGGAACCAACCGCTAAAGCCATTTGTCCTTAAGACGGCCGAATCTTCCATTTTAGATTATTTCTAAATCTTGTCGACACAAGTGAGTCTCGAATTCACGGCCTTTGGAATCCCCAGTAGCACAAGGTAATGACTCAATATTGGTGCTATATGGGTAACATATTATATTCAGGCCTAATATTTGGAAGATTCAATCAAGAGTGGTATTACATCGCTTAAAGACTGGCACCCAATATATGTAGCCAATATTGCTCTTACAAAGGTCCAATATATAAATAATAAATTTAAAATATATGTTTTCCTCTATATTGATCCTATATTGGACTTATATTTCAGCCCACTATATGATTAATTAATTAGTAGATATTTAATATCATATATCTAATTAATATTGATGTTATATTGGTTCAAGATTGGCGTCCAATATACGTAACCAATATTTCTTCCACATAAGTCCCATATACAAATTATTCATATTGTATTATTCTGTACTGGTCTTATATTGGACATATAGTGCAGTTTATACCTTTATAGTTCCGACACTGAATAAGCAGCTTTTAAACAAGGTTACTTGATTATTCAACGAATCAAAATAGCTATACGTAGGCGAGTGCTTTATATGCGTGAAAATGTTTCATAAATGTGTACCACGTCGAGAAAAATGAAAGATGATTACAAGTTACCATAACTCACACGGTTTTACCAAATACTGAATACTAATAATACCTCAATACGTAATTATTGTATACTTCGGTCTAAATTCATAATGATCGCATTTCAAATTTCGCACCCAATAACGCACAAGCAGCCGTTTTCAACCATCTGTTTTAGTGTTGCGATAGCTGCAGCTGATCGTTTCTGGTTGGAAATTTTTTATTTACTGTTTGTAAGAGCGTTAGCTATTTATATTCATTATATACTGTAAGTACTCACTATAATATCCATATATTCTAATTGCTATAACCGCCTAGTTTAATTAGCATTTTGTTTAAACATCAATAAAACTGTGTTAACAATATGTCTGTGATTCATTTTCAGAATATTATTTCAAATTTATTAAAAATAGCATTATCTCGCCTTTAATACATTTTTACAGATTTTTATTGAAGTGAATGAAATATCAAATTTAAGCTACAATTTTTAACAAATACTCTTAGTATATATATTGGCCCAATATGTTGCCAATATATGTTTGCTATATTTAATTTTATTAGTTATTATTAGTTGATACAATTTGTTTAACGATTTAACTAGAAATTCAATAGATAAAAGTCCAATTAACAAAATTGAATACGTTTGTGTTTTTATTTACAGTTTTCGCAATGACGCAAATGAATTATTGTGTTAAGTACAGACATCTAAAACGAGTTCTATAAGGAAGATATATCGATAGTTTTAAGTGTAAATGGACAAAATAAAAAAGTTGAATTACATTTAGCGGATAATACTGCTTCATATTACAATGACCCTCTCTCCCTCCGACTTCATCTACAGTTGAACATTAATTTAACGATATGAACTGTCGGTTTATTATTATCACCGTCGGTTGTTAATATGATTGGGTTAAACGAACAGAAGATATACAAAGTGATTTGTGATAAATAGTACCTGTTGAGGGAGATATTTATCGTAATAACATGTAGATTCAAGCATTATCACATTATCATATCAACATATTGTACCAATACTAGTACAAGTATACTACACCAATATTACGTTTGAACGGTGGATAAATATCCTGTGAATGCATTTCGCCAATATTGTAAAAGAATATTGAACCATTAAATGTTTCAATGTTGGACCAATATTACCATGTTGGAGACATATTCTATACACATATACTATAAACGTATATTGAACCAATATAATGTTCCAATGTATGGCCAATATCAAACTACAGTACTGGAGATATATTGTTTCCGCATATTGTGTCAATCTCGTCAGTGTCTGTCATTTACAATGTTTGGCCAATATGTGGAAACAATATTTTTCCAACATATGTGTGCTGCTGGGGATACGAGCGTTACGCTAATACCACTCGTCTACCACCGGAGAAGCATGTGCGAATTACTGGTATGAAATTACTAGCAAATATTAAAACGTCAAACGTATTAATGTTTTTTATTTAAGATGTCTAAGTAACTTCTAACTTAACTTCTTAGCTAGCTTCTAAACTAATCCAACTCTTGAACTCAATACACACGATATTTCTATGTAGAAGTTACTATTTAGTCAATAGAATTAGAAAATGGTAGATGTTATACTTACATATCCCAAAAATGTCTTCTCATCAGTTATATTCCAATTTTTGAATTTTATCAACAGATACATCCTTTTAGTCTTAATATAAATGTTGATATTCCGACGATGTTTAATCAAGTCGTATAAAAACCAAGACAGGCTTGCCACACTCCAATAATTATGTCAAAAATATAAATAATCTACTCACCTTGTAAATATTTATAATCTTATACTTTAATATTCTCATTCGAGCTGAATATAAAGTAAGGTTATAGAGATATCAAACGGGAAATTCAAATCGACTTGTAGTATTAATGTTCAATCTTTCAAAACACGACCGTGTGTTGTCACAGATTACTAATTGCCTCTAATAGTGGCAACATGTGCGGGTTATGACAGTTTAGAACTGACTTTTAGAGAACAACACTACTTCTGGTTAACCTGTTTTACAGAAGGGTTAGACCGTTTAGAAACACATAAGCAAGTATTAAATTGATTCATGATTAAACTATTAAGTATATCTTTTATTTAGAGAGAAAAAGAGTCGTTTAATCTATATTCTTGCTTTATCTGGATATTCTTATGTTAAAGGGTTAATGGTCGTATAATATCCCGTAAAATTTTTCCAGCCCTTTACCCTCACATTAAGCTTGATTAATTAGGATCTCTTATCGGAAGCACAATTTGAATATTGTTAGAGCACACATTTTTTAGTTTTCTTTTTTCCTTAACTTATCAGGTTGTATATCTTTTTTTAGAGAACTTATTCGGTGGTGGGACAGTCTTTAATTTTAGTAATTTCCAATCATTGAAAGATATTTGTTTCTTTACTTATTATTATTCAATTCAGTATTAACTATTATAATTCAGACGAGATATAAGACTGTAATTTTACTATATATGCAATTTTGAACTCAAATAATTGTCCAAATCACAACTGAAAATGTGTCTAAGTATGATTGTTGTATATGCTAGACTGCCGCTAGAGGCTTCAAAACTTAAAATGTCTTTTACACAAAATTAATTTCAGCCACATTTAGGGTGTTCAAATAATTGAAGACGGATCAACGTCAAAGTCAAACATAATCACAGCAATTGTCACTATATACAAGCAATCAACAACACGGCAAGGAATAGTTTTGACTTGGAATGGAATCGACTCTATCATCCGATAATAAATAAAAATAAACCTTAAAACCCAATAGACTAGCAATGTTTCAAAAATCCAAAAAGTGACCGACCCACTTAGAACTTTACAGGACAATAACTCGTACATGGCGGTGATATGTTGTGTAGAAAGATTTTTCTTTGTTAGGTTAGGTTGTTGTCAGGTACCCTTAAGTCATTGGCCACTTATTGGGTTATTTGACATTTCCATACGTTACGAAACCGCGATAGGCCGCAAAAGCGTTACGCGGCTTAGATGAAAAATAAATTAGACACTTGAGTTATAGGCATAATTGATGTTCGGATTCTTTTTGCATTCAAAACAGTATAGTGTATTTTCCCCAGTCATATTACTTTCCTAATAAAAGTTAAGTGGGGCCGGCGGTGGACGAGTGGTGTCAGTGCATCACTCGTGTTCCAAGCGTCGGTACAAGGGTTCGAGTCCCACTTGGGGCGACGGGATTTTTCTAATTGGAAAATTCCGCCACCTCAACTATGGGTGTGTGTACTCGTGTTGCATGTTAGATGGGAGACATATGACCTCAGCTGTTGGTTCCACCTTAGTGTAGGCGTGAAATAAATTTAAAAAAAGTTAAGTACTAACTTTTTTCAATGCGTAATGTGAAATTTACTACAAGCCCTGTCGCAATTATCAAGTTCGCTAACAAACTACATAAATGTAAGGAACTTGGAAGTTTTCGACTCCTTAATGCGGTAAATTAACAAGGTCGTACCTAGTATCTGAACTAGAGGGAGGCAAGTCATACTAGTTTTGAGGAAGGTGGGGCAAAGTGAAAACGACGATTTCTTACAAAATCAACTCAAAACTATTACAAAACTGTTTTTATTAGTCACTAAAAATGCGTACTGATTCGCATCCCGTCCCGCCACACATACGCATCAATTTGAAGAGGGCTTTATTCTCTACCCCCTAACCCTCGCTGAGTACGCCCTTGCTACTACTATAAAATAGTTAAGCCTTTTAGTAGAAAAAGAAAGAGTTCCAAGAATTATTCCCCTCTTTTTAAATTTCACTTCATTTTAATATTTGTGGACAAAAAATGAAGTTAGTAAGTAAAAATGTGGATTAAATTATTTGAATAGAATACTACTAATAATAATAAAATAGTTCCAAGAATTATTAAACTACTTAGCCTTTTTTAAATTTTCACGAATTTCATATATACAATATATCACGAATACAATGTAGGATAAATTATTTTAATATAATACTACTATAAAATAGTTAAACCTTTTAACAGAAAATAAACTGTTCCAAGAATTCTTTCTCCCTTTTTAAATTTCCACAAATTCATTTTAATATTCGAGGACAATGATTGAAGGTTAGTAAGTAAAAATGTGGGTTAAATTCCTTCAACAGAATACTACTATAAAATAGTTCCAAGAATTATTGAATTATTCCACCCTTTTTAAATTTCCACAAATTCATTTTAATATTACAGGACAATGTACGTTCAATTCTTTCAATAGAATACTAATATAAAATAGTTAAATCTTTTAACAGAGAAAAAATTGTTCCAAGATTTATTTCTGCCCTTTTAAATTTCCACGGATTTATTTTAATATTTGAGGAAAATGAATAAAAATTTCCACGAATTCATATTTTTAATATTCCAGGACAATGTAGGTTAAATTCTTTCAATATAATATTACTATAAAATGTTAAACCCTTTAACAGAAAAATAAATTGTTTCAAGAATTATTTCCCTCTTTTTAAATTTCCACGAATTAATTTTAATATTCGAAGACAATGAATGACTATTTCTAAATATGAATGTGGGTATAAACTCTTTGAAAACAATACTAGTACTATAAATAGTTAATCCTTTTAATAGAAAAAAAAACTGTTACAAGAATTATTTCCCCCCTTTCTAAATTTTCACGAATTCGTTTTAATTTTCGAGGAATTATCCTCGAATTCTCTCTCTTATTCATATTAATGAATGAAGGTTTGTAAATAAGAATGCAGGTATACATTTTTCCAATACAATACTACTACTCAAGGGTGTACATAGGATCTCAACTATAGGGGGGGGGGGGCAAAATAAAACCAGCAATTTCTTACAAAATAAAACTCAAAACTATTGCAAAACTGTTTTTATTAGTCACTAGAAAATGCGTACTAATTCGCATCTTCCGCCACACCATGCATCAATTTGAAGAAGACTTTTTCTCTTTTTTTTATTCTAGAAATACGTCAAGATTTTTAAAATGCATATATCTCGCTTATTTTGCGCGATAAAAAAGTGCGGTTATATTATCAGAAAGACTAACTATACCATATTTTAATTAGTTGTTTCATGACCTAAGGGGTCTATTAAGTTGAATTTCTTAAAATAATATTAGATAGGAAGTATCACTGTCAGCGATCGTAAGGAAGGAACACTGTTGGTGTGCGGTCTCACACACCTAATTCTGATCTACAGAATTTGGATATAAGTGCTCCCAGACTGCAATCTCACAACCGGTTTCGACGAAGATATAGCCTTGTGTAGAGCACAAGATATTGAGAAACAATGTACTAATTGAATCTATTTTATGACGGTTCCTTTTGCCTTTTTAAATAAAAATTAATAGTTGAATTTACACTAATATCAAGTTATAAAGTTTAAAGATAACCGTTTTAACAATTAAAAATAATAACATTGAACTGGCTCACTAAATTATTAAATATTTTAAGGAAGTGCACAATTAAAATATTACTTTGAACTTGCTTACTGTTGCTGAGCTAACATATTACTAAATGTTTTAAGGAAGTAGCATACTTAAGGAGGGACATTGAGTCTTTTTCATACCTTCTTCACCTTTATGAAATGCAATCTTTCCCTGTTTCGCAACGTGATCTAACTGGCCGTTAGTATTTTGAGATTGGATGGAAGTTTGTTGTCTGGGTGATAGATCCCACTTGTGCGGGAGAAATAAACTCCAAGAAATTTCCTCGGTTGAAGTCAACTTCTAAGAGTTCGGGATAGTGGCTAGACAGCTCGTTAATGTAGTTTGAAGGGAATTTGTAGACGGCTAGTTAGTTAGTCTATGTTGATCATGTTTTCGTCAATCTTTTATACCATTTCTTCATTTCGATAATGGCTTCCAACCCGTGATTTAGTGCGGAATCGTTCCAATTGATTTTTGATTTACACCTCGGTCTCATTAGGGTTAATATGGCAGATATGGTAAATTTGAATTGAAGATTGACTGCTTTGGTGAGTTCTTTTGCAGGTAATTTATGTCATTGTATGCTTGGTCATTGACTCCAAAAATACCGGCTAGAACTTTTCCAAGTACTTCTGTTTTTTGGCGTTGGTCCCTAGAATTAATAGTTCCTTAGTAGTCCGTTGCATTTGCTTTTCTAGTTCAATAAGATAGTTGACCAAGAATTTACAGTGTGTTCATTGGATATTTTTGCTGACTTTATTCCGTAATTACTACCACGGCCTTGGCTGCATCTTTTACCAGTCTTGTTTTTTCATAGGTTAGTCGCATGTGGAAACTTCCCCTATCGATTCTGGCATGCATTATATGTTCCACGTAGATTCCTAGTTTTGGGTGTCGGGTTGAGTAACTAGCACAGCAGCTAGGGATGACAGTTAGTGTGTTGCTTCCATCAGATTTCCTGACTGTTACCACTCTAATTCTTCCATCTGAGGCGGAGAAAACTTCTGCGATTTTTGCTAATAGCCACTTGCTTGGATTTATATCTTCTTCTTTGAATAGATAGTCCATCTTCAGGATTGTTGCAAGGTTTTTCATTTGTACCTTACCTGGAGCTAGTGAAGGTGCTCTGCTTATGCCTTCCAAAAGTGCTGTTTCATCTTCTGGATTACTTTCTATCTGGTTGGCATGCAATAATTAATATTGGTTTCTACTGGCTTTGGCGGAGGGACGATAGGCTTTCCAACCAGAAAATGTCCTAAAGCTAGGATTTCTACCTCGAGAGTGTGTGTGTGAGAGAATACAGCGGACGAAAGTTCAAACAGGCTTGTATTTGGCAAAGAAGCATGCGCAGTTCGTCAAAGGTTAATGTGGCTTCTGCAATTATTTGTTGATGAGACGTACTGTCCGCTTGCCATTGATTAACCAGTACTTTCTTCTTATGTAGGATGAAGTGGCTTGATTGCTGCTATGAAGAATATTCTGATGAGTATAATAAAGAATTACGAGTAGTGACAGATGGGTGAATGTGGTAGAATTATTGGGCGTTTTTGTCGTACGTCGAAGACGAGTATTTCAGTTTACCTCCAACTCTAACAATGTCATTGTTGCTTAGTAATAATAATAATAATAATAATAATTGCTACAACTCATAACCTGGAAACCAGGCCCCAACAACTATAAGCTTGTGCGGGAGGGAGGGGGCGATTATTATTATTACCTAGGCCCTATGTGCGGCTGCAGCCGACTTATCCACCTGTTTTTATCCACCGTTTTATCCACCTGTGAATGCTTCTTTAGATTGCCGATGTCTGCTCTGAAGTGTATATTTTGGGTAGGTTTATTACGAGCCGTAGTGTGGAATTAATTTCTGGAACTAACAAAAATCTAACAAAGGTATTAATTTTCCTTATAATTTTAAAGGAACCTATACGGCCATGATGATGACTGCTCATACGAAACGACGACAGTATCAAAAAAAATCAACAGTTTATGCTTTTAAGTGAACTGAAGTTCGCTGAATTCTTCTGAATTCTAAGCCTTTCAATCTTTCGCGTGAAATAAAATTGTAACATCAATGTTTTGTAATTTCAAGTGATCCAAATCAAGCTAACAGAAGAAAAAATGTGTCGACGTTACAAACGACCCATAGGCATACGAAAGAAATTAATAGACGTAGAACACCATAGCATCGGCTGCAGCAATTGACATATACTTGTTACTAGTTACTGAGGCTAATTTGCTTAAAATAGGACTAGGGAAACCCCGTCAAAACATGATGGTCAAAAGGCTAATTTATTGAAGGATTTCCTTCTATACAACGTTCGTTGAAATCCTTTGGGTTTCAAAAGTGGTTAGTAATATTAATATTTATCAAATATACTCAATCGAACAAAAACAGTTGAAAATACTAAGCCTGCTATTTTTAAACGAACTTTTAAACGTGCTATTTAACAACCCCCCCCCCCCGACTTATCCCCTCACAACCAACCCCGACTTATCCTGCCTTCCTTCCTTAGTTACTCCCGTCTTACCCCTTCTTCGGCCCTGCAGTCAAAATTTGAGAAAACGGACACACTCAGAGACTTCGAGGTTCGTCAATATGTTCCATATACTATGAAACTCGGCTGAGAATTGTTGGTGGCATAGTAAGCAGATATAGGGAGGATGTTTAGTGCCAAAGCGTGACGAAGCAAGCGGTGTAAGTGGATAGTCGGGCCTTGGACATATTGAAATGCATATATTAAAAATAATGCTTTTAAATTAAAAATATGAACAATTAAAAATCACAATACTAAAACTCCACAGACTACAAAAAACGGTTTTAAAAATTTAAAAATTAAATAAAAGATAAAAAGTACTGTTGACTAATCTACAGAGTCAAAATTTTAATATAAAAAAGAATAAAGCAAATCAGTCTTGTAGAACTGGTAGACGATGTGGAACCAAAATGGGCCGTGTTTCAAATATATTAATCAGTAAATAATAATTGACCTATACAATAAAGTTCAATATGGCCATTCACTATCGAAAGACATAAGATTTTCGTAATCTAAAGCAGTGTTAATGGGAACACGACAAGTTTGATCGCCAATAATGAAATATTTTTAATAATCGCCCCACTAATTTATAGCTTTTACAACAATTTGCAAACGTACCACACGATGATTTGTTTTGTCCAAACAATAAATGAAACAGCTATAAATAAGCAATTGCCATCCGACCATCACCTAATATTTGTATAATTTGTCTGCTTTCCATGGATTTTAACTATGCGGGTTTGTTGCAGCAAACTTACCGATATTAAGTAGTGTTGACTAATATACACAGCGAAAGCTTCAATATAAAAAGAGAATCACGTAAATCGGTCCAGTAGAACTCCCAAACAAGCTGGAACAAAAATGAACTTTGTGTCTTAAATATACAGATAGGCGTTATTTATATGGATTTTCTGATTCCCTTGTAGGGAAGACCTTTAGGGAAGATGATAGAAAAGTGTTAGAAATGTAATCTGGATGCAAAAACGGTAAAACGTGCTTTCTCGAAATACACACGGTCTTCCCTTTTACCACGGTGATTCTGGCTCCACTCTACAATTGTCTTAGTTGCGATTTCACCGTATACTAAGAATAAAACGAACAAGTCGTTGTATAGACTAGGAGTACCGTCTTGGCCTAGTTTTCATGACCAAAAATTATTATTATTGAGAAGAAGAAATGTTACATTTCTGGATTTCAAAAGTCAAAGTAACGGAAATCTTACTAAGGAAATCTCCGAAATTTTGAACAAAAATTCAGGCATCATCAAATCATATTTTCTATTAATAAGTTAAAGTTAATAAATGCTGGTGCGAGCTAGCTATTCGATGATTGACAAGTCGCAAGGGATTAAGAGCCATTAGACCTAACAGTGAAAATTTTAGCTGGTATTCCATGGGCGTACCACTTTAAAATATTCTATAACAGAAATAATAATAATTAATGAGTAATGAACTATTAGCTAATGAACATGTAAATAACAGTAATAATTACTTTAAATGTCTTTTTCAGTGCCCTGTGTATAAACTAAAAACTACAAGCACCCCAATTTATGGACAATCAGCATTCATCTCGGTGGTCAACTCAAACAAAATAATTTTCTAGAAAAAAATGTGTCATTCAGTCGTTTCATTCTTTTCACAAATTCTTTAAATTAAATAATTTTGAAAAACAATGTTATTACACCATGGCGTCTTTGAATCACCCTGTATTGTACTTGATCCATTCATGCTTTTACAAACATCTACTAATAACTGAAATTTTTTAATCTGCTCATTTTGTCGTTATAATTTTCCATTAAAATGGACGATACACCCACTTACGGGGTTCCCTCATTCATATGCATAATTAATACGTCCATTAGCTAAATACATACCCCATCTACAGTGAGTGTAAGTACCTACCTAGTGAATCTTTACTTTTAATGTTTGTATAAATAGTTAAAATAAGTTCTGCATTAACAGCCGTTTTTAAACGATTTTTTTCCTATAAATTGCATACGTTTACAATAAAACCATTGTAATCCTTAGCTAGGGAAGAAGTATGCTAGATCCGCTCGTCAACCCCATTTGACAAGCAGCAGATCTGATTTAAGGTTTATATGCACCCCTGCTGAAAGAATTAGATAGCATTTTCTCTTTTTATGTTGTAATAACCTTTACGCAGTCTTTTTAAGAAATATATTTTTGGAACTGCGTTATGTAGGAAACAATATTTAAATACGGATTTAGGGTAAAATACAATTATAAATACATACAGGGTGATTTGCTAACTGTATAACATGATTTACCAAACTGTTAAGACGATTTTATATAAAATGCTTATACTAAAGAGGAAATCTCTCGTACCGTAACATCGTTTTTGTGGGTTTTCTTTACCTTGAAAGTTTGTCTCTGATAGTACCAGACTATATGAGAAGTTATAAAAATCACCTCTTCCTCTGAAGTGTTGCTTAATTTCGCTGCTTTGCTTTTCCATATTTCCACTTAAATAAATTGTATTATATAACATTGATATTGACATAAGAAATATTATACTATAGTACCTAAAATCATTACAATTGGAATTGTTCATTCGATTGAATTGCGCGCCCGACCAATTATACGCAGCCACATAAAGCTCAAGGTGCATTTTTTATTAGGGTGTTTATTCGTATTGCATCCAGTCTTGGCTTATTGTACACTTTAACGAACCCACTCGAGTATTCGCGATCCTGTGCCAGCTTATACAGGTCCTTGGTAGAGGTCATCAGCCGTGATCACAGTTTGGTTTATTTTAAATCTCCTTGTTACCTTGTCAGGCTGTTAATTGTCAAAGATATAATTGTAGAAACACTGTAACAGTTAACTTGAACATAAAGAAGGGTACCTGACAAGCCGCACTTTTGGGCCACACTCCATTAAAATACATGTAATTACTTGGGCCACTGTAGAATTTACAGAAAAACGTCGTTCACCCGACAAAGTGAACCCTTACTAGAGGACAGCCATCAAGAGCATTCTCTACACGCTGAAATATCCAGATCAGATACAAAGGTTGGGGGAGGGGGAGGTTAAATACCTCTGAAATGTCTCCTTGACCTGCCTAAGCTTTAACTTAAGTTTAATTTAGTCACTGCGAACGGACAGAAGAATTCTCCATACGCCGAACAATACCGATTATATGGAAGGGGGGGGGACTTTAGAAACTGCATTTTAACCTGCGAAAGCTAATCCGTGATCAAATCCAGTAGACAAGGACCAGACAATCTCGGATCGTCGAACTATCTATACGATACGGAAAGTTAGGGCGAAAGGGGGGGAGGTGGGATTTATGTAGATTCCCCAGTATTACAGCCCAACCACTCTACAGCAAATCTTTGAAAGGTCAGTCTTTTCAGTAGCAGCGTCATTAACTAACTTGAAATATCCAAGTTAGATGGCGGGGGGGGGGGGGTTACATTCCTTTGAAGCGTCTCTTTGACCTGTCGAAGCTTTAATTTAAGCGTAATTTAGTTACTGCGAACGGACAGAAGAATTCTCCATACGCCGAACAATACCGATTATATGACGGGGAAGGGAACTTTCGAAACTGCATTTTAACCTGCGAACGCTAATCCGTGATCAAATCCAGTAGACAAGAACCAGACAATCTCGGATCGTCGAACTATCTATACGATACGGAAAGTTAGGGCAAAAGGGGGTAGGTAGGATTTATGTAGATTCCCCAGTATTACAGCCCAACCACTCTACCGCAAATCTTTGAAAGGTCAGTGTTTTCAGTCGCAGCGTCATTAACTAACTTGAAATATCCAATTTAGATGGCGGGGGGGGTTAAATTCCTTTGAAGCGTCTCTTTGACCTGTCTAAGCTTTAATTTAAGCTTAATTTAGTCACTGCGAACGGACAGAAGAATTCTCCATACGCCGAACAATACCGATTATACGACGGGGGGGGGGAACTTTCGAAACTGCATTTTAACCTGCGAACGCTAATCCGTGATCAAATCCAGTAGACAAGAACCAGACAATCTCGGATCGTCGAACTATCTATACGATACGGAAAGTTAGGGCAAAAGGGGGTAGGTAGGATTTATGTAGATTCCCCAGTATTACAGCCCAACCACTCTACCGCAAATCTTTGAAAGGTCAGTGTTTTCAGTCGCAGCGTCATTAACTAACTTGAAATATCCAATTTAGATGGCGGGGGGGGGGGGTTAAATTCCTTTGAAGCGTCTCTTTGACCTGTCTAAGCTTTAATTTAAGCTTAATTTAGTCACTGCGAACGGACAGAAGAATTCTCCATACGCCGAACAATACCGATTATACGACGGGGGGGGGGAACTTTCGAAACTGCATTTTAACCTGCGAACGCTAATCCGTGATCAAATCCAGTAGACAAGGACCAGACAATCTCGGATCGTCGAACTAGCTATATGATACGGAAAGGTAGGGTGAAATGGGGGGATGTAGAACTTATGTAGATTCCGTGTTACAGCGCAGCAAGTTTCGTATTGCAGGTCTCCTAGACCTATTAGAGATAACATTCAATTGCAGCGTCATTAACCGACACGAGAATTCTCAGACGTTGATATATCCAAGTCGGAGGGCAGAGGGGTTTTGATAGTTGGATCATATGGCAAGAAGAAATGAGAATATTAAAATTCCCTACTGCTTCTTTCCCGTGCGAGAGTAAACCTTGACCCAACGCTAATGACAGAGATATTCTCAAGACGCTGAAACAATTTGCACAGTGGGGAGGATTTTTGTAAAGTTTCCTAGATCTGCTAGAGCGAACATTTAGTCTAGTCCAATCGTCAAGGTGGTTCTCGAGATCTTGATACACTTGTTTCATATGGCAAAGTGCGGGAAAATTAAAATTTCTTAAAGTCTCTTACATTTGCCAAAGTAAACTTTAGTCAAGGCCAACATACAGAAAGATCCTCGAATGGTAGAAATATTTGGATTGGAAATATTTGGGTGGTCTCTTTGGCCTGTCAAAGCAAACCTTTTGCCAAGGCTAATCAACAGGGGAGTTTGCGGGGCTCTGAAATGTTTGAATCATAATAAAGGTAGTGGGGTACAAGTTTCGATAAGCCATCTTGTCTGTTAAAGTAATCCTTTAGTTAGGACCTACTTGTAAGACAGTTCTCCAGATGCCAAAACATTTAGATTATGGGGGAGGGTAGAATTAAGACGACGGGGTTTAGTTTTTCAAAGCCTTCTTACCCTGACAAAATGAAGTTTTAGTCCGAGCAAATAGTTAGACAATAGTGTTCCCAAAAAGTCCCCCCCCCCGATCACTTGGGGGTGATTAAATGTTCCTGAAAACTCTATGGTTTTCCATATATGCACACCAGTTTCCTTGGACAGTCCATGGTCCTATGCTCTAACCTCCGACAACGGCAACATCCAAGTGGGGCATGAGTATAGGGCCGACCTGACAATGAATATAAAACTATCCTTGTTCGCCCTGTGAAGCTGGTGCGGATGTCAAAATATATGACAAATTAATATGAATTCGAATCAGACATTTGGCAGTAAGATGTTTCACGTATATAATTTATATTAAATTCGGTTACGCTTTTGTTTTATCCAATAAAAAGTTATTTAGATCCCTACACTTAACTAAGAGCCATTTTCATAAGCAATAAAAAATTCCTGGAACTTATAGTGAGATTAGTAATAATAACAAAAGTACATGCATCTGGAATCTATAGTTACCTTTTGTCATAACTGTATTTTAAAGATATTTTAAAATGTATTATGAAAATGATTATATGTCCTTCAGAAACATACTTTAACTATATTTTACTTAAAAAAAATACTTTAACTTTAACTTCTTAAATATTACTTTTTATATACAGTGTGGGATTAAAGTATGGAATATTAAAAAAAAGCGAACTCAACCGGTTTTTTAAAAACGCTGAAACACGTCGATTTTGTTTTTTAAAAATACACATTAATATGTGCAATTCACCTTCCGACATTCATTTGTTTCTAAGTTATGACGTCATCACAAAAAAATTTAAATGACAATATAGATTTTTAGTAGTGGAATCCGATAGTGATTTTTCTTCCCTTTATGATTATACAAATAAATCATAAGATTGCATAACAAAAATTCTGAGAAGAATCGAGCTGAACTTTGTAAATGATTGTTAGTTATGACGTCATCACAAAAAAATTTAAATGACAATATAGATTTTTAGTAGTGGAATCCGATAGTGATTTCTCTTCCCTTTATGACCATGCAAATAAATCATAATGTTGCATAACAAAAATTCTGAGAAAAATCGATCTGATATATTGATACCATAATATCAATAACATTAAATGTTCAAATCGATTTTTCTCAGAATTTTTGTTATGCAACCTTATGATTTATTTGCATGATCATAAAGGGAAGAGAAATCACTATCGGATTTCACTATTAAAAATCTATATTGTCATTTAAATTTTTTGTGATGACGTCATAACTTAGAAACAAATGAAAGTTGGAAGGTGAATTGCACATATTAATGTGTATTTTTAAAAAACAAAATCGCCGTGTTTCAGTATTTTTTAAAAAATATTCCATACTTTAATCCCACCCTGTATAGTCCAGTCGGCAGGGAACCAAAAGTATCTTGTTTTTGGTTCTTTAGTGTTAACAGCTATCTTATTGCACAAACCTACTCAAAATAGCGTGTAGAATAATATATGTACTAAATCGTAGTGACAGCAGAAAAGTTATTAACAATTTAAGGTGCGTACTACCGTTTTCGAGGCAGTTTTTCTTCCGTAGCTCATCAGGATAACTTAGTACGAAGAAATGTTTAGTATATGATTTGCTTATCATTCGCATAAGTATCTTATATTTAATTGGTTATGTTCCAATATGGCAAAGTTACCTGCTAATCTAATAACATTTCCCATTTTTGACAGTTCACTAATACAAATGTGAATGATGCTCATAGATACATACTTTGACGTTCTCCATATTAATAACGAACTCCAAAAATATAATATTTGGATTTCTAACCTGTCATGTAACATTTTGAAACTGCATTCCAATTTTATCAGAGTTATCAACAACAATGCAAACTCCTTCCCATACATGACATTTAAGGACGAAATATTAAACTATTATTTGGTTTCACGTTTGAACACACCTCCTTCATACGACCCAAAACCAAATACTCCCGCTCCTCCCAAAGATATTGCAGATTTATGGTTGCTGCAAGATGATTCCCCTGAATCTTTTGGACTAGCTAAACTATTCCAGGAATAAATCCTGTCTCCTCATTTTACTAGCTTCATAACCACAAACTGCGATCAAATCTCGCACGATCAGTCACATTTTCAGGATCCTAACCCCCAAATAAGTAACGATAATCAAAACGTCATTTGTTCACCACTGACAGAACACAAAGATACCATTTCAAATACACCTGCCCCCATTGATAATTTCTGTTTCATTAAACCTGGTCATTCAGTTCTTGAAGAGCACAATTCATAGGTTATTAACTGCATTACAGAATCTATTCCAATTTTTTTATTTCCAAAAGTGCATCTATTCCCAACCATTTGACAACGATTAAACATTCTTACATTCTACTATATCCTTTACAAAAACATCAGAATCAGTTAGAGCTCTGACAAAATTGGATCCTAACCAATTAGGGCTTGGAAGAGCTTCCTAAGGCCGACGTTTTTGAGAGATCACCTGTCGTCTCTTCAACGAAAATTCTCATGGATCAACAACAACGGACTCCTGCTACAGCACCTGTAAACAATTCTCAGAAACTGCAAGATGCACCAAGAGCAGTTTAAGTCCCTGATAATTACCCCATTATGGTTACTAATAACCTTCCTCAAGAACCACACACTACGACAACCGTAGTAACAGTTACTGAAAAGTGTTATCTTCCAGTTACCACTGAACTTCATCGGCATTTCCCAGGATTAACAGGGTCAACAGCATTAAAAAGTTTATTTTTCTATTTAATTTTAATGTTTAGTGTATTTTCTCGGATAAACACCAATGAACTTCACATCAACCTTAAACAACATGTTTTTGGTGCGTTAAAACTGAGTGACTGAATTTAAGTGGGTGAGCCCAAACGACTGAGTGAGTCCAGATGAGTAAGTCCAAGAGAGTGAGTTCAAGCGAATGAGTCCAAGAGAGCGACACCAAGTGAGTTGGCCCAGATAAATGAGTCTAGGTGTGTAAATACAAGGGAGTGAATCCAAGCGAGTGAATCTACATTGGTGAATCCAAATGAGTGAGCCCAAGAGAGTGAGCCTAAGAGAGTGAGCCCAAGTGAATAAGTCCAAGTGAGTGAGTCCTGGTGAGTGAGTCCAAGTGATTGAATCCAAATGACTGAGTTTAAGTAAATGAGTCCAGATGAGTAGGTGTAAATGAGTGAGTCCAGATGAGTGAGTTCAAGTGAATGAATCCATATGAGTCCAAATAAGTGAATCTATGAGAGTGGGTCCTGGTGAGTGAGTCCAAGTGAATGAGTCCAAGTGAGTGAGTCCAGGTGACAGAGTACAAGTGAATGTGTCCAAATGATTGAGTACAAGTGAGTGAGACTAAATACTGACTTCAAGTGAGTGAATCCAGATGAGTAAGTCCAAGTGAGTGAGTCCAGGTGACTGAATCCAAATGACTGAGTTTACATGAGTGAGTCCAAGTGAGTGAGTTCAAGTGAATGAGTCCAAGAGAGCGACACCAAGTGAGTTAGCCCAGATAAATGAGTCTAGGTGTGTAAATACATGGGAGTGAGTCCAAGCGAGTGAATCTGAATGGGTGAATCCAAGGTGAATCCAAATGAGTGAGCCTAAGAGAGTGACCCCAAGTGAATAAGTCCAAGTGAGTGAGTCTTGGTGAGTGAGTCCAAGTGATTGAATCCAAATGACTTGAGTCCAGGTGACGGATGTGTGACTTTAAGCAATTGGGTTCAAGTGAATTATTCCAAATTTTTGAGTACTTGTGAGTGAGTCCAGTTGAGTGAGTCTAGATGAGTGAGTCCAAATGACTTAGTTTAAGTAAATGAGTCTACACGAGTAAGCCGAAATGAGTGAACCCAAGTGAGTGAATCCAAGCGAGCGAGACCTGGTGCGTGAGTCCAGGTAAGTGAGTGAATCCAAATGATTGAGTTTAAGTGAGTGAGTTCAAGTGAGTGAGTCTAAGGGTGTGAGTCCAGGTGTGTGAGTCCAAATGACTGAGCTTAAGTAAATGAGTCTATATGAGTAAGTCGAAATAAGTGAGGCCAAGTGAGTGAGTCCAAGCGAGCGAGCCCTGGTACGTGAGTCCAGGTAAGTGAGTCCAGCAGTGTCCAAGAGTCCAAGTGAATGAGTCCAAATGACTGAGTTTAAGTGAGTGAGTTTAAGTGGGTGAGTTCAAGTGAGTGAGTCCTGAAGTGTGAGTTTAGGTGTGTGAGTCTAAGTGTGTGTGACTCCACATGCGTTAGAGTCCAAGTTTGTGAATCCAGGTGGCGCCTCCAGGTGTAGGAGTCCCAGTAAATGAGTCTAAGTAAATGAGTCAAAATAACTGAGTTCAAGTCAATAATTCCAGATGAGTCCACGAAAGTTATTCCAAGTGAGTGAGTTCAGGTTATTGAGTCCAAGTAAATGAGTTAGTAAAGCAGATGAGTGTAAGTCCAAGTGAGTGTGTTCAGATCGGTGAGTCCAAGAGAGTGGGTCCAAGTAAGTGAGTTTAAGGGAGTGAGTAAGTTCAGGTGAGTGAGTTTAAGCAACTGAGCCTAAGTGGGTAAGTCCAGGTGAGTGAATGAGTCCAAGCGAGTGAATCCAGGTGATTGGATCCAGGTGAGTGAGCCCAAGCGAGTGACGCCAAGTGAGTGAGTCCAGGTGAGTGGTGTTAAGTGAGTTAGTTCAGGTGAGTAATTGAGTGAGTTCCAATTGAGTGCATCCAATTGAATTAATCCAAGTCGGTGAGTTGAAGTGCAAGTAGTAAGTCCAAGTGAGTAAATCCAAGAGAGTGATTGCAAGAGATTAAGTCCAAGTGCGTGAATTCAAATGAGTAAATCAAAGTCAGTATCCAAGTCAGTCCAAGTTAGTGAATCCAAGAAAGTGAGTGAGTGCAAGAGAGTAAGTCCAAGTGCGTGAGTTCATGTGAGTGAATCCGAGTCAGTAAGTTCAAGTGAGTGAGTCCACGTGAGTGAGTCCAATTGCGTGAATTCAAGCGACTGAGTCCAAGTGAGTGAGTTCAAGCCAGTGTATCTAAATACACGTGAACGAGTCAAGTTTATCTTACTCCATGCCAGGTTTAATATAATTCTATTGCTTTTGTTCGTTCACACCGCCCCTCTTTGTTTCTGCAAATTGTCAGAGTAACCAAAAGCTTTTAAGGGGCGATGGAAGATAACCTCGAAATGGAATATCATGGCACTCGGCGCTGGCAATACGAGTCATTTTAAGGCTAAATATCTTTAAGGCACATAATCAGCGATTGGTGTAGTCAAACTTATTGAATACATTTTTGAGATTGTTATCGACAGTGAAATAATCAAATGCTCAATTCAAACTCTTCAATAATGAACTATCTTGATTAAAAGCTCTTTTGCTCTCTTATAGTATTAAAATGTCTAGTTAGTATGGGCTTTCTTACAGCCCATGACCACCAAAAGCACATTTCAATAGCTTCTCCTACACCTGACGTTCACGTAACAAGTGGTTTAGAAAACATGTTCTGGGCTGACATCAGATGGTAGAGGTTGCAAGCTGCGCCTTTGCAATGGGTCTTAGCTTTAGACCCATTAGGCAACATTTAAGCATACTACCACTTACTTACTCATTATTGCGTCATTGGGATAAAAATACTTGAGCCTGTATAATATTCACTCATGTAGCTGCACTCATTGATATAAGTGATATTTGCTGCCGAACTCTGATAGGGATCAATTTTGTTTTTGCACTAAAATTGCTCAGATAGTTGGGTAATGCGTACACCAAATATCAGCATAATTAGTCCTTGTGCACTCAAGTTATTGATGCTTAACTCTTCAGACGTTCGATTTCCTATGTAAAACCATACAAAACAAGGGTTCACAAAAATCAAGATAATTCGAGATCCAGAATACTTTTTAATTGATATATGTTGAATAAAATGGCTCCTTCTATATCTGTTCAAAGTTTGAGAGCGCTACGACTTTGTGCACATGAGATACCGCGTGGCCAAATAATCGCAGTAATAGGATACCCTTCTTTGTGAGAAAATGAAAATATTAAAAAATATAATTTAAGAAAGATGTTTATAATTTTATCCCTACATTAAGGGCTGTATAATGGACTCGATGCTAGATGCTCGATGCTCGATTCTAGAGGCAAAGATAATCTACAAGGTGAGGATTTTAAAGCCTTACATAGTGATATCTCAAAATCGACTTGGACTATCTGCATGCAATTTGAGACAGGTAACTGATAGGAAGGGGGCATATTTGATGTAGCTTTTGAATCTTTACTTCAGCCAATTTTTGAGGGATGGGGATAACTTTAAAATTTTAAATGAGATATTAAATTTGTCTTTTCGAAATTCGAATCTACGTAAAAACTACTATTTTGTTTTTTTATATTTTATGGTTTATACAAAATTACTAAATTTATTCCACTAGATACATAAACAATTTTTTAATTATTAGGTTAGAAATAATTAATAAATAAAGAATAATAATTTGCCATTTCATTCCAATTTATTTAAGTTTATTATGCTTCAAAAGGTGTTCGAAACACCCCACTTCAACTTCTACACACTTTTCCACCCTTTTCCGAAACGAATTTCGTACTTTGTAACATTTCAGGCGTCAGTAGTTGGCAAGCATGTCGTAAGTATACGATTTTTTATATTTTCTTCTATTTTTATATTTCACATTTTCGTAATTGTGAACCTGTCCAGCATAATGAGGTGGTGCCCCATGCTGCTGGAACAACATGTCAGAATTTATGTTTAATAAATGGCGCAACTCGTTTCTTAAGAAATTTATATACACTTCTCTATTTAATGGTCTAAGTTTTTTAAGTACTGATAGTCGGGTTCAAGAATTTTTCAAACAAGATCCATTCTAGATTTTAGTGTCATCATTTAAGTGTCAGTATTTAAAAGTGTTACAATAAATTACAAGTGCTAGAAATAGCCACAGCTCATGCCGACGAGTCGACTCTAGACGTTAGTAAAAAACATATTAAGTGTGCTGCATGAATTGCAGCTATTTTAAAACATACATTTTGCGTCTGTAAACCTATACGATGGCACGAGACACTTATCGAAATAGTCTGACGCTCATTGCAGAACAGTTACACAGCCATTTCGTGGAGCCCGGTATTGCGCTAGCGAACTAGTATTATCTAAGTATTTATTTGACCGACTCATTGACTGAGAAACCACAACGTGTATGTATATGTTACGTAATTTCCTAAATTTCGTTTCTAATTACATCGGGAAATTTTTGCGTTTTCATTAAAAAACAAATTAAAAGATTATTAGCTCCTAATAATACTAATAATTATGTAACATAAAAGGTAAGATTTACCAGTATCACATTCCATACAAAAATACCAATATCAATGTTAAATAGCTTATTTAAGTGGAAAAAATCTAAATATCTCCCTTTAAAAGGAGGGAGGTGCATCTTATGACTTCTCATATAGTCTAGTAATATCAGGGGCTATACTTTCAATGTAAAATAGCCACAAAAAAGGTCAAGATACGAGAGGCTTCCTCTTAAGACTTGTAAGATTATATAAACGCAAGATCTGTAAATTAAAATTCTTTGGATTGTTATCTGTGAGAACATAGCAACGTAAACATTGTTCCTAATTGTCATAAAAACCCCAATGTAACTTGTTCCTTCGTAAGATACACTTACAGATTTGTTCAATGCTGATAAATAAATATGGTTTTTGTTTGCAACATTGAACATAAGAGACGTATCTTTATGGTAGCTTTTTATTCAAGATTTCCTACCCAATAACATTACAAGCCTTTGTGATGTTGCTGACAAACCACCCTGTATATTTGAACATGTGTAAAGTAAATATATCTTTGATCAAAGTGTAATTTGTTTTAAATACAATTACCACAATTAACATCACAGTGCATATTAATTCTAAATCTAAAGTCCTTTAAATGAATATTTAACACAATACATAAATACAATTGATAAAATAAAGCTCATTTATTAATTACAAAGAGATAATGCTACAATGTAAGCGTGACGATGTGTTATTGGTTATATTAAACCAAATGAATTATTACTGTTAACTTCATGTTCATAGAAGTGCAACCACGTATTTCAAACCAAAACAGTGTGATTAAGTCACGTGCACCATTTCTGCAAATATTTCCATATTGCGCTTTTAGTAACCGTAACACCCCCAGTATCAATAATTCAGATAGAGGGTTTACCGTATATCAGCGGTATTCAATTTTCGCTGGTGTGCGTATCTCTGAAAAACTTTTCATTAATGGTTTCATCAAAACTATTCAGCTTTTTGCTCTGAAAATATTTCTAAATATCACTAGTAAGTATACTATTACTGCGATTTCTTTTACTCGTTGTATAAAAGCAGAATAGAAACAAACGTACTTTATTTTCTTGTCTAGCTAAGTGACATAAAAAATTAAATCTTAGAAACATGTACAAAAATTTGCTAAACATCAAGTAATGAAAAGTCAGAAACTCTATATCAATGGCGGAATCTTGAAGGACTGAACAGTAAATATCTTAAGCTTCGAAACGTAAGTCAATGAATATTAAATAGTAAAATTTAAAAGCACCGAATATGAAATTGCTGGGTCTCAAAACTTCATAGCCGAAAACATGTTTATCTCAGGTGCTAGATCTCAAATGTAAAAAGTAACATAACATCAAATCACTTATAATGTCAAATCTCTTTGAACTGACGAATATGATATCTATATCCATGCTCGTGTAGCTAAAGATAAGTGCTATATAACTTTAGTATATGAGGTACAACTTGAAAAAATGTTATACATTATATTACATTGAATTACATTATATTACATTACATTACATTACATTATATTACATTATATTACATTACATTACATTATATTACATTATATTACATTATATTACATTATATTACATTATATTACATTATATTACATTATATTACATTATATTACATTACATTACATTGAATTACATTATATTACATTACACTACATTACATTACATTATATTACGTTATATTACATTATATTAAATTATATTACGTTATATTACATTTTATTACATTATATTACATTACGTTACTTACTTTACGTCACGGTTTCATGCTGACGGCGATGACTAATGTAATTGAAATGTAATCTTGTGCTGAAAATGATATTTAGTACTTTCCATTACATTGATGTGGATCGTTGATGTCAGAATTCATCAATTCTTTACTGAAATGAAAGTATGTATCCATCTACGATCATTTTTTTCACACTTTTCATGTTAAATATGATATTTTTAGAATAACATAAAAACTGTACTACCCCACTTCACGATCTTGAACACTCCAGCTTTATGCAGGTATTTCACTTGCCTACTTGTAGTGTTATTGTAATTTCTCACTTTTATGAAGCAAGTCTCCGATTTCGTTTTCGTTTGTAGCACAATGTACCAACTTTGACGTACTGTAACTTTTAAAGACCTGAAAACACCTGTCCCATAATTTTCTTAATTAATTTATAACAGTCTACGCTAATAACTTTCGCGGAAAAAAGACGAAAACTAAGCGATGAGTCTATAGGGATAACCGCTAATTAAACCAATTCTCTTTGTCGGCGACCGCCGGACGCGTTCTGTATCGGCAAACTGTTTCAAGGGGATATATGCAACCTTATCAAATATATGCACATATATAAATACTTCAGAAAAATGCATTAAAAAGATATCACTTGTGGTAATTTGTTTTTCAAACATTTGTTAGATCGCTTCCAAATGGAATTCGTACTACTATCTCCTAATTATTTCCTAGCCAAAAATGGAATGTGCTAGATATTTTGATCGTATATAAATAGAGGAGGTTGCTGGAAAATATTGGTATGAAGGAGGTTTAAAGAAAGGGTAGGGTTTGTTTTTAGTTCTAACATTTTAATCCATCGACTTCTTTAGGATAGACGCTATATTGTTCGTTTGTTGGCCAGAACATTACGTTTACGTATTGTTACGGTTTTGTAAACCAACATTAAATGTCCTTTCTTCTACTTGTATGATTTATGGCACAGAAGGAAAAAATAAGATTTTTCTCTGACAAACATATAGGATTTAAAGAGTCGGTTCGAAGACATTTCATCAGTCACATAAACGATGGGAGTATTGTACAAGATTCTAAGGAGGTAAAGAGAGGAGAGTTTACTTACTGCAAAGTATGCCCAAACACGACTTCTTGCTCGCTGTTGGAAGTAGTGCATTAAGATCAAGGAAGAAGGCATCATTGGTCAAGGACATTTTAAAATAAATCAATGATTCAAACAATCTAACGATCAATAAATCAGTGTAAAAGTATGCATCTAATACGGTCAGGAAGTTATTATTTTGTGATGATTGTCGTCTGTCGAGGTCAGAATCAAAATAGCTATGTCACTGATTATTCCTTTAGTTTGGTTTATTCCGGACCATTTGATTTTATTGAACTGCAGTTTCCAATAACAGGGTATAGTTCTTTTCTTGTGATCAACTCGTTGCTGCTATTGAGAGCGAAAAACGCAAACTTGAAAAAGACCAGTTGCATGTACACTGAGTGCTAAGATCTTATTTCTGCAAAATTTACTCTAGAAAAGATGGACCATACAAGCTTTTTGGATTCTAAAAGACATTATAATGGAATATTTAAAAAGAACATCCAGCAGAACAAAGTTAAAGTATCTGAGTATATGTTTAGAGTTTTGTGCAAAATCTGAAGTGGAACGTCAAATTTGTTACAGAGATTTCTGTGTCTGAAAAGTTATATGAAGAACAGCTTGAAATGTCCAATGTAAGAAACTTGACCAGATTTCTTGATGAGGACAAGCAAGAATATTAGAATAATATTAAACCTATTGCAAATGCCCCCTAAGCAGCAGTTTTAGTCATCGCTACTATCAGCAACTACCGGTAGAAGTTTTTGCCGCTAGTCATAAGCACGTAATTGCTGCGGTTTTATTACATGCCTGGAACCAAAATGACGAACAATTTCTGGGTAGCAGATACGTTGCAGTAACCTATTTGTAACTTGTCCAAATACGTTTCGGTTACGTAGCGTTCCGGTTACGGTCCGACTACGTAGTGAGAACGTGGCGGCGTAGTAATTGCTACTTTTGTGGAACTTGTGTGTGTGGTTTAAAGTTTTTGGCATTAGCTTATGCTATACAGCCAGACTAGTTGTGGAACTTCTTTTCTCTTTAATACATCATGTCGTTTGGTTGCTCTCTCTTACTGTTACAACTTGCAACAAATATTCTATCATTTTCTATACTAATGCTGCGATCATGCCACAAAATGGATTACTATTTTATTTGTAATACGTACTTAATAACACAAAGAGCGATGAAATGTTTGATAATTTTGTCATTTCAGTATACCAAAATTATTAACCATTGCAACTTTTTTGTTAATGTGGAGGCGTAGTAATTGCTACTTTTGTGGAACTTCTTTTCTCTTTCACACATCATATAGCGTGTTAGTTCAGTATACCGAAATTATAAACCATCGCAACTTTTCTGTTAAATGTGATGATAGATCGAATCGATGAGATAAATAGATCGAAAAATAACAACGCACCTTTTTTAAATATATTTCTTAATAAAAAATATCTTGAATAAAAATACTTGTAAGTTGATACAATGATAGAAACCATTTTAATATTATTCCTAAGGTACAATAGTAAAACATCTATTAGCAGTCATAACATATTGCAAATTGATTCATAACCTTCAACATTTTACAAGTAAATATGGAGTAGTTTTCGAGAAATCACTTTTAAGTAGTATTCACTGTAAAATGCGTGTCTAAAGTTTGTGTCATTTAATTACCAATAGCGGGAACTACACAAAAACCTACTTCAAGGTTGTTGTTACCATGAAGTATAAAATAAGTTCTGGAACTTATCTGGAACTTTTAAGTGACTCTTACGATAAAACGGCGTCAACGTTTTCATAACCACCTTACAGTTGGTAAAGTTCTCATTGTAACTTTAAAAACATTTATGTTTAACCTCACATTTAGCCATGGACATAAACATTATATTTTTTATATTGCTACGTACTAATTAGCTATGGCGTATTTTAAGGTTAGCAAAGAAAAAAGGGAAATATACTTCACGCTTGTTCCCTATAAACAGGAGCAAAATAATATTTTGTATTGGCCCCAACTACTATCAGTGCAAAAACACAATTAATTTAAAAATCCCAAACTGAACTACAGTAGATATGCTTCTATTCCGCAATCCAACTATCAATCAAATGGTGTGTTTGTGGCGCCGATAGAAATATCTGCCCATAGCGGTCATCATTATTTGGATCAATTAGACCAATTTATCAGCTAATCTAATAGTCTCTCAAATGGTGATTTTATAGCGCAGACCGAAATGTTTGACCACATCAACCATATTGATACGGATTGCCTAATAGAAGTTATTGTGACTTCGTTGTAATTTTGAATAGTAACTGGAACTTTGTAGTAATTCTGATGCAAAACAAATAGTAAAAATCACTTTAAAGTGATTCACCTGGGTAGCAAATTGAAAGTTTTACTTTCAATGCTACTGTAAACTTCCGTTACTTTAACGGTTAAGCAATGGTTTCAGACAGATGCACGGTGGGACAGATTACACATCTAGAAGGAAAAAATTAAAACATGACAAAATAAAAAATAATAATTTCTCACAGTTAATACTTAGCAATATTTATACTATTTTCATCTATAGTAGACATATACAGAGTGTCCAATAGCTACTATGAAGTACCACGTTACAGTTCTTCTACTACCAGATGTTGAAAATGTTCTTGGAGATACTTTATTAAAAACTATGCCCAGAGATGTGCTCAGGCTCTTGAGGAACACTTGCGTGTCAATGATTTGAAATTAAAAAAGTCATGGCTTGTCGTGGCTTATACGGAATAGGTAATAGCCTAGGAGATTTATAGGGTTTTTTGTATTTTGTTGCTTAGGTTAGTGTTATTTTGACAGATTTATTTTTAAATATTCGCCTCGTCTCTTTGTCCAACAGCTTGCAAAGATATCTGAGTGGCTGCGCTTAGTTCTTCTAGCGTCTGATCTTCCACAGGAGATTTCAAAAGCTTTCGTCATGTATACGGACACCACTCTCTTCATAACTTTGTCGAGGTCTTCCAACACCTGACACAGAAAGGGTCGGCACTTCTTTTTCTTTTATGATTGCAAAGATATTTTCAGGAAAAATAAATTATTTCTCAAACGAATCTTTATAGTTTTCAAGAAACCTAGATTTCATACGCCTGCATTGTTTCCACTATTTTTATAAAATCTGATTTAAAAGCACTAATTCGTTTTTTAATCTTAGATACAACTTCTTTAGTACTTCCTTGCAAACCACATTTCTCTGTAATATAATCATATACAAATGCAAATACAGCGTTTACAGGCCTACCAGGCCAGGCCAATTACTTTGTTAGTTGTTTCCATTTCTTCCTGTCTCTTGCAATTGTCTACCAGTTTATTATGCTCTTTTCCACTAAGTCTCTTGGACTGCTTCCCACCATTGTCTTCGTGGCCTGCCTCTTTTCCTTTTTCTTTCAGGTTTTTTCCGTGCTATGTTTTTGACTGATCAGTTTTCTTCTATTCTTTCAAGGTGTCCCAACCACTGCAGTTTTCAAAATTTGATAACTTGAGTTACCGTTGGCTCTTTGTACATTATAACGTTGAAATTCACAACCCATTATTTGTTTGATGGTCACTGTTTAAAACCAAGCTTCTCCGTTGTTTGGTTGTCACTGGTTTTCCCTTTCTTTCGGTTTATCGTGAAGTGGCTCCTGCGCGGTTGAGCTCCCTGCTCAATAGTAGAGTGAAGTAACAAAATGGCTGGTTTTTGGTACTAGAAGTTGAATGGGCGAGATATATTAGAAATTGGTTTTAAATATTAATTCGCTTTAGCGGAATAAATCTCACATTCAACAGAACGATCGCTTGATTATTTATATGCGATCAATCGTCAAATTGGACGGATTACGTTCTGGTGCTAACCATTTTAGGTAACTTCTGTTCGTTAAAACCTCGTTGCGCTAAAATCTTACAAATGTCTTTATTTTTAGGTAATATTTCCCTAGTAGTCACCTTGAGGGAATTGTTTTGTAAAAGACCTTTCAGTTTATAGAAAGGTAAAACTCTTCAAATATTTAAAATTAATACAATATACAGGGTGATTTTTTTTGAAGGTCTTTTTTTTTCTTTTTTTTGGGTTTTGTTGTTCGTTGTCGTATTTGTGTTCCTGCTCCCTGATCGTGGGTTTCATTTAGAAGGTCCTTCCCCTTTGGGTCCGTACCTACATCTATACAGGTATCGTGACGGAATTAAACGACAAACATCGAAGGGTGAAGTAATAACCCCTAAGCAGGGTTTTAAACATACATCCGTGGATCTTCGAATGGTGGGACGTTTGTGAAAATTTGTATGTATTATATGTCTGTGTTTTAGTTATATATATCTATATTTATTTAATGTATTTACAATTTCGTCATGCATGTTAATTTTAAGAAACAACAATTCATTCATGCATGTTAATGTTAAGAAACGAGATCCCGACTAGTGGAATTGTAGGGTAGATTTAAGTACAACCAACTGTGATACAGATCACCATTCACCTTCTTTTTTCTCTCTATTAAGCATTAAAATTGCATTTAAAGTTAACTTTTAAAATCTGCCAATAGTTTAAATAAAGCCCTACTTAGAAAGTTTACATTTCACTACGTGTGTTTTATTTATTTATTATTCATTTGTTTGTGTGATTTTAATATTGCTTTTCAGTTCATCATTTGTAAGTATATATGTACGGTACGGCCAAAATTGTGGAAGTTGCCCATATTTTAGTAGAAGATCTATTTCTTCGTTTGCCTGATAAGCTTGAAGCTTTAGTAATAAGCATTGTTTTTAAACGAAGTGGCGCTTGTTTTTTATCTTTTATATTTTGTATTACCCCGCCCCTCTCCGACTTATTGGGGGCTAGCTGGCAAAACTAAAGCAGTGTTATTTGGATCAAGCTGATACTTCCAGCACAGCTACATTTTGGTTGGTTAAGTATTTCTTTATATAAAAATAGCCTTTGTGTTTCTGTAGGTTATAACATGTCGTAAATCTCGGCGTTTGATCGTCTGTGCCATGTACCACTTATTTTCTTTTCACCAAATATTCTGGGTAATAATTTCCGTTCCCATATCTCAAGTTGCTGTTGAGTTTTCTTCGTCATGTTCCAGGCTTCGCACCCATACAGCAGGGCAGGCCTTAATGTGGTCTTGTAGATTCTTAATTTTGTAGCACGAGAGATGTTTTTTGATTTGATTATTCTGTGAAGTCCATCAGCACATCTATTACTTTTGGCAATTCTTAGGTTTATTTCTGTCTCCTTCTTACATTTGTTGTCTAAGCACACCCAAATACATGTACTCTGCTACTTATTCGAATTCACAAAACTCTTCATTCCCAATCTCTATTTTTAAGTTTCTTTTACTGCTCTCATTTTTTTCCCTTTTTCCCAACTTCCATGTATTTACTTTTGCCCTCATTAATTTCCAAAGAGGATTTATTATTAATTAAAAAAGAAGATAAGCAAGAAAGGGATGCTATGGTGCAATATTCACGCATCAATAATTTACGAGTGTTTGGCGTACCAGAAATTAAAGACGAAAACACCGACGATGTAGTGATAAACATGTGTCACGAAAAGTTGGGATTAAACATTACACCAGCAATGATAGATTGCAGCCATAGACTTCCCAATAAAGAAGGTCGTCATAAACCCATAATTATAAAATTCGTTAGTAGAAATATTAAAAACATGGTATTTAACAAAAAAAAAGCTACTTAAAGGTACTAATATTACTATCAAGGAAGATCTCACTAAATTAAGGGTGCAGCTACTAAGAAATGCTGCAAATAAATATGGTATTAAAAACGTTTGGTCTAACAATGGAAAAATACTCGCTAAGAACGGGAAAAATATTAAACGTATCAATACGACTGATGATTTGTAATCTATTGCAGCTATCGGCATTTTGGAATACTTACATATCTTTTCGTTGAAAAAGTTTTGGTTTATAGTTTATAGATAATAAGTTTTTGTTTGTTTACATTTATATTATCATTTGCAACTTTTGTTTATCAATACAAATAATTTGTTTCAAATATATAATTAATATTACTGACATTATTATAATTAATATTGTTCAGGAGGTAAATCTAAGGAATTGATTATTAATTTGGGGTTTATTTTCAAATTTAAAAGTATATACTAGGTAGTGTAATTTGTATTTATCTACTATTTTCTATTAATTTTGATGTGGTTTTGATTAAATTATCATTTACAATTTATAATTATTTTCTCATTTTAAAGTAGATAGGTAGTCGCAATTTTTATATTTGTCTACTAATTTAGATTAATTTTGACGTGGGTTTGATTAAAAGATTATTTACAATTTATAATTATTTTAATTTAACAAACAAGGTGTTTAAAACTAAACATAAAATTTAACTTTCTTAATTTCTTTCAAAAAATAATGTAACATTAAAAGGTTAATAATTTCTATTAATGTAAATGTTTTAATATCACAGATTTATAAAAATAATTATAATTTGTATATAAACAAAGGGAATTTTCAAATAAATTATTAGTAACGTATACTGATCAATCAATTATTATCTCCTTTAGAATCTGATACCAAGCGGTATTGATTACCTAAGGAGGTAAAAATAACAGTCACCCTTATGAAGAAGTGGTGACCACAGAAAGGTCGTAGTACCAATCTGCTTTAACGTAAAATCTACCAAGAGATTTTACACAAGGAAAGGTATACCCACAAGTAGTTTTGCTTCAAATTTATGATTATTATTACTGCTAGTTATTTGATTAAATTAGTTTAGTGTTAGTTGTATCAGATTTTGGGATTTTTTATTAATTATTTTGCTAATAGCTGTTTTGCTATTAATACAGCTATTGTATAGTTACATTCTTATTGATTTTGTTATTATTGTTACTACATTTTGTTTGCTTTTAGGTGAACAGACATGAAAATAGGACATTTAAACGTTCGATCACTTTTTACGGGTTTCAATAATTTGGCCAATTTAATCAATTATCACCAATTCGACGTTTTTTCTGTTACCGAGACCTGGTTATCAGCTGACGTGCTTTCAGAGGCAATTCATATACCAGGATACCAGTTTTTTCGCAAAGATAGAGATGGTAGAGCCGGTGGAGTTGGAGTGTATGTGAGAACAGATTTTAATTGTGAAGAGTTATCTTTCGATTTTCCTATTTCAGCATCCTTTGAGTACGTATTTATTAAAATAAAATTACATTCGCAAAACCTTGTTGTTGGCACAATATACAGACCACACAAAACAAATGTAAATGATTTTATAACTAGTCTTGATGACTTAGTATCCTCTATAATACCAACTATTGATCACTTCGTATGCTTAGGTGATTTTAATAATTTAGATTTTTTTAATGTAGATAATCCTGTAAGTTCATGTTTGAATGCATATGACTTAGAACAGATAATAAACGAACCTACTAGAATCACAAGAACTGTTAGTAATCTTTTAGATCCGATCTTTGTAAGCACTGAATCGGTAATTAGTTGTTCTGGTACAATTAATGCAGATGAAATATCTGATCATGAAGCTACTTTTTGTGATTTAAAAATTTTGTTATATAAACATAAATCCAAAATTATTCAAACTAGATGTTTTCGTAACTTTAATCACGACTCATTTTTAACTGATTTACAATCTTTACCTTGGCATATTTTCCTTCGAGAACCCGATGTTGATAACAAAGTCTCCATTCTCATGTCCTTTATTTTATCGGTTTTTGACTTGCATGCCCCTGTAAGGCATGTGAAAACCGAGAGCACCTTGGCTGACCAATAACCTAAAGGTAATTATGAGGGAGCGTGACAGCGCCTTGAGAAAATACAAATGTACTAAATCCGCCTCTGACTGGATCAGGTATAAGGAATTGAGAAATTTCACTGTAGCTTCTTTACGTCGTGAAAAAAGAGCATATCTTACTACTATTACGCAGCACAAAGATACTCAGAAATTATGGACTGCTTTGACTGATCTTAATATAAGATTCAATAATAGCCGTGACACTCCTTACACTTTATCTGATCCAAATTCAATTGGGAATTATTTTAGTT
Source organism: Agrypnus murinus (assembly GCA_929113105.1). Lineage (NCBI taxonomy): Eukaryota > Metazoa > Arthropoda > Insecta > Coleoptera > Elateridae > Agrypnus > Agrypnus murinus. Next base: position 26,424,275 of record OV816023.1, on the reverse strand, counting down.
CATTTGTTCAGTCTACATCAAACAATTGCAATAGTAAAATTCAATATTATTTAAATAATCAAAATGTAACATCGCAAACCTTCAAGTTTCCTTTAACTACAGTAGAAGAAGTTCATAAAATACTATCCAGTTTGAAATCGAATGCACTTGGTGCTGATAATATTTCTCTAGTGATGTTAAAGTATTGTAGTCCGTTTATAGATAAATTTATAACGCATATAATTAACTGTTGCTTAGAATCAAATTATTTCCCTTTAGCTTGGAAAGGTGCTATAGGCCTTCCCTTGCCTAAAACTACAAATCCTATATCATTCTCTGATTTACGTATAATTAGTATACTACCCTGTATTTCCAAAATATTTGAAAAAATTTTATACAAACAGATCTATTATTTTTTCAATGAGCACTCGTTATTACCTGATTGTCAGACCGGCTTCAGGGGTGGATATGGTACTGTTGATGCTCTAGCTACTGTCATGAACGATATCGTCAATGCAATTGATAAAAAACAGGTTACTGCTTTAATACTACTCGATTTCTCAAAAGCATTTGATACTATTAATCATGATCTCGCTTGTGCCAAATTACGTTGGTATGGTTTCGAAGTTAGTGCTGTTGATTTAATAAAATCTTATTTATCAGAAAGAACTTTAATAATTAAAAGTAATAATCAATATTCTAATTCTTTTTCTATCACTTCTGGTGTGCCGCAAGGCTCAATTTTAGGACCCCTACTGTTTATTATTTATACTGCGGACATTTTAAAATCCTTAAAATTTTGTAAAATTCAAGCATACGCTGACGACACACAAGTTCTTAAATCTTTTTACTTCTCTAATAGAGCACGGGCCTACGAAGAAATCAATAGTGATCTTAATACAATTCATCAACTGTCTTTGGAGCATAACTTAAAACTAAATAGCAGCAAATCGCATTTACTATTTTTTGGGAATAAAAATCAAATTACAACTGTCAAGAGTGATCACCAAATATGCATAAACAACCAACTGTTAGCAATTACTGATTCTGCAAAAAACTTAGGTTTAATTTTTGATAGTAACTTACGGTTTAAACAACATGTTTGTAAATTACTTCAAAAAGCTTATTCATCTCTGAAGCTACTGTATGACAACAAAAATATTTTAACTTTTAGTCAAAGGAAAATGTTATGCGAAACTTTAGTTTTGAGTCACTTTAATTACTGCAATCTTGTTTATGGTCCCTGTCTTGATGCTAGTGATAAATATCGGAGTCAAAAAATACAGAACTGGTGTTGCCGTTTTATTTTTAAGTTGCGCCGTTATGATCATACTTCACATAAAATTAAGGAATTAGGATGGTTGAATATGGAAAATCGTTGGAAGTGCCAGTTGGGATCGTTCACACATGCTCTACTTACATCGAAGTCTTCTACGCCTCTTAGCTCTGAGCTGGTACCTCGTTCGTATGTGCACTCAGTGGGTACTCGCTATAACTACACGCTTACCATTCCACATCATACATCTACCTTGTTTCATCGAGGTTTTGTCTACAACGCAGTAAAACTTTATAATACACTGCCAGCAGATATTAAGAACTATACTTTAAAACAATTCAAACGCTATTTAAGAAACTATTTTTTCCATTTACAATAAATCCTTGTGTCTAATTTCATCTCCGTTTTACCTACTAGAATTGAATACACATTATGCAACTTTAATGTTGGAAAAATATTTTAAATTATCAGTTTTCTGTAGGGTCTATTGGTTAAATAGACTTTGGCTAGATTTCGCCAGTAGTCCCTACACTTACTTCACACACAGTAATTAATTTACCTTTCCTACTTTAATTATTTGAATTTAATTTTTGTAATATTTAATTTTCTTTTGGAAATTTTGTAAATTTATTTTTGTTACTGTCCAATAAAGGCGATTTATTATTATTATTATTTGCTTAGCTGTCAATACTAGTTTTTTTCTTGATCTAGCAATTAGGAGAATGTCATCTGCGTAGGCAAGACATTGGTGACTTCTATTGAAAAGATCTCCTTTTCTGTTTATACCGCTGTTTCTAATTATCAGCTCTAGTACTACGTTAAAAAGGAGTGTTGATAGAGGTCTCCCTGTCGTACTCCCCTTTTCACTCGGTATCTTTCTGATGTAAAACCATTGGCCCTAACTGAGCATGTGGCATTGTTGATTGTCATTCTAACGAGTCTTATTAACTGTCTTGGGACGTCCTGGGTTCTTAGAGCCTCAAATAGTTTTTCCTATTTACTGAGTCGTATGCACCCTTAAAATCAATAAATAGCATATGTGCCTAGATTTCATATTTGGTCCATCGTAGACCTGTTCTGTCTGAAACCTGCTTGGTATTATCCAAGTGTAGGTTCCACGTAGGCTTCCAGCCTTCCCTTGATAAAAGTCGCTACTATCTTGTACGCGGTATCCATTAGAGCTATTACTCTGTAGTTATTGCAGTCAGACCGTTCCCCTTTTGTAAAAATTGGTATTATGACTGCCTTATTCCATTGTTCGGGCATTGTTTCCGTGTTCCAGGCTTCCTTTATTAAGTCGTATAATTTGCTTATTACGACATCGCCGCCGTACTTTAGGATTTCCCCTGTCACGCCATTTTCACCCGGACTTTTATTGTTTTTCATATTGTGTACTATTTGTTCTATTTTGGTTTTTAAAGGCTCTTCCTCTTCATCAATCTGTTGTTGTTCTTCTAGGGATACTTCATTCTCAGTTTCCTCTCCTCCTCCTGCGTTTAGTAGCTCTTCGAAATGTTGTTTCCACCGTCTATTAATGTCTTCTGTATTACCTAGCAGCTCTTTGTTTTTATCCTTCAAGTATAGTTGCCTTCCTTGATATCCAGTTCTAATGTTCTTCACATTTTTATAAAAGTTATTTATTTCTCTATTTTTCTACTTTTCTTCTATGGACTTTTTCTTCCATGTGTTTCCGCTTTTTTGTTCTACATATTTGTTTTACCCTTCTTTTTTGATCGTTATATCTGTGTATATCTTCCTCAGTTTGTGTTGTTAGGAATTTTAGCCATAGTTTGCTTTTCTCATTCAAATTACTTATCCAGTAATTTCTCTTGTGACTTCTTCTTCTCGTTAAATTCTTCCTAGTTACATCCTGAATGACTTCTGCAATTTTTCCCCAACTTTGTTCAGTGCCTTCGTTTTGCACCTGATATCCACTAAGGCTCTCTCCAATACTGTTTCTGTAGCCTTCAGTTATTTCTGTGTTCTGAAGGTAGTCCATATTGTATTTTACTTCATTTCCATTTTTTACTTTCTTTTTTTTTTGTTCATTCGTTATTTTTAGATTTGCTATTACCAAGAAGTGGTCCGAGTCAGCTACCGCACCTCTATAGGTTCTGATGTTGGTGATCTTTTTCGCGGTGTTCTCTTTTATTAATATATGGTCTAGCTGATTTGATTCGTTGCTCCCTGGTATTCTCTATAATATAATCATATTATGTTTGAATATTCGTGTTTTACGTATAAGCATTTCACATAGTCCAGCATTTCTTGGCTACTGACACTTGCAGGTAAGAATTTCAAATTTTTTCTTTTTAGTTTTACAAGCTGGCCCTCTGTGATGTGGCAGGAACTTGCAGTACTACTTTAAAGTATTAAAAACTTTAAAGTAGCTTTGGGCAAGTTACTACTATAATCATAGTACCACTTTGAAGTTGCAACAACTTTAAAGTAATTATACTAGGTAGCAATACTTTAAAAGTTACTCAGAAGTAATGGAACTACAAAGTTCCAATAAATAGTAGAAACAACTACATAATTACTAAAATATTCCAAACTGAAGTAATTAAACCTATAAAGTCATAAAGTTAGTTGTAGTTAAGTAACAACTACACAATCAAAGTTTCGATATCAGTTACTGCTACTTAGATGATGGTTGGGGGTGCAAAAGATTATAATGAAGAAAATGACGAGCCTGGCTATGAATAATATTTGTTTTGTAAATGATCTGTTTAATAAAATCAACATCAAAGTGCGAAGTTAATTCCTTGAATTATTCTAAAATAGAGAGGCCATTTTTATAAAATTCTAAAATTAAGTGTTTATTAGGTAGGTGTATATCTTTTGTTTAGCTCTATACATGAAAATGAAGGATGTGTTAGCAACCTATAGAACATTTACCTTTAAATTGTTCTGAAATGACTGAATTGTGAATCAAATCGTAAACTCAAATCGGGTGGAAATTATAAATAGCTCTATTTTCAGTTTCAGCGATATTACGAAAAACTACATTACAGTTTGTAATTTATCGATCACTCACAACTTGCAATAATATGATGTGGTAAAAGAATGATTCTATCATATTTATTTATAAATAAATTGCAGTAGACCTATTTATAATAAAAATGGCAATTGGCAGGTTTGACCTTTAATATTTTTAAATAATCAGGAAGTATTGGTGAATATATTTCTCTTACATTATTCAGAATATACTCTCTTATAATAATCCATCATTGTTATTTCCATTAGCGTTGGTTTGAAAAAGGCGATTTTCCTTGACAAATAATTATTTAACTTCCAACGCCCTTTTGACGGGTCACTACTATTTTACGAAATTGATGAATGAAAATTTTCTGCTTTCTCTATTTAAACATGCAAAAAATATATTTAGGGGATAATTTATATAAAAATTGGAAGCGGAATAAACGTGTACAAATCAAACTTTTATGTTGATTGAATTAATCAATATTACATTAAGGACACCAACTGCTCATTTTTGACAGTTGAAAACAGCAAACAATGTCTTTTAGTATATCGACTGTGGTTACTATTTAATAACAAATCAGGATCGTGGCAAAGCGAATATCGTCACGGTCTTTTGTGCTAGTTAGTTATAACAATGTTTTAACCACCAAGTAAACGGAAGCTAAACAATACAGAGTATCCTTCCGTGACTGTAAGGGGTTAAAACATTGTTAAATCAAAGCATTGTAGAGTCAGATGGCCAGCCAACCGAGCGCAGCGATTGGGACACGCACACACACCTGTCTACGTGAATATCTATGGCTTGGTGGGAAACAAGGGCACTGATTAATAAATATCCCTACAGATACGTTATATTTCATATTTTACGTAATACAAAGAATTTTATTCGATTTGTGTAATTTTATAAACAGTTGACTAAACGTCCGCCGGTGGAACCACTATTTTGAAATTTCGTCGTACAAGGGATTTCGTATATTTAAATGCACTACCCCGCTGAAAATCGTTTTAATTCAATTTAATGCGACGGAACGATGTTGAAAAACTGAACAAGACCGCCGAACGGCGGATTTTGAAAAATTATACACATACATCCGCCGAAATTCAAGATTCTTCAAGTAAACAAATACAGACAGACCTTAAGATGCGGCTTCCTAGGACAGTCGGTCGGCGGAAACTGAAACCGACCGATATCTGCAGAAATTGAACGCGAATAACTAAATGTAGGTGGTTTCCTAAAGTCCGCTACCGTCAGTCGCGTAAAATTCCGCTATGTTTGTCAATTTTGTCGTTGGTTCTGTTCGTTCGAAGGTAGTAATGTGACGTATGGGCTTACGTTTTTCATGTAAAATTAGTCAAAGATTTTCGTTTAATAAAGACAATTAGTAAATTAATTTGGTGAAATAGTATCCTGCTGTTGAATATGCAAATTAAAAATCTAAAAAGATCTAATTGTTAAAAATCTTTCTGTAGGAAACTACCTACGCCACAAAATCGCTGCGGTTTCGGTTTCCACCTTGCTTTCTTTCGTACAGCTTTCGCTTCGGTCGATGTCAGTTTACGCCGACCGATTGTCCTAGGAAACCGCAGCTTTACCGATGTTTCATACCTTCACTTATTTTAGAAAGGTGGATTTAGTCATAAAAGTTTCGCAAAAAGAAGAAATAAGAAAAACAAAATAACAAAGGGTATTTTTTTAAAAAGTACCTAACATAATCTGTTTGAGTAAACGTAAAACACGAATACTTGTGTAACTAGATAGTATCTATAATTATTTCAGTCATGGGAGGCTATGGATTGTATAATTATTTATTTGCAAGATTGGTAATAGTTTTTGAAGCAACTGTTTAACGTTTTGAAGTTTAATCTTGAGAGTTTTGAATTTGAATGTTAAAATGTAACATAAAGTAATGAAAATTCTATGATACAATTGGCAAGCATTATACTATGTAAAAGTATAGATAGTGTTGTGTAATTATAATATTGTTACACTTCAATATTAACCTTCAATTCAAAACTGTCAAGCTTAAACTTCAAAAACATGAAACAATTGCTTTAAAAACTATTACCATTCTGCAGATAAATAATTTTACAATCCATAGCCCCCCCCCCTGAAATCGATAGGGTATTGTGTCGACTAGTAGGATTTGATATCTGGTTCTCCAATTAATAAAACAGAATTATTTAAGCTTAGCTAAATAACAAAACTTTATTTGTTCCTGTGGCGTACTTACAAATTTTTCTCGAGGGGGGGGGGGGTGTTAAACTCTATAAAAATCCGAATCAATATACTTAGATTTTCACATAACTTAGATTTTGATATAAATGACCTGGACTATTAAAAAAATCGGGTGTGGCTCCATCCCGTTAAATCTTCAATTGTTCTACATTTTCCCTAATTGAATGGTAAAGTCCATCAGAATAACTCACTGGCATATTTGTAGGGGGGGGGGGTAACGGAATGGAGCCACCCCCGATTTTTTTAGAATATTTCAGGTCAGTTATGTCAAAATCTACTAAAATCTACAAAAATTTCATTTATAATTAATCATATAATATATGTTTTTCGTGGGTAAGTAATCGCAATTGTACACCATTATATTTAGTTCCTTTTTCTGTTAATCGCTGTCACTTTTAGTTTCCACTTCACTATTATCATCATTATTATTATTGTCGTCATCATCACTATTAATATCATTTTTAATATTTATAATAATTGGTTCGATATCATCCAACAAATTGTCAATTTCCCGCATTTTTTTCTGTTGCTATTATATGGTTTACGTAGTTTTTCAATTTCTCTGGCGTAACGACCTGCTATGCTGCTGTAATTGAATTTCGTATTTTAGCTTCTTTAAAATTCGCGTTGCGTCCAGCTATATACTACCGATACTACCTTTCCACTTCACTCCAAACCATTTATATCGGATTGAGTTCAAAGTGATAGGGTGGGATCCTTAGAATCTTCCCATTGACTTTTTGGAAATATTTTCTATAATGTACCTGTCATATCCTGCTTTGAAGGCCTTGAGTACATCAAGTACTCGCATTTTAGTTAGTCTTCTTCTTCAAAAAAATAGGTCCTTTGACAGAAGCCCTTCTTGAATATCTTTTTTTAATGTTGAACTGTTGGGAATTTGTTCTGACTTTCTGTTGTGGTAAAAGGCATTGTCCATTGGTAGTCTAGAGTATTTTTCTTTGTCAAAAACATGAACTCTGCACTATCAACAAATCCACTGTTAGATCCTGCGTGCATTAACAGGAATCGTGGGCCACGAGCTGTTAATCCTGTTGTCAGACCACAAACAAAAGCATCTCAATGAAATGTAACTGTTTTATCAAACTATTCTTTTTTCACACTGTGCCTGACATTTACCCATGATTCATCCAAATACACTATGGTGTACCCTTCTGCACGGTATTTACGAATTGTGCGTAAATAAAGATAATGCCACGAGATGATTTCTGTTTTTTTCTCCACATTTTACAAACATTAAATCCATATCGCCCAGCAAGCGATTTAGCGTGGTCCGTGAAAAATTGAGCAAAGTTCCTTCGGCATTTACAATAACTAATATGAGGTTTATTGTTGGTGGTATGTTGTCACGAAAGAATTTATTTACTCTTCTACGAATATGGCTCCTGACACCTTCACCGTACTTGTGGTCACGAGAAGTACCAATCTTTCGCTTCTTGGGCCTTGTTTTTGGAGGTGATGATATTCATGTCGCACGTGAAACAAAGAGTTTTTCGCAAACACCACTCATTTCTAATACTTTCCAAATTACACTTGATACAGTATCGTTGTTATCCTGATTAAAACTATAATTCATAATATTCATTAGCATCTGCTTCTCTGAGAGTTTCAGGGATTGTCCACGTTTCCGTTTAACAATTTCTTCCATTTTGCGGTCAAAATTCGGCGTCAAAAATAACAATAACCAAAAACAGAAAATAACAATTATTGTCATTTTCACTCAACAACAGTCATCAAGAAATAATAACAAAACAGTAACAATACATCCAAGACGTTACAAATAATCGCAACTCTAAAATGTTAACAATCTCCGAAGAACAAATAAAGGCTTCTAATAAACATATTCTGTACAATAATTACTTAAATTCCTCTTTAATTACTGAATAACTTAGAAGAATGTATTTGCACTAGATATCAACCAAAATTACAAATTCCTTACACTCATGGCAGTAATAAGAAAGTAATTTTCCAATTGCAGCAGAAGTGTATACACATAACTAATTGAATTCACGATATTTTTCTAAATTTACCTACCGCAGGGACACATGATAGGTAATAAAATTTTAAATCGAACAGTTCGTAGAAATTTCCGGAATTATTTTAAATATTGAAATAAATAATTATTGTGTGTATCAAAAGCAAATGCTCATTTAATGCACATTTTATTTTACTACGGCTACTGATTAAAGATAAGCAAATAATGTAGTATTACGTAAAATTATTAGCAAAAGAGAATTGTAAATTACATACAATTTTACGTGAAAACTTTTTCAGAACTCCTGGATTTCGTTTAGTTTAAAAGATAGACAAGGCCATCGCTCCCTGTATAAAACTGGCAACGTCTGAGCGAAATTCCCATAAAGATAGCATTGCATACCTTTAGCACGCAGAATACTCACTTTGAGACGAACTATAAACACTATTTTTAGACCTTTTTTTCGGTTCTTTGAGTTGCAACCTCTTGTTATGTTGCAATTTCCGAAGTTGTCATACTGGCTAGCTTAGGCACTTCGTTTAAAATTCATTGATCTATTTTAATTAAAATGCTGGTTGAATAGTTATCTATAAATTCTTCAAGTAGAATGAATTCATTCTCTACTTGATTTCTAGTTACTTATTCATTTTCTTCATTTGCTTGTCCATCGTTTTGAATATCTTACATTGCTGAACATTACAGAGATGCATCACTTTCTTTCTTTTTTTGAAAAAATGTTGACATGGTAAGAGCAAAGAAGTAGCACGTTGTTTCATGTTTAGTTGATAATATTTCAAATTTGCTTTAATGGTCTTGAAGTTTTATCTCTGGCGGTCGCAATTATCTTTGCTTCCCTTGTGTAGAAGCACATACATTATTCTTTGCAATATAATTGAAGAATTGCTGAATTTTTCAAAAGAATTGAACAAAATCGATTTAATACAGAATTAGCTTGAAAGATAAAATCCGCCGTTAGACGGATTTATTAGCTTTTAGAACAATATTCCGCCGTACTTGTACGGTAAGCATGAGAATCGCTAAGCCTTGCTGGACAAGTTTGAGCTTAAGACATTCCACCTTTTCTGCAGGTATTTGCAAGTAGTTACTGGATTCTGCCTTGGTTTGACGTAGTAGTCCGAAAACTAGCTGAAAATAAGGCTGCAAATAAGGATGCAGTCTACCTAATCTATTCTCTCACATAAACTCAAACAAAATCAAGTTTGTAACTTAACTGAATCTCTAACGTAACCTAACCTAACCTAATCAAATCTATAACGTAACCCAACCTACCCTCTATTCTAAGGTAATCCCTAACATAAGCTAACTTCTAACGTAAACCTCCAACCTATATCTAGTCTAATCTAACAACTAACGTATAACCTAATACCTAATTCTGATTCTAACCTAACCTAACAACTAGGCTAAGCTAAACTGCAACCTAACACCATCTTTATCGCAAATGATATGATAACCTCTAATATAATCTGGTATCTAGATGATATATTTAGCAAGAATTCAAGTAGGCCATGGTAACAGCAAAAAGTGAGAGAGAATGTTCTCTTAAATAATGTTACTTGAATGATCTGTCTTGTATTGTGAAATTTTCGAATTTTCGAGATGAATTCTAATTTAATTTTGCAATTGACAGTATAAGACAGAAGATTCAGAAATAAGTATTTTAATTTTATTTGATAATAACCAAAGTTATGAAACAACATACGCATAGTCAACGATAGGAATCCTGCAGCGGCAAGGTTTAGTTTCTTGCACCAACCTTGGCAACTGAAACTCTTTGTAGTGTAGCCAATTCATTTATGGTTTTAATTTGTCACATACGGCAACTTTCTTCATACTTGATGGATTTTTAACAAACTTGTCATCAAGGCTTCCTGGGATCAGAGACCATCCTTATTAAAATGGGCGTGGCCCGACCACACCTACTCTAGAAGTTAGAAAAAATCCCCTACTTTGCTATAGTAGTTTAAAAGTGTCTACTTCATGACACATTATAAATGCACTCCATATACCGCATGTTTCACCCGACTAGGAGTACATTGCAGCAGTCGCACCAAGTGTGTGCAAGTGTTTGCAGTTGCCGAATAAATTACCGTACCGTCTTTCTAGTTCTGTGTACTTATCTATATAATAAGGGAGCAAGTTGTTACACAATGTTGTAATGTCGTTAAAAGTTAATTGTCATTGAGTCATTGAGCCATTTCTTCTATCCCAATGTTTCTTTCTATTATTACTTTTGTAATTTGATTCTTGTTACCCTAGCGATTTGCAGGGAAGTTGTTGAAACTGTTGAAAGCAAACACTAAATCAATATTTTTATGTTGATGCATTAGAAACGATTACGTGAGTCTGCAATAACGCATCGTTTAATCACGACTATAAATCATCTGATTTTTAGTCAAAACCAAGTCAGTTTCTCACCACCATACTCAAAAGAGAACTTACCAGAACTGATGTGGAAATTGATCTTCGATATATTCTTAAAAGTTTTCTTATCAGAAAAAAGGCTAGTTTTAAAGTTATAGCTGTAACAGAGTGTGTAAGTAATAGCTATAAGATACTGAACGTACCCATATATACATTCACCACACACAAATATATGAAACGTATCATAAGAACGATGTAATAAGAACGCATATTTATTATGTACTTGTACATTACTTAATAATTAATAAAGTATTAATTCTTGATCATTCATCTAGTGTGTTAATTATTAACTACCTGGTGATAAGTGTTATAATAGCTGCTCATAGATGTAAGAACAGGCAGGGTTGTAATAATGTACAAGAGGGTGATAAAAGGAGGGTCCATCTACTGCTCCGCATGATTTGGTTTCTACAAGTAATGTGTATTACCTTATTGGACCACCATCTTTGCTCTTCATTGTCACGGCTCTGTTCGTGTTCTTATGGCTATAGGCAGATATAAATTAACAATTAGCCTTCTTTTGAAAGATGGCGACTTTTGAAATTGGTCTAATACAGAAGATTGATTTTAATTTTTTGAAAGCTCCCTGTCAGCTGACTGGGCTTGCTGTGATTACCTTTTATTCAAAACTTTAGAGCTCATTAAAAGAAGGTTGTTTGAAATGATTAAAGAAATAAAAGAAAATTCGGAGAATGAAGCTATTTTAGGTCGAGATCGACAATACCTTCAATGGTGAGTACTCCACTGTTCGAAATGACATGTCCAAACTTTTTACTTTTTGATAGCTCATTCAAACCAATGATGTCTCTTATAGAAAGAAACAAGGCGATTGAAACTAAACAAGTCTGTTTGGATTTCATATATTTGGATAGTGTTGGATATTCAAGAGTTTCAGAGAAACAAAAAGTGAAGAGAAACATTCTTGAGAAGCCCAAATTTATAAAGATTGATTTTCTAAATTTCAAAGGACAAGATTTCTTTATACACACTTTAAACTCAAAGAGTAGAGGACTTTATGGTCCTGTAGACTGAGTCGTCAAGTTTTAGTTTTCGACTAGTTTGACCACTTTGATTAGATTATGTTCATATCCATCCCATCCATTTACATGATCCTCTTTCTGTGAATTTCTCATGAGAAATACAGCTTACGATCGTGATATTATATCTCTGAAACTATAAATCGTAACTCTGCAAGACAAAACCAGCTTCTGAGAAATTTCACAAGCAATAAAAAGTCTCTTTACGTTTTTTACGTAGAACTTGCCAAAACCGAGTTATTTAAAAAATTTCTTCTTACCCGCCATCTTTTTCAAAATGGCGGTTCTAACACACTTTCCTCAGTTCGATGTCATCGGTTTCTGAAACAGCATGTATTCATACAATTTTCAGGTTTTTCTATATTTTTTTTGTTAATTCTTATTTTACTGTACTAGAAATAAAACATTATCTATCACTACAAAAAAATTGATTTGGTTTATTATCAAATAATATCCTTAATTATAAAATGGGCTGGCTAACCTTAAAAAAGGGAAAAGAATTAAGAAATGTAGAAGTTTAGAACTCTCAGAGAAGGAGAACTTAACCAATCTGAAAATGCACCAGGGAAAATACTCTTTCAAGAGTTCTTATTGGAGGAGCCATTTATTTGCCACTTTTCTTTTAAGGATAAAAAGAATGGAGGGATCTAGTTTAAGGCAAAAAATAGAAACGATACTTCTGTGTCGTTCTTTATTGGCGATACTGATAATTTAGTAAAATTTTATGAATTCCTTTCGTAAAACGACTGGGAGGATGAATTATGGCTTTATAAGGGATTGTGTGTGGTCAGACATGCTCAAGCTTAATCGTGAGGGTGACAGGGTACCACAGAGACATAAAAAATATAGTGACTGACAGTCCCTAAAACTAGAGAAATCGATTTGCTACTGTACAGTGCTCTTACAATAGGATTCGCATGTATAATAGGTGTACCTACTATCTGCTCTGAATGAGCTTTTTTATTTAACAAAAGAAGGACAAAAAGCTTCTCTTTCTTTGTTTTTATATCGTTCCTGTGATTAGGGCTATGATTAATGATATTTAATAAAGTTCTGTTGTTGAAAATATAATAAAAAGAAAAAGTCAAGAAACAACTTCATCTGAATTACAGGAAATGTTGCATCTTGTAAGAAAAAAGAGAACGACGCCATTACACATATGTTTCATTGCGAAAGTTTCTGTCTAGACAGCAAATAGAAAGCTAAAGTTTGGTGAATCGTCTTCTTGGTTTAGATGTAAGTATTAACACTATTTTTAGTTATTTTTCTTCTCATTTGTCAATTAATGAAAGTGAGGTTAAGGATAAAATTAAGAAATCTCAGAAGATTGTCAATTCTAGTACATTAATAAAAAAGAAAACAATAATTTGAATGTTATGTAGCCGTTTGAAACTCAATAAGATTTATATGTGTCAAACAAATGTTTGTGGGATGCCAACAGAATAGTGATACATAACTCTTGGAGTATCGATGTCACTTGTAGCAGTCACGAAGGGAGAATATGGGAAGAAATATAGAACGGGGAAACCCTAACAAATTTTATTAATTCTATATATTAAACCCAATTATATCAAGGCTATGTCTTTCTAAAAAGTCTATAAATAGTTTTTTGACACTTAGAGCTTATGAGCATCTCAAGCCAAACTGTCTATTTTTAATTTCTATAATACTTATTATTTACAATGATCGAACTTAATCTATATTGCAAGATATAGAATTGTAAATTACTACATAACCCTTTCATTTGCTATTGTTTGTCACAAACAATCCTTATAGTAGTCGAACTACACCACTTTAGGGTTTTTTATTTTGTCTGATTTAATTTAGCGAATGGACTAGTAAGTGACACCACAGATCCAACTGAGAAACGAACGTGACGACTTTTAAAAGCTTTTTCTTACTGTATTATCGATACTGCATATAAACGCAACAGCAACAGCAACCGTCGAAATGAACTGACATAAACATAAACAAACAATTCGTGAAATGGTTTTCTTACACAACATTTTTAATTAGTACTAGATATCGGATTTCAGCGAAACACCTCTCAAATTATAATTAAAGAAGCATCGATCCTGAATAGAAATATTATTGAATGTTGAGGTTTATTTACCAAAGTCCATTGTGAAGCTCACCAATTTTGTTAATATTGAAGGGTTGGTGAAGTTTAACAGGTAGATGATCTCATTGAGGAGGGTCATAATCTATAATCGAGGGGGAAGGGCAGAAATCCAATGTAGTGCTTTACGGAATTAAATTCAGTTTTAACCTGTTAAAACCACTGTTTTGCACAAATTCGCAATTATCAGCAGGTTTTTAAGAAAAAAAAACATAATTAGGTAGGATCAGGGCGAAACATGTCCCACGCGGGACGTCAAAATATGAACAGTCACCAAAAACTGCAACGTTTGCGCTAAAATATGTAATCTTTCGATTAACCGACCGCGACTACATGATTAGTAGGCCAAACTTTGAAGCTAGAATCATCTATATAGTCTACTATATCATTCAAAAGTTCTGAGACCTAAGATTCAATGTGCATAGCAAAAAACTAACCGCTCAAATTAATTAACACAAAAACAGTTAGATAGACAATTTATTTTTGTATAAAATAGTAAATTTGTAAAATTATCAGATTTTATGTTTTTGAATTTTCGCGAATTATGTTAAAAAAAGTCCGGTTTTTTGGGAGATTTGACGTAAAGCGTGTCTTTAATAATAATTAATGTTTCAATAACTACTCAACAGAATTGAACGTAATTTTATATGTAAGTACTTTTTTATATGTAAGACTTTTTTTTACAAAAGATATTATTTTTTTAACAAAACAACAAATACGACTTTTTATAACATAATCGCCTGTAAATATCGCCATAAAATTCAAAAACCTAAAATCAGATAATTTTACACATTTACCACTTTATACAAAAATAATAATTCTCTATCTAACTGTTTTTGTTTGAATTAATTTGAGCGACTAGTTTTATTGATATGCGAATTCAAACTCAGTTCTCAGAACTTTTGCATTCGATAGTAGTCAAGTGCATCTCTTTATCTTTTTGTCGCGTGCGCGTGCCTATGTACGTGCTTGCAGCGTAGAGGATGGTCCGCAGTAATGTTAATGTGTTCTACTCTGAACAGCCTAGTTTAGGCCTAGATTGCGCGAAACTTACTTATTGGTATGAACTTATTTTTATTAATTTATCTGCATATTTACATTCTAAATATATTATTATTAATTTGTAAAATATATAACGTTGTATTTGAATGGGAGTATGAATCTTAATCCTGAACTGCTTGAACTATCAAGTCATACCACCATACGCTGTTAAGTCTTCCTGAAACTGCTGATTGATTAGAGAACTGCTCCTTGACTGAAAAATTGTGGATGCGCAACTAACTAGATTCAGATTGTATGCAACTGTAAACCGCTCGATTCCACGGAGCATCAACCAACATACGAAAGATCTTGGACAAGATCTACTATATTATTTTTGTATGAGACGCTTTTGCACAACCTCAAAGATGTACATTATGATGTACAGTTACCTGGTTAATCGATTAATCTGGTCATATGTGACCAGATTAATCAATTAAGGAGGTAACTGCTTTCTTTGAAATCTAATTAGTCTCTCTTGACTTTCATGTGCGCATTCCACGGTTACGATTTCCGGTAGCCTTGACAGATTTATTTATAACTCTTAGTAGGTTTTCTCTAGTTTGCAAGCGCATTCCATTCTAGTTTAAATGACTTGCATCAACAGTTTTAATAATTTTAAATAAAGTGAATAAAACCTTACGCTTAAATGATTCTCACACTCATGTTTCATTCTGCGAGTAGTCCAGGTAATAGTGTCTTATACACAATTATTAAAAACCTGCGAATACACGAACATAATAATAATAATTTCTGAGAAGCTAAGACGTTCTGCATTGACGCTTCTTTATTGTCAGCTAAAAATACGCAAAATCTACAGAGACAACATGTGGTGTTCTAATTACACACCAAACTTTTTATACTTGTACTTTTATAATATCAGATAACTTCTAGTCCTAAAGTGACTGTTAATAACACTGTACAACACAAAAAAATCCCTGGTTTTTATACAGTTTTTCTAGAGCTTTTTCGTATAAAGATTACCTACTCTTGTTATTTCGAGTCAGGTCAGACCAAATACTGTCGTTTTGAATGTCATTTATGTGTCATGCAGCCAACGTACACCTGCCTCATGAATCAAACTCAAACCGGTCTTATCAGGAAGTGATTTCTACTTCACGAATGCAAAATACCAATATAACATGCAAACAGCCCATGCAGGGCCGTAGCTAAGGGGGGAGAGGGCATAGAAGGACAATGCCCTACCTTAAGATTTCTATGCTTTACCTTAAAAACACAGAATCCCAACGTCAAGTTAAATTATTTTTTCTAATTTCACGGCAAGTCCGAATGATTAGCAACATAAACACTTTGAGAGTGAGACCTGTCGGAATTTGTCGAGCTGCCGCGATCGGCTCGGCGCTCTTCTGTGCATTGCTACTCCACCTTCCGTATATTCTTCAACTATATTGAGTATATTTATATACCAAGCTTTATTTTTTATTTATAATTATAATTTATTCATATCAGTCGCGTGCGGTGAGAATTTAGGCTAGGGAAGCAACCACGATTTTAATTTTAATATACCTAGTTACTGGCGCGGATTCACGGGGGGGGGGGATTCCCCCAAATTTAGAAATAAGTATACATAGAATAGAAACAAATAATGTTTGTTTAATTATTATTTATTAAAACAATTATTTTTCCAAAAATTTCCCCCTCAAAATAATTCTCTGGATCCTCCCCTGCTAGGTACAATAAAAAAACAGTGTTATAATTTTTAAACTTAAAAGTTTTTCAAAGAAGTACTTTTACACTTTATATTTATGGAATTTGTTGACTATTATTCTTTATTAAAAAAAACTACTACTATGTATTTATACTGCAACTCGATTTTCCGGTCTTTCATAGCAAAACACCGATGCAGGTTTTAATCTTTGTTGTTAAATTTAAAAGTTCTGGTTTTGATCTGCTTTTCTTAATAATTTATAATTTCTCTCCAACAGTGTATGCAGAAAATTCTTTATTAATAATTTACAAACTGAACAAAAAAATCGTTCCGATTCGGATGTATCGGAAGTAGTCGAACCTTCCACCGAAGCAGCTGGATTTGCAGTGGTGACGATAATGCAATTTTAAATTTGCATACAGAGCAAACTAAATAGAATTATTTGTCTTTAAAAAAATTCAACTTATATAAATTGACATAATAAAACGTGACAAAATACAGTCTCATTCGCAGATTTACATTACTTAAGTAACATTAAATTTAACAAACACTAAATCTGATTCACGCCAAGGCTAGGAGAAGAGCAGTTATAAGCAACGAAATCAGTGCTTATATGCAGTGTATGTAACACATTTGAATCTGTATTACCTTTCCGCGCAAGTTTAATGAGCCTAATTTAAAATAGTACTCTAAATAATTAT
Source organism: Agrypnus murinus (assembly GCA_929113105.1). Taxonomy (NCBI): domain Eukaryota; kingdom Metazoa; phylum Arthropoda; class Insecta; order Coleoptera; family Elateridae; genus Agrypnus; species Agrypnus murinus. The sequence goes on along the minus strand of OV816023.1, from coordinate 26,406,803 downwards.
ACTTTTTGCTGTATGGTATTGATATTGAGCTTTAAGTTGATTAAATATTACAAATTTAAATAAACAATAACCATAATTTTATAAAAATATTTTTGTTAGCATTGGTTTTTATTTTTAATAAATTCTCAAGGGAAGCATTGCTTCCATTGCTTCCATGGACCGCACGCCACTGATTCATATGTATTTATGTGAAATACTTGTTTCAGTTTATTAAAAAATATATGTAATAAATGGAGGATGCAAGTCTATTTTTTAAAAACATCAAAAAAATAATATGTAATATTCCATATGATTTTTTTTGTCTTCATAGTCACTCACAAATATATCACATGTCCTTTTTTGGTTATCAAAGAGGTGGCGATCCTAATTATAATTTGAATTTGAAACCCCAAAACTTTGTGCCCTACTTCAAATTTCTGATGCCTATCTCAAATTCGATTCTAGCTACGGCCCTGAGTTCATGAACAAGGTTGGTAGTTTTGGTGATTTAGGATTTTCTGCTGTTTCCTGGAATACGGATTTTTGTTTTGGCGTATAAATTTAGCTATTATTTGTGTAGTGTTTGGACTACTATTGACTGTTGCATAATAAATAGTGTTCCCCGACTCGACCTAAAGTATCTGACGAAGTATAAACTATGACTCTCGTTTATTACGGGACTGGTCTAGGGCCCTCGCCTCTTTATGAATGGGTGGTTGCGGATTAAGTCTCGATCCATTAGGGAAATGATCCATGTCTATTCCGGTCAGTAGCCGCCTCGTCACTGGCGTATGGGTGATTGTGTTACAAAGTAGTTACCCAGTAAAGTCAAAACGGTGGATCTGCTACTCTGGACTTTACTGATTTGCTTGGATCCCTTGGTGCGGAGCAAAGCATAAGAAATTTGACGCCTCTCCGAGCATATACCAGTAGGTATGTGCAGGCTAGGGTTTCTGACTCGGGACATTCCCGGGACCCAAGTCCTGGGAATTACTCTATTTTGCTTGTCTCGAATCACGGGAAAAATCATTCGAGACACGGGACTTTTGTATACAAGGTGTTAAATTAAAGTTCTTATTTTAGAATTAAGGTTTTATTTGTTTCAATTTCTTGAGCAAAATATTATTAGTTAAAAAAGATAATTCTGAACAAGAGTGTTGCTTTGCGCATGTATGTTTTTCTTAACCAGTTTTTTAAAAGTACTAAACAGTCTTTGCAAACACATACGAGGGTGGTTCAAATATAAACCGGAATTTTTGAATAAACGCGCGAAGAAGTTAGTGTTGTTAAAGTGGCTGTACTGGATGTTAGATTGGTCTGTTACAAAGCGTAGAAAACAGCTGGGACCGCGTAATTTCGCTTGTCAGTGTAGTTGTAGCCATGAGTGAGAAGGACGTACCAGTGTCTGTTGCGCAACGCATTATTATTCGTTTTTTGGTCAAAGATAATGTAAAAACCGCGGAAATTTATCGGAAATTGCTCGAGCAGTTCGGGAATGAGTGCCTCTCCAAGACTCAAGTGTATGATTGGTGTTCCGCTTTTCGAAATGGCCGAGAAGTGGTGGCAAACTTGCCACATGCGCTGCGCCCCAAAACAAGCGTTACCGATGAGAACGTCCGCGCTGTAGAAAAACTCATTTTGGGAGACCGACGCATTACTGTACGCGATATGGCTGCACAAGTGGGCATCAGCATAGGCAGTATTGAGCAAATAATTCATGAACGGCTCGGTTACCGCAAAATATCAGCCAGATGGGTGCCAAGACTTTTGAATTTTGACCAGAAATTCACACGCTGGGAAGTTTGCACGCGTCTCCTGCAGCGATATGCAGACGAAGGAGACAATTTATTGCAGCCCATATTCACCACAGACGAGACTTGGGTGCACTACTATACTCCGGAGAGTAAACGCGCGTCTATGGAGTGGAGGAAGCAAGAGGAAGGCGCGCCAGTTAAAGCGAAGGTTACACTGTCAGCGGGAAAGGTGTTGTGTACCGTGTTTTGGGACATGAGAGGAGTAATTGCGGTCGATTTTCTCACTGAACAACGAACTGTGAACGCGCAGTATTATAGTAACCTTCTAAAACACACGGTGAAACCTGCCTACAGATCGAAACGACGCGAGATTCCAATCCGAACTGCGATATTACTGCAACAACGCCAGACCGCATACAGCTCGGCTTACGATGGAAAATTGCACGAATTGGGTTGGGAAACACTGGAACACCCTCCTTATAGTCCCGATTTGTCGCCATGCGACTATTATTTATTCGGTCCATTGAAAGAGGCACTTGGCGGACAGCGATTCAAAAGCAATGCGGAGGTAGAATCTTTCGTGCGCGAATGGTTACGTGACAAGCCGAAAGATTTTTACGAAAAAGGCATCCTAAAGCTTCCGGAGAAATGGCAAAAGTGTGTAGAGTGTGACGGAGACTATCTAGAAAAACTGTAAAACATTTCAGCTCTGTAACTTAATAATAAAATTTTTTACAGCAAAATTCCGGTTTATATTTGAACCACCCTCGTACAAATTATTTACAACCTGTCTATAAACAATCAATACAGGTAAAGGGATGGGAGGTATGGTGCCTCGTCAGAGCAATCTTTATAACTGAACCTGCAGTTTCTATTCAATTATATTCAAAAAGAATCTCCATCCGGAATTTCCTCTCTTATTTATAAACAGGTAAGGTATTCTTCTTAAAGCCTAAACAAAATGTTTTTACTTAAAAATTCATATTGAAGTATGAACCGGTCGTTTTCAATAGGTAAAGGGTTCCAAGAAAATTTTAAAAGTTTTTGTAATGACAATAGTTTTCTTTCATAATTAATTGCGTATTTACTAGATTTCTGGATTTGTTTCATCTGACTTTTATTTACTTTAACCTATTAAATTAATAAAATGTTTTCTGTTTAGCTTAAAGATGAAAATAAACCAAATCGTAGTTTGAAATTGTTTTAAAAATGTCGAAACGGCCCAATGTAATTATTACCTCAAACAAATTTCGTGTAAGGTTGGAATTCTAGAGGCCGCATGCAGCATTTATAATGCATGCACGGATCGCATTGAAAAAAATAGTGAAGAAGATATTGTACCTTGTACCTCAAAAAATATTAAAACTTAACAATCAATTTAAAAATTTTGCAAAACAAGAAATTTGAGTGAAATTGTATGTATCTCAATAGGTCGTAGAGGTTGGAATATCAACTCGAACTATTGCTAATAATATTTATCGTGTTTATTTTCAGGAAAAGAATTTCCTTAAAAAAGCTATGAATAACTTAAGACTTACCGACAAACAATACAATACTAAAAAGGAAAGGTTTTGGCATAAAAGAGAGAGAAGAAATTTTATGATATAAGAATTTATTTATGTACTGCCGTGCTTTTCATTAAATACTTACCGTTATTTTCCAATGAAAACTTCTAAAAGAAAGTGATTAGAGGATTAATTAAAGCAATTTTAAAAATGAATATTTGGATTTTTGTGTTAGATACCTATGTGAAATTACTATCCGGGATTCCCGGGAATTCCCGGGACTTTCGGAAAAACAAGTCTCGAGTTCCGGGAATAGCAAAATTGTCGAGACCCAGAATCCCTAGTGCAGGCAGAGTCGAATAAGATCGAATATATAACCTTTCACATCTTAAAACAACTGCACCTCCTCGCAGAAACCGTCGGATTTCTACTTTTCGGTGGAGGCGGGCGGAGCTCTGTCTCAACGCATACAAGATATATAATTGGTACATCGAGGCAAATTGTTCAAGTCTAACCCACATTTGAGTTGGGTTCGAAGGGGCAGTGTAAAGTCCGCAGGGGTAACAGGATTTGCAAGAGGCTAGAAGAGGGCGGAACGCTTCCATCACTGAGAAAGGACAGCTCTCACATGAGTAAGTAATGCGCAAATTATGATGCGTATCTCAGTTCTTGGCCCAAAAACGTGCCAGTAAGCTATGAAAGAAGATATGTCACGTAAACTCGAAGCATAACAAGATTTATAGATATTAAGACTTTAACTAATAAATTATTTATTGTAATGATAATATAATAATTGCTACTATCTATTACCTGGCGAACCACGCCCCAGAAGCAATGTAGCTTATGTGTGAGAAGGGGCAATTGTTACTATTACACAGGCCCAACGTGCAGCTGCAGTCCACTTAATAGATGATATAGCACAAATCCCGCATATGTTTTACAGCTAACGAAAACTGCAGAAAACCTTAACCAGATCTGCCGGTACGGGGAGTGAGACGAGCACGCTAATCCAACACTACACTACTAAGGCTGACTTGTTTATTTATACATATATGTACTTATGTCGGCAGGTAGTAATGAACAATGAACAATTTCAGTTTTAGCTGCGTTTTGGATTGTACTGTAAATTTTACTCTTTCTATTTACGGTATCTTTTCTTGCACTTCATAATATTGTTGTAGTCATAGTCATAGTTCTACGTGGCTGCATAACTGAATTATTCTCAATAAAATGTTTCTATTTATACTTCCTTGTTAAAGCGTCAAAATTTATACTTTGTTCTATTTGGCAATTTTTCAGAAACGAGTTGACGAGCATGCTTGCCAGATTACGCTATATGGTTACGGTTTTGTATCTGGGTGGTAACGATCTCAAAGAACATTCGTATTCGCACTGCAACCAGACGTCAAAACAAAAGTTTTGCAGTTAAGCATAACCACATAAACCTAACATAACCACCAATTTTATTTTTTTTTGAGAAGTAAGTGTATCTTTTACTAATCTTTTACAAAACTGCAGATCCACTATCGCCCTCTATCATTTTCTGTACCGTTTCCCACCCTCTGCTATCCTCTATCAGGCTCTTTCACCCTCACCCTCACTCCCATAACCTCTCTCAGCCCATCTCGCATTCTACCACCCTCTCTCATACTCTCATAACCTTTTCCACACTTTCTCATACTCAGTCATCCACTGTCACCATTTAGCACACTCTCCCCACCCCTTTCACATTCTTCCATCCTTTGTAACATTCTTTTACCCCTCTCGCCTTACTTAATTTTCTCTCAGCCTCTATCGTCTTCTCCTTCCCTCTCTCATCTTCTTTCGCTCTCGCTCTCTTTCCATATCTACTATACTCTGTCAGTCTCTCTCACCTTCCCCTAACCTCTCCTATCCTCTTTCACCCATTACGACAGACGTGATTTGTTTATTATAAACAGTGCTCTGTGACAGTGAGTGACTATATTTTGAAACAATTTCTACTTGTACTTGACAAATGATTAATTGGATCTACTTTACAGGAACTCAAAGAGGCACATATCTTAAATGCAAAACTCAAAAAACAATTATATACCATGTAATCAAATACAATAATGGGGGTGAAATATGGCGAGAGAGGGTAAAGTGGGTAATACAGAGTGAAGAAGGAGTGGGAAAAAGTGGTAGAGGATGTGGTATGATGAAGGAGAGTAAAAGAGTGCGGTAGAGAGTGTAAGTGGGTGTGAGAGTTAGGATGAGGATGAAAGAGAGGTATAGAGGTGTCAGCCATAGAGGGTGATAGAGAATTAGAGAAGGTGAAAAAAGATGGTAGAGGGCGAACAGAATGATGGAGGATAAGAGATGGTGAGAGTGTGAGAGTTAGAGTGATGGCTACTATTATTTTAAATAGAGGATGAAAAAGGTAGGAGAGTGTAAGATGATGGAAGAGTGTGACAAAGGATGAGAGAAGACGAAAGAGGTGAGAAAGGGAGGAAAAGAACATATGTACATGGGCGAGAGAGAACGGTGAGGGTAAAAGTGTATGAGAGAGGGTAACGAAGGTGATAGAGAATGGGAGAGGGCGATAGAGGATGGGAGAAGATGAAAGAGGGTGAAGAGAATTGTAAGGATTGGAAAGAGGGTGGTATATGATGAAAGATAAGGCGGAGTGAGAGAGATCGACAGAGGATGGTACAGAGCGAAAGAGGATAGAAGAGGGTGGGAAACACTGAGAGATGGTGAAAGAGTGCTGGTGACGGCGTATGAGGTTGAGAGAGGTTAGGGGAAGTTGAAAAAGTGTAGCAGAGAATGACAAAGTGTGAAAGAGAGTGATAGGGGAACGAGAGAAAGTTGAAGAAGGTGGGAAAGGGGGGGGGAAGCGTGAAAGATGGTAGGAGTCATTGCCGGCTGTCCTTTAATTATAATTTGTCTTATAATCGCATTAACAGTTGATTTTTGCCTGTGTTACCTGCTTTACATGCGCTACTTATTATCTGCCTAACAGGTATACTTGCTTAGCTGTACCTGCAATTACAGGTAATATTATAATAACTGATCTGTAGGGGTACAGATTTGCAATTCACTTGTGAGCACTAAACTTGCAGGTACAAGTACAACTTGCATAACATATACTTGTGCAGTTCTCTGGTATGAGTACCGCCTTCGCATCAGGTGCTAAACTGAGCTACAATTATAAGTATCTAGAAAATTGGTCACACATTTCGCCAAACTGGCTGACTAGTCATTAAAGAAAACGAGCAGTTATTCAATACACCAATTCCAAATAGGTCATTATAACCAGTGATATTAGACGCGGCCAGAAAGTATGCTCAAAGGAGATTAAAGTTTCGTGATTTCGAAAGCCTATGTTTGAGCTACGGTACGCCGTTTTTTACAAAAGATCCTTGAACAGTCTCCCCATTACTATGAAACTATAAAATTGGACTTTATGGCTAAACCCTTGAATTTAGTTCCACACCATTAGCCACTAACAAAGATTCTTAGTTCTATTGCTTTGTAAGTTCTTTCGTGTTGTAGTAGACTGAAGGAGGATGAAGTATCGCACTCCTCACTATTGGCGTTTAACTTGATCGCATGTCACTCTTGACATATTGGGCCGGGAAGACAGTACAGGGAGGTTGGAAAATTACAACTTACAATTAGGGCCAAATATTTATAGCGTAAGAAAATCTTTTTCAGTGGTATTTTGACATTTTTTCCTAAGCAGCTAGAGCAGCACTGCGAAAGAGGTGAATAAAAAAGAAACCGTTGAGATCTTACAATAAATAAATTTAAAATATATGTTATTGAAAGTAATTTTTCGCGATAATTAACTTCTATAGATTACAATGACATACTATACCGGGTGACCTACACCTATTATTGCATGTGATCTCTGATCATCCAAAGGTATACCTATGTACTAATAACATTTCGATTAATCTGATTTGTATCCTATTAGACAATTTTTATCGAAATTCTTGGATACTCTTTTTTTTAACCAGAGATGGTGATAATATAAATACTTTACAAACTCTATTATTTTACCCAGGCTTTCATAATAATTTGTAACAAATTAGTGAAGCAGATTTTGTAAATCCTACGGTATTTAACAGATGCGTAATAATTAATTTAATCAAATAGGGACGTGTTGATTAAGAAATCGTAATGAAAGTTGGAAATGGAGTTAGGGTGAGCCGCAGACAGGGGGTTGCATAGTAGTGTAACCGCAGAGGGTTGTGTAGCAACTGCGTAGGGAATATATTGGTTTGTTAGTGGTCACAAGTAATTTAGGGGAAGAGAATCGGCTTTTACAAGTACGAGGGCGGCGAAACATTGAATGGGCCTGATTTTTGACGTTTTTAGATGGATGTCAGTTCGCTTCCCTTTGATGCTACTGGTATAGAAGGGTATTATTATAATATTAAAGTCTATAGTATTTCTTGCAAACATTCTCCTTGCTAGTATAATTGATAGATGTAGTCGCGATAAGAAATATTAACAAGGGTTGACATTTGATTGAAGTTCTTCTATGACAGATGCTACCTTTTTGTTTTTTTCTTTTTATGTAAACGGCACGCTACAAATTTACATACTTATATTTGTTATTTTTGCAACTATGTTGCAATTATGTTTTGAAAATTGATTGCCTTGACAGTGCGACAGTGCCACAAACTAGGTCACGAGGTCGGAAACTGTGTATACTCTAATCAAATAAAGTTTGGGGTCTATATGGGAGAATGATGCGTCATGCTATTGCTCAAGGGAAGAATTCTAAATTTCGGCACTTTATCACCCCCAATTAAATATGGTACTTGCCTCGTTTTCTATTGTAATTTTGGGACAATAATTTTGAATTAGAATAGTGGACTGCTTGTTCCATTTGTAAAATTTAATATATGGATGGATGACTATTTTATGTCTTTTAAGTATTGATATTGGACCTTACATAACTACATAACCTTGATATTGGAAATTATGTCTGATAATGAACCCTGCAAAATAATCCTCCCAAAGCAAACTTACTAGAATATTAATATTATGAAAAATAAGTTGGTATGGTTAGCTACAAAATCAGTCTTGATTTACCTTTATGTTGTTTAGCTAAAAATTATATGCCTGTATAGGCAAATATATGTTAATCCGATGACTATTGGAATACTGCCCAGAAAATTATTCGAGGAACTCCTTACCTTCCTTACAACTGAACACGTTGAATATTAGTCGAAAGCCCTTCTTTTTCCTCTTGCTTGAGTGTCGTACTCTGTTGCAGAACTTTTCCTTCCTATACTTGTGTTTTGCCTGTCTAGTGATTACAAAATATAGGGGACCTACAACTTAAGGTGAACTCGAAACCACCCCAAGAACATAGTGCTAGGATTTTTATTAATTTGAGGGAGATTTCCTGGACAAAGTATACGGCGATCGGCGCCGGACTACCCAATAGGTCCGATATGCCCGGGCCTAGGTCGGCAAATTTTGTAAGGCGGCAAACTTCGGAGCGGTCGTTAAATAAGTACACGTCTGGATAGACAAGTCAAGGTTATCAATAGAACCGAAGAACGGATTATTTTATTGCTTTTTACAGGAAGTATTAGCCTCTTTGGGCCATTCCGTAAAATAAATACGTATTTTACTGTGGAAGTGCAAAATTTTTTCAAATCTTTTTTAGATAATTTCTTTATTCGTTTGCTAATTTTTGTTCAGTTGTGCGTAATTTTACATTCGTGGAAATTTAAAAAAGAAGAAATAACTCTTGAAACAATTTCTTTTCCTATTAAGAGGTTGAAAACTATTTTATAGTAGAATTCTATTGAAATAATCTAACCTACATTGTTCTGGCATACTAAAATGAATTCGTGGAAATTTAAAAATGGTGAAATAATTACCAGAACTATTTTATTGTAGTATTCTATTGAAAGAATTTAAACCACATTTTTAACTTTCACTAACCTTCATTCATTACAGTGTAGTGTATAGCATGCTAGACTCTCCCCTAAGCGGTCCGGATCTTCTCCTGGGACCGGCAAATCTGGTTAAGGCTTTTCTGCAGTTTTTTCTTATCTGTTATACAAATGTGGGATTTGGGCTGTCCCATCTGTAAGTCGTCTGCATCCGCACGATAGGCCTGCGTAATAATCGCCCCCGTCCTACCGCACAAGCTCTAGCTTATGGGGCCTCATTACTGGTTAGCCAGGTAATGGGTTGTAGCAATTATTATTATTATTCATTGTCCTCGAATATTAAAATGAATTCGTGGAAATTTAAAAAGGGGAAATAATTCTTGGGACAATTTCTTTTTCTGTTAAAGGGTTTAACTATTTTAGAGTAGTAGCAAGGGAATACCCAGCGAGGGGTGGAGGGGGGTCGCTGCTCCCCGAAGCGAATAAGAAAAAGAAAAGAAAATGTAGCCCTTTTCGGGGGGGGGGGGGGAATGCGAATCAGTACGCATTTTTTAGTGACTAATAAAAACAGTTTTGTAATAGTTTTGATTTGTAGTTATTTTGTAAGAAATCGTCGTGCTCCTCTTCGTCCTCCTTCCTTAAAACTCATACGAGTTGCCCCCTCTAGTTCACATCCTGAGTACGCCGTTGGCTTCAGCCCCACGAGTTTTGTGCTAATCTAAGCTGTTGCAATTTTAAATTCTTAAACTTAAATAAATTAAAATAATTTATGTGACACAACAGATGACAAGTAACATCTCGACATTAACGCATGTTTCGGTACATGTAAGTGTAGTACATTCACAAAATAACTAATTCATAGTTATTCATTTAGTCATCATATCATATTTACAGCCTTGGTAGTGTAATGTCTGGCGTGCCGGACTTTCACCCAAGCGGTCCGCGATCGATTCCTGGCGCCGGCAGATCTGGTTAAGGTTTTCTGCAGTTTTCCTTAATTGTGACACAAATGTGGTATTTGCGCTGTTCCATCTGTAATTCGGCTGCAGCCGCACATTGGGCCTACATAATAATAATAATCGCCCCCTCCCTCCCGCACAAGCTTATACTTCTGGGGCCTTGATTTAGGTTATGGGTTGTAGTAGTTATTATTATTATTATTATTATTATCAATCATCATATTAGTTGTTCATATACTTCGTTATTTACTTAATAAATTACATACAATCATAACAATAACGTATTTTTATAAAAGGCGTAAATCTGAGTGGGCCTATAGGCGACAAATGACATAATCCGGCCCTGACGGCGGTGGTTTGCCATTACCCTGAAGAAGCGATTTTTAAAAACCCGCTAATGTATTGCCCGAGGATTGAAACCAGGTAATTAAGCGACAACAGTTTTCGGCGCATCTTATGCTGCTTGGTTTGTTACCGTAGAATGTAGTACCATTTATCGAGCACTTGGAAATTTGATTAGAGGGCGCCGTGATTTATTCTTAGAAGTATACCAAGCATTGAGGAAGTGTTCATTTGTGTTACCTTTACAGCAGTATCTGGCAGATATTTGTTAGTTGGTGCAATAGATTTTTAGTACCAGGCTTGCATATAGTTTCGAATTCCATTCCGCAAGTGTGCAAGCTTGGCGGATTTATTTATAATACTGGGTTGAAACGAGTTTAAAACCAAGGGTTTAATAAAATGCTTGGATTATTTAATTTGAATTATTTTACTCGTGACAATGTATTTGTTTATGCGAATGAACTAGGCGCTGACAATTTACTGTCACTTTTTTCTAGCAAATCTGTAGTACACTGTACATGCTTGATCCCATACTGCTCCGGAGAACTTTCGTTCCTTCATTCAGTCTTTCACTCTAGAAAGCAAACACGCCACAGGGGACAAGAAGCTGTAGGGTGGACGATTGAGAATAATTAGGTTCGAATTAGTTAATTAAGCCGTGTTCCATCTAGAGGAGCACTATCGTGGTTAAAGTAACACAGTGTGTTCTTTCCTAATCAAAATTGATAGTTTCTTAGCTTGTCAGTAGCTCGGGGTAAGCATAAATTTATGTACTTAAAAGCTGTAACTAGTAGTAGTGTATTGTTCTAGCACAAATTGTTATAAGATACCGACCGCTATTTGTTAGCTACACAAAGGCAATCTGCATTTTCACTGAACGCGACCTTCGCACTTGAACTGAAATTGTTACATTTTCTGCAAGAAAAGAGCTGCACTATATTTTTACTTTTTGTTGAAACGTCCTAATAATAAGCTCAGGTTAAATAGACTTTACTTATTTGTATATGTTTCAAGCATTTTTTTGGACTATGTAATTTCATATGTCTTGTCATCAATGTGTGAACCAGGGACCCAAAGCGTATAACTTTATGATCACTCAAATGTTCATTCGACATTTTATGAACAATTGGTACACTTATGCTCAATGTCTCCCCAATCTCCGAGTAAGTTATCCATTTGTTTTCAACCTTACCGACGCTTTCCGAAGTCAATACATCAGAAAGACTTGCTTAGGATTAACCCCTTTTTATCCCTGAAAAACTGTTGTCCTGTTTGGGCAATTATTGCTCATTTTTTGTCAGTTCGCCCAAACAACTGGCAACTGTTATTTCCCCCATGAAATTATATCGGGATTCAGGAAAGTTTCCGTCATTTACAAAATAGTAAATTAGTGATAGTAGCAACCATCGACTTCCGTTGAGCTTTTCATGAGTACTCCTACACAAGTGTGCTAAGAGAAGATCAAGTTAATGTCAACAATATCCGTTACGTCAAGGCATTCTGTTCTGAATGCGCGACCACCATTTCCTATAATGGGCAAAGAATCGTACCTATTAAAATTGAGCGGAGTGTTAAACGAGGAGACCGTTTTTTCTCAATAATCTTGACAAACTGCTTGTTAAGATGAAGCAGTATTAGCACCGGAGTTCACGCGAACGGTCTCATTATATTCGCTGAAACAACCAGCGAAGCCCAACTCTAACTTCGCATGTGCAGCGACTTTTACAAGTCGCAGGTGTTGCAGTTCAATGGTGACGAGCAGCAGTACTGATTCAAAGAAGGAAGAAATTATATACAACTGAAGAATGGTAGCATACCGACATAGAAATTCTCCAAAAACCGTACCTACTGATAAGAAATGACCAGTCCATCATCATTTCTGATGTAGTCATTTGGGGAGGTTCACGTCCCTTGGTCGTCTCATATAAAGACAAGATCGCCATACACTCGGCTGCATTCTTCATCAACTCACTCCGCCAAAGTTTTCTGAGCAAAGAGTTCCACGTATCCGTGCTTATCCTTTGTACCAAAGGCACTTGGTGCCTTCTAAATGCTCATCTCTATCACGATCTTCGGCAGTGTGAAAATTTATGAGGAGTGCATGCGCTTTGTGTGGCGGAGAAGATAGTTTGTCGTATCAGCAAATGTCAGTTACATTGGCATCTTATATTCATTAATAATTGCTATTGTTAAGATTTTTTAATTCGAGAGTTACGTTTACGCATGTAGTTTATGCACTGTTAATTGTACTTTTGCCTTTCTAGGTTTCATGTTGTTTTACTCGTCATTTATAAATTTTATTTTCTTATAATTAATTATAAAAGCATTATTTTCTGCCTGAGTGTTGTAAAGGTATCTAGATACAAGTATCTACATGTAGTAACTAAGTAGTTAGATACGTATAAAGATGCTGCAAGACAAGTCGTATCTATTCCTGTATTGAGATACTTTTTTTGTATCTAGATTCTATCATATGATTACAAATTTGAATATAATAACTGAAAAATTAGTATCGTAATTTAAATTTTCGCAGCTATTAAGTCATTCGCTATTTTGATGTTTAATTTTTGTTGTTGTTAGACTGTTAGAGACAATTTGTTTTCTGTCAAATGTGTGGCGTTCGCGTATTGACGTTCTCTGCGCTTAAGCCTTACAGGCATGAGCAGAATTAAAATACTTAAACTGTTTCACTTCTAGGTGATTAGTAAGTCATGATCCAGTTCAAAATTAGGATCCAAGTGTCAGCCACACTTGAGGTTGGACTCGTTCAAACAATAAAAGTCCGCACACTGGTCTAGGCGCCATTGCGCTCCTTTGGAGACGAACTCCGACGGATAAACCCGTAGATAGCTCCGGCACTAGCCTGGAGAGCTAGTGAAGGGTATTGTAGAGGGTGGATAAGCAATCTAGCTTTTACAAAAGTAAGTTACGCATCGATTGAGAGAACTAAATTCGTTGTCCTCTAAAGGGACCGTGGCTATTAAGCTCAACACAGGCGGGCCACGATAAACAAAGTTTTGGAAATCATGCCAATTGAATCCTGGAACTTGAAGCGAGAGATACTGAACCATGTAGGGTTTGGAGTTGCAGTTATCCTAGGACTAAACCAGATAGTTCTCATAGTCATGTGTTTTACGATCAAGTCTCTCAGAAGTCTAGAAATTGGAAAATGGCTACATGTACACCACCGCAACCGGTATGTTCTTAAATACTTTAGGATCAGTAAATGTACATATACGAGGATGGTCTGAAAAGTTTCCGACCTTAACGTGAAGATGGCAGCACTCGTCAATAAAAGCTAGGGAATGTAGTTGTGCATCTTTTGACAGGTACTCACCAAAATTTCAGCCATTTTGGACGCGCAGTTGTTATTTGACAATCGTTTGAGTGAGTCGATGTGAGTGTTTTTGTGAAAATGGAAAAAATCGAGTATCGAGCTGTCATTAAATATTTGTTTTTGAAAGGCAATACGCCTACGCAAATCAAAGATGAGTTGGACTCTGTGTATGGGGACTCTGCGCCATCATTTACCACAGTGAAATTTTGAGCAGCTGAATTTAAACGTGGCCGTACCAGCTTGGGAGACGATGAACGTTCGGGACGTCCAAAAACTGCAACCACTGACGATAACATCGCTAAAGTTCACTAAATGGTGCTAAACGACCGTCGAATTAAAGTGAGAGAGATAGCAGGGGCTATGAGTATGTCCAAAGAACATGTTTGTCACATATTGAATCAAAGTTTAGACATGAGAAAGCTGTCCGCGCGTTGTGTGCCGCATTTACTCACGTTGGACCAAAAACGTGTTGGAATGAACATTTGCAACGCTCTGTTGGCGCAGTTTAGGCGCAATAAATCAGAGTTTTGGCGCCGATTAATTACTGTAGATGAAACTTGGATACACCATTATACGCCCGAAACAAAAATACAGTCAAAACAGTGGACTGCGAAGGGGGAATCGGCTCCAAAAAAAGCAAAAACTGTTATGTCGCCTTGGAAAGTGATGGCGACTGTTTTTGGGATAGTCATGGAGTTATCTTAATCGATTATCTTCAAACAGGAAAAACCATTACAGGAGCATACTACGCATCCTTACTTTACAAGCTGAAGGCAGAAATTGCGGAAATTGCCACATTTGCAGAAAAAGAAAATCCTGTTTCACCAAGACAATGCGCCGTCTCACACCGCGGTTGCCATGGCGAAAATCCACGAATTACGGTTTGAACTGCTTGACCATCCTCCTTACTCACCAGATCTAGCCCCAAGCGACTTCTTTTTGTTCCCTCATCTAAAAATTGCGCTCGGAGGACAGAGATTTTTCGTCAAATGAGGAGGCAATCACCTTCGTGAACAATTATTTTGCAAAGAAAAACGCCGAGTGCTATTTGGACGGGTTAAAGAGATGGGAGCATCGCTGGGAGAAGTGTGTAGACTTACAAGGAGACTATGTAGAAAAATAAAAATAAATTCAAAGAAAAAATGTCTTGTATCTTTGTTAGGTCGGAAACTTTTCAGACCATCCTCGTAAGTTTCATAAGTTGACAACACTAACAACTGAAAATGGGTTTTTTATTAGTGTTCACGTTCGGTCAATCCGTTATAATCAAAAGTGAACATGAATGTCCTAGAGATGTGCATAACTCGCATAGGGAAATGCCTTGGACTTCTAAGTACTTTTTGTCGTATATCTCGGAAAATATTCGAGGTTGAGACTTTTGTGTCTCATGTCTTTGCGATCTCGGAATGATTTATTTGATCCTAGCTCAATGACGTAACTGGTCAATATTCAAATTATTCATTTCGACTTTATATGGCTGTATATACTCAAAAATAAGTTAAAACGTTTTGAGGTTAAAAAATGTTACTTTCTTTTGTTTGGCAAGAAATTCTTTATTGTAAAGAGGGTTAATCCAATTTCACCAACAGTCTGTTTTAATTAAGTGTGTTTTTTAGGTTGGATGTCAATATTCGATAAATTTTAAATCCGCGACCATGAATAAAAGCTATTCGCTTTAATATCACGGTTATGTAAAGTAAATACGGTATTTTAAAATACAATACTTCCCAGTAGATTTAAAAGCAACAAAACCGAATCTGCTCCCCTAGCCTTTGTATTATAGAATATAAAATAATGGCATCTTTGTGGTCGCATTACATAGAAATGTTTCTAAAAACACAAAAATACATTTACTCTAACTATATCTGTTTCGCGCCATTTAGTTTATGAGATTGCTTCAAAAAAATGAGATTTCAGATATTTTATGGGGTAGGAAAGCATTTCCAAAGAACATGTGCCTGTTACGAAAAAGAAATAGGGGAAAAATAATACTTTGGTTAGGATAAGCTTCAATAAATTGAATATTTTAAACTACTACTATTATAATAACTTATATTTATAAATAATAAAGTAAGACTTAATAAGATTTCTTTGGTATATCAATTGCTTCTGAAGTGCATGCTAAAGGAAGCGTGAAAGTCATTTGGGGTGCATTAGGGTTCTATATCTATAATTAGGAGTAATAGATATATTCGAGTGATTCAGTTAATAGTAGAGACACACTTAATATTGTCGGAATAACTATGCTTGCTACCACCATTACAGAACTAAAAAGACCATTGATTATACACTAAATATTATTAATCTTCATTTTAGTTACATAACATTTTTATTTCATTAAAAAATGCGAAACTGCCTAGTTCTTTTCTGTATCTACATAAGTAATTTTCTTATTTTGTCGACTAAGCTTAGAACATCGCGCAATAAATAAAAAGATAATAGCGTTAGTTGGCGTTTACGATGTAGGCAAGTCCATTAGTCTCTAAATCAAAAACTTTACAAGCGACTTCTCTTATACCTTAAAACATTGCTGTATATAAGAGTTTTTTATGGAGGTATTAATAACTAAATAGTAAAATTATACTGTAATCTACAATGTACGTACGTAGAAACGGGTATGAAATGAAAACTAAACAAGTTGTAGCTGCAGCAAAAATCTAATAACTACGTAATGTAATGTAAAATTCTAATGAATCTTACAACCATATAAATACTATTCAAGTTAGACGAGAAAAAAGAAAATCTACTAGTTTCATTATGTACTATTGGGCTATGTATCTACTACTTAGCGCGGTTTCACAATAATAATAATTAAAGTGTTTGATCTCACCTACCTATCTGTCTATTATCATTCATTGACATTGACCAGCATAAAAGTTATCTCCTCTTCAGCCTGGGGTACTATAGTGAGCTTTGTAACAGCTGTAGGATCAACTGGTAAGAACGTGTAAGATGCAAATTAGGTTGTTCTGTTCGTCAAGCGGTGGTTGAAGTTAAGAAAAATACATTTTTTTATAGATGGAACACTGAATTACTGATGCTATACCACAATTGGAATAGAGATAAAAAACTCTAATTATTGCTGATAGGCTCACTAGTGTTTTGCATACTTGGCCAGCGCAAAATATGACATGCAACGCTAGAACAAAAATGTGAAAAAATATTGGGTGTTGCATTTAAGAAAAAATGGCGCCATCGCGAAAAAATTAATTTGTTGGAGAAAGTGTCAATTGTCAAGTCTCAGCTTTTTCCAAAGATATTAACGGAAAAAAAATTATCTACATGTTTCCAGACTTTACGCGCACACTGTACTACTAGGTCGCTTGCATTGCATATAAGATGGCTCTGATCAGAATGTGACTCATTTACAATTTGCACAAAGTTTTTGTGCAAATAATTAATAATTTTGTGAATATAATTACACACAATATTTTATCGGGTACTTTAAAACTTTCTATAACTATTAACCATTTAAAAAAACAACTGATCAAGTTTGTAGATGTATTTATTTATCAATTATGCACAGTTTTGTCCGTGATTGACGACCAAATTAAACAAAGTAAAACTATTATGTATAAATGTTAATTGTAATTAACATTGCCAAACCACTGAAGTATGAATATATACTTGTGCGTGATATAGGATGGTATTGTTCTTAACCACAACCACAGGCAGGTGTTTGTGTGATTGTCGGGATCGACTGCTTAACGTGCGCATCCGACAGCACGACGAAGTGTATTGAGTTTTCCAATAATACTTTTGATTATTATTATTGTTATTATTTTAATATCATTTTTTTGTCTCACAAATATGAAAACTTATTTATTAGCTTCAGAAAAAACAGTACTGGAAATTTTTATTTATATATAATTTTTTTTAAATAAAATAAAAAATTTATAAAAACAAGAAAAAAAGCATAAAAGTAATTTAACAAAAACAAACAAAAATACAAAAAAGGAGTGGGAATATGTCACCCTCCTTGTTGTGCCTCCTTTTTATTTGCGGCTTTTACATTTCGAACGATTCTGATTTTAGACCAATATGAAAAAATTAGTTATTAGTTCCTTAAATGCCACATTATTTTCCTCACCTTCACCTCTAAAATGGGGTTTAAGTCTGATACAACACTATGATATAAATGTATCCTCAAGTAATTTAAATAAGTAAACAAATAAACAAATGTAAGAATCAAACAACTAAGCCAATAAACAAATTTAAAATGTAATAAATCTTCAACTGTTTCTTCAATAAAAAAAATTGTTAGTAGCTATTATTCATATTCATACGGCTTAAGTAATTCTGAGTTACTTTCTCAATACTATTTACTATTTCATTTCAGGTTTATATCCAAGTTTATAAATGTAAATGGACAGTATTTACAAAACATTAAGTACAATCAACCAGGCGTCAACCAAGAGTCAAGGAGGCGGTCGCGGCATACCTACCTAATTATAAATTTAATATAATAAATCCTTTAATGTAATAAAATAATTTAATATAATAAATAATCCTTTGAAAATACATCTATTTTCATGAAAAAACATTTTATCTAGCCGTCCAAGATGTTTATCTTATTATTATGGCGTAAATAAACATTAAAACATTTAAATAAGCATTAAGTATAAAGATAAACGAACTAATTGATTCGGTTTAGGACTGTCGGTAACAAGTCTATGCAAGTTGGTAAGCAAAGACGTGATTTACGCAATCAATCATGTTTCGACAAAAATACTAGAACTTGTAACAACCTGTTTGAGGGGCAAGTGCACCGGGGCATCGCAAACAAACAAAGGCATACAAGTTGTTGCGTGCTCGAAATCAAATCTTTAAAAGGCAGGGATAGCTCTTCTAATGTCTTATTGTTTTTGTGTGCTTCGCCAGTGATCCATACTCGTGCGTGACTGATAAAGTAAAGAAGTCATTATAGCCATTAGTTTTATAACTTTCTATAAATCGGTTGAAAAGTTAATGTATTGAAATTGTGAATTCCAAAATGTCTGAAACTAAGAAGAAATATCGGCAGTACAACAGTGAGTATTTGAAATATGGATTTACGCAATCTCCAACACACAATTATTACCTATGTGTTTAATTTGCCAAAATGTATTTTCAAATGAAGCCATAAAGCCTTCTAGGGTCCAAGAGCATTTGAATGAAATACATGCTGATAAAAAGGACAAAGATTTATCCTATTTTCAAGGACTTGAAAAGAAATATTTAAAACAGCCAACTATATCAAACCTTTTTGCATCGTGTTCTAAACAAGAAGATGATGGACTAGGAGCTTCATATAATATTTCATTATTAATCGCAAAAGCGGGAAAACCACACACAACTGGTGAGCAATTAATTATGCCGGCAGTCAAAGAGGTAATCGAAACTGTTCTTCATCATAAGACGCGATCAGATATCATCAAAAAAATTCCTTTGAGTAATAATACAGTGCAAAGAAGAATCGATGAAATGGCTAAAGACGTTGAACTATCATTATGTGACTACTTAAAGACTTCCAAATTTTCCATTCAACTCGATGAATCAACTTTACCAAATAACGAAGCACTACTCTTGGCTTACGTCCGATTCATAAAAGAAGAAAAAATTAGTGAAGAGTTATTATTTGCAAAAATTTGGAAACGATATAAAGGGAGAATCCATATTTAATACCATGCACGTTTTTTTTCAAGAGAAAGAAATTCCTATTCGAAATATTTTGTCAGTTGCTACAGATGGTGCTCCAGCAATGACGGGGCGTCATAAGGGTTTCATTTCGCATTTAAAACAAGCAGTACCAAATGTACTTGCTGTACATTGTGTTATTCATCGTCAGCACTTGGTTGCAAAATATCTTAATGAACGCCTGCATACGTCGCTCCATTACGTTATTAGAGCAGTCAACAAGATAAGAAGCAATTCATTAAATGACAGATTATTTGGGCAATTTTATAGTGAAAATGATGAAGACTATAATCGCTTGCTGCTGCACACAGAAGTACGATGACTCTCAAAAGGTGTTTGTCTGAATCGCTTTTTCAATGTATTTGACTCAGTACGGGACTTCCTTGAAAACAGAGACGATGAACTGCGCGGAAACTTGATTGTGTCCAAAAATGACATCGCTTATTTGACAGACCTTTTTAAAATATTTAATGACGTTAATTTACAATTGCAAGGTGATGAGTTGAATTTAATAAAAACAAAAAACGTCATAGCTGCTTTTGTGGGAAAACTTCTTCTATTCAAACGAAATCTAGGAAGAGGTGAATACAGCCACTTTCCGACATTATCAGCATTATCGGTAAAACAGGAAGATTTACTTACTTACTGCCAACACCTGGACGCTCTTCATGCTGATTTTACCGGGGTTTTAGACCCTTTCGCAAATGCAGATACAGCAGAATCATCAAATTTAGAAGAAGAACTCGTAGAACTCACAACTAATGAAGAATTAAAAGTAAAATTCAGAAATGGATACGAAGAGGCTCCAAAAATCAATATCAGCTCTCCGTCCTGGATTGTGGAAAATAGTACAGACATTTTTAATTGCGTTTCCTTCATCATATTTGGCTGAGCGTAGGTTTAGTGCAGTAGCTAATTTACTGTCTAAAAAAAGGAATAGACTGCAGATCACTGAGCGTGGTGATTTGCGACTGATGTTAACTAAATTGAAACCCGACATTAACAAATTGTTAAAACTCCTCCAGCCTTAACCGTCTCATTGATATTTATGTTTTCTTATTGAATTTTGTTTTTTTATTATATTTTTTTACTAATTTTGATTAATCGTCTTGTCTTTGCCTTTGTGCAGTGCGCCAGTACGGGGTGCTCCAGCATTGTGTATTGTCTTGCATTTGTTGGTTAAGTTATAATTTTGTTAACACTTTGTATGGTCTTTGTCTGAATTAAATGTTTTTATTATAACATGTTTTTGTATTTTTAAATAATTAATAATCACGACCCTCAGCCACGACCACGAGTAGCACGATTACAGAGAGAGAGAACTAATTTTTAATTGTGATTATTAATAGATAATAGACAGACATATAAAATTGGTATAATTAACTATTATGTAAAGGGGGGCGTTGGAATTTTTTTTCTTGTAAAGAGGGCGGTAGTCCATAAAAGGTTGGGAACCTATGCTGTATATGAAGCCATAATTAAAATAAAATTGCTGCCATCTGTAATTATTATCTCTAAGCTTAAGCAGTTAAGTTGGTCTTTAAGTTTAATCCTCAAAATAACTAATATAGAATATTATGGATCGTTCAAGGGCTTTGATAAGCCTACTCAAATTCTTGAAGGTAGTGATAAGGTCTATATTAAAGAAAATTCTTATGGAACAATTGACTTTTTCGAAATAAAAAACTACTTAGGATGCATGTAGATAAAATCTACCGAAAGAATTTGGCACTGCACACATCGTTCTGGCTGGGACGATTTTACATTTGTATCACACACTTCCCTGTAACTTTTTTGTTTACTATTTGCAAGATGTATCATGTGAACACTTATTAAAAGTTTTGAGACTTCACATCTTCTGGCCTGTGTTATTTTGTGTTCAATATTTAAAAAACACTCACCATTCCCTTCGGGGAAGGTTTCCGCCATTTCCACGTAAACCTCACTCGACGGTGTAGACTTCCAGGTTACGACATAGTTGAAGCAGTAGACCATCAAACCCGGAAAAAGAAGCAGATTTGGATTAAAGCAAGCCACTTCGCACTGCTATTTTATAGGACTCAATTTTCCAAAATGCACAAAAATGCAATATAGAGGTCGTTCCCACATAATTCAAGGGTGAGGAAACCGATGCAACCCATTCAAGATACGTTTAGGCAACCCATTTCGGTCCTGGTGCTGCCATAAGTTAAGTTTCTGGATTTCTTGGGGTCTCTGGGTATTTCTGCACGCCCACACACTGTAGCGACTTTAACAATGTCCTACATATCACTATTATTCTAGTTAACAACCATTTCCGAAACTGGAGCACGCTCTTTGGTCCTTACTGATACGTGAACAGCGTAATGTAGGGTATAAACCAAGTAATTCCTGAACCCTGAAGACGTACAAGCACTCAAAATGTATTTATATGCAAATACATAAATTAATATTGAGATACAAGTATTTCTTAATGAACAAAATGCAACAAAATCGAAAGACATAGTCAAATACTGTTAGCAGAATCAAGTTATATCAATGATTTTCTTCCGAACCTTGATACTCTGCTGGGCTGTAGTTCTCTCCATGGCATTGTTTGTCTCGGTATCTTGCGCTGTAACATGACATTTGTAACGTCTTGGTGATGTTACTAAACATGCTTGCCTTGTTTGCTATTAACACATAATTCACTTGCCGTCAAATAGCATTTCAGTTTGGAAAAACGAGCCAGAGTTTTTCCCTTAAATGTGTAGGGTGCTGGGGTCGTTAATACAACACATACCAATCTGATCAAGTCTATATGTGTACTGCTTGTTCATCTGGAATACAGTCTTCTTGCCGTTGCATTCCAGCTCGTCTTGGATATAGACAACTAAATCGACGGAAGCAAGGCCTTGGCAGAGGACCACATTGTCCTGACAATTTCTGGAGGCCGTTACTTTGCTACTGTTTTTGTACAGTCGCGACAATCACAAGCGGTGATACTGCGTCACCAAATCACCGTCCGTAATTAACAAGCACAGAAGCTTTGAGGACTGCAGAACGAAACGTGGGAGCAATGCCTCATGGTGCTGCTAGATGCGGCGACAGAAGCGGATTTAAAGGTGGATACAGTGGACATTCACTAAGCCTCCTCCCACAAAATAGGGGCCTCCATAAAAAAAGCCGTAAAGTAATTATGCATAATCTGTTGCTAATTATGTTATTTTTTACGGAAATAAAAGCATTGGCACAGTCCAGTACGTGATTTTGGCAAACTGGTGTACAGTCCCATCACTGTTGGTAAATTTATGTCTAAATCGTTGGTTTGATGATTTTTATAAATTTATAAGGCTACGAGTGTAGTGGAGCTGCAAAGAGCGAGGAAAGCGGCGAGGTTAGCAGAGCGGTATGATCAAACAAATGATACTAAATGTACGTGATTGTAGTGAGGCGTTAAGGATAGCGGAGAGGAACGCGATGTATAATAGCGGTGCAGATAAAAACAAACATGTTTTTTTAATAGCGCTGGTGATCGCCTATTAATGTTTATAAGGTAGGATGGATTGACAACCTCCTGATCTTTTGCCTTAACCGGCATAAACCCAAAAGATGAAATCGAAGCTCACTATTTTCTGTAAGCATTAGCTTCCGTACTTTGGAGAGCGGTATTTTAAAACATAGTAAAATCAATTCTGACACACCGCTACTCTCCGCACTTCATGCAACTTCACTATAACAGCACACCGCGATGCTCTGCTTACCTCGCCGCTCTATTATAATCTGGGGCTTAGACACTAAGAAGTATTTAACTATGCATTCCTATTTCATTTAATTTTGTCCATCTGTAAAAAAGTATTAAACCCTTTATCTCAATATTACCATTATATTTGTACATAAACATATTTTGAACATGTACGTCTTCGACGCTTAGGAATTATTTGGTTTTGATACCCCACGTGACAGTAGGAGCTGTTCATAGTGTTCATATACTAAGGTCGTACGCCAATTACGATACCGCCAAATGCTCTGATCTCTTTCAAGACCCTTTCAATAAAATGAAATACTTATACGTAACGAGTACATAGCGTTTTGTGCTAAGCCGTAAAACCTTCTTGTTTCGTCTGTAAACCCGATGGACAATAAATGGGAAAAACGGCATTTTTAAATTAAATTTTAGGTATAATAATTAAAGAATTCCCCCACCATTTTTCTAGCCATTTCTCAACATTTTTTGACCACATTTTTATTTTTGTGTCATTTTAACGCAGATTTTATGCTGATTCTCAATATGTAAAACATTGTTGGGGCGAACGCCCCAAATTTGGGGATCATAACTAAAACAAATTTTGTGTAATCAACAATTACACAATTAGTTAAGTTTAGGTTAGGTTAGGCTTAGTTAAGTTAGGTTTAGGTTAGGTTAGGTTTAGGTTATGTTAAGTTAGGTTGAGAAAAATTTGAATTTGCTTATGCATATCGTTTTGGTTAGGTAGTGGCGTATTTGTGGCGGTTAGGTTGGTAAGAACTAATTTTGGAGGCTTAGGAACGTTTTCCCCAAAAATGCTGATTCTGAATATGTAAATCATTTTTGGGCGAACGCCTCAATGGCCCCAAATTTGGGGACCAAAAGTAAAAATAATTCTTAACCTATATAAAAATGAGTAATAATTATATTTATTAAGTGTTTATGATTGCAAATTATAAAATTTACAATTACACAATTTAGTTAGTTAGGTTAGATTAGGTTTAGGTTTAGAGTAGGTTAGGTTTAGGTTAGACGTAACCTCCGAGAATAAAGAGGCCGCGACCAAGCAATCGTGACGTCACGAAAACCGGCTGGCAATTGCGAAACGTAAAATACCCAACATAAAGACACTTGTATATTTCTGAGTAAAACTGAATATTATTTCAAAAAAAGCACTTATATTATGATAAACAATGAATAGGGTTTTCCACGTCACCGTTGAGGTACCCATGATAGACGCGTTGGCTCTTATGGAGGCCTCGCCAATAGCCCCAGCTCCATGCGTTAATGTGTTTTATAACTTCTTAACCATTAAATTTAATTAGTTTTCTCTTTGATAGATCCATGTTTTGGGTGTTAATTTTGTCGTTGATTATTTTTGAATAGTTATTGAGAAATATATTGGCAAGAATATGACAATTTTTTAACAATATCGACTTCAACGTTTTGCTACATAAAATACATTTCTCATTGATTTCGTGTACATATTTTTCCAATTTTAACATTGTCAATTCCCGTAAAATAATCCTTTGTTTACCTGTCTTTAGAAATTCAGTTTCATATTTATCATATTATTGTTATAACCGATGACTCTGAGAAATGTTTAATACATACTACTGAATGTTTTGTTGGATTAAATGAGTCTCTATGAATGCATTTAATCCACGTTTTCTTCAACTCTTCATCTTTTGGAAAAGAAAAAACGGACACATACGTATGGGTACTATCGTAATTGCTTGAGCAATTAGGCACGCAACATTTATCAGGCATTTTTAATGAAATAAACAAGACTCACCCAAGTATCTCGTCAAACTGTTGGCTTTTTTGATTAACTAATCAAAATATTTATGAAATTATATTTTATATAGGTAAACGACACAATACACAATCATATTATGAACGACACCAACCGAAAGTTATTTTATAAGTAATAAAACAGCTTTCAAATACAAAATTTATCAGAGGCCATTTCTGCCAACGCCCACACTCGATACGGCAATTGAAAAACAGTCTCTTTTCACTGATTTTATAAATTGTCTTCACATAAATCAGGTAAATCTGAAATTCTACACCTTTAATTTAACACTTTAACTTATTTGAACTTATTTATGAGAGTTTTTGAAAGAAAAAGAGTCTAGTTCACACGACTACGATCACGGCAAATCTAAACTGCAATGGCGTTTGACTTGTACGCATTGCCTGTCCCCGCAAGTCGCCAGCCGGCATTCGTGACGTCAGATCACGTGACACAAGCCTTGTTCGTGGCCTCTTTATTCTCGGAGGTTACGGGTTAGATTAAGTTAAGGTAGGTTAGATGGAAAAAATTCAAATTTGCTTTTGCATAACGTTTTGGTTAGGTAGAGACGTTTTTGTGGAGGTTCAGTTTTTTGGAGGCTTAGGTGCTTTTTATCTCCTAAAATGATTTACATATTCGGAATCAACATAAAATTCCCGCTAAAGTGACACCAATTTGGCCAAAAAATGTTTGGTGGGAGAATTCTTTAATTGTTCCCGTACACACCGGGGTGCTACTTCGATGGGCCCTATGAGGTAGCCTCAAAACGAAGCTCTGTCAGGGGCACACCAAGCCTATAACTGGGAGATCGTGTTGGCAAAACCATTTAAAAACCAAGTCCCGCCACATCTGAGGTTGGATTCGATCGGACAGTGGCCCATACAAAAAGCTGGGGGAAGGAACTCGGTTCCGCATGGAAGAGAGCGGGCTAGTTCCGACGGGTGAACACGTTTATAGCTCCGGTACTAGCCTGAAGAGCTAGTAGAAGAGCGAGGCAATATCGCTCCAACCAGTGAGTACCTGGTAGCATTTGTTAAGCAAATGCGCGTTGATTAAGCAAATCTCGGAAGGAACGTGGAAATTAGGTCTAACGACAGGTGCTTCACGTAAAATACTCTTGGAAAAAGTATTTTATATAATTTATCACACCAAATACAAAAAACCTAAAGTATTAATAAAAAGTATTAATTTATACCAGATAAATAATTTCTCTCGTGATTATAACTAACCTAACTTATATTTGCCTAACCTAAGATTTACTGACCTAACCTAACCTAACCGAAGTTTCTAAATAGCCTCTTAAATGACTTTTGCTTTTTTTCTTTTACAAAAATACTCAAACTTCATATATAAAGTACAATTTATAAATAGTATATTACATTACTAGTGGGGAAAGTGAGACTTTTCGTACGCACTAGTGTGAATTGACGCGCACGAGGCGTAAGCCGAGTGCGGAAATCACACGAGTGCAGAAAAGTTACTTTCCAACGTGTAATGTACAATATTTTTCCTACGACCCCCCAAATTTCAAATGTTTAAAAAATTTTGATTTTTAAAATTTTCAAGAATATAATTTTTGAAGATTTTAAAGCAAAATTTTTATGGTTAGGTTTAACAGAGAAAATCACACTTAAAGCTAATTTTCTTAAGCCATTTATTTTTAGGATATAAAGTTTAATTTTTTAAACAATTTAGTTTCACAATATGAATAATTATAACGAAATTTCTATCAAAACATTTCCAGAAAAATAAAATTAAGTTATCTTGACAACTTAATTTTATTTTTCTGGAGCTGAATTATGACAATTGTTAAAGTGAATGGGTGTTTGTTAACATTTTATTTAATAGATTCTTTTACTAAACATAAATTTCAATTTTAAAAACTCATATATTCATAACTTATTTAAACATAGTATAAAATTAAACCTTGGGTTTAGCAGCAAAATTAATTAAATGAATTACTATTACAATTTATAATATAATAATTTCAGAGGCACATAATTTATTTTTTATTTATATTTAATAATATCTCCATAATTAACAAATATAACTTCAACTAATAACACAATGCCAGGTGTGAAAGAGGTTGCCTAACTAAATTATTTGACATTACTCTTATTTTTCTCCCATTTGGCATCGCTGATTTTAATCTTGGCAAACTTGCTTCAATAATTTTCATGTATTATAATGAGGTTACGTTAGGTGTAATCTATTAGATATTTCTTTTTGATAGCTAAAATAACTAATTAAACATTAATTAAAGTTATATTTATAAGAAAAGAATAGATACATAATGGTTAAAATGCTTCTCAAAATTGGATTAAACATTAATGTCATCATTTTAATGTAAACAAAATTCATGGATTTCTAGATATTGCTTAGCGTGACGTATTTTCATAACACACACGTGTGTTATGTTCCTAACATACGCGTGTTATATGACTTACTTTCTTAATATCGGTAGCGTTTGCTATTGTTCACTTTCGTATAGGGTCGTAGGAAAAAGAGTTTAACGAGCCATCGAATGCATAATATTCAGATATGCGCAGGTAAAGATGTGCAGGTAAACAACGCATCAAATGAGAAGTCATAAACGCCACCATTTTTATTATGCACGAAACGAAAAGGGTTCAGATAGATGTTAGTCCTTCGATAGTGGTTGCTCTTTGATATTAAAATTTAAGTATTATTACCGAAAATGAACACTAATACTATCTCACTGCACAAACTGAAAAGCAACAAATCAAATAAAGCAAATTCAATTTTTATGTAGTAATAAAAACTCATAACTAAGTTGTGTCATCAATAAGAACCCAGAAGGTAACTTACCGTACAACCATTTTGAAGATATAAATTAAATTTAATTATTATTTTAGACTAATTGCACCGCTCGTAAAATACATACTACTGCTTTACTAAATGCGCCGCTCAAAAATTACAAAAACAATTCGAGTATTTTACTCATGGAATTAAGGCAGTTATAAAGTCCTAAAGAAAAGTTATTGTTTCTCTCCGGAGAAATGGGCTTTTTATCAAACACAATTACCATTTTAATTAACAAATTACACTGCTTTGTATTTGCGTGTAATTTTTTAAGAATTATAACTGCGAATGGGTAGAAAAACCAATTTACTTTATGCGAATTGCACTTTTTGTTTTGTCGAAACGAATAGGTGGGCGCAGATAAAAATAAAAATTAAATCAAAACATCCAGTCGTAGTATGTATTAAAGGAACATTTACTTACAAAGTTTAATGTGAATTCGGAACTATTTTTAAATTCCGTGACTGTCTGCTCCCCTAGCGCATTTGTCAAATAAAAAGTCAGTAGTTTTTATAGAATTTTTTCTTTCGACAGATGTAAAATGTTACGTTTCTCTAATTTACCAGAAATATAAATTGCGGTTTTATAACCCAAACTGCTTTCCTGGTTATATTTGGCTAATCGTTAATGACACGTATTAATTGTTCTAATTAACAAACGTTTCCAGCATGCAACCCGTGTGAATTTCTTTTATTGTTGTTTCTTAAATTCAAGATCCATTATTCAAGAAATAGCTACTGCTTTTGATTGTAATGGCTGATATCTCGGAGTAAATGACTTAGAATTGATACAACATTAGGGAATCTGACAGTACCTTAGAAAACATCACATTTCAAGTGAAATGCGAGAAACCTAAGTGCTACAAGCAACATTACACACGAAGAATTCAAAATCATAACCTAGTTTTGTAAGATTATCAAGATCTTGTAATCAAGAAAATACTAGGTTAGATATGTACTACAGATGAAACCCTTATTAAGGTTCAATCTTCTAAAATGCGAGTTCCGTTTTAAGTAGCTAAAGTGGTAATAAGAGTCAACGATACAATGCATGTTGAAAAATGGATCCTATTGGGTTATGAAGTGCATTTTTAAGATGGTGATGACAGATCCTCATACTCTAACTTTGATCTTTGCGAAATAAACGGAATAAGGATACACAATGCCGTCGTGTATTAAAAAATTTGAAGTCATTTTAAAATTTCGTATAAAAACAGCTGATACGGGTTTTTCCATTTCTTAATTTCTGAAGTGTCTAGTTTAAATATATAATTTTATATATCGTAACCCTAATAGTACAGAGACGTCCAATTTACGTTTAAACAACGTCCTCGGTGGACTTAATAGACGTTCAATTATAGTATGTGGTACGTCTATACAATGTTCTTAAAATGTCTCAGTCGGACATTTTACATAGGTGTGCGTACATTATACATCCATAGAGCGTCTAGAGAACATAATGGACTGCCGATTGTAGTACGTGGGACGTTCGATGAATGCCATAAAGTTATATCCTTGAACAATCCTAGATCGTCCTAGAAGATATGCGCCGCCGACTTGACGAATGTTCCAAGAAAGTTCAACAGATGCTAGTAGACAGATCTAAAATAGACCTTTATTGGACACCTTACGTCGGACATAACGTCAATTGGACGTCTTCTGTTGTACGCCTGAAAGACGTCCTTGTGTGAACTTCTACGCGACGCCCATTTCACGTTCTGGGATCTAAGAATCTAATATGGACCCAAAACAAACGCCCAGTGGACTTTTTTTACTACTTCTAAAAATTTCACGTTCTGGGATGTCCATCGAACGTTTAGAATGGTCCTAATTTAAGACTATTTGATATAAAAATTTTAGCAATAATCAGTAACATACTGTTAAAATTTTATTTATATGCATGTTATATGCACATTCACTATTTCCCGCAGATTCGAATCCCAGGGATGATACTTTGGAATTTTTAAAATATATAAGGCTTCCAGGTTAACTCAGCCTATGAAAATGAGTACTTGGGAAATCATTTTCTGGGGTAATAATAGGCGGTCGGTGCGTAAAACTAGCCACTTTCCAC
The DNA here is from genome assembly GCA_929113105.1 of Agrypnus murinus. Classification (NCBI taxonomy): domain Eukaryota; kingdom Metazoa; phylum Arthropoda; class Insecta; order Coleoptera; family Elateridae; genus Agrypnus; species Agrypnus murinus. Next base: position 26,376,972 of record OV816023.1, on the reverse strand, counting down.
CCTTGGGACTGACAGGGCTGTTCCTGGGGTGCTTTACGCCTAGGTGCAAAATCAAAGTGGCCGCCCCTACAAGATTTTTTTGTTGTTTCGATCTAAAGGTCTATTAAGGTTGTAGAAGTTAAGCATTAAACATATTTTTGAAAAGTTTTAGCATTATTTTCGAAATATTTCAAATACACCTGGAAAGGTAGGTTGAAGAAACAAGCTGTTAAAAGTTCTGATGCATATCGCGTTTGCAAACTTTTTTATAGGGAGGGGGGGATAACGTTCAATGTTTTCCAATTAGCTCGAAAACTATCAGGTTTTCGGAAAAGATGCTATTGAATGAATGCTATGGAACGTGTTGCTCGTAAGATGTGCTACAAAAAAGGTCCTATGATCTTTCTATGTATAAGTTTGGAGAACCAAGAACATCTAATCCACAGGTTATTTGGAATATAGAATGTAGAACAATTATTCTAGTTCCTTCTCAAGTTGTAGATCATTTTCGACGTCTTCGTATAATCGTCTTCCAACTCGAAATTATGTACAGTGGTTGATATGGAAATTGTTGCTCGTAAAATGTACTACAAAAAAAGTCATTACTTTTCTTCATATAACTAATCCTTTCAGTGATACAACAGTCTGAAAGTACTGATACAAATTTGCACTTGACTATTGCGTTATATATCGACGTTATTGTCCTGACAAAAAGGCGCAGTAAGAGAAGTAAAACGTGAAAAGTCATAATAAAAGTACAATACACTTTACTAACTAGGAATATAATATAGAAGACATTCGGTACATTTTCTAAAATGAATGCCATAACAGGTTTAGACCGGAATCCGAAGTTCTATGTGTACAGGGGTCGTTTTTATTAACACTATCAATTGCTCGAACTTCAGTTGATAAAGACATTTATTTTCTGAAACCAGGAAAAGAAAAAGTCCAATCAACAATATATTCGTCGAAAAGTGATTCTTTTGAAAACATTAAAGATCATATTTTATATCCACATGCCGTTAGGGAGTGCGATACTACGTCTGCTTTATTTCAGGTAGAAAAAGAAAAGTCGTCAAGTTGTTGCAAAATCGAAAGGATTTACGAGATTGCGCAAACTTTTCCAAAATACCACAATGTTCTAGATAATCAATTATTATTAATAATGGAATACGAGCCCTTTTGGACATGTACAATGCTCCGTATTATCCGACATGTATTGATTCTTTCAGATATAATTCATTCATGCAATCGATAACCCGTAATAAAGCTACTAATTTATCAAACCTCCCCCACCCCCTACATCTAATGCTGCTCAACATCGTTCATGTAGAGTTTATCTACAGATTCCAAAATGGTTAGACAATGATTTCAATGCAGAGTGGAGATGGCTGATGATCATTGATCACTTAGAGCCAATTAAAACCCTTTTGCCACCTGCTCCAAAAGTATTGCTCAATCGTATTTTCTGTAACTGTACAAAAGGCTGTAACATAAGCTGCAGTTGTAGGAAGCTTAGTCTCCACTGCTCTGCAATATGCAGTTACTGATATGGTCAGTCATGCCTGAACATTCTGAACATCTTTCACCTGACATTCATGAAAGCAACAATATCGATGCTTATGAAGATATTGACCCTAAAGCTTTCGAGGCAGAAGATGGAGGAAAATTACGAGGAAGTCGTAAATGACCTACAACTTTAGCAGGAACTAGAATAACATTCCAAATGACAATAGGATTAGAACTACTTGGATACAACATAAAAAATGCGCCTATTACTCTACCTCCACGGTGTGCGGTGGTGTGAATAGGGTCACATTTTTTGCAGAAGTACAATAATTCGAAATTGTCATTAATTCTTTTCCAAAACGGTTAGTTACACGAAGAAAAATCATATAGGACCTTTTTTGTAGCACATCTTACGAGGAACAATTTTTATAATAGCCACTTCTCGAAAATCCTATGGTTTTCGAGATAATTGGAAAATATTAAATTTCTCCCCCTTCCACCATCCCATTTAAAAAGTTTGCAGACGCTATAGGCAACAGGACTTTTAAGAGCTTGTTTAAGGCCTCATAATAAAGCTGCATACAAAAATTTAAGCGAAGTTTAAGTGTAATTTTCCTGATAATTATTATAAATTCGAAAATCCAGATATTTTTGATCCATGAAAGTAAGAATATCATATAGTAATCGATACTATTATACTCTATGCTAGTAGTAACTAGCATAGAGTATAATAGTAGTTCGTAACGTAAATAATGTTTTTCGCTTTTACTAGCAATAACTTTAAATCAGTTAATCATTAATTAATTATTGGTCAAAAATAATCGCGTATTTTACACTTTTTTAAACCAAAAATCGATAAAACTTTCTCAGCATAGGCCAACGCCACAGCGATATTAGTCGATTTTTCTTTATCGTTGGCCGCCCTTATGTTTGGCCGCCCTGGTGCAAGGGCACCACAAGCACCCTGACCAGGAACGGCCCTGGGTACTTATCGGCTCGAGTAATAGCAGCTTACCATGCTGAGACTAGGGACTATTATTTCCTGTATAGCACTTTCTTGTTTATCTCCATAATCATCATTTTCTTCGTGTTCTTTTCTGGTTTCAGTTTCGTCAGCATAGCATTTACTTCAAAAGGTAACCGTAAAACCGGTCACTTGTAATGTAGTTTGATGTGTTTTTCAATTCTTTTCTATTTTCTAATCTTAAGTGCTTAAGTACCTCTGGTTTACCTTAAGTACCTGTGTGGTTAAGTCTTTTTAACGTAACGATTTTTTAAATTGGTATTTTCCTATATTCCTGCGCCGTGGCAATCTTCCTACTCCCCTTCGCCAAATTTTTCATTCGCGGCGACCTTATTTTATTTTTTCCCCGTATTCTAACCTCATATACTTTTGTGCCATTCTGTCATTTCCTGATTTTTCTGTCATTTTATGAGAGTGGCCTTGTCATCCCAACTGTGTCTTCGTGTTCTTTTCTGGTTTCAGTTTCGTCAGCATAGCATTTACTTCAAAAGGTAACCGTAAAACCGGTCACTTGTAATATAGTTTGATGTGTTTTTGAATTCTTTTCTATTTTCTAATCTTAAGTGCTTAAGTACCTCTGGTTTACCTTAAGTACCTGTGTGGTTAAGTCTTTTTAACTTAACGATTTTTTAAATTGGTATTTTCCTATATTCCTGCGCCGTGGCAATCTTCCTACTCCCCTTCGCCAAATTTTTCATTCGCGGCGACCTTATTTTATTTTTTCCCCGTATTCTAACCTCATATACTTTTGTGCCATTCTGTCATTTCCTGATTTTTCTGTCGTTTTATGAGAGTGGCCTTGTCATCCCAACTGTGTCTTCGCTGTTATTCTTGTTCATGGTTTCGTGCCTAACAATAATTGGTCAACAACTGTCGCGTTTCCCACTTTATCTTTCCGTGTAATTTCCTCGATTTTTCTTAGCAATTTTATTTGTGTGATTTTACTTTTGTTTCTACCTGTAACTGTCCCAGACTTCCTTCCGTATATCTTTTCTCCTAGTTGTCCTATAAATATTAATATTTAAGTGCTTCTTTCCTTTGAAGTTGTTTCTAGTTTTTCTCTTAGCCTACTTTCTAAATTCTTGTTAGAACCTTTTCTGATATACAATACTTGTCAGCGTTATTCCTCTATAGGTTAAGCAGTCATGCATTTGCATTATTACTCCTTCAGTAGTCCCATTCTTTCAGTTTTTCTTTTTTTATGACAATGTTGTATAATAGATCAAAAAGTCTTTCCGTTTCAGCATTTTCTATGTATTTTAACATTTCTGCTGTGATACCATCTTGACCAGGAGCTTTTGCTAATTTTAGTTTGTTAATAGCTAGTGTGATCTCTTCCAGTGTTATTGGTTGCATGTTGTTTTGTTCTTTATATTCTATTTGTGCTTCTTCTTTATCTTCTTCTTCTAATCATTCATTATGTTAGCTCTTCGTTGTTTCCATTCATAATCATCTTCTTATTTTTTAATTTTTTTCTTCTGTTACTACTTTTTCATTTTTTATCTTTCTATGTTCTTTAGTCTTGGTAGTTTCTTTTGTTACAGCTGTTTTAGTTTACTAAAGAATATCTTCTACTTTTCTGAGTAATCTTCTATCATCGTGTGCCCAAACTCTTCCCATTTTTGTTGTTTTGCATTTTTAATTGTTTGTCTACTTCAGTTCTAGCAATTTTGTATATGTATATCTGGTCCCACAATTCTATATCATAGCTCAATTTAGGTTTTACGGCCCCTTTGTTTATCAACAGTTTAGTGCAGAAGGGTAGTTATGATTTTCTGACAAACAACCAATGATAAGTACGAACTGCTGCGCCTAATTGATACTTCTTTTTTAAAATGTGTACGCCAGGTAGGAGCCTTGTTTAGATGTAGGCGTGCATTTTTTCAATTCTCGGTTTGCGGTAGTAGTAGTCCTTTAATGCGGAGTAATTGGCGAATCTTTTCGCCATATAATGAAGATGGCTTGAGTTGATGCTTTTTGATCTAGTCCTTTGATGTACTTGTAGCAATCGTGATCAGCATCCACTGGATCCAAGTGGCTGGCTGTGATCACCATATCGTCTGCGAATGTGGCATATTTGTAAAGTTCTTTGTGTATGTACTTGCTACATTAAATCTTTTTTTAGTATTTAAATACTGCGTATTTAAATACATAATTAATATAATAAGGATATTTTATTTACCATAGCAAATGTATTCAAAAAGTATTTTAAATTGTATTTAAATACATAATAAAATTAAAGAAATACTTTAAAATGTATTTAAGTTCATGTAATCCATAATTTAAATGCAGTATTTAAACACCTCGAATGTATTTAAAAATCAAATCATCTGCTAGATGGACTTAATTACAAAATTAATTTTACTTAAAAACAAAAATTTTTTTTCGTTTATAGCCCAGTACTTGATGTATATAATTGAGTTACACTTAAAAAGTATTTTATTCGACTCTGCCAGTAGTTATTTAAATGTTTTCATATTATTTAAATACCGTAAAAGAGTTTTAATACTACCACTATATTTAGATTCGTTGAAAGACGGACTTATGTAATTACAAAAATGTATTTAAATCCTTTAGGAATTTCATCAGTAAATAAGCTTTCTGTTAGAAATGTATTTAGTATTTAAATCCTTCGCAAGTGATATCGCTCGTTGTTGCTGCTATTCGTAAATGTATGTACGTAAAGACTAGTAGAAGCATATACAAGTGACACTACCTAGTTCCGCTATTGAAACTATCAGTGGGTGAACGATGTAGTGCACACGGCGTTCACCCATAAAACTGATTGGATTCTACCCAATTCCAGAAATCTGAGTAACGGATGATACAATCAGAAATTATTGTGTGGTAGGATTCACGTAAGTGTTCTCGACGAATACTCATTAACGCTGTGGAGGAAGCAAAGCAGACATGACCAACGGTGTGGGTGGATTGGATTTACACCTTGGATGAAGTCCTTCACGGTGCACCGCTGGCCACTCGCTGATTGATCTAGTCTGGTGGAGAATACAAGTGAGGTTTATCCAGGTTGGGGGGAGGGGCTGATGGAAAACTGCATGCCACCAGGTAAATTGGATTCAGCGACGGAAATATAGGAATCACGCTACGACTGTGCAGTTCCAGTCTTGTGATTCAAAGAAACCGTCTCGAACCACTACACTTAAGGGGCAGTGATGCGAATACATAGCCTCGCAATGCTCAAGACCACTTTACCTCAAAGGGTACTCACCGGGATTCTACTTAGGTACAATAAAGTAAAACGCTGACGAGGGCACACCAGGCCTAAAACGTGGTAGACCGAGGTGGCACATCGTCCAAGCCCAACCACATTGGTACGTTTATAACTCCGGTACTAGCCTGGAGAGCTAGAAGAGGTCTGGATAGGTATACCTCGCTTCTACCACTGTGTACTGGTAGCTCTTGCAATATGATTAGTGGGCTAATCAAGCGTATCTCAATTCGTATCCCCGAAAGGGGGATCGTGGTGATTAGATATCTAGGTGCGCCACGTTAAAATAACGCTGCCCGAACGGTTGGCTCCATTCTCTACTGGTAGTTAAAATATTGAAATATTATACTGGTATTTTTTGCCAGTTATTTATTGAATGTCTCTCAATAAACTCTGTTATGTTATTATTTCTTTCTTTACAGTCAACAATCTTACCGAAAACCTGACCTAACCTAACTAATCTAATCTCTTTCTAAACCTAACTACGAACCTGACCTTATCTTAGCGTTTAGATATAATTTTTATCATAACTTTAAACATAACTTAATCTTTATATTAATAATGGATTGTAAGGACTGTGGTTTATCACAACAGTAGAAATACGTATTTCGGTAACGATGGTCCTTTTCTCGGCATAAAGACGATTTTATGCCGAGAAAAAGGTAACATCGTTACTGAAAATACGTATTGGCAGTTAGTCAAATACAATGTGTGGTTAGGAGACACCGTTAAATATAGTGTTAATCTTTACATTTATGTTCTATGTAGAATTTATACTATGACAGCACCAAAAAATCATCAAAAGATTAAAATTGTAGAATGCATGAGTTTGAATATACTATACAGAAATTTTTAAACGACAAATATTTTTTCAGAAGAGCTTATAAAAGTTATTTCTTATGGAAATAAGGAATTATTGTTATTGGTAATTGCCTGGTAAGCAATTTATACAGCAGGTACTGACATATATCTTAATCGTATGGAAATTAAACGTTCAGGTAATATCCGATACGTAGAATTCATCGGTGCTGAAGAAGATAAAAATAGTGTTGCTGTATTCGTTGCTGCGTTGGTTTTATATCGAATTCGATTTGTCTTGCCACTGAACATGAATGACAGTTCTACACATTTGCTTAGAATATCTTTTTTCTCGAGATCGCGTACCTCAATATAACGTTAGTTTCTGAAAGGTTGCTAGTGAAATCTTATTTTATTTTGACTTTTCTATTAATTGTGAAGCAGCAGGATGCTTCAAAAGCACAAGTCAAGATGTCTCCTTTTTTCGTTGAACCAATATTAATTATTGATAACTAGAAATTTGACTAAAATTCATTCAACAGACTTTTGCCTCGTTATCAATAAATACTTGGCCATTATTATTGCAAATTAGACGCTTTACGTTCATTCAAAATTATTATTCAATGATTGTACCAATCGAAACTGTTTGTGCTTGTTTTAATAATATTCCATTGACTAATTAAACTTATTCTTCAGTTTAATGGGTTGATGAACAATTATATTAACTAATCAACATGGTGTGGCTATTAAACAACGAATACTGTTTCAATCTTCATATCTCCGGAAAAATGTCACTCATAACTTCATCTGTTTTAACAAAAGTCTGATTTGATCTAAGCTGGCTATGAAATTAGCAACGTGTAACCGTTAATTTTAATGTTAAATTTAGAATTGAATTATTTCATTGTTAACAGACAATCGCTTATGAAATTTGGTATAAATAATTTTCAATCTTTCGTCTTCTATGAAGAAAAGTTTCAAATCGCTATCTAAATGTTTTCCGAAGATATGACCATTGAAACAGGATTCATTTTTTAATAGCCACTCGGTTTATTTAGCCAATTATATAGCAGCTACAAATATATACGAGGTTAGTAATAAGTGGCAATGCAGATTATATGCATTTTTATAATTACACGATTTAATAGTTATTATTATACCTCACTTATAAAATAATAAATTTTGAAAAGATTTTTTAATGAAAATATAATTAGCGTTTACTGTCTCCAGCCTTACTTTGTGGAACTCCATAATCATGAAATATAATATAAATACAAATAAAAATATAATTAGTTTATTAAGACTAACATAAACACATCAACTCTTTAAACAGATAAAGGATATATGGGAATCTAGATTCTCATAGTAGCAAGATAATATTTTTCATAACTTAACGATTTAGGGATCGTTTATACATTTTTTTCAACTTAATAAAGTTTAGTTCATTTTCAATGCTACAAATCATCTGGAACCGACAAGATATGCTGTATTGAAGGTGTATGCAAATGCAAAACATTTTACCTGTTGGATTATAGTTGAAGCATAAAATTCATGTTAACGAGATTGTTTATTTTGCAGTTTTATTGAATTACCAAAATTTCCAAAGTAAGTAGAGTACCATTATAACTACAGAATTGATACACATTTTGGTGTAAAGGTTTGATCTTGTTGATGAAATCACATAAAAACATGTTTGACAAGTTGCGCTTTTGTTCAATTGAATTATGCAATTTGGCTTGTATGTCAAATATTTGACATTAGTAACATTCAAATAAAATTGTTAATGATTTAATATTTAGATTTTTGTAGAAAGGGAAGTGTAAAAGGTGTTTTTATGAAATTAAGTCATTTTTTAATAACAAGAAAATGTTCTTTCGTCGACATTAAAATTAATAGTATTATTTTATTTTTTAACTCAAGTGTTGTATATGATTGGATTCAGAATTTTATTTTCTATAAGATTATAATTAGTTAATGTATTTATGAAAGTTGTTAAATGATAAGTTAAGTGACGTAAAATTTTAAATGTGAAGTTTTTGTTTTTTAAGAAAATTCAGTTGCTTTCCAGAATAGTACCTATATAAAGGAAATGCATTTCTTAACAATTAAGTAGCTTTATTTCATGAGAGAACAAGATGTGTCCTAGTTACTTCAAAAATTGAAAATTCTTATCCCCCTCTAGTCGAGAGGGGGGTAAGTTGGGGATGGGTAGATCGGAAAAAGGGTGATTAAATCAGGTGATGGCGAGGGGTTAGTGTATCGGAGAGTGGGATTAGTAGAGAAGAGGTGGATGGGTAAGTCGTGGGGGAGTAAATCGGGGGTGTTTGTTAAATAACGCGTCCTGGAGTTCGTCTGACAATGCTAGACTTAACATTTTCAGCTGGTTGTGTTTTGCTTTTAAAGTATATATTTTGATAGATGTTAGTAGATGCCTCAGCTCTAAATGAGGATAACGGCTACGATTCAAGCCAACTTTGAAGGACATCTACAGCAGCTTGCACAATATTTGGCAACATTAGACATTCGTTGCCTTACCATTAAAGAACTAGTTATAATCAGTTTATGTCTACAGAAAACCACACTGTTATACTTTTATTACATGTTTTAGGGTACGGTACGGTACGGACTGCAAAAGTGCGAATTATCTGTAAATGAGGTCAGTAGATAAGGAATGGTTAGATAGCACTAGTCAACCTAATGTTCCTCAAACTACGACCCTTAAATTGCTTTTATATATTTTTTGGAAAAATAAAGGAAGTATAGCAGACTTTTATGCATCATTCTGATTTGCCATATGCGGATTTACGAGACTTACCTCAATTAGCGCATAACTCTCATGAGTGCTACCTGTTCTTACCGGTGGGAGCAATGTTGCTATTCACTCTCTACTATAGGGGTTCCCAAAGTTTTGCTTAGGTGGGCCAAATTGTAAATTCCAAAGTATTTGGCGGGCCAAAAAAAAATTTTATGAAAAAATACGTTCAAATCGATAAAAGACACAACAGCAAAATTTATACTAATTTTATAACATATTATCCTTATTTATTTATGAGAATAATTACTTTTTATTAGAAAACATTTATTAACACAATTCAAAAATAATTAAACAAAAATAATTAAATAATTTCAAATTAAAAAAATAAATAAATAAATCCATCAATCTGAAGTGTGTGACTTGTGCAGTTGTTTTCTTTTAATAATATCATTGAACTTTGGTTCTAAGTCGGTAGAATGTATTCTTAACACCGCTTGTAAATGTTCGTCAGTTAATTTTGATCTCAATTTGAACTTATTAATGTTAATCAGCTAATCAGCTGAGGGCGGCCTTTAAGACAATAAAATATACACAATATAATAACAAGATATATTACATATAAAATTTAGTATTTTTTTAATTATAATATGATAAAATATATTTATTTTTTAAATTATCTTTATGAATTCAGCAGATTACCTGACATCGATGGCCGCATTTCTAGGCCCGCGGGCCGCACTTTGGGAACCCCTGCTCTACTCGATCTCCAAGCTAGTGCCGAGGTATTCATGTACTCGCCAGTCGGGGTCCGTCTCCCGAGGGAATCCCAGTACGTTACCCCTAAAGGGTCCAACCTCAAGTGTGGCTGGATTTGGTCTACTTAAAATATCCTAGGATTTTTCCACCCCGACCTACCATAATAAATGTTTGGTGAGCCTTCGACAGGGCCCATGCCGATTCTATCGAAAAGTAGAGACCTGGCATTTACCACGTGGAGGGAGGGGGAGTTTCTTAATGAAAGAGGTCTTAACATCTTAAGTGTATCAAGATATGTATTCGCATCAACACTCCTTAAAGGTGATACCCCAGAATAGCCTAGCCTAGGAACAGCCCCGGCGAAAGGGTTTCCTCAAAGGCAATGATCACGGAGTCACTGTCGGGATAAACCTTAATAGCTACTCTTCGTATCCTGGAGTTTAGCCTTGTTCTGGGACCATGCCCAAAATCAAGGGCCAGGAGTCCTAAGATTAGGCCAGTGAGAGATATGCCGCCTGCGGTTATGTCTCATTTTGATTATTATACGGCCTATTAACTGGCATGTTCTGAAGGAAGGTGTTTTGTTTATTCCATTTACAGGTCTGTTGATATAGAGATAGTATCTATTTGTATAACAAATTATTTCATTGTATTTCAATCTATATATATAAAAGTTTGTCTATAGAAAATTCTAATTTAGATAAGGAGGAGGAACAGGCATAGCCTATGCAAAACCTTAATTAACAAATAATAATAAAAAAAAAATAAAAAAAAGTTTGTTACAAATAATTATGTGAACGTTTTGGTAATAGAGATGAGAAATTAATAAATGTCAAAATAAATATCAGTAAGGTAATTGTTTGAGATTGCTGAAAAGAACTGATTGTACCATACAAAATTAGTGAGGTGAATCTTCTCATCCTAGATGAAAGATATCATAGATATTAAATAAGTTGCAATGCCATATTGTATTGTCGAATTTTAATAAAAACTAGAGACCAATTCAACTGTTTTTCTGTGTGTTTTTCTTAAATTGATTAAAATGTATTATTTTAAATTTAAAGTTCGATGAAGAACCTAATTTCTTATTCTACATAAAACAGAATATTATTTTAAGGAACTACTCTGTTCAATGTATGATCGGGCGATATTATAAGTTCAGTGAAATTAGATTGATTCTAAGTAAGCACTAAAGCCAATAAAAGTCCAATAAAACAACTCTAAACTTCCCACCCCATACTACCTCCAAAATCAATCACAAATGCCTATCTGTGGTAATACACAACCATATTAATCGACTCACCTCGATACTTGTAGACTCGAATGGCAATACTCCTGGACCATTACACCTCTCCATATGGCTAAAACCAGCCGTAGAATACTGCGTAAGACCATGACATACGGCAATCAAATGACATGATCTCGATGTCTCAAATCGAATGGTAGCACTCGTGATCTCCAGCCCCCTTTAAACTTCTCAAAGGACTTGTACTGTGTGTTATAAATTACTTTTGCGAACATTAGAGGTGGCTCGTGACCATATGGAGAGGTGTAATGATCTAAGAGTGTTACTATTCGAGTTGCAACATCGAGGAGAGTTGGTTGATGTGCCAATAGTACACATGGTGTACTTGACTGTACTGGCCGCAGTTGACCATTTCTGCTTGATTTTTGGGGAGAAGTGAAAATCAGAGCGCTTAAAGATGCTTATTGAACTTTTGTAGTGATTTAAAGTTCAATGATATGACATTTAGAGAGGCTTTCGTTGAGTATTTATGTGGCCTTCGGGAGTAAAGGTAGTGGAGTTATAGTTATATTGAATAAATGGTTTTGCTTGTAGTGGCTAGGTCATGGGAAAAAAGATTTTTTGAGGGACAGGTTGTTCATTTAACTATAATTTAAAACAGTATTTTTGCAAATCAAAAACGACAGTTTAACATAGCCTTATCTCCTTTTACTTTAAATTCCATTTGTTGGTGTTATTTAGCGTTTTGGTTTCATTTAGTGTAGCAAAAATGATGGGTGTTAGAGAGGATATGGTACTATTCAAGTGTAATTTGACCCTCTATAAATTGTTCTGTAATTTTGATATGTTGGAGCTAATACCAAAAGAAGACTTTTTTTATCGTTGCTCCAAAGTTCTATGTCTACTGGGTCTACTCGAAAAGTAAGGTCAAAGTTTCAAAAATGGACATTATTGAATAATGATTTTTCCGAACTATTCTACGTAACTCAATGTTGCAATTAGACCAAATTAGTTAATTTTTGAGCTAATACCTCAATAATGTGGTGTTGAATAACCTCAATCAACGTGCTACAGGTGAAATCTGTAAGGTTTGAGATTACTTGCCACGGACTCTCTGATGTGCAACGCAGCATTAATCGTGCGGTACCTTTCTAGATAATTACCACTTAAAAAACACACAGTTTCATGGCACTGCCTTTTTTTTAAGTATAATATTTGTTTTAAATAAAACATTTAAAAATGAAACCTTTTTGTTCCTAGGTTTTTTTGTATCTTGCTTCGTTTTCGAGAAACATATTAAAAACTGTTTCGCTGTACGTCCCTGGACCATGATTCAAAAAAATTAAAGTGATCCAAGGTTCCAAACAAGATTAGGAGGTGATAGTACTTACAGTAAAGAAAATCTATTAATATGAGTTCGGAGATGCTTTGTTTTCGAATACAGGGTGTTGAAAGCTGTTTTTTAAGCTTTTATTAGCTCCCTTATAAAACATATATAAATACCTTATAAAATACATAGCTGAGACATCTCGTAGCTAATGGTTTGAAGTTCAGTAATGTATTTTTGTCTGAGTGTTACGTAGAATAGTTCGGAAAAATCATTATTCAATAATGTCTGTTTTTAAAACTTTGACCTCACTTTTCGAGCAGACCCGTTAGACATAAAACTTTGCCGCAATGATAAAAAAAGTCTTCTTTCGGTATCAGCTACAACATATCAAAATTGCAGAAAAATTTACAGGGGGCCAAATTACACTTAAATAGTGCCATGTCCTTTACAAAAAAATGGAATCCAAAATGTCTTAATCACTGTACCCCAAAAATTTACGTACACCTGATTTTCATAGAAGTGCCCTTGTTACCCAAACTCGATTGAATTTATTAAAATAAATAAGTTTACTAAGCGATATCAATATTTATGCTTATTTGAATTTGAAGAATAAAATTACCCCCAGATATAAAAACAGCCAGACGACAACTTTTGTTAGACATATCGAAACGGAAAAGTGCATTCCTTACGAGATCGTGGTGGTTGTTAATGTAGAATTCCCAGACACCAGCCATCAGGAAATACGGGAACTAGGGTGCTTACTTCCTTGATGGCAGTCTTTAAAAAAAAGATTTTTTTATAGAGAAACTTTTTCATGTATAAATATGAAATACATTTAAATTCCCCCGCAGAAAAAATATCGGAGAAATTAGATTTCTCAAAGTTTCAGTAACCTGAAAATGCAAAATATACCAATACTATAAGTAAGAATACTTTCATATTTGCAACAATATTATCTGATTTTTGATAAATAGGGAACTTAAATAAATTGAGTCCAAGCAGTTAAGGCATATTATATAACACTTATCCCATAAGGTTTTCCACGGGCTTTTTGCTGCATTACGAGTATAACAACTACATGTGTACCCATTATGGCACGTGGCACATCTATCTATAGAATTTTGCAGATTAGATTAGAAATACGATAAAGTTACTTTTATTGAAAATATATGAAATCAACTGCCGAATTTCGCCACGAAACAGGTATCGACGTCTAAAAAATTCAAAACTTTTTTAGATAAAGCTGAATCGTGATCATAGTTACGGCTCAATTCGCTTTCTATAACTATCTTCTCCGGTGATTCATACTACATATACCTATTCATGCATTTTCATTTGATTTTGCTTGAATTTTCTCTATAAATTAACTTGGCCTCAATCTTTCAGTAAATAATAGGATTTACTAATTAATTAATGATTACACGGTACAACAAAATAAAAAAAATCCAGGTTTTAATACACTAGAGGTTTTTAAGATGCAGATCGTGAATCTGCTATGTTTTCTTTCGGGCTAGGTCAAATTTCAGTTATATTCGAATTTGTTTTCAAAGAAAACTTATTTTTAAATACACGAGAATTGTAGGCAAGCTTTTACGTTTACCAGGTAACAAGATTTGTTACTTGGTAGTGATTAAACACGTTTTAGTTGAATTTTTGTTCTTCGGTACAAGAACTGGTTTTGCCGCAGCTTATTACCTGATTACAGAACTCGTTACCCACTTGTAGAAAACAAGGCTAGTTTTAGCGTTTACCATCAGGTAACAAAATTTATTATCTAGTAGTGATTAAATACGTTTTGGTGCAATTTTTGTTCTTCGGTAACAAGAGCTGGCATTGCCTCAGCTAATTACCTGGGTGCAGTTAACTCGTTACCAAGCTGTTAAGAATAGGCGAGATTTAGCGTTTTTTCAGGTAACACGGTTTATTACCTGGTGGTTATAAAATACGTTTTGGTGCAATTTTTGTTCTTCGGTAACGAGAGCTGGCACCCAATTTATCTCTTCCGCAGAATTACCTCCCATTCTTACCATAACATTTTATATTTAATTCATAGATCATATGCTTAATATACCAGCTTTCTAAACTTTGAGTGATTATTTAATACTAATATTTATTAAATAAACGCAATCAAACAAAAACAATTGAAAATACTAAGCTTACCATTCTAAGACGACCTTTTGAACGCGTGATTTAACAAACATCCCTGACTTACCCTCCCTTCCTCCTTCTTACTAGTTACCTTCATCTTACTCCTTTTTCCAGTTTACCGCCACAGATTTACCTGCCCTCTTCCGGCTTACCCACCCCCGACTTATCTCCCTCTCTGACTTACCTTCTCCAGCTAACTCCCCCTCGGAATCGACTCCTTCCCTGACTTACCCACCACTCTTACTATAAAATTCTACATTTAATTTATATATCATATGCTTAATATAGCAGATTTCTAGACTTATTATATTGAATTCATAGATCATATGCTTAATATACCAGCTTTCTAAACTTTGAGTGATTATTTAATACTAATATTTATTAAATAAACGCAATCAAACAAAAACAATTGAAAATACTAAGCTTACCATTCTAAGACGACCTTTTGAACGCGTGATTTAACAAACATCCCTGACTTACCCTCCCTTCCTCCTTCTTACTAGTTACCTTCGTCTTACTCCTTTTTCCAGTTTATCGCCACAGATTTACCTGCCCTCTTCCGCTTACCCACCCCCGACTTATCTCCCTCTCTGACTTACCTTCTCCAGCTAACTCCCCCTCGGAATCGACTCCTTCCCTGACTTACCCACCACTCTTACTATAAAATTCTACATTGAATTTATATATCATATGCTTAATATAGCAGATTTCTAGACTTAGATAAAACATTAGTTCTTAGACATTCTTATTCTACTTTTTCGTCAAATATCCGAATCTGCAGTCAAAATTTAAAAATTTCAAAAAACGGACACACTCAGAGACAGACAAAGATATCGAATTTCATGAAAATGCGCCACAGCAAATACTATGAGCTCGACTGAGAATGGTTGGTGGCACCGTAAGCAGGTATATGAAGGATGTTTAGTTCAAAAATATGACGAAGCAGGCGCTGTAAGTGGACAGTCGGCCTTGGGTAGATTGAAATGCATCGATCCACAATACTAAAACTCCACAGACTACAAAAAAGAACGGATTTAAAAATATAAAAAAATTAAATAAAAATAAAAAGTATTGTTGAGTAATCTACAAAGTAAAAACTTTAATATAAAAAAGAATAAAGCAAATCGGTTTTGTAGAACTCGTAGACAAAATGGAAGAAGAATGAGCCGTTTTTTAAATACAGTAATACTCCGACTTACGCTACCCTGACTTATGCGGTTTCTTATTTTCCTTTCCCGCTTCACTCCATCGCCCACTCACGCTAATCCGCTCGCATTTCACGCAACACGACAGCGCAATGACATGTACGGATGTGTTTCAAGCGAAATATTCGATTTCTACGGACGACGAAACTTACGATTGATTTGTGTAAGATTATTACAAGAGTATTATTTGAAAAATAACTATATCAAGAACATCATTTATATAACACTTTCTTTTTAATAGATACATTATGTACGAAAAACTACATTTTTTTTTTATTTTACGCCTACACTACAGGAGAACCAACATCTAAGGTCATCTGTCCCCCATCTAACATACAACACGAATACACACATCCATAGTTGAGGTGGCGGAATTTCCCAATTAGAAAAATCCCACCGCCCCAAGTAGGATTCGAACCCACGACCCTTGGAACACGAGTGATGCACTAACACCACTCGTCTACCGCCGGCCCTTAAAACTACAATTTTAATAACAATTTCTAAAAAAGTTGTAGTTTTATAGACCTTCAGTCCCAATTAACTAAAATTTATATGGATTTGCATGCAAGAAATTGTACCCCGAGTTATGCGAATTCGACTTACGCGATCTCTGTCGGCCCCACCTATCGCGTAATTTCAGGATATTACTGTATATAGATTAGTAAATAATAATTGACCTATACAATAAAGTTCAATATGGTCGGTGTATTCACTATCGAAGGACATACGATTTTCGTAATCTAAAGCAGCGTTAATGGGAACACGATAAGTTTAATCGCCAATAATGAAATCTTTATAATAATTGCCCCAGTCATTTACAACTTTTGCAACAATTTGCAAACGTATCTGACGATGATTTGTTTTTTTCAAGCGATAAATGAAGCAGCTATAAATAAGCAATTGCTATCAGGACATCACCTAATATTTGTATAATGTGTTTGCTTTCCATGGTTTTAAACTATTCGGTTTTGTTGCAGCAAACTTTTATAATCGTGAATAGTTCCAAAAGTTAACAACGCTGGGAACTGAGAGTGCGCTTCTCGTGCGTATCCAAATAAATGTTTTAGATATATTTATTTAAACATATAAAACTTAAAGAAATACAGATATTAGGTAGTGTTTACTAATGTAAACAGCGAAAGTTTCAGTATAAAAAAGAATCACGTAAATCGGTCCAGTAGAACTTTCAAACAAAGTGGAACAAAAATAAACCTTGTATTTTAAATACATAGATAATTTGGCAGTGCGACGCGAGGGGCGTAACCCTCCGAAGGGCGCTGCTTTAGAAATGTATTAAGAGGGTTTTTATTGGAAATAGCAAAAACAATAGATTTTGACAGGTTAATTGACCAGTTCGCCTGCGGTAAAGCCCTGAAAAACTGTAATTGGTGTTAAATCCCATTAATCATATAAAAAAATTCGTTGAAGAGACACAAGCAAGTAATAAAGACGGTAATGGATTATTATTAATTATTCCATATTTTATTTTAACAAAAGCTACCTATGTATAAATTGCATATGTGAGGGGCGCAAAAGGTAAGTCTCGAAGGGCGCGCAATCTTAAGTAGTTGCGCCACTGTAATTTGGCGCTGCAGGACTAGTTGGTCCTTGGTTTGACTTACAATCTTCTGCCACTTTTCTTTCTCCACCATTCTCTGCTGTTTAAACTCTTTTGACATAAAGACTTCTTCCACCTCTTTCTTCTATATGATTCTTGGTGTCCCATTTTTGCTTTTTCCTTCGATGCTACACTCCATTATTACACATTCTCATGACTTGACATATCTATCTAATTCTCTGAACTTTGATCACCCCTGTGATATTCAGTTCGTTGTAGGATTTGCATTATTCTGATTTAGTTAGTGTCCATGTCTCACTGGCGTTTGTTTGCTCGCGATCTCGCGAAATTAGCTTGGATTTAAGCCACCCACGTAACGCAAACACAGTCTTGTTTAAACTTGAATGTTTGTTTGTTTGTGATTTTTGTATATATTGTTGCCCTAAGTAAGTAAAACGCTCCACTTTTTTGTTTTATCACTGTTTATTCGCAAACCAAGCAAACAAAAGTTTCTCTACTTTGTAGCTCTCTTTTGCTTCTTGACACAATAGCAATATCATCTCCGCAAAAGCCAGACATTGATGTCTTTTGTGGAATATCAGTCCAGATCTGTTTATTCTTATTCTTCTGTCTCGGCTAGTCTTTTGTAGTCCTTTTAAATAGTTCATTATGTCTTATTCGAGTGACGAATAAGATGACATAATACTGTGCTACGTCGAATGCAAACTACTATATCAAGGCACAGTTTTGGAGAATACAGTCAGTAGATATGCTAAGAGAGTTCGAGCGCAAAATCCCATGTATTTTCTTATGGAGGTCCGTTTCGCGTTTCAAGGTCATCCGCGAAATTCGAGGTTCATTTGCATATCATTAGCGGGGTCATTAGCGGATCATTTGCATATCATTCGCGGTGTTATGTATGTATCATTAACGGTATTATTTGCATATCTAATTAATTTAATTCGCGGGGTCATTAGCGGATCATTTTTTATATCTCGCGGGGTCATCTGCATATCTCATCTCTCTCTCCTCATTTCCAACTTGTCATCATTTCCCGCTGAAAGATTTGAATTCCTAGCGCTGCTAATGCCATCTATCGGTGACGTCATATGATCGGTATAGTAGATTTCTATACGCCTGTAGATAGGCAACCCGCTATACTTTTTTTTACAAAACCAATGGAGCCAACAGGGTTTGAACCGGGGACCGCTCGAATGGTAGCCAGCCAATGCATCCACTACACCAACGAGGTAATCTATTAAAGCACTGTAAACTGGTTATAAAAAAAAAATTGTTGACTAGCGACCACGTACTCATAATATAATACAATTAATTTTAGGTATAAATCTAAACGTGATACATTATTATTACTAAATTAATTTATTAAAATAAAAATAACTCAGAACTAAATTATTAATATCAAGAAATTTATTTAAAAAAAACATTTCAATTCTAAACGTAACTGCTTTCAAATAAATACAAAATAAACAAAACGCGCTAAAATAAATGCGAATCATTATACGTGTTTTAGTTATAAGTTTAAGCGATAACAAAATGATTGGAATTTGTTATTATGTAATTATGCAAGTTAAAAATTCAATTAAAGAATCATTAGATCTTTTACAGCCAAATATGTTTCAATCTTGATCTCAATGCCTAAGACTTTCATTAATTAAACTTTTACTGACGTTTTGTAAAATTGTATATAAAAAAATTGTTGACTAGCGACCACGTACTCATAACATAATACATGTTAGTAATTTCATATTATCAGATATGATATCCATTATCTCAACAAAATCATTAGCAAAGATGTGTTTTAGTTATAAGTTTAAGCGATAACAAAATGATTGTAATTTCTTATTGTCAATACATATATCAGGGTTAGATTTAATAATTCGATATACATTTCACCATTCAAATATAAATTTCATAACAAAAGAATTAGCTTTTCTTGGAAGCGAATTTAAAAAAAAAACAAACATGTAAAAGACAATTTTAAAATATCAATATTTGAAACTCTGATTTCTTGTCTAACAGGGTGGACTCAACCATTTTTTTTTGTTTCAAGACTGTTTCTAGCCTAAGGATGTATAGCCCCAGGGTTAATTAATTGAGTTTGACCTGTAGAGCATTATACCTAAAATAAGATACAATATATTTAAAGCAATTTAAAACATTCGATTACACAATAAACAGAATTTGTTTGCTAAAGAATCAATTACAATAAAATTAATTTGTTTAGTTATAAATATTAAAAATTGTTATATTTAGGAATAATAATTTAAAAATTCGATAAAAGAATCATTAGGGTTTTTCTGAACCAGATAATTAAAAAGTTTGTTATTTCTAATAATCAACTAGATTGATTTTATTATTTTTAAACTTTCAACATATAAGCTTATACCTAAAATATTTAGATCTGTTCAGTTCAACTGAAGCTCTCATCATCGATTAATATATGTTTCTTGTTTTATTCTGAAATCCAATTTGGTTCTTTTAAATTACTGCATACGAGTTATTTATAAAAATGCTTTCACGTATATTTGATTAAAACCAATTTATTTAAAAATAATTCCCGGAAAATATTTATAAATATTGTACATTAATAATATTAAATCTTTAGGATTCAAAAATTATGTACTAAATTATCTAAAAGATTACATATGTACAACTAAGTTAAAATCTCATAAAATAAATACACAAATTAAAACTAAAATTACTTCTTTAAATTTTAGAGTTAATTCCATTTTATCTAATAGAGCAGTATCACTTTGTGCAAAACATTCAATTTCATCATCGCTGTCACTGTCGTAATTGACTTGATATTTTACAGTAGACATCTTTCAAACTGTTTTGAAGAACTGATAATATTAAAAAAAAAATGATTGATTTTATATAGTATTTTTCAGGAAAACCTTCTTCAGAAAAACCTAATAATTCTTAATTGAAATGTTTTCAAAATATGATTACATTTATTTATTTTAAATATAGTCATATACATAGTAAGGATTTTGGTTTTTCCTCTATTGTTAATGGTAATAACCGTACTGAGGTCAAGCTTTCACTAGATGAATTAAACATTTTTATGAGAATACAAAATACAGTGATCTTTTCATGTATCATTCGTTTCCTCGCATAACTTTTAGATTATCTGTGAGAAATTCTATTTTATTTATTTAGTACATGATATGATTTTGTTATTTTTAAACTTTCAACATATAAAATAGGTATAAATTATCATATCTAGAAAAAACTGATTTTATTATTTTTAAGAAATTTTTCTTGATACATCTTAAATATAACAATTTGAAAACTATATACAGATATTATTACTACATGAGGCCCGTAACATCAGTAGATCCGCGGCTTTTTATATCAGTATAAAATAATTAGATATAGTTATATTTACTATCTATTCTTTTAAACAGCTGTTATACTTCTACGCTTAGATAAATGTTTACTTCAATCATTATTACTAATGTGTGAATTACGTACAAGACAATTATAAGCCAATTATGATTATTATCATGAGTCATTGAGATGAGACAATTAGTCAGTCTTATATGAGCTAATCGTGAAGAAAGTCCAATTTTTCTTAATGCATCTCAAATCACTTTGAAACAATTATTACGTATGACTAGAGTCAGTTTAAATTAATTATAAATCTAAAAAATACATTTTTAAAATTAGGATGTAACCCCGAGCTGTTAATGAAAAGCAATTAACTCGTTTATACTGTTCCCCAAATTAGATTATTAGAAAAACAACCTTTCTAATTGCTCGGAAATTAACTAAAAATGACATATAAACTGAACGGTTTTTAAAAATAAATCATTGTGAAAGAGTTTTAGGAATCATCAAGACGCTATCCTACCTTCTCGTGTAAGTGTTTTAATTTTTAATTAGCTTATATATTAAAATACTATCTCATTTACGATATGTAATATGTAAATGTTTTAGATTGACTTTATTACAAAACTTTAATATTATAGCAGTATAATCAAAATGGATATCGTGAAACTTTTCAACAGTATAGTAGAAGATAAACCAATTGTATCCACAGAGGTGTTAGAAATCAATAAGGCTTATAAGATTTTAAGTCTGAAGGACATGGACACCAGATATGGAAGATCGATTTTAGTCGAGTTAAATAATTGTAAAATATTTCTACCAAAGAGATATAGCGAAAAAGTCGATAAGACTCTTATAGACGAGATCAATAGATTAGGTAATTTTTCAGTAACTATAACATCATTCAAAACATATGGCAGACATCATCAGAAGACGCCGGTGCTTGAGATGAAACAATTAGAAAAAGGTAATTTTTTTTTTAAATAATTTGATAAAAATATCTAAAAAGTATAAGACTCTAATTACATATTTTATTCTTTTACAGACTAAACAAGCAACCACCTGTAGTAGGATGAACTGGAAGTAGATGACTTTTTAATATTTTTCTATATTTATGTATATTTAAAAAATAAATAAATAAATAAACTTTTTATTGAATCGATGTTTAATTTCTTTGTTTGTAGTTGGAGGTTGAAACTTTTTTTCATCCTATATATCATGCATCTGATCTCTTTAAATTGATTTTTCTCATGTTGATTTGATAATTAATATTTAAATAACTTTTAATTTATAAACAAATCCGCAGTCAAAGGTTCAGATGAAAATAAAAAACAAATATTTTATACAAGAACTTCTATTGAAAGAAGAAGAAAATACATTTCATAGAGATATATTTCAACAGTAGATGATGAATGATAGGTAATCGCTATCTACATGGGGTAAAATTATATACAGTAAGAAGGTATATATAGAAATCGTTTACAAGGGTAGTAGATATAATGAAAAAAAAGGTTAAAAATCTGTTCAAAATTACATTACTAACGCTGATCAATACCTACATATTACTATTTTTCTGTGTTTCTGTAAGAATTTATTTTCTGTTTTTAATACCGTATGTCTCATTCACCTGTTTCAAAACGTTAATGCCCAGACGCTTGTAAACAATGAAATTAAGCAACATCAACTCAATAAATTAGTTTATTTTTAAATATATATTACAAAACTTTAATATTATAGCAGTATAATCAAAATGGATATCGTGAAACTTTTCAACAGTATAGTAGAAGATAAACCAATTGTATCCACAGAGGTGTTAGAAATCAATAAGGCTTATAAGATTTTAAGTCTGAAGGACATGGACACCAGATATGGAAGATCGATTTTAGTCGAGATAAATAATTGTAAAATATTTCTACCAAAGAGATATAGCGAAAAAGTCGATAAGACTCTTATAGACGAGATCAATAGATTAGGTAATTTTTCAGTAACTATAACATCATTCAAAACATATGGCAGACATCATCAGAAGACGCCGGTGCTTGAGATGAAACAATTAGAAAAAGGTAATTTTTTTTTAAATAATTTGATAAAAATATCTAAAAAGTATAAGACTCTAATTACATATTTTATTCTTTTACAGACTAAACAAGCAACCACCTGTAGTAGGATGAACTGGAAGTAGATGACTTTTTAATATTTTTCTATATTTATGTATATTTAAAAAATAAATAAATAAATAAACTTTTTATTGAATCGATGTTTAATTTCTTTGTTTGTAGTTGGAGGTTGAAACTTTTTTTCATCCTATATATCATGCATCTGATCTCTTTAAATTGATTTTTCTCATGTTGATTTGATAATTAATATTTAAATAACTTTTAATTTATAAACAAATCCGCAGTCAAAGGTTCAGATGAAAATAAAAAACAAATATTTTATACAAGAACTTCTATTGAAAGAAGAAGAAAATACATTTCATAGAGATATATTTCAACAGTAGATGATGAATGATAGGTAATCGCTATCTACATGGGGTAAAATTATATACAGTAAGAAGGTATATATAGAAATCGTTTACAAGGGTAGTAGATATAATGAAAAAAGGTTAAAAATCTGTTCAAAATTACATTACTAACGCTGATCAATACCTACATATTACTATTTTTCTGTGTTTCTGTAAGAATTTATTTTCTGTTTTTAATACCGTATGTCTCATTCACCTGTTTCAAAACGTTAATGCCCAGACGCTTGTAAACAATGAAATTAAGCAACATCAACTCAATAAATTAGTTTATTTTTAAATATAATCATATTATATTTTATTTAAAATTAATCGCCTCCTTTTCTATAAACTTACCTGTACAATCCAGACTTCTCTATGATCCAGACGGACGAATAAGTATACATCCCTATACTTATAACCCTCTATATGTATTAAGTCTTCAGCTACAAGACACGCTGTAGCAGCTGGGTAGGGAGGCAGCTTTCCATCACATTTTAGTACATGTATCAAAAACTGCGGCTGATGACATGATGAATGTGGTTGATAGCGTAATTAATGTGGCTGATAGCGTGATGAATGTGGCTGATAGCATGATGAATGTGGCTGATAGCGTAATTAATGTGGCTGATAGCATGCTGAATGTGGCTGATAGCATAATGAATGTGGCTGATAGAATGATGAATGTGGCTGATAACGTAATTAATGTGGCTGATAGCATGCTGAATGTGGCTGATAGCATAATTAATGTGGTTGATAGCGTAATTAATATGTCTGTGAAATATAAATAGAAGTTGTGTTATAATGATGCTAATAGTTGTCTACGGCTATTAAAGATGGACAGACTTGCTTGTAATCTCTGCAACAAAAGAATTCGACAATCTGATTTTGCACGTCATATGAGAATTCATCAGGGATATAAAGTGCAATGTCAGAAATGTTCCAGGGGATTCTCACGGACTGACAGTTATAAGAGACATTTGAAAGCAATGCATAATATGGAAGATGGGGAAGACGATATAATAAATGCTCGTAATGCGAAACATAGAAAAGTTCATCGTGATAAAACAGAATGTAGTTGTGATGACAAACTAAAAGAGATTATATCTCTATTAGAATCTATTGCTAAATCCAATAACAACTCATTAAAAGTTAAAAAACTACCTTCTTATACATCAACTACGTCGACATCATCGGAGTATGAAGAAGAAGAATATAATCAAGGGTCAGAGAAATATCATGATATTTCTGAGTATTACGATACGTTGATAGGAAGAAATATAGATAGAACGAGATATGGTCTCCATAAGGATAACGACGAATTGAGATTTGCTTCAGTTTCGGTAGGAATACAAGGAAAAGATATTCTAATTAAAAACAAACTTTTCAAGGGAACACCTGGACTATTTGATTTACTAACACTTAAACATCTAGGTTCTACACCTACGGAGGAAGATGTTGAAAATTACATGCAGATTATCTCACTAACCAATGCATACAGAAAAGATTATAGGCCAGAGGGTAAAATAATAAGCGTAAAACATTGGAAATGTTTATTTTTAAATATAATCATATTATATTTTATTTAAAATTAATCGCCTCCTTTTCTATAAACTTACCTGTACAATCCAGACTTCTCTATGATCCAGACGGACGAATAAGTATACATCCCTATACTTATAACCCTCTATATGTATTAAGTCTTCAGCTACAAGACACGCTGTAGCAGCTGGGTAGGGAGGCAGCTTTCCATCACATTTTAGTACATGTATCAAAAACTGCGGCTGATGACATGATGAATGTGGTTGATAGCGTAATTAATGTGGCTGATAGCGTGATGAATGTGGCTGATAGCGTGATGAATGTGGCTGATAGCATGATGAATGAGGCTGATAGCGTAATTAATGTGGCTGATAGCATGCTGAATGTGGCTGATAGCATAATGAATGTGGCTGATAGAATGATGAGGTTCGGTATATATTGGACAAACACTTCGAAATTTTGACATAAGATATAAAGAACACGTACGTCATTACAAAAATAAACATCCTGAAAAATCGAATTACGCCAAACACCTTTTAGAACAAAATCACACAATGACTCCTCAAAATAATATTAAATTCCTACATTTTTGTAATAACAAACGAAAATTAGACATTTTAGAAGCCTTTGAGATATACAAACACAAACTCAGGGTACCTTTAATGAATGAACAACTTGAGCTCAGTAATTCTCCGTTACTGGAAGTATTAGATGTTTAATTATGATTTTTATTATTAATTTTTATTATTATTATTATTATTTTATCTAGTTACCTATTTTGTATCTACCTTAGCGACGTGTTTGTTTATAATTATATTACCTTTGATAATGACAGCATAGCTGTCGAAACAATATTGTCAGGTATATTTTAATAAAACTGTGAAACTTTTAATAATCTTTATTTATTTCATGATTATGGAGTTCCACAAAATAAGGCTAGAAACAATAAACAATAATAAATATAGGAGGAATATAACTATATCTAATTATTTTATAAAATACTATGTTAACTACGAGGTAATATACTGAATATATACGCCTGTATTCAGCCTCTAGAGGGTTCATACCCTAATATAAGGTTAGTGATATTGCGTAATCTTCTTTTATTCTATAATATTTCTCTGTTTAAGTTCAGAAATAATCGAAATTATTTCGGTTTTGTGACTGCTCATACCCTCTTTCTTTTCGGCGTACAGCAAACGAAGTCGATCCACTAGTTGGTCAGGTGTGCTCTGACGCATCCAATCAGGCTTCATTTTGTTTAACTTTTTAAATTTGGGAAGACTAAAATTTGTTATTCTGTATAAATTAGGTTTAATAATATGCTCATATTTCCAATGTTTTACGCTTATTATTTTACCCTCTGGCCTATAATCTTTTCTGTATGCATTGGTTAGTGAGATAATCTGCATGTAATTTTCAACTGCTCATACCCTCTTTCTTTTCGGCGTACAGCAAACGAAGTCGATCCACTAGTTGGTCAGGTGTGCTCTGACGCATCCAATCAGGCTTCATTTTGTTTAACTTTTTAAATTTGGGAAGACTAAAATTTGTTATTCTGTATAAATTAGGTTTAATAATATGCTCATATTTCCAATGTTTTACGCTTATTATTTTACCCTCTGGCCTATAATCTTTTCTGTATGCATTGGTTAGTGAGATAATCTGCATGTAATTTTCAACATCTTCCTCCGTAGGTGTAGAACCTAGATGTTTAAGTGTTAGTAAATCAAATAGTCCAGGTGTTCCCTTGAAAAGTTTGTTTTTAATTAGAATATCTTTTCCTTGTATTCCTACCGAAACTGAAGCAAATCTCAATTCGTCGTTATCCTTATGGAGACCATATCTCGTTCTATCTATATTTCTTCCTATCAACGTATCGTAATACTCAGAAATATCATGATATTTCTCTGACCCTTGATTATATTCTTCTTCTTCATACTCCGATGATGTCGACGTAGTTGATGTATAAGAAGGTAGTTTTTTAACTTTTAATGAGTTGTTATTGGATTTAGCAATAGATTCTAATAGAGATATAATCTCTTTTAGTTTGTCATCACAACTACATTCTGTTTTATCACGATGAACTTTTCTATGTTTCGCATTACGAGCATTTATTATATCGTCTTCCCCATCTTCCATATTATGCATTGCTTTCAAATGTCTCTTATAACTGTCAGTCCGTGAGAATCCCCTGGAACATTTCTGACATTGCACTTTATATCCCTGATGAATTCTCATATGACGTGCAAAATCAGATTGTCGAATTCTTTTGTTGCAGAGATTACAAGCAAGTCTGTCCATCTTTAATAGCCGTAGACAACTATTAGCATCATTATAACACAACTTCTATTTATATTTCACAGACATATTAATTACGCTATCAACCACATTAATTATGCTATCAGCCACATTCAGCATGCTATCAGCCACATTAATTACGTTATCAGCCACATTCATCATTCTATCAGCCACATTCATTATGCTATCAGCCACATTCAGCATGCTATCAGCCACATTAATTACGCTATCAGCCACATTCATCATGCTATCAGCCACATTCATCACGCTATCAGCCACATTAATTACGCTATCAACCACATTCATCATGTCATCAGCCGCAGTTTTTGATACATGTACTAAAATGTGATGGAAAGCTGCCTCCCTACCCAGCTGCTACAGCGTGTCTTGTAGCTGAAGACTTAATACATATAGAGGGTTATAAGTATAGGGATGTATACTTATTCGTCCGTCTGGATCATAGAGAAGTCTGGATTGTACAGGTAAGTTTATAGAAAAGGAGGCGATTAATTTTAAATAAAATATAATATGATTATATTTAAAAATAAACTAATTTATTGAGTTGATGTTGCTTAATTTCATTGTTTACAAGCGTCTGGGCATTAACGTTTTGAAACAGGTGAATGAGACATACGGTATTAAAAACAGAAAATAAATTCTTACAGAAACACAGAAAAATAGTAATATGTAGGTATTGATCAGCGTTAGTAATGTAATTTTGAACAGATTTTTAACCTTTTTTCATTATATCTACTACCCTTGTAAACGATTTCTATATATACCTTCTTACTGTATATAATTTTACCCCATGTAGATAGCGATTACCTATCATTCATCATCTACTGTTGAAATATATCTCTATGAAATGTATTTTCTTCTTCTTTCAATAGAAGTTCTTGTATAAAATATTTGTTTTTTATTTTCATCTGAACCTTTGACTGCGGATTTGTTTATAAATTAAAAGTTATTTAAATATTAATTATCAAATCAACATGAGAAAAATCAATTTAAAGAGATCAGATGCATGATATATAGGATGAAAAAAAGTTTCAACCTCCAACTACAAACAAAGAAATTAAACATCGATTCAATAAAAAGTTTATTTATTTATTTATTTTTTAAATATACATAAATATAGAAAAATATTAAAAAGTCATCTACTTCCAGTTCATCCTACTACAGGTGGTTGCTTGTTTAGTCTGTAAAAGAATAAAATATGTAATTAGAGTCTTATACTTTTTAGATATTTTTATCAAATTATTTAAAAAAAAATTACCTTTTTCTAATTGTTTCATCTCAAGCACCGGCGTCTTCTGATGATGTCTGCCATATGTTTTGAATGATGTTATAGTTACTGAAAAATTACCTAATCTATTGATCTCGTCTATAAGAGTCTTATCGACTTTTTCGCTATATCTCTTTGGTAGAAATATTTTACAATTATTTAACTCGACTAAAATCGATCTTCCATATCTGGTGTCCATGTCCTTCAGACTTAAAATCTTATAAGCCTTATTGATTTCTAACACCTCTGTGGATACAATTGGTTTATCTTCTACTATACTGTTGAAAAGTTTCACGATATCCATTTTGATTATACTGCTATAATATTAAAGTTTTGTAATATATATTTAAAAATAAACTAATTTATTGAGTTGATGTTGCTTAATTTCATTGTTTACAAGCGTCTGGGCATTAACGTTTTGAAACAGGTGAATGAGACATACGGTATTAAAAACAGAAAATAAATTCTTACAGAAACACAGAAAAATAGTAATATGTAGGTATTGATCAGCGTTAGTAATGTAATTTTGAACAGATTTTTAACCTTTTTTTCATTATATCTACTACCCTTGTAAACGATTTCTATATATACCTTCTTACTGTATATAATTTTACCCCATGTAGATAGCGATTACCTATCATTCATCATCTACTGTTGAAATATATCTCTATGAAATGTATTTTCTTCTTCTTTCAATAGAAGTTCTTGTATAAAATATTTGTTTTTTATTTTCATCTGAACCTTTGACTGCGGATTTGTTTATAAATTAAAAGTTATTTAAATATTAATTATCAAATCAACATGAGAAAAATCAATTTAAAGAGATCAGATGCATGATATATAGGATGAAAAAAAAGTTTCAACCTCCAACTACAAACAAAGAAATTAAACATCGATTCAATAAAAAGTTTATTTATTTATTTATTTTTTAAATATACATAAATATAGAAAAATATTAAAAAGTCATCTACTTCCAGTTCATCCTACTACAGGTGGTTGCTTGTTTAGTCTGTAAAAGAATAAAATATGTAATTAGAGTCTTATACTTTTTAGATATTTTTATCAAATTATTTAAAAAAAAAATTACCTTTTTCTAATTGTTTCATCTCAAGCACCGGCGTCTTCTGATGATGTCTGCCATATGTTTTGAATGATGTTATAGTTACTGAAAAATTACCTAATCTATTGATCTCGTCTATAAGAGTCTTATCGACTTTTTCGCTATATCTCTTTGGTAGAAATATTTTACAATTATTTAACTCGACTAAAATCGATCTTCCATATCTGGTGTCCATGTCCTTCAGACTTAAAATCTTATAAGCCTTATTGATTTCTAACACCTCTGTGGATACAATTGGTTTATCTTCTACTATACTGTTGAAAAGTTTCACGATATCCATTTTGATTATACTGCTATAATATTAAAGTTTTGTAATAAAGTCAATCTAAAACATTTACATATTACATATCGTAAATGAGATAGTATTTTAATATATAAGCTAATTAAAAATTAAAACACTTACACGAGAAGGTAGGATAGCGTCTTGATGATTCCTAAAACTCTTTCACAATGATTTATTTTTAAAAACCGTTCAGTTTATATGTCATTTTTAGTTAATTTCCGAGCAATTAGAAAGGTTGTTTTTCTAATAATCTAATTTGGGGAACAGTATAAACGAGTTAATTGCTTTTCATTAACAGCTCGGGGTTACATCCTAATTTTAAAAATGTATTTTTTAGATTTATAATTAATTTAAACTGACTCTAGTCATACGTAATAATTGTTTCAAAGTGATTTGAGATGCATTAAGAAAAATTGGACTTTCTTCACGATTAGCTCATATAAGACTGACTAATTGTCTCATCTCAATGACTCATGATAATAATCATAATTGGCTTATAATTGTCTTGTACGTAATTCACACATTAGTAATAATGATTGAAGTAAACATTTATCTAAGCGTAGAAGTATAACAGCTGTTTAAAAGAATAGATAGTAAATATAACTATATCTAATTATTTTATACTGATATAAAAAGCCGCGGATCTACTGATGTTACGGGCCTCATGTAGTAATAATATCTGTATATAGTTTTCAAATTGTTATATTTAAGATGTATCAAGAAAAATTTCTTAAAAATAATAAAATCAGTTTTTTCTAGATATGATAATTTATACCTATTTTATATGTTGAAAGTTTAAAAATAACAAAATCATATCATGTACTAAATAAATAAAATAGAATTTCTCACAGATAATCTAAAAGTTATGCGAGGAAACGAATGATACATGAAAAGATCACTGTATTTTGTATTCTCATAAAAATGTTTAATTCATCTAGTGAAAGCTTGACCTCAGTACGGTTATTACCATTAACAATAGAGGAAAAACCAAAATCCTTACTATGTATATGACTATATTTAAAATAAATAAATGTAATCATATTTTGAAAACATTTCAATTAAGAATTATTAGGTTTTTCTGAAGAAGGTTTTCCTGAAAAATACTATATAAAATCAATCATTTTTTTTTTAATATTATCAGTTCTTCAAAACAGTTTGAAAGATGTCTACTGTAAAATATCAAGTCAATTACGACAGTGACAGCGATGATGAAATTGAATGTTTTGCACAAAGTGATACTGCTCTATTAGATAAAATGGAATTAACTCTAAAATTTAAAGAAGTAATTTTAGTTTTAATTTGTGTATTTATTTTATGAGATTTTAACTTAGTTGTACATATGTAATCTTTTAGATAATTTAGTACATAATTTTTGAATCCTAAAGATTTAATATTATTAATGTACAATATTTATAAATATTTTCCGGGAATTATTTTTAAATAAATTGGTTTTAATCAAATATACGTGAAAGCATTTTTATAAATAACTCGTATGCAGTAATTTAAAAGAACCAAATTGGATTTCAGAATAAAACAAGAAACATATATTAATCGATGATGAGAGCTTCAGTTGAACTGAACAGATCTAAATATTTTAGGTATAAGCTTATATGTTGAAAGTTTAAAAATAATAAAATCAATCTAGTTGATTATTAGAAATAACAAACTTTTTAATTATCTGGTTCAGAAAAACCCTAATGATTCTTTTATCGAATTTTTAAATTATTATTCCTAAATATAACAATTTTTAATATTTATAACTAAACAAATTAATTTTATTGTAATTGATTCTTTAGCAAACAAATTCTGTTTATTGTGTAATCGAATGTTTTAAATTGCTTTAAATATATTGTATCTTATTTTAGGTATAATGCTCTACAGGTCAAACTCAATTAATTAACCCTGGGGCTATACATCCTTAGGCTAGAAACAGTCTTGAAACAAAAAAAAATGGTTGAGTCCACCCTGTTAGACAAGAAATCAGAGTTTCAAATATTGATATTTTAAAATTGTCTTTTACATGTTTGTTTTTTTTTAAATTCGCTTCCAAGAAAAGCTAATTCTTTTGTTATGAAATTTATATTTGAATGGTGAAATGTATATCGAATTATTAAATCTAACCCTGATATATGTATTGACAATAAGAAATTACAATCATTTTGTTATCGCTTAAACTTATAACTAAAACACATCTTTGCTAATGATTTTGTTGAGATAATGGATATCATATCTGATAATATGAAATTACTAACATGTATTATGTTATGAGTACGTGGTCGCTAGTCAACAATTTTTTTTATATACAATTTTACAAAACGTCAGTAAAAGTTTAATTAATGAAAGTCTTAGGCATTGAGATCAAGATTGAAACATATTTGGCTGTAAAAGATCTAATGATTCTTTAATTGAATTTTTAACTTGCATAATTACATAATAACAAATTCCAATCATTTTGTTATCGCTTAAACTTATAACTAAAACACGTATAATGATTCGCATTTATTTTAGCGCGTTTTGTTTATTTTGTAGTGATGGGAACTTGGGTGTCGAGTGTCGTGATACTGTTCGTGGTCGTGACACTTGAAGTGTCGCGACACTTCGTGTCGAACAGTATCGCTCTTATTAGAGTGTAATTCGAAGTTGCTTGATCATTCTTACAAAGAAATTAAAGGCAGATTTGTTGAACTGGCCAACAATCATTGAATAAGACGTACATATAAAACTATTTTGTTGTAGATTTTTTAGTTAAAATTATAAATTCATAAATTATTTGCAAAACATTAATTTAAAAGCCGAAACCTGAAAAGTTGACGCAACGCCTCCGTGGTTCGATGGCAAACCGTGGCTTGCTAAACTATACGGGCTGGTGGAATGCACGATCGAACCCCGTTACAAGCATAACTTTTTTTTTAAATTTTATTTGTTATTATTCTTATAAAAGAATAATAACAAATTATTTAAATTGTTTTGCAACTATTAATCTCACCGACTTTTATTCGAGAACGAACTATTTGGCATATTTCAGATTTCCCATACTAATTTTCTATAGCAAATGTTAGAACGAATGCGGTGTATAAATAATTTAATGTCTTTTAATGTACTTAATGCATAAATATATAACCATAACAGAATTTACTCATAAACCTAATTGTTTTTTAATCCCTAGTTTATGATTTACGTATTAGCTATGAATCTTGACTGCTCGTTTCAATTATATTATATGAACTAGCGCATGCATGATGTGTAAATGCGAAGTATCGTTAAAGAGTCGTGAAGGAGTCGACACTTCACACGGCTAATGGTTTCGATTCGCAAGTGTCGTGATACGCGGGTGGTATCGCGAACCCAACACTATTATTTTGTATTTATTTGAAAGCAGTTACGTTTAGAATTGAAATGTTTTTTTTAAATAAATTTCTTGATATTAATAATTTAGTTCTGAGTTATTTTTATTTTAATAAATTAATTTAGTAATAATAATGTATCACGTTTAGATTTATACCTAAAATTAATTGTATTATATTATGAGTACGTGGTCGCTAGTCAACAATTTTTTTTTTATAACCAGTTTACAGTGCTTTAATAGATTACCTCGTTGGTGTAGTGGATGCATTGGCTGGCTACCATTCGAGCGGTCCCCGGTTCAAACCCTGTTGGCTC
Organism: Agrypnus murinus; assembly: GCA_929113105.1. Classification (NCBI taxonomy): domain Eukaryota; kingdom Metazoa; phylum Arthropoda; class Insecta; order Coleoptera; family Elateridae; genus Agrypnus; species Agrypnus murinus. The sequence goes on along the minus strand of OV816023.1, from coordinate 26,343,390 downwards.
CATTGGTTTTGTAAAAAAAAGTATAGCGGGTTGCCTATCTACAGGCGTATAGAAATCTACTATACCGATCATATGACGTCACCGATAGATGGCATTAGCAGCGCTAGGAATTCAAATCTTTCAGCGGGAAATGATGACAAGTTGGAAATGAGGAGAGAGAGATGAGATATGCAGATGACCCCGCGAGATATAAAAAATGATCCGCTAATGACCCCGCGAATTAAATTAATTAGATATGCAAATAATACCGTTAATGATACATACATAACACCGCGAATGATATGCAAATGATCCGCTAATGACCCCGCTAATGATATGCAAATGAACCTCGAATTTCGCGGATGACCTTGAAACGCGAAACGGACCTCCATAAGAAAATACATGGGATTTTGCGCTCGAACTCTCTTAGCATATCTACTACAGTCAATTGTTTTATTGAAGTGTGCTTCGACTTTTTAGATTCAAGACAGCCTAAAAAAACTGAATAGCCATATCGGGTTAAATTATGAGCCATTCTGGTGAGCTGTTTTTCGAAAAACGATTTCGATTCAGTCTTGTGGCCGGCAATACATTAACCGTCAAACAGCCGATTTCAAACAACTTATAAATTTTAATTTCAACTTTAGCCATAAGAGTGCAGACTTTGGCTGTAGTTATCTTCAAGTTTTATTTTATGAATATAAGTAGGTATTGCCCATTTAAGGTAGGAATGAACTGAATGTTAGTTTGGACGTGATGGCGTACGCTAACTAAGTATATCAGCGTCACTATATTTAACGGCGTCTCCTAACCACACATTGTATTTGACTAATTGCCACTATGTATTTCGGTAACGATGTTACCTTTTTCTCGACATAAAACCGGCGGCAGACGTTCAGGCCCTTCAAAACGTGAAGCTCTTGATGAACGGAACCCACTTTGAGAGAATCTTGTTAAAACTTGATCAAGGTTTCCTGAAAACATACAAAACGTGTTTGTCTAAGATCATGTGTAACCCCCCCCCCCTCAAACACAGTGCTACACAAATAATTCCTCAGAATGCCCTGGAGTAAATTAATTAAGAGCTGCCTTGGTTAATCATTTTAAATGCAAACAGTGGTTAACAGTCAACCGATATACGATGGAGACGAGAGATTTTTGCTAGTAACTAGCAAAGCTAAAAAGTCATGACTATGGCCAAGATGCAGACGTCATGCTATAATCAGGTGAAAGGAAGCGGAAGCACCATTTTTGTAGTAGCAGTATCATGTAACTATTCGGAGAACAGCTTTGTTTTGCAAGACGAAGTACAGTCTTACTATTGGAAGAGTGTACAAGCAACAATCCACCCATGTGTTATATACTTCAGAAAAGAAGCAGAAGTCAAGCACACGAATGTAGTCTTCATTTCAGAGTGTTTCAAACACAATACTGTTGCCACAGCATAAGAATATACAGCAAATTCACTCGATTGTTGGCAGTTTGACGTTTGTCAGATAGTTTTGAATATCGCACACACCACGATCAGTTCACCGAGGTAGACCGATCGTCATCGTCATAGTATGCTGGTAATAATGAGCAGCGGATATCACAGCATAAATGCTGTTCTGTAGCCCACCAACATCCCGAATACAACAAGGTCACATTCGTCCTGCTGAAAATATTTTAGAGCGTGCACCTGTTGTAAATCCTTATGCTGTGTACATGTGTTCATTCACACGTGTTCATGAAGAAGCTAATTCCTAAAATCTAAGATTCCAGCTATAAGAAAAATCTATTACTCTGATGGGAGCGCTGCACCACAATGCAAACATCAAAATTATTTTCAATTAACCGCTGAATGGCAAAAAAGTGCCTGTGATGGGCTTGGAGGCACAGTAAAAAGATTGGCTACAAAAGCAAATGACAGCCAGTGAATTGTTTTAGGCCTGAATAATTTTTTTCCAATATGACATTTAACTGTAAATAAGGCATTAATTAAGTCTTTTGCATTGTATTAGGCTTAAAGAAAGTATGATAAGAATCATTACAATATCCTTACCTTTTCCAATACCAATAAAAATAATTCAGGTCAAATAGATATTTAGACTTAACTTCTATACAATATCTCATGTAGCTGTAAAGAAAAAAAATGGTTTTGACTATGATCCCATGGTTGTCCCATTCTGAAATTTTACAGAGGTGCCTACAAAAGGCCTTGTTTAATATATCTATTTTTAAAAATTTTCAAAAAAGGTTTTTTAAGATTTTCAAAAACAAAGATTATGGAAAAAGAAATAGAAAATATTTTTGTTTTAATGTATGTCATGTTGCACATCGTAGAAAAGACCTTAAAAAGAGCTTTAACATGATCCCAATATGAGCTATTTATCTCAAATAGGTGTTGAGATATTTGCATTAACGTGAATGAAGACTGCAGAAAACATATTGTTGAATTTTCAAAAATCAATACCAAGGAAATCATGTCTAAAAAAAATACGAAAATTTGCAGTTTTAATAAGCTCGATTATATTTCATACTTCAAAAATCACGGTAATCTAAAGACAAAGGTTGGAAATTCATTATTCACTAGTTGATTTGGCACGGAATGACGCAGCACAAATATCACCTGTAAAATTATTGAGTAAAGTAATTCTCGGACATTTAAAATAAAAAGCATTAATACATTCACATTTTTATATTTACTATTATTTTATGCAAACAATCTGTACATGCAAATGCTATACTGATATTTTTATAATACATTATTATTAAAGAATAAAATCATTATTGAAAGCAGCAGTTACTATTAAGCTTAAGTTACTAAGGCCAGAACAGAAATAATTTTCAACAACAAACAATTGTCGAGAAGTATTTAGCAAAATAATCTTTTGTGTTACCGAAATCTTTTGTCTTAATATTCTAAATATTAATTATGATTGGCAATTTTAGAATAATTTCCATGCTACAGCTTACCTCGGTACCTCAGAAAGCTACTGATAATAATGATGATAATATAAGCTTGTGTTTTTATACTCAAATTAGTTAAATGAAACTGCTTGTACCTAGCAATCTTAAGCGCAAATCCCTAACAAGCAGCCCTATAGTTGTTATTGGTCTGTGACACACTCTTTTATACGAAAATCTGAGACGCGCGAAAGTGTTGGATGTATTTACTTCAAATATTCCGGTTCAACGTATGATGCAATTTTTCACTTTTTTACTTAACTGTCTCTACAACGTTACTCTCTGTACGAACAGAGAATTGTAGAAATCCAATTTCCGTGAGCTTCCCCATATTCTAGATGGTGCATATGTTAGATGGCTATCACATGTACCGCAAAAGTAGACGATTTTCATACAAAATTTATGAAGATATTCGGTGACTGGCTGTGACAGAATTTTGCTAAGATGCTCCCTGAATCTTAAACAGATACAAATTCACATTGAATTCAGTCGGTTAAGAAATATTTCTTCGCGCAGAGTGGCGTTCTTGGTTGATATAAAGCCTGTTGTGTGGAAGTGCATTCAAATAAAACCGACTTTATTGGAAACCCCCATTATTGAATGCATCTGTTTGAAATATTTAAAAATAAGGTAGTCTTTACATTACACCCTCTTCCAAAATAATTGTATTATGTCATGACAACTCTTTCTATCTGTTTTTACTTTTTCTATAGCTGAGACTAATTCACAATACCAACACCGTTACACCTATCCACATCTTTATCCAGTCTTTATTGGGAACAAATACTTTTATAGTTTTGTACAACTCTGATTCTCAGCGCCTTCTTGATTTTCAGGTTTCATATACAAATGCATATTTTTAGTAGTTTTAAGAAAAACTGTTGTATTTAAATGTTTCCATAAATTATGTAGAATGTTCTTTACACGTGTTTCGGTTTATTAGACCTTTCGCAAGAGAATCTCGTAAGTTTCTAGCATATTTTTAATTAAAAGTGATACCGAATGTATGCTATAATATTTGGTTATAACATTGAAGTGTAGGGCCTTTAGAGGTTATGTTACTGAAAGTTAGAAATAGCGATTTTAAATATAAATTACTAAGTGTACAATGCCATTCTAAACTTTAAATCAAAGGACCATAAATATATATGAAATGGTCAGTTTCATGAAGAAAGCGAAATACATAATGGCGTATTGATTGTGTGGATGTACCCTGCTATATTTTTTACAATATCGTCGTATAGTTAGAAAAGGTCGATCGTTAGTAGGGTGGCAGAACAACATTATCAACGTAGTTAGCACTGTAAGAGCACAAATTGAAGTCAGAGTGCGGAACAAGGAGCAAAGGGTGCTTCTAAAGGGCACAAAATGTTTATAACGCGTTGTGCAGCACACTCTAATAGTCAATATTCCTCAGCACTTACAACTAATCTATTTAGACGCACGCCGCCACTTAAGTCTTGTCACATTTACTGCCCAAATAACAAAACGCAGATGGTTCTCGTCGTTGTTGCATCATTTTTGTTTTCATGTCTCATAAATAATGGACTTTGCATTTTCGCGTCGGCTGCTTCGTCCTGGAAACCATACTCTCATCCACTATTTAGCTTAACTTTAGTAACGTTTAATTAACTGTTTGACATTTAAAAAAGGACGACGTAAAATTGAACAAACAAAAACTAGCCCCACAGGGCAACATGGTTTTAAACATAAAGGGATAAATTCTTGCACAATTTTTATTGACTGAATGATAAAATGTTAGTGTGCATACAGTGTGTTTCACTTCACAGCTTGACACACCTGTATCTTTATTATTATTTGTAATCAAACCAACCCCATCATCCTATCAGGTATAACATCTTAAACAAATTTATGAGAAATTAGAAATCCCATTTATTATAAATCACGGGCCTTCTGTGATAAAAAATAAATGCAAATAATGTATGAAACATAGTAGGTCTTGTCGTAAAAGTCATTACTCATTAAGGAAATTTGATCTGGACCACCTAAAATCGCCAAAAATTGTTTAAGTGTCCTAGTAATTGGTGTTCTTATTTTCTTAAACAAAATGGATAAAAGATTCTTATCGGTAGATGATATTTTTAGATGATATTTTTACTCAGCAATTTTATGGTGTGTACGTCCGTGAAACATTAGATTCTACCAAGATGGAAAATAGTCTCACTTCAGTCGAAATCTCCTTAGAAGAAGTCAGACGAGAACTTCTTTCTCTAGACTCTTATTCTAGTGCCGGCCAAGATGAGCTATCGCTCATCAACGCACATTTTTCAAAATCCCACACTATCTCTACCATTTACTCAACTAATGAATCAATCGTTAGAAGAATTCAAAGTACCACTTGCTTGGAAGAACTGTATTGCCATTCCTATTTACAAGAACCGGGACCGATTAAGCACGAAAAACTATCGACCAGTTAGCTTGACATCTATTGTAGGAAAATGTATGGAGCACATATTAGTCAAAAAAAATTGTGGGGTTTCTAATCGTCAACCAATACCCGAAAGGCAACATGATTTTATGTCAAAATGTTCCGTAGTCACAGTCAATCTGGACACATGGACCTCATTGTTTGATAAGAATAATTCTATCAATATAATATATATATAGATTATGAAAACGCTTTCGACCTGGTACCAATTGAATATTACTTTTAAAACTAAAGCACTACGGAATCCGAATCAAACTATTAAAATGGCTAAAAAACTTTCTTCTGCTAGAAATCTCAGAGTTCACATTGAAGGTGAATGGTCGGAAAAATGTTCAGTGCTCAGTGGGGTCCCTCAAGGCTCAGTGCTGGGTCCACTGCTGTTCATAGTTTATATAGTGATTTGGCAACTATTTGTAAATCAAACCCATCGTTTTTTGCTGATGACACAAAGCTTTCCAAGTTTCCTCTTAGCAAGTATGAAGAAATGCAGGCCGATCTTAATGCACTTGAGCAGTGGTCGAAAGGTTGGCGATTAATAATAAACCCGGATAAATGTACAGTTCTACATGTAGGATTTTACAATACACACTAAATGGAATGGATATAAAACCGGCTTCTAATCAACAAGACCCGGGTATTATCATTTCTGCTGATTTAAAATGGCAGGAACACATTTTTTCCATAGTTAAAAAAGCTAACTCAGTTGTCTACTTGATAAAATGTGCTTTCAAGGATATAAACTAAAAACTCTTTCCCAAAATATATAAAGCACTATATAAGACCTCTTTTGGAAACAGCTTCACCCTATCTTGTTAAAGACAAACCACTATTGGAGAATGTGCAGAGAAGGATGTGTTACGAGATTCCATACAATCTTCAACACCTAACATATGAGGAGACACTGCGACATTTGGGTTTAACTTCTTTACAATCCAGACGAGAGCGTGGTGATTTCATTGAAGTTTATAAACTGATCACAGATTATTACAGTTGCAGATAGACATTCTAAATAGAAACCTGAACATCCATCTTCGTGGTCACCGTCTGAAGCTAATTGTGTAAAGATTAAAGCATACAAACTCAAATTCTTGCATACACTTGGAGAGGGCGATGACTATAGGAGACTTATTGTCTACGGACTAAGAAAGTTTTTAGAAGCTACTTTTACAATCAAGTTGTATCGTCACAAAATTGTAAATGGTGGGCATCTACTATAACTTATTATTGACTTGTAGGAGGTAGTATTCAAAAAAATCAACAGTTGATGAGGAATCTTGAATGATAGAATTATTTAGCCATTCTTCCATAATTCCACAATTACCATTAGCAAGGGAAGATTTATACCTCCAGTTGGAAGGTACAGCGGTTGGTTAAATGAAAATTTCCCTATAGTATTATGCCGTCTAGATCCTCTGACCTAATTCCAGTTGATCCTTTTCTGTGAAAATTACAAAAAGTTTATAAACATAGTATGCAAACTAGCGAAAAGCTATTCGCCAAACATACACAGAAAAACTCCACAGCAACTGTGAAATGTTGCCAATAACAAAAAGTGCACCGAAATATTCATAAGACTGCATGGGGGTTTGGAAAGAATCGAACAAAATTGAATTGTTATTTTCTGTGTTATGTAGTTAGGTAAATTATTTAGTTCAGTTGTAATAATTTATTTAAAACAATTATTATTCAATTAGTTTTTAATCAAAATTTTCAAGGAGGTTTTCAAGTGGCCCAGAACAAATTTCTGTCCAGAAGTTTTACGATTAAACAAGGCCTACTACGTTTCTTGGATTATTTGTATTGGGTTATTTTTGATCATAGTAGGCTGATGGCTTTTAAAGTATTATACACCTGAGTAAAATTTAGAATTGATTTGACTACAAATAACAAAGACACAGGGGTGTCAAGCTATAAAGTGAAACATACTGTATATACATATATAGCACATTTTCTGCAAGAAAAAACCTGAATATGATCAAATCTGCTAATAATTGCCCCGAGTAAGTTTGTAATAATCTTTTAATAATGATCTCTGAAATTGTAAGAGCAACAGATTTTGTTAAATGAAATGATATATAGGGTTTTTCAAAAGTTTGTTGCCATAGAATGTCTTCCTGATTTCTTCTTATCCATAACGGAACAAGTTTCTTGAGAGTTTGCTATTGGAAAACACTTAAAGTGTATGGGGCAGTTCTTAAACAGTTACTCTTAAACACTTCTGTGTAAATATTTAGATTTTGCAGGTTAGAAATAGTATAACCATGTTACCAAATTTAAAATTTGATCAGCAGCTCTTATATTGATTTTTTTATTTAGCTTATTGGTATGAGTTATAATAACAATAATTACTACTGCCCATTAATTGGCGAACCAGGCCCCAGAAGCGATAAAGCTTGTGCGGGAGAGTGCAGACGACTTACAGATGGTATAGCACAAATCTTACATTTGTGTTACAGCTAAGGAAAACTACAGAAAACCTTAACTAGATCTGATGGAAATTGAAGCAAAGTAAGCTTTAATGAAACTGTTGAATTCGTAACTTCAGTTCCTATTTAGAGGTATAGATAGTCCTTAGTGTTCCCATTTAAAAAAAAATCAAGGTGTAGGTGAAAAATGAACTGCTCTAAAAATATTTCAGTTTTAATAAATTAGACATAGTTTGTGGTACTGGTGAAATTACATATTTTAGGTGATTTTAGAATTTATTATTTCTTAATATTTTAGACCCTTTACAATAAAAAATGTATTTTCCGTAAAATCTTCAAATTTTGAAACGTTTCTACAGTAATTTTGACCTGTTAAAACGAAATATGCAAAAATATACAGAGTGTTCTGTACAAAAATCGGGATTTGGGGTGATTTCCGGCGAAACCGAAAATCAGCAATCTTGAATCTGTATGTCAAAAACTCGAAATTAATGTCTAACATCCATATAAAATTTCATAAAACTTCATTTATAAACAAAGAAGATATAAGCTTGAGCCTACTCCCTGCGTCACTCCGTATAAAATCAAGAAATGATAATTTCGATACTTCACGTTAAACTTGTCCGGCAGTGTAGTTAAAAGTACCCAGAAACTGTTACAGTTTTCGGTGCTTTTTTTTATTGATTAAATTCCAGGTAATGCAGCAAAGGGCAGCTTATACATCGCTATTAGATTAAATTACCACACGTGCATTTCCCTATGTTGCATTTGAAAATAATCGAGTCAAACCATTATGCATACATAGGCAACCAATTATACAACACGCTCGATTATACGGTTTACATATATTGGGTATATACGGTTTATATATACGGTTTACATATATATAGTAAATAAATAGCACTGTATACCTTAAGTATACAACAGACAGTTTTGATATTTTACAAAAATTTGGTTCACATTGGTTAAACTAGGTTAACTAAGGCCCGGTTTCACCAACAACAAATAGCTACTTATTCATAGAATAACTTTAATCTCTAAATAAAATCCATGTTTTGCGTTTCACCAACACTGAATAGCACTATTCAATGGTTAGATCTACAAATAAGTTAACTGACGAAATATCTCCAGTTAAATTACTATTTAGAGATTCATAACCTCAAACTGAAACCAATAAACAGTAATAAACAGTACGTTTGTCCCCGTATTTATATTAAATTCACAGACAGTTACTAGAAATTGCGAGCGTTAGAATAATTTAAATATTGTATATACAATACAATGCGATTCTAATAAAGTCTGAAACTATCGACATAAATCTTTTGTTAAATGTTAAAAGAAAACCTGGAATACGTCAATTTTTATGTTAAACGGAATATATTTTAGTTGAATTGTTATTTTTAAATTGTGTTTTGTTTATGAATTATGGCAATAGCAAAGATTTTCTAAATGGAAACTCTTTTATGATGAATTTGGAAAGAGTATACCATTCTAAGACCAAATATACCTACTAGAAAAAAATTCAAAAATTGAAATTTTGGAGATACTCTATTAAAAACAAAAATAAAATAATAATCAAGAGTTCAAGGTTTTAATAAAGAAACTTTGTAAAGAATCGTCATAATTTTAACGCTAAGGCAATTGCTATATGGCTACTTGATTCAAGCAATCTTTTAATATCAAGCCTAAAACAAAAACCCCATAAACAAACGAAAATCACGTTAAATTGTATTAGTGTCTAACTTAAATTCCCTAAAAATCAGTCTAGGGACCCTAGATTTTGTAAACAGTAACGGCGCATTCACAATGAACTTCGCCTTATTCATCGAATAACTAACTACGTCTACAAATGTGTTGGTGAAACAGTAATTTAGTTAACCTGAGATTAAATTTTATTCATAGAATAACTATTCATTGATTTATTTAGCGTTGGTGAAACCGGGCCTTAGAAAATAATCTTTATAATCTTTTTCGTCAACGGATAATACAGCCATGATTGTAATTTCAGTTCGTTTTGCCAAAATGTTATTTGCCTTTGTTATAATAAAAATGTAGGAATTTAATATTATTTTGAGGAGTCATTGTTCTGAAAGGTGTTTGGCGCAATTAGATTTTTCTGGATGTTTATGTAGTATGTTCTTATGTTCTATAACAATGCACGTACTCTTTATATCTTATGTCAAAATTTTGAAGTGTTTGTCCAATATATACCGAACTACAAAAACAACAATTCAAACGGTAAATGCCCGATTTCATGATACCGTGTGTTCTGTGTTTAGCATTAAATATAAATGAAAAAGTGTTAGTGTTGGTTTTAAAGGCTATTTTGTAATTTGTGATTGTCAATGGTATTGACACTATTTACATACTATATACTGTAAGGTAAAATTGACTTAATCTTGAATGTGCAACTACAATGCATGTTTTGAACTTCAGGAAATATAAAAACTGTAATTGATTTCAAGTTATTTATAGTAATTACAGTTAAAATATAATAAATTTTAGAAAAGCTTTTGTAGTTAAATATGTTACAAATTACAACTACAAATACGGCCAATCAGTTCAATTGACATAACAGTGGACTAGAATTGTTACTAAATGTATCCAAATAATGGACTGATACCATTAATTTTAAATTAATTTAAAATTGAAAGGTTACTTGAATAAAGTCCTAAAATACATAACTTCCATTATAACTAATTAAATATTGATAACTACAGAATCCTATAACCATGTGACACTATTTTAATTGTTTACTATATCAATAAATTATATTTTACTTTTCAACAATTTCAAAGCTAAATGTGTTGATATGAACCTACTTCTCAGGAATGTTTAATAACTTTCTCAAAGTTCATATCAAATTAGCTTTACATAATTTATTAAAGCTAGTTTAAGAACTGTGACACAAGATCTTGGGCATAAACGTAGTTGCAGACATAATACCGTACTTATACTATTCTCTGTTTGTCCAAGGAAAAATCTTACCCTAGAATATTGTTACACCAATTCTGTTTTGTATATTTTTCTTAACCCAGGCCATTTCTAGAACCAGTTGTAAGCTTTTGGCTATCTTTATATACGTTATATACTTAGGCATGTCTGTTATACATCTATCCGTTGAATAAAACCCTGACAAGTTTCTGATGAAAAGATCTACCAGTCATGAAAGATACATATATCTGCGCCAGTCTCTCAGTCTAGCAGACTCAGATTTGTGGAAGGGTCTAGACTTTAACAAAGTGATTGATTAAGAACGAAACTTCTGTCATGACGAGGGATGCTAATGAAGAAAATAAATCGTTAGTTGATAGTGAATCAAGAATATTGAAGAATCTTCTAATAAAAGAGAGAAAGCGTAACTAGGGCTTTAGTCACATCAGGTATGTATATAACTGCACTGTGCCCAGAATTAACTGTAGCGGGCAGCGTTATTTTAACGTGGCTCACCTAGAAGCTAAAAACCACGGTCCCCCTTTCGGAGACACGAATTGAGATACGCTCAATTAGCGCGCTAATGCTATTGCAGAAGCTACCAGTACACACTGGTGGGAGCGAGATATACCTATCCAGACCTCTACTAGCTCTCCAGGCTAGTACCGGAGTTATAAACGTACTCACTCGTCGAGACTCCTTCTCCCGGCATAGGAGACGGCCTCTAGTCCAGCTTCGGACTTTCCCCATACTTTTATGGGACCACTGCCCGACCGAAACCAACCTCAATGTGGCAGGCTTGGAACGGTTATGCCACCCCGGTCTACCAGTTATAGGCCTGGTGTGCCCTCGTCAGAGCTTCGTTTGGTTCCTCTAGCAAACTAACTATATCGAACCCCGGTGTGTACCTTTTTGGAAGGTGAAGTTGTCTTGAGCATTGAGAGGCTATGTATTCGCTTCAATACTCCTTAAGTCCAGCGGCTCGAGACAATTTCTTTGGATCACTGGACTGGAACTGACAGTCAAAGCGTGATCTTCTCTGAATCCTTCTGGCTGGTGGCATGCAGTTTCCTATCGGCCGAAGATTACCCCCTCCGACCAGGATAAACCTCACTTGAATTCCCTTCCATCAGGCTTGTCCAAACAGCGGGCGACCAGCGGTGCACCATAATTGGCTTCCCCTTCAGGCGAGTATCCAATCCACCCACACCGGTACTCATGTTAGAAGAGCTTCCTCCTCAACGTTCATGAGTCGCCGTCGAGAGCACTTACGTGACACTCTACCACACATTTTATTCTGACTATATCGCCCTTTACCCAGGATATCTGGGATTGGGTAGAGTCCAGCCAGTTTTTTCGGGTGAGCGCCGTGTGGTCTGCTCCGCGCACCCTAAGTCACATCAGGTATGTGGGAACAACTATGAGGCATAGAAGTCGCTGAGAATTCTTCAAAGAAGTTTTCTTAAATATTTTTGACATTCAATTAATGAACGGCCAAATAGTTTCTGGCCAAATAATTTTGAAAATTTAGAAAGCGTTTGACTTGAAAACCACTTATTTTATTTTTATTATCACTGGTTTCAAAACAGAGGACATTTTTGTATCGTGGGGCACGTCATTTTCACACTTTGTAAGCGTTGACGGTAACTTTTTTATCCCAGCTACGGTAAGTCCTAACACAATGAAACAATTGATTTTGATTTTTCGCAAGTACCTGTGTGCCAATAGCCTGTGTCATAATTATTCGAACTTTAAGACTTGTGTATTTAACATTTAAGTTTTTAAAAACTTCAAGGTTAAATGTCTCTAGTGGACAGTTGGCAGTTCGCAAAGTATTTTATGTTAGGTAACTTCCTTTAAAACTTGGAATTTGAAATTCAACTGGTTTAGCAGATGTGGTCTTCCAAAGGTAGTGAAATAGTCAATAATTTGCATTATGATATAACTTTGGTATTCGTCATTTTTGGTAGCTAGTCCCACTATTATTTACTACCACGTCCCTTATTAGGGGGCACGATCGATTAGCACGTTACTTTTTTATGTGAGTACTATCAGTTCTCTTTGTCGGGAGCGATGTTACTATCACGCTCTACTAGCTCTCCAAGCTAGCACCAATGCTATTAACGCGTTCACGTGAATATAGCTGATCCACAGTATTGCTAGATCAGAGATCTATCTGACGACACGATTGGGAGCCCTAAGCCAGTCCAGTTATAATAAACTGCTGAACTATCGACAAAGAATACTTACCTACCCTAAAAAAACAGTTCTTGCTTTATTTATACATTTGGCATTCTTCTTGGTATCGGGAGATGCGCTGGGCTTAAAAGAGATTTTACTTTAAATAATTCTTGTAAATAAGTTTAAAAAGCATAATACCACAGATCAGATCAGGTTTTGGTCAAAGTCTGGAGTAACAAAATTCAAAATAAAATAAGAAACTGTCATACTTACTTTAACTTGATGTTCTAATATAAAACACAGTACCAGTTGAACGTATTAGTTTGGTTCAATAGAGCAGTCTTGAATAATTTCTATTAAGAAATAAAAATAAGAAAAATTAAATGCATTAAATTCAGTAAAAATGGTAATTTGGGAACTATATGAATATATTTACAAATCGATACTTGACAATTAATAACCCTCAGACAGTACGCAAGAATTCGTTTAACTTTTAAGTGAATTTAAAAACGTTAAACCGCGTCACAGCGTATATATTTCCGAACGGTACGGTAAATGTCAGCGAAATCCTCACTTAACAAATCTCTAACTTCAAACTTTAACCATTACTACAAAATTGGCTTAAACGGGTTTAATAACGTTCATTTAGTAAAATTAAAACATTAAATTTGCAAACCAAGCTCAGACTATTGAGCCCAAGTTGCAAGAGTTTGTTTTATATCCATTTACAGATTGTGACATAGATCTCCCGTTTGAAAAAAAATAAAGTTCTAGCTTGTTGTAAAACTAGCATTTACTAAAATGTTCATGTTCCTTTTTAATAGGCGCTTAACGAAAGAACTTCGTATTTCCATTCGATATAAGTTTCTCCGCTAGCTAGAATATACCACTGTTTATAGAAGATAAGTAGATCTACTTCAGTTACTGGTACAGGATCCGTTATTGATGTCGTTGAGCACCGATCGAGTAACCGAATAAAATGTATTTTTTATGAAATAAAATATGTTAACAAAAGTATCGAGTAACCAAATAAATTATATGTCAAAATCAAGCTTATTTTTTTGCAAAACGATAGTATAAGTTTGCTTGCAAAAAACCGTTCAAGAGTCAGGGTTGCAAGGGTTTAAAATTTTTAAATCGGAGCGTGCGAGAGAGAGATAGACCCATTCTATTCAGTGCGATAGAAGGGGACGCAGAATGACAGCTGCTCACACTACGTCCGTCGTTTGAAATTGTGCGAGAGAGAGGGTCTATGCGTACTGTCCAATATAAACACAATACCCTTATGAAATATTTTTTTGTTCATTTAAATTTTTAATTTTAATATTAATTTATTAAAAAATTTTTTCTTTCATTACAGATTTTTCAATTTAATATTAATTAATTTAAAAAAAAATATCGGACATTTGCAAAAACATTGTATGCGTCAAATTTTTGAAACAATGATTACACATTTATTTTATTTATATTTAGTTCCTTCTTAAAAGAGATAAAAATCTTAAGATAAGTATTAATCACTAACATGCTTTAAATGTTTAAAATAAATATTTACATTTTGATATTATATACGGAACGTTTTTTTAGCGCCAATACTTCTGTCACAAAAATTTGTATTTTTCTAATTTGTCATGCAAAATCAATATGCTCAATATGATAAAAATACTCATATTTGGTTAGTTCAATACTGCAGTTATTACAATAAAAATAAAGAAAACACTATGACATAATTTTATTTTTGAATGAAATCATTATTTTTAAAAGTTTTAAATATTATTTAAAAATATGTAAATAAAAACGTAATTATAAAGATATAAGAATAGTCATATTATTAACAAATGTTTAAAAAATTAACAAAATGTTTTTCAACAATACTGAATTATTACTTCGGAAGACAAGTCGATTTTCTTCAAAAAAAAAACGTCTCAGAAATATTTTGGATTATATTGTCAGTTGCTCCAACACAACGCTTGCCGTTTACTAACCGCTCAACCGCACAGAGCAAGCGCACTCTCTGTCATACGTCACAAGAGGCGCGCCCAGTTGCTATGCCCCGTCCTTTTCTATCGCATTGGACAGTACGCATAGACCCTCTCTCTCGCACAATTTCAAACGACGAACGTAGTGTGAGCAGCTGTCATTCTGCGTCCCCCTCTATCACACTGAATAGAATCTCTATCTCTCTCTCGCACGCTTCGATTTAAAAATTTTAAACCCTTGCAACCCTGACTCTTGAACGGTTTTTTGCAAGCAACCTTACACTATCGTTTTGCAAAAAAAATAAGCTTTATTTTGACATATAATTTATTTGGTTACTCGATCGATGAAGGTATCACTTTCAATTCACTTATTTAAACTTGGCAACTGTATAGCCTTGAACAGAAAAAGGTAAGCAACCCTATGAATGCGTCTTCTATAGGGTTTGCACTTTGAATTAGTGTTAATTTTTTTGGTTACGAAATCGGTGAAAGTATTTAAAAAATTAAATATTGAATTTTTAATTAAAAATATCCTTGAAAAAATTTATTTAGGCAACTCATCTACGTTACTTTTGTTAACATATTTTATTTCATAAAAAATACATTTTATTCGGTTACTCGATCGGTGCTCAACGACATCAATAACGGATCTTAGACTGAATTAGTAAGAAGATTGTTTTAATGGAATATTATTCAACGTCAATATCTTTGTATGAAAATTGTAGGAATAAGTTACAGAGGAAGGTTAAAGGTTAAAGTATGCGTTTTTGACATAAATGTTTTGGTGCTTTATATGTACTTACTTTGTTTTAAGAAAATAAAATTTACGGAATAAGTAAAAAAGAGAAAAGAGTGAGAAAAATAAAAGAAAAGTAAAAGAAACGTTTTATAGCGTTCTATTTTTCTCTATCAACAGCTACTCTAAAAGGTTTTACTCTCTGAAAGCATACGTTCTTCTGAATTCATGAATCTGAAATCGGATATAAATGCAGTCATTTGTGAAAAATCGTTCTCTAGACGTCGTTTAACTGACCAGAATTTTGTCAACGTCGTGGATTATCCCTAAAAATGCGAAGGCCAAATCCACCGTATCCCCGGTTACTTGCATATAAATGCATACCTTGATGGCTGGATATTGTTAAAAGTAGCTTTAGATTTTATTTTTAACGGCAGACTATTTTTTATTGAAATTTTATTGATATATCTTAATTAATTATTATTTGCAAAACATGAATTGATAAGAAATCGAAAACTAGATTAACGTACTTAGCTATAAAGTAATGTTCCTAATATTATATTTTGGAGAGAAACTTTTACTTATAGCAAAGCAATTTGGATATGAAAATTGTAAATATTAGGTTTATAAATACCTATGCGAAGTTTCAGTTTTCTGCGATAGTAAAAGCATCCTCAGAACAAACACAGTTTTGCAACCCTCCGTGAGTAAAGAATACATTATCATATTTTACTGTTCAGAAAGCTGTGGTCATTCCAAAGATGCCTGGGGGCTTGATATAGGATTGGGTGCACTTGTTCTGGTATTTTTGAATGAGAATATTTTCTATTATTTTTTTATATATATAAAGTGATAAATCAACTGCAAGTGTTAGTCGAATTGTAAAATTGGAAAATAAAGTATTAGCTTTTACTAGCTTGAATGTAAATACCCTGGATTCAAAATACCGGTAGCACCCACAAAAGCAATACTGCATTTAGCGCCGGTGTCCACATGCGGGAAACTCCCGTTGCGAGCTCGCAACGAGCTCGCTGCGGGCCCCCAAAAATCAGTTCACACTACACGGTGAAATGACGCACAGTAAACAATCTACTGCCATCAGAAATAGATGTATATTGCAGAAAACGAGTTGTATTTGCTTATATTATCTACAAAATGTTTATTTTGTGGTTAAAGATAATTGTCGAAGGTTTTGTATAATTAAATAACACGTTTTTAATTTAAGACAATGTTTATTAAGAAAGTATACAAACACACAAAATAAAACTTAACTAAGGTTCGTCCCATAATTCTTCATACCAAACGCATAATTAAAGCAATACAACTACAATATATGTAGTAATTAGTATGTAGTAAAGATCTTAAGGGGGCTAAAGGGGGGGGGGGAAGGTCGTGAATGTCGCTTTATTCGATTTATAAATCATTTGAAAATTTTTTGTTGAAATCTAACGTTGCATAAGTGATTGTATATCAACCACTGTAGGTACTATCTTGGACAATAGTATTCTACTTTTGATTCAAATTTTCTTTTTAAATAAGAATAAAGTCCTGTTGTCCAAGATAGCTAAAGTTGACTTAGCTACTAGATTTAACAACTAATTTGAAAGCACGTTCGCTATTTTATTATAATATTGCTTGATGTACAATCGTTTCTGCTACGTTAGATTTCAAAAAAAACTTTTCAAGTAATTTATAAATCGAATAAACTGAAATTCACAAGCTGTCGCTATAGCCCCCATAAGCAGGTAGATATTTCTAAACTTAATAACTCCCACAATAGTAGCCCGAACAGTGGCGTAGCCAGAGTTGGGCTTTGGGGAGGGATATACGAGGATTGTTCGGTAACTACGTGGCCTAACAAAGAAAACGCAATTTTTTTGACAAAAAACATTTTATTTTTCAATATAGTCTCCTGCTCTCTCAACACACTTATTCCAACGATATTCCAAATTAGCAATGCCTTCATTGTAGGTCGATGAATTCAAGTCCTCGAAATAGCTATTTACAGCAGCGATTACCTCGGAATTAGACGATCTAGAATTTAGGAATTAGAAATCTGTTACCGCCGAGCCAATTTTTCAGATTTGGAAACAGATGATAATCGCTGGGAGCCATATCTGGGGAATAGGGCGAATGAGCCACTGATTCAAATCCCAATTCATGAATTTTGGCGATTGCAATCGCAGACTTGTGGGCAGGTGCGTTATCCTGATGGAACAGCACTTTCTTTGCCAAATGAGGCCTTTTCTCTTTGATTTTGTCGCTTAATTGTTGCAACAAATTGGCGTAATACTCCCCATTTATTGTTTCCCCCTTTTCTAACTAGTCGACCAAAATAATTCCACGAGAATCCCAAAACACAGTTGCCATAACCTTTCCTGCTGACAAAACTGTTTTTGCCTTCTTTGGTGGCGGAGAACCTTTGTGTGTCCATTGCTTGAACTGTTATTTGAATTGTTATGAAGCGGCGTAAAAAGTCCTTCGGATTGCGGCGAAAACGTGTCAAAAGGTCGCGAGAAACACTCAAACGGTTCAGTTTTTGCTCCGGTGTGAGCAACCGCGGCACCCAACGCGCCGAGTATTTTTTCATTTCCAATTCTTCAATTAAAATACTGTGTACACTGTCATTTGAGATACCCACTGTGTCTGCTATCTCGCGCACTTTTACTCGACGGTCATCCAAGACGATACGGTGGACTTTTTTTAATCATATCCTGGGCAGTAGCAGTTTTTGGACGTCCACTACGGGTTTCATTTATGCTCCTACGACCACGCTTAAATTCGGCAACCCAGTCTTTAACCATTGAAAATGAAGGAGCGGATTCCAATAGTGTTGAATCCAGCTCTGCTTTGATTTTAGTTGGTGTTAAGCCTTTCAAATGGAAGTACTTTATCACTGCTCTCAACTCTTTTTTCCATTGTTTACAAAATCACACAAGACGTTCATTTTGGCGTACTGTCAAAACAGACTAATTGACAAATCGCCCTGTACTGTCATATTTAACCTATTAAAGGACGATTCTACAGAATGATAAAGAAGATTCCTGCATATTCGCGCCATCTCTGTGTTAGGCCACGTAGTTACAGAACAATAATCGTACAACAATAATACAAGAAAATCCGCGGGCTTGGCTCCCAACGTATACCTATAGTAACTGTTTATTTAGGTTTTTTATAGATTGTATAGAACAAAAGTGCAAATATTAAAGAATACTGAATAAAAAACAATATTTTTAGAATATTAGTCTTTATTCAACAAAAAATATGCGCCATGGTTTTTTGGTCAGTTCGTCAAATATTTCATCTACTTTTTTTAAGTTTGTGACCCTTGGGGGGGGGGGATATATCCCCCCCGTGGCTACTCCACTGAGCCCGAATGCCGCACAGTTATTTTTAGGTAGTAACACGATACACCCACAACGGTATGCCAGCTTCACGACCAAAACTTGTTCTCCGCGCGCATGTGACGTCGCTGCGAAGCAACTTTCCAAGGACTCGAACTTTCCTCCCATTTGATCTCTTCCTGCTACACAGTATGGTGGATGTATGTTAGGAAAAGCGGCTTTAAATAATTAATTTTGAAATTCCTTTTGTTTTGGTGAGTGTAAACTTGTGAAATATCGAAGATAACAAGGTGAAATTCTTACATAGGTATATATCGAACAGTATGCCTGGTTGTGCTGTTACTGACTGTTGCAATTATAACAGGAATACAAAAGGAACTGGTATAAAATACTTTCGATTCCCAAAGAACGAAGAACTTTCAAAGCGTTGGGAAATTGCTTGTCGAAGAAATGATAAAATAAATCTAAAAAATGGTAAGAATTTTTAGAAAAATTATAAAATAACATGGCGGAGAGGATACTTCAATTATTAATCAAATTTTTATCACTATGATACATTTGAATGTTGCCTACAGGTTTTAATTTCTCATTAAGTAACATTGGCTTTGTAATTAATAAAAATAAACAATTTTAAATTTAGTGATATGGTAACTTTCGATTATTTAGTATCTACCTATATATTATTTTTCTAAGTACCTCCCTAACAAATTTTACTATTATATATATTTTATAGAAAGCATAACAATCCATATCGGCGGTACATGATTAGTAAATTGTTAAAATTTGGAATATTTCTGAATCAAAATAAAATAAATCGTTATATGCACCACGGGCAATACGGGCATAATTATAAATAATAACATTCCCTCATACTATAATTTATTAATTATGCCTTTAATATTAAGTGGCTAATATTAGAACGATTATCAAACGTCATACTTTACTAACCATTGTCATTACAAATGATAAAAACATCATTATACATAAGAACGTAATGCGAAACAAGCCTGGTTTGCTTCGCACTGACGTCACATACCAGAGAAGGATAGACTATCGAGCTGCGCGTTGTCATACCGTTGTGGGTGTATCGTGGGTAGTAAGTAGTTTTATAGACTTTTATCAGAAATATGTTTAAAAACCCTAGTTACTTATATTAAGAAGATAAAAGTGAACCAAAACTGAATTTCTAAATAAAAACATATGACTTAAATTTTAACTACATGCTTAATGCTTTCTATTTCCCTTCACTTAACAATACTTGTCATCCTTTTCATTCAATTTTGACAAATAACACCAATAAACAGCTGAATATCCAATAATTTTTCAAAATTATAGAATTCACCATTGTTAATTCTATTACCGTTCTTGCCTCAAACACCCGCATATGTGAACCGCACAATATACAACAAGGTATCTTGAGCCCGTACTTGCGGCTGCGTCAACCTTGCGGGGCTGTAGGGATCTGCGTCAAGAAACGCCCGCAAGATGCTCGCTGCGAGCTCGCAAGGATGACGCACTATATGTGAACTGCACGACTGCACCATTTAACTTATAGTATCGTAGACCGCATCTGCGGGCCCGCAGCGAGCTCGCAACGGGAATTCCCGCATGTGGACACCGGCGCTTAATGATTTTAATGAAAATGCCTTTTAATAATTGGATAAATTTGTAAGTTATTGAATAATATTACATCGATGAATTAATTATACAGTGCGAACGCCGGCTATGGAATATTCTAAATGAAAGAGTATCTCTCGGACCTAAAACCTCGGAAAGGTAAATCTTAATTTTTGTCGGCTCATCTTTTTTACATTAAAAATGTTTTTTACCCTCACCCTCCTTATCTGCAATGACGCCATCCTATTTTTCGAAAATAGCAACCTCGACTTTTTCTTGCAAATTCTGATTCACCTGAAAATTCTGCATGTATTTTTTGATATTTAATTGTTATTAGCCAAAATTATGATCATTTAAAGTTTACAAGACTGAGAAATAAAACGAATAAAATCACGGTTACCTTTTATTCTCAAAAACAAAATTGAATTTAACACAACTGTCACAGAAAGTAGTCGATTCTGCATTTCTTTATTTTCTGTTGTCATTCCGGTGGTAGTCGCCTTTTGATAGCTCAGTGGAAGAGTAGCTGCCCGGAAAGCAGGAGGTCCTGGGTTCGAGTCCCGGGTTTGAGTCCCAGTCGGGGTGATATGTTTTTCTATATGAATTTGCATACAAATTGTGATTTAAAGTAAATCTTTAATTATTAAATTCGAAATTTATCTTAAATTAATTAAACTTAAATTTATTTATTTTTGTCAATTAATCCTGTGTAGTTAATAGAAAATGGCTCACTAACGAAGCCACATTTTGTTTAAACGGAGCTATTAACAAACAGAGCTATCGTTTCTGGGCTTCCCAAAACCCTCACTGAGTTATAGAGACCCAATATCCCGAAAAATTGAATTTTTGGTCCGGTATTGTTGAAAATAAAATTGTAGGGGCTTATTTTATAGAAGGAACCATCTGGTTCCATCCTTAGTCGTGCTATATCCCAATCAGGAGGAACTCGACATTTCTAATTAATACTTTATGGTACCAGCAAGATGGTGCATCTCCTCATTATAGTGTTGATGTTCGGGAATATTTAAATACACAGTGTTTCCAGATCGATGGATTGGGAGGCGTAGAGCAATTGAATGGCCAACACGATCACCTGACCTTACACCCCTAAATTGTTTCCTGTGGGGTTACCTGAAGAGTAAGGTGTAGTTTAACCGAACAAGTTCTATCAATACCTTTAAAGTAAAGAATTGAAAATGAAATCAGAACGACTGCGCTAGAGATTCTTTAAAATGTTTATCTATCGGCTGTTAGAGAACTAGATACATCCAACATCCTCAAACATGAAATTAGATAATATCATTTTTCACCAAACAAGGTAAAACAAAACATAATACAAACTACAATGCTGACAGTAAATACAAAATATAATTAATATATTTCAAGTAATTAATTAATAGGTTGACACGTGTAAGAAGTCAACTATAAAAATTGAAATAATATTACCAAAATAAATAAACACTTTTTTATATTTATCAAGAT
Source organism: Agrypnus murinus (assembly GCA_929113105.1). Classification (NCBI taxonomy): domain Eukaryota; kingdom Metazoa; phylum Arthropoda; class Insecta; order Coleoptera; family Elateridae; genus Agrypnus; species Agrypnus murinus. The sequence goes on along the minus strand of OV816023.1, from coordinate 26,321,320 downwards.
GGATTATCCAATAGTTCCACTAGTGTAGCAACTAGTCTCAACACTACTACCTGATGAGAGTTTTAGCCTGAAGCAAAAACTTATGGTTTAAAATTAAACAAAACCAGTGGTTCACCATCAGTCGTTAATACATATTATGCAAGGTGATCCACAAGAGTAGATTTATTTTTAAATGTTTATAAAACTTAAAGGCATCCTAGGAAAATATATCAGAACTGTAAAGTGGAAGGCTTGGAAACCTTTTCATCATGCTAGTAGATTTACTACGGTTATGGCTCATATAGCCTATTGTTGATTATATCTCTATCGACATTTATTTCACCGACATTTACTGACAATAAAATTAAGAAACTGGTTCAAACGCTACTGAAATTAGAATATATAACCTTTGAAAGACTTAACTTGTATGATAAAAAAATTATACTTGGGCTTGCCATTTTGGGAGATAATATATCATCAGAATCCCTTTGACATCCCAAAGAACTGATGCCATCACCATGCCAGCTGCTTTTATGGCTATTGCTTTCTTTAAAACTAAGCAACCGGATTCTGCCCATTGTTTCGATTGCAATTCTGCAATTGCAATGCTTTATGGTGTAGTAATGAACCTAGGTCTCTTAGGAAACTTGCACTCCAAGACGTTTTTGGTCAGTAGTAAGCAACAGCGGCACCCACCTTGCTGTAAGCTTTTTCATACCCAGTTTTTCAGTTAAGATATTGTGCACCCGCTCTTTTGAGATGTTTGTAATATTAGATTATTGTCTTTTAACACAATATCGTGAATTTTGCTTGCCGTTTCTGGTGTTGACACTTTTTGTTCGACTTGAATACTTGTAAGGCCGCGTTTAAACTCTGCTACCAAATTTTTTACAGTCGCATATGATGCAGCACTTTCAGCCAACACACTTTTCATTTCTTCGAAAATTTTCACACCTTTTAAACCCTTTAAATAAAAAAATTAATAACGGCGCGTTGTTCAGTAGCTTCCATTGTAAAACAAATAGAAAATGCGTTTTCTTGAAGAATAACTATCACAAAATTATTAAAAAAATGGTCGACATATTTTCAGTATTGTCAACTAAAAAATTTAAATTTCACACCACGATTAAATATTTTAAATTACCTACCAGCGCCACCTATGTGATGGCTAACCACTTATCATCCCGCTCCATAGAAATCGGACTTATTGATGTTGACTCATTGTACAACTGTACTAACTTTAAATAATCTTGTATTTGAGACTCTTAGTAGCTGCATAAATAATTATCTATTTGTAAATTTGAAACCTCTTACCTAAATTTACCGATAAAGGAAGATTTTGTAGTTTTTGTGTCTGTACTATTTACGATTGCAGTATATCGTCCACTCGGCTCGCCGTTCATCATTGCGAGAGAATCGTAAACGTTATGAAACCTTTTCCAATACATAAAACTTCTCGTTTGTGGGAATTACAAAGCCATGATTATGTCGTCTCCCCTTCCTCTTCTCAGCTGCAAGCATTATCTTACTGCAATACAGTTATTTAGTTTTCTGCACTTACATCAAGCATATACAATATTGTAAACAATCAATTTCGAATATAAAACCAGCCATATACGGTCGTCCGCGACCACGACGTTGAGGACGTGGTCCTGATAATGGCGCAATGATTAGGTTTTGTTTATTGCAATCAAGGAGTTGGAGTTCGAGATAGTTTATATAATAAAATTATAGGTATGGTATTTTCTATTGTATTTAAAACCTTTTTATTATAATGAAAGACATTATTCACTGCATAATACTAACTACTTCTAATTAAAGAAAGAGATTTCAGTAGATATTTTATTATGAACTCAATAATGATTTTTTTTCATTTCGATACACACGTTTTAAAGAAATACGATACTTGTAAATATATAATAATAAAAACAAACCAGCTCGAAGACCAACTTGTTTATGCAATAAATTACAGCAAATCTAAACATTATCCTGGCTAATTATCCGGACTACGTCCCTGGCGTCGTCGGCGACGTGATCGTGAAACATTGGTGATTATATTTTTTAAACGATGCGACCATGACAATTTTAAACGATGACAAATGCAAATTTTTATTATCTGTTGATGATTTACAGACTTTTGCGCAGTAATATCTTCATTAGACTGTGCACTTATTCAACAAGTGAAATTCTAAACATGTTTTTATGTATTATACGGTATACCTAGAATCAATTGTTTTTGAGTTAATGAAGCTTCAACCCTGACAAATAATTTAAAAAATAGATCCTGGAAAGAAACAAACATTTTAAAACCCTTTCTAGAAATGATTTTCTTTTTGTATTAGGCCTATATTTAAAATGTTTTCTTTTATACCAGGCGTCCCAAAAAAGTTGGGCTAGGATATTTTTATTAAGTAACCCAATATTTCTACATTTTCGGATTCGGTAGATGTCTGCAAAGCCAATTTATCTACATTAGAAAACAAAAAGCATTTAATATTTTGAAACGATAAGTGAAAATACATTAAAATACATTGTTTTATTTTTGCTCTTAAACATTTAGAGTAAGGTTTGCAAAGCAGACCTTGCTGGGTTATGGCCGATAATGAGTACTAGGAAGTTTATTACATTTTTCGGAGTTGCCTTTGGAACTTTTCATACAGAAACAAATAAGTAATGTCACTATTAAATTTTTCATTGGTGTAGCCCTATTTGAGTCTTTTACCAAATGCGAAGAAATAGTTACTGCAATTTTAATTCATAACTATTCCAAAAACACTGATTTAATCTGCTAATAATTGTAAAAAAAGTAAAACATAAGAATAATTCAAACTGTGCGCTGTTACTTTACCAAATTGTCTACTTCTCGATGTATAAATTAAATAAAGTGGTTGATAGATTTTTATAAGATTACATTCACATAATTCCTACATGCTCTTTTTTTTATAATTCTGAATAATAAAAAATTACACCTACCAGAAAAGGTTGCATTTGTCATTTTTAGTTTATTACTTATATTTGCATCATTTCTGTTTACGCCACAACTTCTGGGTGCAATTTTATGTATACTTTATATAATTTTTTTGACGTAATATAATCTACTGGCAACATAACCAATATATTTGCCCCTCCATTCGTCTCTCTCATCGTGGACGAATTGAATTAAAACGACTATATGAAATTAATAATATTTTGTGTTAAACAAATAAATTTTAAAGAAAAGTGGTTTAAAAAATTATTAATGCAAATAATTCAAGCATTTCAAGCATGCAACTTTAATTTTTTCCACTAAAAATTGTATTTATTCTTTGCTTTAAAAAGAAACACTTTTTTATTTCATAAACAACATTATTTTATTAATATTACAAAACGGTTGGACACACACATATCTTAGCAACAAAACCTTAAACGTAACATCACTTATGGTAGGTGGAAGAACACTGACTAAGCCCGTAAAGGTTTGCTCTTGCCACTTCCGCGTTACTTACTTTTCATGCGTGTGTTTGTTTGGAGGCAGCGAAACATGCGAAAATTAAAAAGCCAAATTTATACTTCGTAATAATAATAATTATAATCTATGTAGATATTTTTGTTTAATTTTTCTCACATTTTTCTATTAATTAATTACTAGGTAATATAATAAAGACAAAAAACTTCACAAGTTTTATTTGGTAGAATAAGTGAAGATTGGCCCAAATTTGGCACAATGGTAAGAAGCCAAGTCTAGAAACACTAATACCAACAGAAAGGAGAGAAACGAAAGAGTAGAGAACCGAGACTTGGTACGTAAAGATTGGCTGAAGCTTGGGCAAACAGTGAGGAACCGAGACTAGGACGTTGAAGGTAGGATTTGACTTGGGCAGATATTAGAGAACCCAGAATTGGTACCAAGTCGTTGGTTAGCCATTGGCCGATGACAAAGCAGCCGAGGTTTAGGATCTGAAGGTTGGCCTAGGCTTGGACCAATGTTGAAAGAACGACCTTTGGTTATCCAATATTCAAGAAAGCTCTGGGTGGGCGTTGCAGACCACACGGCGCTTGCCCATAGAACTGGTCTGACCTCTCCTATCCCAGACTTGTCTGGGTAACAGTTATTTAGTAAACAAAAGCCTACGTTCCGCCTAAGCCTCCCAAGATCAAATGTGTGGGAGAGAAACACGAAAGTATTCTCGACGTTTACTCATAAACGTTGCGGAGGAAACTCTGCTAACATGAGTACTGGTGTTGGTGGATTTGATTCTTACCTGAGACAAGGTCATATAAGGTCACCGAGAGGAACCCGCTGTCTGGCTGAATCCCAAGGAGGAGAATTGAAGTGAGGTTTATCCCGGCACAGGGTGGGTATTCCCTGGCCAAAAAAGGGAAACCGCATGCCGCCACGTATTGTTTTTCCGGAGCTATTCGGATCACGTTATTACTCCCAAGACCGACTACTGTGATTTGAAGCAGTTCAGAAACCTTAAAGGGAGCGATTCGAAAAGGGATATCATAGCCTCTCCCTTTCAAGACAACTTCACCTGAAAGGGTACATACCGGGGGTCTATCACGTGTAGATTTGAAAACGAAGCTCTGTCGAGGACACACCAGGCCTAAAATTGGAAGACTGAAGTAAGTAACCACGACGATCGAACATCGATCCCGAACTAAGCTGGAGACGAAATACTCAGGGGAGGCGTTGCAGACCACACGGTGCTTTCCCATAGAACTGGTCCGACCTCTCCTATCCCAGGCTGGTCTGGGTAACGGTTATTTAGTAAAAAAGGCTTAGGTTCCCCGCCTAGGCCTCCCAGGATCAAATGTGTGGGAGAGAATCACGTAAGTATTTCGACGTTTACTCATAAACGTTGCGGAGGAAACTCTGCTAACATGAGTACCGGATTGGGTGGATTTGATTCTTACTTGGGCAAAGTCATTCATGGTCACCGTGAGGAACCCGATGTCTGACTGAATTCTAAGGAGGAGCATCGAAGTGAGGTTTATTCCGGCTCAGAGGGGTAAATCTGAACCAATAGGAAACTGCATGCCACCAGATACTGTTCTGGAAGCTATTCGGTTCATTTCGGTTCTTAAAGGGAGCGATGCGAAAAGGGGTATCATAGCCTCTCACTCTCAAGACAACTTCACCTGAAAGGGTACATACCAGGGGTCTATTACGTGTATACTTGAAAACGAAGCTCTGTCAAGGGCATACCAGGCATATAACCTGGGAGATCGGGGTGGCAAAACCATTAAAAACCAAGTCCTGCCATAATTGAGGTTGGATTCGATCGGGTAGTGGTCCTAATACGTTGAGGGATAGTCTGAAGCTGGACGAGGTAACTTCTCCTAGGAGATGAAGCCGACGGGTGAGCACGTTTATCGCTCCGGTACTAGCCTAGAGAGCTAGTGGAGGATGGATAGTAACCTCGCTGCAACCAGTGAGCTACTGGTAGCATCGTGAAGTGTAGGCGATGCGCGCTAATTGAGCGTATCTCAATTCGTGTCTTAGAGATAAGACGGGACGGAACACCCGGACGCTCAGTGATAATTAAATAAACATACCACTAAAGTTATCAAGTACGGCCTATTGTATACTTACAGGTAATGGGCTATAAGAGCTGCAAGAATGGTTGACTCCGTTCGAAGTACAGAGTTGTCAAGACTGGCAGTTCCTACATGGGATACGGGGATACAGTAAGAACACAACAAGAAGTTTGTGAAATTAATCCAAAGTATCCCAATCGTCCGTCGATATCGTATACAAATTTCGTCATCTTGGTCACGTAAGAGGAGTCCTTAGGATGTCGCCCTCTAGTTAGTCAAGACAAACAAGTAGACGTTTTATCAAGTGTTTAAGGTAATCAACACTTGGCGAGTTAGCAAATAGCACCAGATCTACATATCGGAAAAGCGTTAAAATTATTACTTAGAAATCAGTATTACCCATATAAAATGCAAGTCCTTCAGGAGAGCTTTCTGAAGACAATTTCGCTAGACGTCTTTAATTTTGTGAGCGTTTACATGGTATGCGTCATGAAAATATTGTTTCAAAACATTGTTTTTTCTAAACAGATGGATTGGAAGGTGCGGCCTCTCAGCTCTATGATTTAACGCTCCTTGATTTCTTTTTGTGGTGATAACCTCAAAAGTAAGGTGTATAAGACGAAACCTACAGATACAAAGGACTTAGAAATTTTGCATTGAACGGGACATCAGGCTTATCCCACCGAAAGTAGTTAGAAATAATTAAGAGGAATTTATCAATTCCTCCGCCAACCAATGGAAGGCGTTTCGAATACTTACTAAAACAATCTTAATTTGTACTAAATTAAAAATAATATATTTAATAATAAGAATCAATAACTCAAAAACAATCGACTTTAGGTATAGGGTATAATACGTAAAAAATGTTTAGAACTTTACAAGAAATTCGAAATTGTCAAAATAATGTGGGTTACTATTTGAAAAATCAAAGTTGATGTTAATCCAGGTTTTCTCGTGATACCCTGTATAACAAAAGATGTTTTTAAGATAAACTCAGAAAAAAATAAAATCGACAATATATAAAAGAATTTATATTATAAGCGTTTTTTAAATATTAAATTTATTCCATACTTTTCGAGCGCACTGTATGTGTAATAAATACTATAAGTGTATATACACGGTATTATACAATAACTACTGTAACATTTTGTTTTTGGTCCACGACTGATATTTTTTGTATGCGGTCGAAATGACCTACATTTACGTCACGGACTGGTTAGTTTGTCTAGTATACACCCCCAAGATAACGTCAGGGACGCATTGATCGTAACGTTAATAATGCGTAAGCTAAAGATGAGCGGAACACCTAACATAACGATAATAGCACAAATATGTTATTTTTATAAATTTGCGCTACATCCCTTATTCCGGAAGCAACAAACATCTAGACGTGTGGAACTTATTTCCTTACAAAGTTAAAATTCCCACACGTAAAAACTACTCCCTACTTTATTTTCAAAACATTATACGTCTTAAGGCGGAAGTCTCCTACTTCCAAGTTCCTGATTCTCACGCTCAGATTTGGGCGTCTAATAAACCAGACGGGATGATTAGATTGTTACTTTTTATATAAACTGAAAACAGTTTGAAACTGAAAAAAAATGTATGGTCATTATCTATTCCAATACAGTATCTCAAAAGTTCTTTTTCTGTGATAAATTCCTGTGTGCTCCTGTCGCCAACTTGGAAAAGATGTCGGCTAAAATGAAAATTCCTAAATAATTCGGTTTTGTAAAGTTTTGTAAAAAGAAAGCTTTTTATCGCTTGCAAATTCCCCACAAGTTGATTTTAATGTTATTGTACTATGACGTACAGTTTCGTAGATACAACATCTAGAATGCAAGCTATGTTTTCCATAAGAAATCCACAGAAATAATCAAATATCTTCATAACTTGGCACCCCGGTATTTTTGTTATTTATAATCCAACGAATTTCAAATTTGTATCAGGTATAAAAACTCCTTCAGATAAATTTGTGGGTCCCATTTATTATAAACCACCCGCCTACCACGGTCGAAGATAAATGTAAAAAATCGAAAAAACATAGTAGGCCTTCAATCCTAAACGTCGTTACTTGAATTTGTTACCTGAAAACCATAAAACCAAATTTTGTTTAGCAAATAATTATTAGAATTGAGTTAAAATTATTTTATTTTTTGGGATTTTTCCCAAAATTTGGTCTTGGGATTTTTAAGTGGCCCAGAACAATTTCCATAAGGACTTATTTATGAAGGATTAAACAAGGCCTACTAAGTTTTTCGATTTTTTGCATTTATCTTGGATCACTACTACGATCCGTGGTTTATAATAAATGGGGTGAACAAAATTTGAAATTGATTCAATTATAAATAACAAAAATATAAGGATGTCAATAGGTGAGTGAAAGACACGGTATATAAGTAAACAACTAATACATGAATATATTTTCCTTTTGCTAGTAATTATTGGACTACTGTTCATGCTCCAAATCCTGATTTACATGGCGATGTTAGAATTCTCCTAGGTCTTGTACAGTTAGAGACGGAATATACAACTTTTTTTTATTTTTTATGCATCTCATTTGAACTTTTTACACATACGAGTATAGTGAAACGTAGCTACAAGTTCTGGGTAAAAAACGTAACCATCGATGAGTTGACATGGCCATTCATAGCAAGCTAGATGTTTCATAGGAATACTCAATTTTTGGTAATTTTTCTAGTAATTTCTAGTAAATTTCGTCTTAACAAATACGTTAAGACATAACCTAGTCTAGTAAAGGCAGGAGAATTTCCAACAACCTGACTTCTTCTTGACATTCCAATCCTTTAAGATTATTGCCACATCATAATTGATGTATTGATCCACTTTGTAGAGGTGGATCAATCCTCTTATCATTTTTTCCTTCTTTAGATTCTTTGGTGGGTTTTGGTATTTTTAACTATTTCCCTCCATTTTTTTCTATCTTTGCTAATCTCTCTCCAGTTTTATACGTTTTTTATCTTCCTTAAGTCTTCTGTTATGCTATCCATCCATCTCTTCTTCGGTCTTCATCTGTTTTTTCCTTTTATTGGCTTCCATTTCATAATTCGTTTTATTACCCTTTCTATATCATTTCTCATAACATGCCCGACCCATCCAACAACAAAATTATAAAATACGTAACTTGTATTGTATAGTGCACAACAACAGCGTGTACCAGCGTGAGGAAATGCACGTGCACACGGAAATTGGTCTACTATAAAACATGTATTTATCAAATTTCCGAGTCCGTTTGACTCATTTTCAAGCTTAATCTCAACAAAAAAAAAACAAAAAACAATTCTGCAAAAATATAAACGATCAATCAGGGCCGGCGGTGGACGAGTGGTGTCAGTGCATCACTCGGGCTCCAAGAGTCATGGGTTCGTATCCCACTTGGGGCGGAGGGATTTTTCTAATTGGAAAATTCCGCCACCTCAACTATGGATGTGTGTATTCGTGTTGCATGTTAGATGGGGGACAGATGACCTTAGATGTTGCTTCCCCGGTAGTGTAGGCGTGAAATAAAAAAAATTATCATAAACGATCAATCAATACGTTCTCAAGGCCTCATGACTAAAGTGCCATGACGACAACAACATTTTATTTAACGTTCATAATAAGTATGATGTACGAATAAAAACCAATAGGTAAAATTACATACTTTATATTTAACATTAAAAGTTGAAATTTACTTTAAAGGGAACAATTTCTATTCCAAGAATCAAATTTGAAAAATTTTGAAGAATCCAAAATAAAATACACTGCAACTTTAAAAGAACTACTGATCTTGAGAAATCATTTCCCACGGTCATTGCCGCTCAGTTTAGAGATGGTGAGCAATGAGTAATTTTCACGGTTACTAGATTGTACGGAATGTGTAACTTTCTATAGTGGTCGTAGATAAAATAATTTGTGTAAGTGTAAAAGCTGTGTTCAGACAATTTAATAAATATATTAGAATAAATATAAGTACATCGAAATGGTTTTATTTAGAAATATTGCTCTTTGTACTTAAGTCACTCAACAAAACTGTATTGAAGTGGATTATTAAAACAACAGTTTCTCCGATTAATTATTAAAGTAAAAAGGCAAAGTTCAGGTGTTTATGAAATTAAGTGCTCAAGTGAGTACATCACCTTTATATTTATATGGAAATTTTGGAATTGGTTTATGGAACCCGAATTTCACGTGCTTGGCGATATGTATAAAACTGTTGTCACAATGCGTACAATTGGAAATGGCACCAAAGTACGAAATATGGTAATGATTGTGGCGCAAATTGGGTTATTAGAATGAAGAAGTATACTTCAGCTTTGTATGGAAAATGGCGGAAGAGTAATACGGAAAGAGCTGGAACAACTTCAATTACAAGGATGACATCAACATTCGGCTGGCTAGCATTGCCTAGCTGATAGAAAAAAAGAAAACAACATATTTACCTGAAGTTTTATTAACTAGACTTTTATAGGCAATGTTCAGTCAGTCGATCGGTTTATTTCATGGATGCGACTTAGCTCTTGTAAATAAATCGGATTTTCTTGAAAAAACTGCTTTCAATTTAATTAGTATTTTACAATTGAATTTGAGAAAGAAGACTAGTCCCCCAAATCGAAATTAATTTAGTTTCCGCAGCATTTGTTTGTCCCATAGTGGGGTATATCACCGCATATTTATTTGGTTTCTCCCAAAATGGGAATCTCTAGAACGTACAATTTTCAGAAAAAAATAATAAAGTTGGAAATTTTAATATCATTTTGCCGTGATAATAATAGTAGTTTAATTATGGGGCTTTGTCGGGAGATGCATCTGATCTAGCACAACTTTAATAACATTTTATCGTATGATCAGTTGCTTCTGCGTAAAATTGTATTATTTCTACAGTTAAAAATTTATTTTACTCAATTAAGAAGTGTTCCAACCTTGTAAAGCTTGTAATAGAATCTACTCGGCGAAAATGCTGATGTAGGATGTAGTTTGTTGAACTTGGAATAAAGCACGTTTTGTTTACAACCTTACAATTTAATGAAAAATATTTGGGACAATTAATGCTGCGTTTGTAGTTTGTTGAACTTGAAATAATTTGGGAATTTCCCTTTTAATTTAAGGGAAGTTAGGTAATCAGGTTAAAAAGGATTTTGATGACGCTTTGTTTTGGCTACATTAATAAAATCTTTAATTTTATGATATTTAGGTGCCTTAATCGAATTATTTTACAAAAGATAGTATTTCTTAACTAAAAAAAACAAATACGTCAAGAAATTCTGAAATTTTTCTGGAAATTAATTAATAAATATGTAATTCTTTAAAGAATGTAGGCACCGTCTCCAATGCAAATGTAGGTCAATTATTCTCTTATTTTTAGTTGGTTTGTTATGAATTAGCATGTTTACTGAGCACGTACTATTTTGTTTACTGAAGAACAGTGCTGATTACAACTTTCGTAGAATTAGTCACCCGACTAACCTGCTTCGGGTCCTTTTATTGTTAAACAATCGGTTTGATTAGACTAATAAACGATCTGAATGTTAAAACAAGGTCAAGACCCAGCTGTAGAATTCGATTATACTTAAGCAAGTATGCCAGATATGGCAATGGAACTTCAAGATAATTGTGGAATATGTCGAATGTCGATGATAAGAAAAACTGTATTAGGACTGCAGCTATGCAGACACTTTTTCATGAACGCTGCATTGAGTTTTTAGTTGTTGAAAGGGAAGATGATGTTGAGGAAAAACTGCCCGATCTGTAGAATAGCTATTGTTGACAGGGTTGCAGTAAGTAAGAAAAAATATAAAAAATACGCTTCAAGTGTCAGGGAAATGATAGAAAATTGGGTAGCAGTAAGCACACAATTAATAAATGTCGAGTACAAAACTGCCTATCATTGGGTTCGTTCAGGAAATGAAAATGGACAACAAAAAGGAGAAAAAAAGTCAAAAATCTTTAATTGACCAACAAGTTGATGAAATAATTGAATGGATAGAAAATTTCAGCAATTTGTGCAAATTAAAAAAATATCGTGCAATATTTCAATTTACAAGTTTGTATTTCAACTGTGGGTAATTATCTTGATGGTGGAATGTTTACAGTGAAGCAAGTACATTATGAGCCGATAACAATGGATTTGCCAGAAAATAAACCGAGAAGAGCAAAACATGTTCAAATTTTGAATCAACTTATTGCACGAGAAAAGTAAATTGCATGGATTGATGAGACAAATTTTAATTTGTTTTGCAGACGGAAACAAGGTCGTGCAAGAATTGGAAATCGTGCTGTCCAGCTTCGAACGGTATCAAAAGGACCAAACATTCACTTAATCGGTGCAATATTTGCCGCAGGAGTTTTAGGAATGGATTGTAGAAGAGGTTCTTTTACAGCTCAGTCTGCCAACGAGTGGGTTTTGTCATTATTTGCAAGGTGACAAGAAATGGGTAATCAGTTGAGTGATGTAGTCATAGTAGCTAATAACGCCTCTTGTCATGCTTCTCTTGAAAATGTAGTAGAAGGAACTCAGGTTACACTATTAAAGTTAGCGCCGTATTCGCCATTGTCAAATCCAATGGAAATAATTTGGAATAAAATTAAAGAATCAGTCAAACGGCAACTTAGAATTCCTGTTGTGGTACGTCCTGGAATTGGTGAACAAAGGCTGGTCTGTTTGGAAAATCGTGTAGATTAAGCAAAAAATATAATTGTTGGTGTAGAATGTGCCAGAGCAGCACAGTACACTATCATCCATCATGTAGCTGCTTTAGCAATGGTAGATATGCCTGTTGGACAATTTATGCTTTCTGATATAATTGATGTGTTCTAAAAATATACATACATATGGATAATCTGAAATACAATTTACTTTTTCTGAAATACAAATAACGCTTTCTGAAGTTAAATTGATGAATTTGAATTGCAAATGACGCTTTCTGAAATTAAATTAAAAATTCTGAAATACTACTGGAAAAGATGTAGAAGTAACCAGAGGTGTAAATAGCCTATGGCCTAAAGACGCTAAAATTATTGAATGAGATTTTTTTCCCATTATAATTAAATATTTTAAACAATAATAAAACAGAAAAATACTTATTAAAATAATTAGCGATGTTAAAGTTTTGAATGTAGGCTATATTATGAAAATAAAAAAAATCAAAAACCATATAGTTATTTTGGATCTTATTTTTAAATATTTTATTTTAGAAATTTAGAATTAATAAAAATGGCAGAAGAAACATTATATTAATATCTATTTATATTTTAAAATGTTAAATGTCTTTTGACCCTCACTTTTTTAATCTTACGACTTCCTGGTAAAGAGTAACACATCGAAACAATAATAAAAAACTTACATCAATCTTCGACATAACAAAAGTATTAAATATTGTTAAGTCAATACCTTGCAAATTGCAATTTATAAATAAAAAGATCATTATTCTTTTTAAATACGTCTCCAGGCCTCTAAAAATGTTCTATATGATAGCATGTTTTAACAATTTTATTAAAGATGCTATTGAACCTGGTAAAACTTGTGCTAAGTGTATCCATTGCAAAAAAGAAATGTGTGCGTTAAATTAGTTTAATTTATAAAGTAGTATAAGACTATTGCCAAACTTCATATTCAAGGGAAGCATTTTTCATGTATTTTTGTTTGTTTAGATTTACCATTTGCGTAACCAGGTCATCTGTAATTATTCTTTCCATTATTTGTAGCCAGTCTTTATTAAATGCTCTACATCTGAAAAGAAATATTTAACATTAATTTAAAGTTGTTTCAATCTTAGTCATTTCCAAAATAGATTTAAATAGTAAACAATCAATAAATTGTTTATACTTTTCCATTTTATAATTTATATTGTAATACTGTTATGATAATACACCTTTCAGATGGAAACTGGCCATTTAAATTTGAAAATGCAGTATAAGAATATAAAATGATATTATTTTTTCTTTCACGTTTAAAAAAGCCTTTTTAAAACAATTACAAAAAGCATGTTTTTAAACATACGTTTAAAACATGTTTAAAAATAAATAGTTTAAAATTTAGTTTGATGTTTTAAACAAAAGGTTTTAAGCTTGCCAACCCTGATATAGATATATTAATTTTTTTCTTTTAAAAGTTAAAAAATGCAAAAACAATAAAAATATTTTTTTTTCTTTTAGAATCAAATAAAAATATGAGAAGGAGGTCTTTTTGTTTGTTTCTGGTGCCGAAAAGGGAATTTACCGACTACCTTTCAATTTTTGTTTGACTTCGTCTGCTTCTTGTTTTCTTCTATTGTCAACCCATTCAAGATTCATAACATTTTCCATTATAATTTTTTCCTAGAATTATTTAAGACCCACATCACGGCATAAAGATACACAGGAGATTGGCGAGTGTCGGCACCTGTAAAGTAAACTAAAAATAAAATATATTTAATAATAAGAAAACCTTTATTTAAAAAATCGTCGACGCGAGTGTGAGTCGTTTTTGCGTTTTTTTGTTTCAGAAGTGTCCACTTGTCTAAGTTTAAATGTCAATAATTATAAAACAATCAATTTTAGGATAGTATAGGGTATAATACATAGAATTTTGCAAGGAATTCGAAAATTTCAAAAAATTTAGGGTGATTATTTGAATTAAATCAAAGTTGATGTTAGCCCAGGTGTTTCGTGACACCCTGTATAACAAGGAATATTTTAAAACGAGCTCGGAAAAAATGAAATAAAAATATTGAATTTATTCTTTACATTTCGACCTCTTGTATAATAGGTATCTTACAATGTAATATAATTATGGCAATGATGCAGATTATAATAGTTCATATATAGATCATGTGGGTTTAAAACAGGTTGTTTTTTATCTATGGCTGAGTTTGATATTTGACAACTATGATCTCAATTTTTTCTCTGCGAAATCCAGCATTGTCCAGATTAGGACAAAAAATGAATTACACACAAATGTGATGTTCTTAAACAAAAATTAAGCTGAAATCCTAACAATACAAAGCAATTACCTTTTATGTAGGCACACCCACAAAAATGTTATAAACCCCCATGGGGCGTAACAGTGAAACCAGAAGTTCCCTAAGGGAACGAACTAACTATACCTAAGTAATTAATCACTGAATTTTGGTGGTATTTGCTGTAGTAAGCGAGGCATCTTAATTTGTAAGATAAATACCTTTACTAATTAATTTGTGTCAACAGGCAAAGTCGAATAATTACTTAGAAGCATGACAGTTTTCATTCTTAATACTTTATCTCCTGAAAACAGTCCTTAATTTGCATACATACCTCGGCAGAAAGCTATATATTGTTATAATGGAAGAACAAAGTCATTATGAGCGATAATTAAGAATTTTTGTTTACTTTTCTAGTTTAAAATTGTTTTCCTTCATCGATATCAAATTCAAACAAACTAAGGTGCACTCAATTATAACTTCGTGTGTTATTTGCATACAATCAATGTCATCACGGCGATTGTAACGGTTGCCTTTTCACGTAACAGACCTTATGCATATTTTTAAAATTTAAATAGAAGTTTAGTTTCCACATTTTATGTAGCTTTCTCCTTTATTTCTTGTTAGTAATTAACAAACAGGGGGAGTTTTAGACAGTAAGCGTGCTACGACCGCGATTATGGGGAGTACAATGGTCTGAGAACACGCCCGTGTAACCGATTCTATCTAGTAGTGGACTTTGAAAGCTAGTAAAATATGTACGGGGGATGAACGTAAAATTTATAGAAGTGTTAAAAATATCAATGCAGAAATATGTCATTTGTAGAATTGTTTTTTTCACTCTATTCTTATACAAAAATAATTCTTCACTACTGAAATCTATTTTCTCTATATATTACTAATTTACTATAAACATATAGATTGAACATTCAATCTAATAGTATTCTACTTTAAAAGTATTAAAAAACCCACTCTAATTTTAATTGTTTTAAGAGAAGAAAAGCCGTTAAAAAGTGATCTAAATTGGTAAAAAATGTTTGTTAGTGTTCATGTTACTCTAGCTAGAATAAATAAAACGAATTGGCACCAATATACACTTGACAGTGTATTTGACAAAAGAAGCGTGTGTGTAATAACAACACTAACAAACATGGCGACAATCAGCTGCCTGCTGTATTTGACTTCGACTAGTTATAACTGTGAAACTTTGCAATTTCGAAAGTTTAACTAAACTTGATGGGAATTTCACAATTTTACAAGTCGAAAAGCCCAATTATTGGTTATGACTCAAAAATAAAAGACAATGGCAAATTCTAGTTTTCTGGCCACTGATTTTTTCTTAAAAAAAACCATCGTGCAATCCATTTTCCTCTATCCCTTATAGTAACCGAGTCCCCCTATAGTAACAACCAAACTCGGCCACCCTGTACATGTATCTTTTATGTTTTTATAGAAACTAATGAAACACGCTGTAGATACTGTTTTGAATTAACTCAATTCAATTTTTGTAAAAAAATTATTTGCACAAAAAATTTGCATTCTTGATTTTGATAATATTCTATTCTCAAATACACAAAAAGCGTCGTCAGAATCTTCGGCCCATTTGTATATTAATTATTGTTATATTCGAACGAAAATTCTTTAATAATAAAAGACTACGACGTTTAGAAATATTACCAGTAGATTTCGAGCAACTTGCCCTTTTGATATAAAGATATTTTGCCATTTGAGGTTTTTGCTCCTAGTTTGATTAACCTTTAATAAATCTCATAAATTTGATACTCAGTTACTGAAATGGACTCTGAATATGATTCAGATGATTATCTATTGCTAACTGAACTGCGTCGAAGGTTAATCAAGACTGCAGAAAATCTATTTTCTGAAGTGTTAGCAACGTTAAACATAGTTAAAAAACACTTTTCTACATTGAGGCGAAATCCTATTAACTATAAAGCCATCAAAGTTAAACGGGCTGTTTTTTAAATGATGCATTTTAAAATTCCACAGAAATTCTTTCTGACTCTCAATCATGCAAAGGAATGCGCTACAAAGCCATCCAGATCTTATTCCACAACAAATGGAGCAAGTGCCAAATCATCTTCAAAACCTGGACGTTCTTCTTTCACCTTCAGAAGATAAATGAGAATGTGTAATTTGCTACATAGAGATGTAGGCGACATGAAGCAATGTGTTTAATATGGGTGTTGGGTTCAGGAAGAGAGACTGTAGAAGATTTGTGAAAGACTTATTGTGTCCAGTCTGTTTGTTTAATGTAAGTTTAATGTCCTGAGAATTATTTTGTTCCTCGTTGGCGTCCATACTTTTCCTATTAGTGCGAAACACTTACGTTAACTATTTGACAAATATAAAAGGTTCCAAATATAGTAGATCTTTTTTCTTAGAAAACATTAACCTTTAAGTGGGCCTTATTAGTTACCTACAGATACATTAGAAAATCGATGTGCTTTAAAATTTTTCAATATACTTACTCAATTAGAGTTCGGCCTTTTTGTTTCTCGAATTTTTTTAAGAAATGTTCGAAATCAAAAAATAATGTTCCCAAAATTTGAGGCCTCTAGGTCTACATTATGCCGGCGCCCCAAAAAGCTTTTTTTCTAACATAAATTTCTTTCGAAAAATTCGAACAATTTTAAGAAATTAAGAATTTTAATTTTTGTGAAACTGCAACGGTAAGCCATAAAAAATCAGAATTTTTGAAATTTTAAGAAATAATTTTTTTTTCGTAAAGTTCAGATAATTAAAAAAAAAGTGGTCTTTGACTTTTTTTATGAAAATGCAAGCCTGTCACAAAAAAATCGTGAAAATCTTTGTATTTTTTCTGCAAAAATTTCAAAAATAGAAACTTCAGACTTACGGTTGCATTTTCACGAAAAAAGTCAAAGAACACTTTTTTCTTAAAATTGTCTAAACTCTTAGAAAAAAAATATTTTAGAAAAAAGTAAAATTTCTGAATGGATTCTGAATGAATTCTTGAACTGATTAACGTTAACCTTGAGGTCTCAAATTTTGAAAATCTTATATTTTTTATTTCGAACACTAGGGGGCGGCTCGCTAAAAATTGTAAAAACCAAAATAGCTGCTGTCTATTACTTATAAAGAAAATATGAATGTTAAGCGTTGCTTTATACTCACACTGTGTGGACTACAAACCATACCACAAAGTTGTATACTGCAACCTGAGGTGTGTATTCTATGGACGCTGAGGTAGGAACTATAGCTTTGCAGACTACTGAGAATAGAAACAATAAAGTGTGGTATTTGGACTGCTGAACATGAAATGTGGAATATGAACTATAGACCATGCACTTTAGACTAAGGACTGTAGCTGTGTGGATGTGGACTAATAGGAACTGTAGCTTTGCAGGCACTGTGATATTTGGACCTCTGAATATGAAATATGAACTATAGACCTGCACCTCAGACTAGGAACTTAGACTTAGGTAAGGGTAAATGCTAATTATTAATTAATGTTTTACATTAAATCATACTATAAATGCAAATCCGTATAGAAAGATTATTCAAAAAAAATCCCAGTCAGGGTGAAAATCGTTCTATACGGATTTGCATTTATAATATGATTTTTACTTAGTGTTCCAATACAACTTACAAGACAGCCTTGGTAGTGTAATGTCTAGCGTGCTGAACTTTCACCTAAGCGGCCCGAGATCGACTCCCGATGCCGGCATATCTGGTTAAGGTTTTTTGCAGTTTTCCTTAGCTGTGACAAAAATGTGGGATATGCGCTGTTCCATCTGTAAGTCAGCTGCAGCCGCACGGAGGGCCTACGTAATAATAATAATCGCCCCCTCCCTCCCGCACAAGCTTATAGCTTCTGGGGCCTTGTTTCCAGGGTAATGGGTTGTAGCAATTATTATTTAACTGTTTTTCAATTTTACGACGCTTTAATGAAAATAACACTAAAAAGAGCTCTAAGCGTCCTAATATGAATTTATTCTAGTTTCTTCTTTAAAAGATATGTAAAAGATTATGCAAAATATTGGATTTCGTAGATCAAGACTAGAAGTTGTTAACAATTTTAATTACGAATAAGTGTTGCCACCAGTACGCCATCATCCCAGATTAAAAGATCTTTCCCAATGTTACAAGGCTAAGTGTTTGCTTCAAATTTTTAAACAAAGCCAGTAATTTTGGCGGTAATAGTTTTAATAAGTAAGAACATTGATTTTGGTTTTGTTTATATTTAAAATATTAGTAAAAAAGGTACCGTTATTACACAGATGGAAGAATTGGTGGTATCTGTACGTACAGTAGTTAATTTTAGAGTATTGGGTTTGATATATGACCCCACTGATATAATATAATTAGAAGGAGCTTTGAATCAACCCTTATCTATTTGAATAGTGGTGAAGGGACCGCAAAAACCATATTAGTTACCCTTTATAGGGTTGTATTACACCACAGATTCTATCTCAAACCTCCGAACTCAACCTATACTAATACAATGCAGCAAATTCATAGTTCGTTTTTATTCGATAGAACTCATTTATTGGAGCAGATTCCTTATTTGTTGTTTGTACAATGCTATCGATTATTTCGTAAAGTCTGAGTTGTGTAATTTAGATAACCTGTAATTATAAAACTGAAGTTTGTATTTGGAAATTATTTTATGTAGTAGGTATATGTAGATTTTAGAATCATGCATGGTTATAGAAAAAGTTTCAAAATCTTCCTGTTCGTGCCAAATGCAACAACAAGAAGTTCCTATGGCAAATTCTAGATTACATTATAAGCTATCCCTCCTACGTATTAAATTACATTCAAAAATTTCACACATGCAAAACGTGTTTTGAATATTACATAAGGCGAAGAAAACTTATAGCACTTTATTCAATGAACCGAAAAGAACGTAACACGGTTTGTGCGTAATACCCACCGCCAGAAAGCAGCAGCCTGAAAACGGAAATCAACCTGAAAATAAAAATAGCATTAGCTGCTACCCTGAAACTAATATCATTAAAGGGCAATGACTATTAGTGTTATGATGTAACACAAGCGGGTAAAATTATCATTTCAGATGGTCTTTAATATAATTACCACTGATGGCTTATTTTGAATTAAAGCTGTCCCATATTTATATTGACGTCTTATTCATCATGCAGCCATTAATCCAGACCAGACAAGCAGAAACTGTATTGAGTGAAGCTGTAGATAGCTACTCATTATTTAATAAGTGAACTCCAAAAACTTTTTTGAAGTGGTCTGTAGCCGTTTCAGCGATTCTGAATGCAGTCTCAAAATTTTAAAAAATTTTAAAAACTCAAAAATACTTATTAATGTTACTTTTAAAATAAATTTTCAACTTCTCGTTAAAGAAGAACGTAATCTTTACGTTTACATTTAAGTTTACATTTAATTATGTTAAGTTAAATTCAGATTAATTTTAGCATCGATTTGAGCTATGAAAGACACTCCAAAGGTTTTTGCTTTGTAATTAAATAAAATCTTATTAATAGTTAAATGATTGTGGAACCGTTGTAATATTTATCTTAAGCAACTGAATTTATAAAGTGTTAGAAATTATAATTTTACATAAATTAGCGAATAATAAGATATGTACCATCTTAGTAAGAAACCTTATTTTATAATCAGTACCATGCTTTAAAATAGTAAATTTATTAATGAACTACGATTTGGTGCAAGTTATTATGTAAGTATTATGTATTGTGTATGTTATGTAAATACCTGTATATAAGCTTAGGGAACGTTAATATGTAATTCATCTTGTATATACCGTTAAAGAGAGCAGTTCTCCATTAAAAAATTAATGCACTTAATTTATATACATCGTAAAAGAGAGCAGTCCTCTAGTTTTACAATAACATACCTGCTGTAAGTTAAAATAGCAAGTTATGCATATTTAATTAATAGAAAAATGTATAAGTAAATAATTAAACTGGTAACATTTAACTACAATAAGTCTTCGTCGATATATTGCAGTGTTGCAGACTTTTACTTGTTTTAAAAGCGAATTTTTATTTGGTAGACTAATCTTCACCTACATAAAATACGTAAAATACGTAAAAAACTGTAAATTATTCAATAACTTTATAATTATTTTTGCCAGCTTTTTATGAGACGAACAATGACTAATGAATCTTCAATTTGGTTCTTTATTGAAGATTCACGGTTTTATAAAAATAATTTGAATTAATAGTATGATTATCTATTTTTACTTTTGTATTAGTTTGATTAAACAGGAAATCTTTAATTACCCTGAAACGTCAATTTTGACATTTGGTTCATAACATATCCCTATAATGTGTTTTACAAAACTAATATGATTCGTTCAAGTAACTTTTGATTTATTTGATTGTATTTAAAAATTATATGTTAACAAATAATTATTGTTTTTTAGGTTATATGGCTTATCACTTGCAGTTTTACAAAAGATCTTATAAGAAATTATGGTGAGTTATTTGAATCTTAAATAAAACAGATCTTAAAATGATTTTACTTTTCTCTTTGTGGTTAGAACAACACTAGCTCTGCTTTTAATATCACTCTTTGATTAAGTTCCAAACAATATTCCTCTTTATACCTTGGTATAAAGAGGAAGAACACCACTTAGGAATCTGCCTACTGCTGATGGGGCTCTGAAACTTCCCTCCCTATATGATGCACAGCCGAAGCTAAAACGTTATGGCAACTTGCACCTAATTAGTTTACCTTTTAATGCTAATTATTGATTAACGTTCAAGAATTAATTTTGTTTTTTTTATGTCGAACCAGCTGGATACGTCTTCGGGTGAAGCAGCTCTCGTTGTTAGGACTCCGCCTTATTGCACTCTGAACTATTGAGAAGTTTTAATTTTTCTTTATTTATTTTCTCTTCTTTTTGATTGTTTGAAATAAATGTAAGCCTTTTTACACTTGTTATTTGCTAACTTTTTATTTATCTTGTTTTTTATTATGATCATAAATTGGACAGCTTTTCTGTTTCAATAGATAAAATTATCTTTTTTAATTTACCTAACAACCGCTTGGAAACCAACATTCTTTTAGATTGCAATTATTTCACATAAATTACTGTCGTTCATATTTCATTCCAAATTAGACTTAATTAGTCAAAATATTCTGATTATTCTAACTTAGTTGGAAACTATGTATTTCCATTGCAATACAGAGATTTGTTTGTAAGTAACCGTAGTCAAGGATATTTTTGTATTGTTATATTAAACCTAAATTATGTTATATCAATAAGATATAGAACAATTTATATTTTTTAAATGAAGATTAATAAAAAGTTTCACATGATTTATTAAATTATAACCTGGCAATACTATTTCGACAGCTAAGCTGTCATTATCAAAGGTAATATAAATATAAACAAACGCGTCCCCAAGGTATTATTATTAATCCTATACGCTTCTACCTTATGGTGTCGGGTTCAAGGCGTCGCCAAGGTAAATACCAAAAATAGGTAAATAGATAAAAAGATAAAAATAATCAGAATTAAATATCTAACACTTCCAGTAACGGAGAATTACTGAGCTCAATCTGTTCATTCATTAAAGGTACTCTGACTTTGTGTTTGTATATCTCAAAAGCTTCTAAAATGCCTAATTTGCGTTTGTTATTACAAGAATGTAGGAATTTAATATTATTTTGAGGAGTCACTGTGTGATTTTGTTCTAAAAGGTGTTTGGCATAATTAGATTTTTTATGATGTTTATTTCTGTAACAACTTACGTGTTCTTTATATCTTATGTCAAAATTTCAAAATGTTTGTCCAATATATACCGAACTACAAACAGAACAATTTAAACGGAAAATGCCCGATTTCATGATATCATGTATTCGGAGTGTTGAAGTCGTGGTTTATTAAATAACATTAATCAACAGACAGATTTGGTTGGTTTTTATTTAGTTGGTTGTCATTTCTTTGTTATAATAGGAATGTTGGATACGAACAGCATCCTTTATGACAAATTTGAAAGGTTGTTCTGTGTCAAAACAAAATTAACTAATTTTATCAACAAGAGTTAGTAAATTTATTTAATATACTCGTGGTTAGAATACACACATTCAATTTAAGTGGCTCTTACCTCAATAATAGTTAAGTTCCACAATCGAAAAACTGTTATTGTTTTAGGTTACCAGAAGGGGTCTTACTAAATGTAGAGTTTAAGTAACTTAGTAAAGTTAAGTAACCTAGGAATATCAAGATTCACAATACCCTCATGAGTGTATTGATGTACTAATGATGTATTAATTAATCTGTCTACGTTTTAATGCCGAAACTGTGAAGAGTAGTCTCGTAGTCTAAGGCAAGACTTCATAAAGGAATCAAGCTAAGTGCATGGGATTTGTTCTGGTTCTATATAATTAACTCTTTTGCAAGACCATCGTTAATGGCAATGAGGAACAACATTATTGGACACAAGAAGGGCATTCAGTTTGATTAGAGATACTCAACTATTTAGAGATCAATAGTAGTAAAGCACTAAGCGTAACGTGCTAAAGCACTAGTTCTGTGTTTCCGCATAATCTACTCGTTCCACTAAATATTTAGAACTGATAAAAACAAAAAGTGGGTTAGAACTTAAGATTTAACGACGTAAATGCAACGTTTATTGATATGGACGAATAAATAGCTTATAAGATTACCACAACAGGCTTAATTAAATAGACCTGCCTGAAGATTTACTGCCACGGTCGTCATTTGGTCGAAGAATTGAAATACACTCAATTAGCGCGTCATTCACTTATGTGAGTGCTGCTGGTTCTCACTAACAAGAGCGAGGTTGCTATCCACCCTCTAGTAGCTTTCCAGGTTAGTGGTAATCCAACTCCCCGAAGGAGTCCCTTTACCGGCAAAAGTAGAGACATGCATGTGCCCGTGGAGCTGGAGTTGTCCTGGATATGAAAGGTTAATATGTTCGCGTCAACATCCCTTAAAGCGATCCTCCAGGATAGACTTACTTGGGCTGTATGGTATATCTGTATTAGGTATTTTGAGTTCCCGACTACCCGGGAAAAATACTGCCTGCTCTGCAACTTCTCGAACCCTGATAAGCCAGAATCAACCAAGAGTGCCCAGAGTAGCTGATCCACGGTTTTGACTTCACCAGGGAACTAGTCTCTTCGTACTAGTGTCCAGCTTTGATCTGCGACCAGTCGTCCCCTAAACTAAGGTCCGAAACCGGTCCAGTCATTGAAGAGAGTCATAGTCGCCTTGCATTAATAAATAATCGATACAAACGTGGTTGAAACTGTAAGTGGTACCAAATTCTTTTCTGCTTGTTATATTGGTAATATAAGTAATTCCAAATCAAAGGAGCAAGTTAAGCTGAATAAAATCATAAACAAATGAATAATACACTAGAGTCAATTTTACATAATGCACTTATGTATAGGTTACAATTTATTATTAAAAAATAGCCTAGGAATAGTGAAAATAAGTTTCAAAAAGAAGAAGAGAAAAAGGAATTCAATATTGTAGCTGTGCAATAAATTCGATTAAAAAGAGTCGCTACGGTAAGACTCGGGGATACATACATCCGGTGATACTATTAATAAGGAGACGGGCTGTGATTTTTGGATGTGATCACATATGTTGCTGCTAGTCATATCGAAATATCTGGAAAATATCACAGGAAGAAAGAATAAGATGTTGCTGTATGCCGATAGAGTGCCTATTAGAAACCCATGAAGTAAGAAATAAAGATTAGGAAAGTGTAATGGCTATCCAGACTTGCTATCGTAACTAGGCAAATTAGGCTGCTGCCAGAAAACCCGAATTAAGATTTTAAGATTTTGGTCGAGTTTTAAGGTTTTGATAATTTTGTTGCAGTAAGTAATAACTCGAACCGACTACATGAAATGACTGTTTTGAGGTTGTTTGTACAGCTTAATCAGATTTATCACCTTCCAAGTAGTTCCCTCCGTAGTTAATACATCGTTTCCAGCGTTGCTTCCGCTGTTTGAAGCAACAGTCTCAACAGTTGCGTTCTGAAACGCCTTCGTGAAATAGCCTTCAGATTCCGCAGCGAATTTTCCATTATCTTTTCTATGGACTGGAAACGACGTCCAATCGGGTGAATTTCAATTTCGGAAATAAAAAGAAATCTACTAGTACCAAACCAGACAAAGAGGGTGGTTGAAGTACAACAGTTGTGTTATGTGTTGGCAAAAAACTCTTGAATAAGGAATGCAAATGCGATTTTGGCGTGCTTTTTTCGATCCCGGTCACGATTTTCCTACACACTGCGATGTCCATGATTTTGTTTTTAGAAATCATAACCGTAAACCCAGGTCTCATTACCTGCTATGACGTTCCTCAGGAGGCTATCGCCCTCTATTGATCGATTCAAAAAATCTTAACAGGATTCAACGCGTGATTCTTTTTCTTTTTGTTCATCTGTGAGCAATCGTGGAACGAATTTTGCAGTCACCCAATGCATGTTCAGTTTTTCAGTCAAAATCGTATGATATGAACTTTTGTTAATTTCTACCTCACCGGTCACGTCAACGTTTCCCGGCAACAATGTCTCACGGCGTTTTTCGTCCACAACATGCACTTACTCAAGATGAACGTCATCACTCGATGCTGACGGTCGCCCAAGTCTTGCATTGTTTTCAATGGATGTTCTGCCTGCTTTGAATCATCACTCAAACATTGCGCACAGCTCATGCATTCTTCCTCATAACCTTCGATAATCTTGATTTTCTCTCACAACAAAATCGCCAGAAACATTAAACACTATTTTATTTGAGCGTTTGCTCACTGACAACTAAACAACGTAGAATGATGTATTACCTCTGAAGGATCCCGCTATACGGCGCTAGTACGCCAAGCGAGGATCGATAATTGACCGGCTATTTCGAAGGTTTAGTTTCATTTTGGACAGACCTCGTATATTAAATTTAATCTAAGTTGATGACTATCTTATATGAAAGCAGGAAGAATCTTCTCATATTTTTGTTTTGCAAAAAGTACTTGTGGACACTCATGTTGACACTTGGATGGAAATATTATGTAATTTTTGCACTTAAAATTATTCAGGTGTATTTTACATTAACTGTAAACCAATTAATTTTCTTTGGTTATAAAATCGACTATAAAGTCGGCCTATTAAAACTCTAATTCGATCTTATACAAAAGCCACCAGAAAATTGTTTTCTATTTATGTACCAAAGCGAAAACGAGGAAATGATTTTTTCTGTCAGAAAGGTTCTGACCTCATTAATAGAAGAAGAAACGATAATGATCGCGCTTATACATGCTAGGAAAGAGCTGGTGCAAATCAAAACACAAATTATGGGCTGATTGTTGAATTGAACACGACGTGTAAATACTACTGTTTGAGTTCATTGTTATCAACAAAGCAAAATATAAGCAGATATCATGAGATATATATTTTTTACTTTTGGCAGCCAATTGTGATCCTAGTATACATGGCGTCCCCATGCAAAAGCTAAAATTGCTCTCTCTTTTCCTTATCCATCTTCCAAAAAATCAATAAATAATAAAACGTAATAATGAATTATTACAAATACAAATATAATATATACATAATAAAAATTAGTCTTGATTTCCGTGATATAATCCTTGCAGATAGTTAAGGAAATGAACGATCCATTGGAAATAATTAAGGTAAATAACTAGAGAGTAGAAATGCTCTTGAAATTCTAGTATCGCGCAAAATTCTTAGAAGTGGTGTAACACTAATCAACGCCTATTCGTCGGTCTGTAAAATTGTTTTTGTTCTGGACTTTCGGTAGAATGTTATTCACAGTATCATGCAGGCAGCTAAAAGTCTATACTTTTAGAGGCACTTACTATAGTGCCTCTTTCTAAAGCGATGGACAAAAAATATTTAAATCTTTAATGATAATGTATTATGAAGATATTAGAATTACATTTACGTGTACGGATTGTTTGCATGAAATAAAAGTAAATATAAAAATGTAAATCATATTAATGCTTTTTATTTAAGATGACCTAGAATTACTTTACTGTAATATTGTCATTTTTGTGCTGTTATCTCAAGAATTATGTAAACCATGTAAATGACAAAAAAATCGTAATTGTTATTTTTAAAAATTGCACTTTTTTTAAGTATCCAAGAAAAATATTGTTTATATCTCCCTTTATTTATATTCTGACCAATTGATTCATGTATTAAAAGAGGTCGTGTACAACCATGTACAACCTGCGAAGACACATGTAGTGATTATTCAGCTTTAATGTTGCTCTTACTTAAAATTCGAGCAGTTCCGATTGCACTCACCACCTGTTATTTCCCGACAAGGCGTAAGTATGTGTGTAGATAGCAGCATTTCTTACTTTCGGAAATAAGGAATGGAAGAATGATGTAGCAGGCGAGCATGGTGATAGGTCGGCCGTCGGCGACTAGATTGCAACAGGGATGCGATGTTTTTACACAATTTACAAATATCACAAAACACGTTCCATATGTTAATTAAAATAATTAGAGAAAAACGTTCTATATATGTGTAGGTATATTTATTGAACATCTCCCTATGTGTCTTGTTCAAATAAATAGTGTTTAATTTAGGTTGATTCGTGTTATAATTTAGCATAGAATGTTTTTCATAGAATTTCATGATGCATACTTTTAAATAAATTTTAATTGCGAACTAATTTTAAATTCTGTTTCTTAACTATTAGAACTAAAAGGGGGGCTAAAACTATAAGTTGCACTTGCAGTGCCTCCTCAATGCTGTCCATACTTTACGTAACATTTTATGCCATGCAATGTTTGCCTATATTAATCCCCTCTTTTTAGAAAAGTGTTGACATTACTAACTTAGTATCTAAGACCATGCGAAATCTAAGAGATATATAAGAGACGTGTCAATATTCTTAATTATTATCCTTACCTAAACTTGAATCCTGATTCACAGCTGCTCAGGTGCATTTCATTTAGCAATCTTCAGTTTAGTGATTTGTGTGTCAACACTTATAACAAATTTTTAGAATAAATAAGAAAAGATTCAGACAGTTGTTCCTTTTTTAGATATCCTTTCTATTGAAATGCAAATGAAAACAAAATATCTATAATAGTTCAATCCTTACGCGTACTTAACTGGATTCAAATAGGTTGATCGTCACCCCACGAAATCAACGTGGATTTATTTTAAGCTACTCTCTATGCTTTTCTAAATCAGACTATGCAAAACAGCAAAGGAATTTAGCTACGACCGGAATCGGATATATAACGATGTTATCGATGTTAGTGATTTCCTAGGGCGTCCACCCTTATTGCATTGTTCTCACTTTTGAACCGAGGGTGGTGTGGTATAGATAACTTAAAGCCAGTATTACACTTATTTATGTGCCTATTTTAGTTTTAAGTTGGAATAAAACTTTTTTGTTGGAAGAATACTTATTTTTCTACAGACGAGTTAAATAGATTCCTATCTTCTTTGTTTGACTACCCTTAAGTTAATTCAGCAATCTTGTGAGTATGTACAGGTTTATAAATATGCATGACGGGTATCATAAATAAAATCGTATTGTAATACTTTCCTAAAATAGTAAAAGTTGAAAAACAGTTTTTAGAAGTTACTGATGAAATGTAACGGTATCACTGAAATATATGAAAACTTCATTTTTCATTTCATTCTGTCGCCCAAAAAAAAGATAAATAAAAAATACTTTTGGTTTCGTATTGGATAAAGCCAAGCAGCAAGCAAAAACAACAGAAATATTTAAAACTTACAGGTTAGTAGAGGCCAAGAGGCTAAAAGGCTTTATAGGATAATTGGAGGAAAAATTTATTAATTTATATGTCATTTAGTCATAAATATGTCAAAACTCTGTTCTCATGCAGGTGGCTGCTGAGGCAACAATTATATGTTTTGTCTTGCATAACTCTGAATGCTAGTCTTCTATTTCTGGATTCCACACCAAACCTGGCCTTTTTTATTATGCTAGCATACCATTTATATGGATTTAGGTGTTTATTTTGATTTTAAGCAATAATGTAACTAGCTTAGTTCAATAATTAAAAATAATGACAAAATCGACGAAATGCAACATTTCTCAGTGATTCATGCAATGTTATTTCTAGGTAATTATAAATGTTAAATCCTTTAAGATTTCATGTTGATTTATTTTGCACATTTATGCCTTTGTCAGCATCGAGTATGTGATAGGTATATGAGAATAACATGAATACCAGTTGCAAAAAAATCTCAATAGCAATACCAGGAATTTTCGACGATTTTGGTTTTGGTCTGTTTAGACATGGTATCGGACTTATTAAGAGATTTAAGACTTAGTACTCATTTTGCCTGGGCAGCGGTGTGAAGACTGATGTAAAATATTCTGCGAGGGTAGTTTTTCAATGACACTTGCCGATTGATTTGGTTGTGTTCTGATTGGGGGTATGTGTCTTTACGGTTTTTTAATGTTTCTTATCGCTTTCCAAATTAGTAGCTCCAGTAGGTGTTAAGTTTTCAAAATGTTGTTACACCCCACGGTGCCTGTATTCATTTAGGAGATCTTTTAATTCCCTTATGGCCTTATTGTATCCAGTTTTATCAGTAGGAGCGTGGGTTTGCTTCTATTTTTTCTGTAGTTTTTATTTTTCGACAATTCCCTCTGCTATGAACATCGACGATACCATTTGAGTAGTTATTACTTTTACTGTGGGGGTTGAATTCCAGGCTGCTTCTTGTATTGCTGGCATAAGAATAGTCACGGCTTTGTCGATGTCGTATTTGGAGTTGAGCGAGAGATTTGCTGAAATCTGTTCAGAGGTCTAATGATGGTGGGATTGTAGTCACACAGCCTTGGTAGTGTAATGTCTAGAGTGCTGGACTTCACCCAAGCGGCCCGCGGTCGATTCCCGGTGCCGGCAGATCTGGTTAAGGTTTTCTGCAGTTTTCCTTAGCTGTGACACAAATGTGGGATTTGCGCTGTTCCATCTGTAAGTCGGCTGCAGCCGCATTTAGGGCCTACGTAATAATAATAATCGCCCCCTCCCTCCCGCACAAGCTTATAGCTTCTGGGGCCTGGTTTCCAGGCTATGGGTTGTAACAATTATTATTATTATTATTATTATTATTGTGAAATGATTTAGAAGAAGGATTTTGAGTATATAAAAGTCAAAGAAGTTTCGGGTCTGTTGACCAATATATCGGATGACCAGTGGGCAGGTATTGTAGGTTTGTATTTTTTTAGAGTAAGAAACAGCTGGTGTCCTCTTGGTGTCATTATTCTGGAACTCCATTAGGATACTTGACGTTGTAATCCCTGTCAATGATGAATCGGTTACCGAAATTATTGAAATAAGTGTCAAAATCCGTCTTTGTGATGCTGTTGTTAGCTGGGCAATATATTGCTTAAATGGTGATTTCGCCGTTCCAATCTTTGACCATTATGATCGTAGCTTGTAGATTGTTTTGCAGAGAACATTCGAGTTCGTGGTATTTGATGCTCATTTTGATGATGTTTTGTTTCGCCTCGTCCACTGCGATCCTAGTGCTTGTTTGGGACTATAGTCGTGGAGACGTTTACTATATGAGATTGTCTTCCAGCTATCTGCGGAAATAAATAGGAGGAATGGCTGCAATTTCTTTTGTGCCCTGTGGTTCATCGCGCGTTATCATTTATGTTGTAGAAAACTATTTAATTTCGATTTTTTGGAATTTCTAGACTGGAAGTTATAGACCTGAAACGAGAATCTCTATGTCTGGCTTATTCTACTCAATGCAAATAGATGAATGTACTATAATTAACTCATGCTAATTACTTTATACTTCTGCGATCTTAAGTTTTAAACTTGATCTAAACTCCCATTTATCTTTCTCCACACACTCGTAGCACCATTCAAGGTGGTAAAAGTAGGTATAAAAAGATTTTGGAAACCTTTGGCGATAAAACGGCATTATAGAAATAATGTCATTATCAATATATTGTTAGAATAACTGATATTGTAGCTCTATAACTCTCTAGGTTTTCCAATTCTGAATCCGCTTTGGGGGGATTTAAGAAAAACAACAAAAATGTTAACAACAAAGTTATCAAATTAAAGCATCTTTTTCTTCTGAGTGCCGTGCTCTGTTGAAGAGCGTTGGCATTTTACTCCTATACTTATTTTGTACGTGTCCAGTAATCACAACTATGGAGACCTACAGCTTAAGGTGGACTCCGAACCACCCCAAATGCATAGTACTTGATTTTTTTTATTAATTTCAGGGAAACTTCCTGGGCAAAGTGTACATCGGTATTTTGTCATTGCCTTTCAAAAGAGACGCGATTATTAAAAGTCTGTAATATATTTGAACCTTCCTTTGGTCGGTAGTCCTGCACACAACTAACCGAACCACAATCGCTTTCCAAAACATCTTGAAGTTGCGTAAAACATATGTTTTTGAAATAATTGTACTAAAACCATTTTAATTACAAATTCTTGCTAAAAGACTAAAAAACTCATTTGTAGTACGAGTAGAAATGACTGTTATAGGATTCAAAAGGCACCACCGCAAATCACACCTACAATAGGAATACAATAAGTATTTACTACCCCTATTTTGGTCCTGCTTCGAATAAGAAAATAGAAATGAAAAAAGTATATATTATTTTCGGAGAACAATGTGAAATGATACATCCGCAACCATGCGTATTTAATATATTAAACATTCCTACTGCAGGTGAAATTTCTTTAGAATAAGGAATGTTGTAATATATCATCAGATCATCATAGCAATCAGTTGATATTCTGGGGACAAAGAATAATATCCGGAACAATATTATATTAAGAACGACCCAGGAACTCCGAAGGAACAAGTTCCCCGTCTTCTCAATGTGACTCTGCCCAAATCCAAACGATCTGGAGATTTTTCACACCTAGTACACAGTAAAAAAATTTAGTGTAAAATTCGAACACTAGACCACTCTAAAACGCGTGTGTATAGGTCCAATACATTTAGCGTAGTTAACATATATAATCTGTACCTTCGTGTAACCATAGATTTAACTTCAATGCAATGTTGTTAGTGTAAATTTAGCATACCCTAAAACAATTACATATATTTTTAATCATTTATGGTAACTTTTTCACACTAAAACGGTCCAATTTCTAATTGTTCGTTGACTTTTGAATCTTTTTACTCTACATGGGAAAAATATTTAGAGTGGATTTATTATAAAACTTTTGTATAATTTGTTTTCTATTTAGATTAAAGTTTTAGGAAGTACTAAGATTAAGAGTGAAACTAGTGTAGTTTTTCTGTATTCTGGGGACGAGGGTCAATAATAAAATAAGTGATTTATTTATTGCAATGCAAACATACATAAAAAGTATACTGTTGTAATTAATTGTGTTATTAAATTGTATTGTATATTACTAAGTGTATTGTTTTGTCTAAGTGAATGAAAGTCTATATACTTCCGATAACAAATTACTTTATATTACGTATTAGTTTTACTTCAATATGGTTTAAAAAAATTCTTAGCCTCCTTGATTATTGTTTAATATACTATATTGCAACAGATACCAAAACTGAAAAACGAATTTATAAAACCTTGGTGTGAATGTTTAGTACATTCAATTGCTATCTTTTTTTAATAAAAATCTTCAAACCTGAGTCTTTTTGTTTATATTCCACGACACGTGTAGCTGAAGTGTAGGGAGCCACTAAGACACTTCAGAAATCAAAACGGCGTAATAATACTACTTCAGTGGTGTAATCTAGCACGATCGTGTAATCCATCTACATATACAGTTACATTGCTGAAAATCCTCGATACTACAGCTGCAGCAAAATGAATTTGACATTTAAAAAATTAAATCAACTCCCTGCTCGAAAATTCTATGCAATGATATTTATACTGTTACTACAATTGACAAAGTTGTCGAAAATTGCGCAAATCAGTTAGTACCAACGTGACGACTAATAATAGCATATGTAATTTGAAGGAATGTGAATTACACCCCAGAGGACACAGAGGTATACCTAACGAACAATGTTACCGGAGCTATTTCAGTGCAGTAATGCTACAGATAATCGGATAATCTAACAGTTAATTTTATCACTTATTACAACAATTATCCTGATGGTTCGACATGTTGAAAGTTAGGGTTTTATTATGTCCGAAAAGCCTGTTATCTGCTACTTAAAAAAAAGACTGAAAGCGCTGAAACAAATAATATAATAATACATTTATCTGCATATCAGGCAGTAATATACGCATAACCCTGAAAATCCTTTACATTGAAATAGAAAATTTATGATAATATGATTGCTGAATATGTTTTGCAAATGAAACGTTTCTGTGGGATTTTGGATAAAAATGTTATTTGCATAATTTTATAGTCAGCGGATCCGCTCCCCAGAGTATCTGAGACGGAAATGATTTAATAAGCTGCCGGTTAGACAGCACCTTGAATCTTTACCGCCCTTTGTGATTATTAGCTCTCATATTACTACGATACGATCTAAATAAATTGCCACAATAAATTAATCTTACGATACCACACTTTTCTTAAAAATTAAGCACCATTGAAACCAGCTGAAACAATTCTGGGATATACTCAGTGGAAAAAACAAGCGACAAAGCAGAATATATAACTTCTTCACACCAAATATCAAAATATTCAAAACATTAGGTAATTACAATGCTGAAATATAAATTTAAAGATCTATGAAATCAATAACAGATTTATATATTGGTACTAAATATTGGTATATTTGGTAAATCAATAAAGCAAAAAAAGATCGTCCCAAACTATCATGCATAGATTTATGTAACGAACCTTAGAAACCAACAAAGGAGTTTGTCATACTTCAGACTGCCGTTATGGACATCCGTGCAGCCAATCTACATCACTGCCCCCGAAGCAGACGCCTCATCTCCACTACGCCATACGAAAACTCCGCCAAGTTTTCTTGAATCAGCCGCGCGAGCGGGTCTGTAAGGAGAAGTTTTTCTCCTCCTCCAATGGACCATTTTTCAGACCAACACAACATGCAACGAGAACGGTCCTGAAAGCATCAAGCAATCCCTCAACTAATAAAACAAAGAAGGCAAAGAGAACTTACCGGCATACAAGCGTGATAGAATAAATCACGAAAGAAGAACGTGCAAAGAATTCTTGGAGGCAGTTCGTACTATCTAAATTATCTGAGTTTACGCCATAGACGACGAAGGTTGCCATGAAAAGCAACGTGAACTACAATTTATCTGGCAGCCTGTAACATGTGGACTCCAGCATGGTCTCCCGGTTTAATTAGATAACATATCTCTCTAGTTCGCTGTATTCGTGCTCTACTACTCACGTTAACACAGTTATGCTCACCGATACTTTTCCACCAAAAATGACGAGTGCTCATACAGTATTCATTCCAAAAGTGCAAAGACCTACTGGACCTATTCCACCGCATCACTGCCAGCCGGATGATGTATGCCCAGCTTTGTGGCAATTGGTAACGAGCTTTCCTGCCCGCAGACGGACTAGCAAAAAAAGTCGCTATATTAGATACCTTGATCGAAGAAGCAAGCTATGGTTTTCTCCAACTACATTTAGCCATTTTCCAAGTACAAAAAGGATTTGATATCATAAGTCACCAGGGGTTATCCATCATTCGCCAAGCAAGGCTCTCTGAGAAAATTATTACATACATTACCAACTTGTATCAACAGGTACATACGGTTTTTATACAGGGTCTACACCGCTCGCCACCCATCCACGTACAAAGGGGTGTATTACAAAGGAACCTGTTGACGCCAGCATTGTTCAACCTAACAATGAACAAAATCCTTGCTGCCGTCCCCCAAAAAGTTGGCTTCTATCTCAACGGCACCAAAATATCTGCTTTGAGTTTCGCTGAGGGCATGGTTCTAGTAAGATCGATACCCGTGGACATGGATATATCATTAAGTAACGTCAGCAGCTAGTTTCGGGCTCACCCTAAACCATTGTAAAAACTGCACCTTTTCATTTATTCCTAATGGAAAAAACAAAAAGATCAGAATCATCACATATCCTTGCTTCCGTCTCCAGGAAGGCGTCCTTCCCGTAGTAGACGTCCTCACTAAACAGCAATACTTTATTGCCATCCAACCAACAGTAACAAGTATCAAAGTCGAGTTAAAAAATATTTTAAACCGAGCGCATAACAAAATCTCCCCTAAAACTACAGCAATGGCTTACAATCGTCATAGGCTTTCGATCGCTGATACGATACGAAAGGAGACTAGAACATGGCATCGTCGTCTAGAAGATATCTTCTGGACTGGAAGAAGAGGAGCTGAGAGAGCTCCTCACAGACTGTCGGAGCTGACGTCCGATCGTAGAATGGTAAAGCTTATTGGCCAGAGTTGCTGGAGTTCTTCAGTTTGTGGTTAGACGGAATACCTACGAAGCTGATCCGTGTCAAAAACAGCACGAGCAGTGCCTAGGCCGACATCTGCTCCTGATGTGTGGAAGTAGGCTCCTAATGGGTATACGAAAGAAACAGAGGAATTCCACGTCGAAATCACATTTGTATAATACCATCGATATAGATTGTTAAAGTTTCGATGTCATTAGTTCAATCGAAAATTGTCTACAAAAACTAGTTCTAATCCTATGATTGATGCCTTTATGGCTGCATCCGACTTACAGATGTTATAGCACAAATCCCACATTTCTGTTACAGATAAGGCAAACTACAGAAAACCTTACAGACTTGCCGGCACCGCACCGTTGAGAGACTAGCACTCTAATCTCTACACTACTAAGGCTACTATAATAGGTATCGAAATTCGTAGACGACGATAAATTCAGAAGGGCAATTGATTAAGAACCACCACATAGATATAACTGATCACCTCTTCAGTCAATTAATTATTATCGTTACGTAGTTGTTCAGAAAATCAAACAACTACGTAAAAACGTTAGCTAATTTGCTGCTCATTGGGAATTTTGTATTACTGGCCAGTTTGGCAGATGTTGGTTCAATTGCTTATGATGTGAAACGGAAAATTAGTCAGGATAGATTAAGTAGTTGCTCATTTGCTTTTGGACGAAGAAATGGAGTGGTGGAAGATTCCTAGTACGCCAGTCAAATTGCTTTGTTCATACATCTGACTTTACTAGCATTTAGTACAGATCTCTAACGTACCAAATATCACATTATCATGCGCCCTACGGTTTTGTTTCCTTATTTATGAAAAAGTACCAGCTTGGCCGAGGATTGGAACTGCGGCTCTTGGACTATGAAATTAATATGCTAATCATAAATTAGAAGTTGGCATGTGTATTGTTGCTGTAAAGCTATTGATAAAAACGCACATTTAATTGCTTTTGATTTTCAGGTGAAGAATTGATTTTTTGGTTGTTGCAAGTTTAAAACACCCCCTCCTCAAACTATCCTATCCGGAGGCCCGAGCAAAGAAGTTAGGTCATTGAGCTCAAAAATTATTATTGCGTACCCGTTTAAAACATCGCAAGAAAAATATTTTAAGCTGAAAAGTTGTAAAGAACAAAACATCGTAAATAGATTTAAAACGACCAAACAAGGCCCGAACAAAAAAGTTACGTCATTGAGCTCAAAAATTATTATTGCGTAGTCGGTTAAAACATCGCAAGAAAAATATTTCAAGCTGAAAAGTTGTAAGAAATAAAACATCGTAAATATATTTGAAACGGCCAATCAATGTTCTGACCCTGTAACGGTTGGCAGTTGGAGCCAGCTTGGAGGTTAGGTTATGGTAGAAGTAAGGTAAGAAGTTAAGTTAGAGGTTAGGCAAAAGGTTAGGTTAGAGCTAAGGTAAACGGTTACGTACTTCTTTTGCTACATTTTGTCCTTTTGAATATTTTTACCTTGAGATGTTTTTTCTATAAAATTCTAACTTGCGATGTTTTGATCCCCAACCCTCAGTATTGTTTTTACTTGAATTCAACAATGCCAAACAGCAGATATATTTTGTAGACAAAGATAGAAAAAGAATCACAGTGCATCTACATAAGAAAATTGCTGCTGCATCTGAATAGGGACATCTTGTTATACTGTATGAACCATATATCTGTATGCAAAAACTTTAATAGATATCTTTAATATAACAGTGCCCCCACTCTTACCCAAATATATAATTCCTAATTAAGAATGTTATTTCAAGATTGTACTTTTCGTTTACTCAAATTTATGTAAAGCACGACAACTTAATTTTTCATTGAAAAGTCTTGCGTTTTACGATTTATGTTAGAAATTTACAGTGTACCTAATTATACAAGACTGTCTTGTCTCCCCATTAGTAATTAAAGCCGCTAATTTATGCTCAGATAACGTACACATTGTAGACCACAGTTGCATGAATCTTGAGAAGATAAGATAACATGACTCTGTTTATGATGAACAGCTTGTTTAGAAGTTTTTGTCTTAACAGTACAGTTTACTATTTCATAGATTTTATTTCATGAAGGGTGTACTGTCGCGTACCCGTTAATTACTTCATATTTTCCCTTCAGTTATCTTTCAACCCTGCTTTAGTACATAAACTATTTTATTTTGGTTTCCTAGATCGTCCTCGTTTCACTTTACAAAGTGAAAATTATTTAAGGAAATATATTAGCAGTGTAGAGTTTAATTTGTAGAATGTCCGTAGGGGCGCAGATGTGTAGTTGTCAGCGGTAAGAGTTTCTCATTGGTCATTGTGACAATGGCAATTCACTAACCACGTCGTAATCATCGTTATCGTTAGTGTATACCCGTGCAGATAGGGTAATCTCGGGTTTCATTTCGTAAGTAACAACTGCTACTTCCCTTATTTCACTTTTTAAGGTACTGCTCTAAAAATGTCATTTATAATTTACCTCGTTACTATTGGAGGGTACTTTGAATAAATGTATAATTCGAAAAAATAAGTTTAAATGTAGCTAATATAAATAGTTCTGAAGCATCTAATAAGAGGTAGCAATAATTAATCCATAGATTTAAGGGATTTAAATTGCTTAAAATAGTCACAGCCTCTAATTTTGGGAAAGTGTAGTCATTTCCAAGCGTGCGGATAAAATCGATTACGCCACAGCCGAATGCATCTGCCTACAAATTTGCATTAATTGTGTGTAAACCTATGTTAGGTATCAATTACTAAAAATGTCTTTTTAAAATTTGTTTTTTTATCATAAAACCAGACACCATTTTTTCAATTGCATAAACAGTCTGGTTGTATGCTGCCTGTAACGTCGAATGCATTATTATTTTCCCTTGCTGTGCTGCAGTTCTCTATTTAGTAATTTGGAGAAATTCTTTCAGCGGATATGTCCCCTCAGATAGAGAACCATTATATTTTCACAATGCGTATTGTATGATTATTAAAGTGTGACGTCAGTGGTTAATTACATGGAATACTACACCTGCTACCCCAATCTTTTGTGCCCCTCTAAACGCAACTTTTGCCTCTGTACTCGTTGTCGCACAAAAAAGGAAAAGTATATCGACAGTAAAATCTAATAAACTCCCCATTTTTAATTATCTATGCTCTTTGTGGTAATATTTTTAAATTTTGGTATACTTGTTCACATTCACTTTTTTTATGATATACACTATGAAAGCCGTTCATTGAACATTATATATTATTTTATATCTATATATATTTTAGGCCATGATCGGCTATTCCTGAGCCTAGAATCTTTTCCCGAATATAGGCTCGATCTCATGTCGGTCCGGATAGCTTTGCTTAGCGACGGGCATCTTCACTGCTAGGCCAACAGCATCTAACATTTTATAAATACTAAAATTGTTACATAGTCAAAGGTAATCTTATAATTCTTTGCATTGCTAATGAATCTTGACAGATTTCCTGGGTCTGCCATCTTATCAGGAAGCATAAGCACATTTCAAAAGAAGCGCCAAAAAGTACTAGAATCATACCGGTAACATCACAACGGCGTAGTACCTACCTAACCTAACCTAACTTAACCTAACCTAACCTAACCTAACCTAACCTAACCTAACCTAACCTAACCTAACCTAACCTAACCTAACCTAACCTAACCTAACATAACCTAACCTAACCTAGCCTAACCTAACCTAACCTAACCTAACCTAACCTAACCTAGCATAACCTAACCTAACGTAACCTAACCTATCAGTCTAGCATAATGTTATCATTCCAGCATATTTGTCACCTCTACATCGTCTTGGTCCTTGCCCTATCCATGTATCCTCTCTCACAACATTTGGGCTATCAGGATCGCAGCGGTGATCACATGCAGTTCTACATGCAGAAGAAGGTACTCTTAATGTATGTTCATTGAACATTATATATTATTTCTTATCTATATGGGTCATTCTTTCTGAACTCTGAACCACCGGCTAGGCCCAAAAATTATCTATATACCTTATATAAAGAGTACAACGACGGGCATCTTCATTGCTGGGCCAACCGCATCTAACATTTTATAAATAAATACTGAAATTGTTACATAGTCAAAGGTAATCTTATAATTCTTTGCATTGCTAATGAATCTTGGCAGATTTCCTAGGCCTGCCATCGTATCAGGAAGCATAAGCACATTTCAAAAGAAGCGCCAAAAACTAACTATAATCATGCTGGTAACATCGCAACAGCGTACTACCTACTTAACCTAACCTAGCCTAGCCTAACTTAGCCTAACCTAGCCTAACCTAGCCTAGCCTAGGCTAACCTAGCCTAACCTAACCTAACCTAACCTACCAGTCTAGCATAATGTTGTAGCATACTTGCCACCTCTACATCGTCTTAGTCCTTGCCCTCTTCATGTATACTGTCTCTCGCAACATTTGGTCTATCAGGATCGCAGCGGTAATCAAATGCAGTTCTACATGAAGAAAAGGTAGTCTTAATAAAATTTGTCTTTGCAGACGAATCGTCTTTGCATCTCTTACTTCTCCAGGTATATGGCTAATGGCTATATGCCAAATAGGGACCCGAATAATATAATAGATTGTACGCCGTTCTACAACATTTTCTTCTCACTACTGGGCCCGATAATATTGATCATTAACCTGCTAAGAGTTACATCGTTAATACATTGATTGTTAAGAGTTAATACATCGTTTTTCTTCCTCTTATTGCCTTTGATTACACTGGTCGGCAAAAAAAATCCGAATATGACC
Source organism: Agrypnus murinus (assembly GCA_929113105.1). Classification (NCBI taxonomy): domain Eukaryota; kingdom Metazoa; phylum Arthropoda; class Insecta; order Coleoptera; family Elateridae; genus Agrypnus; species Agrypnus murinus. The sequence continues at coordinate 26,281,784 of OV816023.1, read as the reverse complement.
TCAGTTTTCCCCCATCACCCACCGTTTTCGGGGGATTGCCCCCCACCTATTTTTTATCACTTTTCCATAATTTGGAGGGATGAAAAGGATAATTTTAGCCTTTACATTTCTTCTTAGGGGCTAGAGAAGTGAAAAGTTCTAAAACATGAACATTTGTAGCAAGGAGGTAGATTTGGGGGGGATTTGCCCCCTTAAATTGTAAAACAATTATTGAAAATGATCAATTTTTCCGGTTTTTTCGAAAATTTTTCACTTATTTTCTACTAACTCCAGCTTCCAGCGGGGGCCGTTTCCCGAAAACGGTGGGTGATGGGGGAAAACTGAGGTCATATTCGGATTCAGGAGGCCATTTTACATAAGGATCAGCAGGAATGGTGTCAGGGGCAGAAAAAATTTTTTTTGCCGACCAGTGTTATTTCCGTCTTATTTGGAGTTATTTTTCAATTTATGACTTTCAAGCAAATGTTTTGCAGATTTTTTTGTTAACGTATCACATAAGCATCTCCTTCTTGTTGGCTGCCACCATGAGTGCAAAGTCATCGACATAGCCAATTGTGATCGCATCGTCTATCAGGTCTAAACTTAGCATCTAGCTGTACAAAATATTCTACAGGTGGGTCTCGGTACTGAGCCCTGTGGTACTCCTACCCTTTTTTGTATCTTTCCGCTTCTCTTCAACACTATTCGCTTGTTTTCCAGGTAGCTACTTATTATATTTATCAAATCCCCAAATATTTATATTTTCTAGCTCTCTGATTATAGGATGTGACTGTCAGAATTAAACGCATCTTTAACATCAATCGCGAGTAACACGCACCGTTTCGTGCATGAGTTTTTGGTTTCCCTTACTAATTTTAAAGCCTAAATGGTGCATCTCCTTTTCCTAAATACAAATTGGTGTTAATGTATTCCTTAAAACTTCGTAAAGTTTACTAAAGAAGGAACCTTTCGTATCAAGAATTGTTTGTTGCAGGATTCTTTCCTTGAGAAGTAACACGATGCACTCTGGTTTGTCTAGTTCAGTAACATCACTACATTTGGATATGCGGGTCGATTATATCTATGTTCACTTATATTTTCTTCTAATGGAACTTTCCCAGGTCTAACAAAGTTAGTCGCATTTTTTTGGAAACTGGAGTCCTAAGCTTTATACTTGGACTCCTTCATTCCTTAGACTCCTTAATAAGTCAACGTATGTCTTTCCCTTTGCTTTGACAATTATTTTTTCGGAACCAGGTCTTTACTGCCGGGAATCTATACGTTAGTCCCTCTAAAGGCTTTTCCCCAGGCTTAGCACTTGGATCCAAGAGAGCCGCAAGACCCCGTTTATTTCCACATTATTTAAGTTTCCACTTACAATATCGGTTGCTTCATATAGGTTTCATTCGACCAGTTTTTGTCCACGATATTTGTAAGACTATTGAAATCATATTTAGTCCTAAGCGTTCTGTTGATTTCTCCCCTCAATTTATTTTCCATTTTATCCCTTTCTGTCTGTACATCTATTTCGTCAGCTTGAATTTCAATTATTATTCTGGTCTCTTTATTGATTGCTTTAGTTTTTGCCTTTATATAGGCAACTCACTCCATTCTTGGAACCTACGATTAATTAACTCCATCTGCCACTTCAAATTTCATACTGAATGTTTAATTACCACCTGATATTATTAGTCACTTTACTCATCATATCTCTGAATTTTTACATTTCAGTATTTGCACTTTCTTTTCTTTATTTCCTTAGTTCTACCACCAAACGACCCAATCCTTGTCCTCGATATGTTCTGTACCTCCTTGAAGGCGGGAAAAATTTTCTTTCTGCTTGGTGGCGGTGTTCTGGGTATCGCTGAACGTCTAATAGTTGAATTACCATTCTCCTTTCATCCATTCCTCCCTTACAGTCTCTATATCTCGCATACTAGTCTGGTCACTAGCGAAGAAGCAGAGGTAGTCCGCTAGCTCATATCCAACTCCAATCAGTACTGGAGATGCGATGTATCCTCTATAATTTATTTTTTCTAATACTGTATCCTTTGCGTGTACCGTCATCCCTTGAATCGATTTCAATGCAATCGTTCTCAAAATCGAGTCTAGTTTTTTGCCGTTTAACAAACATTCTTGTTTGCTGTCGTTAAGTGGTATAGAATGGAAAAGGACCTCTAACCCTCGAATATCTTAATAGTGTAGGGTTCTGAAGAAACAAGAGCTGGCCAAGAGAGACCGAAGAGGATGATCAAAGAGAAAGGACTTAACCCAAAACAAGTTGAAGAAAGGTGTGGACCTGGCTAGGGCAGCTTCGGGGTGAGCTATTCCTCTTCTTTGGTCACTTCCACTTCTTGGATTTCCCCCTCCATATAATCCTGCTGGTCCGCGGGAGTTCTTGGCTCTTCTATCCTCCGGTTTAGACGGTTTAAACATTCCCCTATCCGCAACCTGGTAAAGGTTGAAGTTGCAAGCATTAACGCCGGGAATGTAACCTAACCTATCCTATACCCTAACCTAATCTAACTTAATGTACCTCAACATTTCGACGATTGTCTGGGCAAATTGTACTACGAAATACTCTATTACCTAACGTAGCCTAACCTATCCTATAGTAAACTAACCTAACCTAACACAAGCTAATATACCCTAGCCTACCCTGACCCTAACACAATTTAATGTACTTGAACATCTCGACGCTTATGTAACCATAACGCATATGTAAATCTCTGATCAATCAATATCCCAACCATTCCTTAAACCCAAGTTTCGTCAACACATTTACTTCTATTTCCTTTTTATTTTTCAATCTAAATATACGCATACATATCTCGGTCAGTGTTGATCGCATAATGATGCATTAGGACAGGCATTTGTTAACAAAGATTTTAGGCAGAGTGTTTTTAAACCCTTCGTAATTATGGGTTTTCTTTTACGTTCAATTTCTTATAGTGTAATTCTTTTTGGCAGGATTCGTTAATTAATCACCGTTAGTAGTATTGGGAAGCGGTATAACAATATCACTAGGTCGTTTTCCATCAAAGGTACTTATTCGAAGTTTGTGATGTGCATATATTTGTTACAGACCTATTTTCTTTTATTTGAGCTATTCTCTTTTTAACTTCTTATTCCGCTGAGCTTCTCGCTCACCTATAGCTATTTGGTTATTGGTTGTCATTTGGATCAAGCAATGTTTAGCTTTTTTGGTGGCATTCCTCTACCAGCTGGAAGAACACACCCCAGTATCATGAGCATGTATGTGTTGTAACACTAGCATTTGACAACGATAACGTTTAGCAACCTTTATTGTAAATTAAAACAAAGTCAACCACATTGGAAGTAGCCGCAAATTTGCTGTTCCTTACAGATATTGTCGATACTTTCTGGTGATATTTTAGACGACTTTTGGCGCCCATTACATAAGATCTCTTATGAGACCCACGACCTCACACTAGTTAGCCGGCAGCCGACAGATGTAACTGCGGTTAAAAATTGTTACAGTTTCCCAATAGCAACCCCCATTTTGAGGGTAACACCATTCTTCCCATGGAATTCAAAAACAAAATATGAGACACAGACTAAGAATAAGTAGTCTCTTACATGTATTTACTCTTTATATATACATATATTACATTTATTTTTTTCTCGAAAAGAAGGTTTCTGAACTATTCTGCAGCTGTATCTATGTCTTTGTATAATCTTGAGATATTCAACTGCTGAAGCTAGTGTTTGCTGGATATACACTCTCTATAGCTATTTTCAACAAAATTTTGATAAAAATTTAAATTTATATAAATAAATCATTGTCTAATAAACGCAGGCATTGAGTTGTACAACTTTAATATTATATCGTTGACGCGTTGAGATTTTTATTCAACTGACTTGTTACCAGATTCGGAGAAAGCTATATAAAGTTTTCTCTTGAGACTATAAAACTCAATAACTTAAACACAATTTTAGGGAAAAGTCTAACTATGACGGACAAGCGAATTAAAACCTAATAAACCAAGTGGCAGATAAGGGAGGATAAAAATGAGGAACTGTAGTCGAACGTCCCCAGGCGAAAGAACTCCCTGAGCGCTGAAAATTGATGATTTGTCATATACGTACCTAGGTATATTTCAGAACTACCCTGAAACCGAACTGTTTGTCGATTGATGATGATATCTATACCATTAATAATAGATTATTATTAGAAGTGGGCCATGTCAACATATTAATTAAAATTTAAAGTTGTTAATAATTTAATTAAATAACTGAATGGGTTTTCAAACAACACCAGCTAACTATTTTTTACAAGTAAAGTACTTACATCTCGTATTCATTAAACAGTGCGGATTATCTTTAATCTCTGTTAATACGTCAATGGAGCTTAAAATTTGATTGAGTTTACCTCCATGGTATTTTCGAACATACAGAGAGAGCCTTTACCAATATAGGAATTCATTATTGAAGTATACTCCAGCAGTAAATATTTAATATCAAGGACCATACAACCGAGACAAAAGGGACTGGCATTAAATGGTGAAACAAATCATAGTCAAACCCCCACATTGGATGGGATATTTATCAATTCCGTGCTCGGTTATGGCTCGATGCAGTCCGATTTTATGTTCAAAATAAAATGAACAAAGTTTTTCTAATACAGAATTCCAAAACGATATTTAACTGGGATTAACGAACTATTACAAAGTAGCAACCTTTTGAATTCAAAACCTTTAGAAACGAGCTTTTCTTTACCTATAAATGGAATTACGACAAGAGTAGCCTTCGTAAAACGTGTTTATCATTTTAATAAATTTAATAATTTAGATTTTACTATTATTCTGATATCTGTCTAATACTGAAGTGTTAATCTTATATTTTGATTATCGGTATTACAAGTGCGCACAGAAATTTCTCTATGGATGAGTTCCAAAGCGGCCATTATACAGCGAGGTCGAAAAGTAAGGAATAAATTCAGTAGTTCAAAAACGCTTAATATATATAAAGGAATCACTCGGACTCGTCGATGTTATTCTTGTTTGGGCTTATTTTAACATCTTTTGTTATACAGGGTGTCTGAAAAACCCTGGACTTATATCAACTTTGATTTTTTTAAATAGTAACCCCCCAATTTTTTGGCAATTTCGAATTGCTTGCAAAATTCTTAACATTTTTTATGTATTATACTTTATTAAATTTTATTATAATTTAATGAATAAATCCCGGAATAAAATAAAAATCTTTAGTATCCTTTCTAAAAATTGTATTAAGCCTGTTTTAAAAATACTTTTTATTATACAAGTAAAAAGCTTGGCTGAGACTTTTTTGTTAAGTAACCCAATATGCTTATATTTTCGGATTTTTAGATGTCTGTAAAACAAATCTATCTACATTATAAAACAAAAGCACATAATATTTTGAAACGCTAAGATGACAAGGCATTAAAATACATTATTTTATTTTTGCTCTGTTGCATTTAGAGTAACGTTTGTAAAGCAAACCTTCGAGTATTATAACCAATAATAAGCAGTGAAAAGTTTATTGATTTTTTCAAGTTGCCTTGGGAACTTTCAATGCAGAAATAAAATAACTATTGTCACTATTAAATTTTCCATTGATATATAGACGTATAAGGGTGAACGGTCAGTCAGTCGCTGCAGGTGCTCGGCATAGATTTAGTATCCGAGACTAGCCCAGTATGACAGAGGCCCTGGCAGTCGTTTGAGATGTCAGGTATAACTAGTATCCGAGACTAGCCTAGGTGCAGACCACACGGCGTTCACCCTTAGAACTGACTGCTGTCTACCCACTCCCAGATATATCTGGATAACGGATGATGTAGCCAGAAAGTATTATGTGGTAGAGTTACACACAAGTGTGTGCAAGTTCTGTTAACATAAGGTACCGGTGTGGGTAAATTTTATTTTTACTCAACGTCAGGGTCTGATATGGTGCTAATTACCCGCTGCCTGGCCTAGACAAATGGAGGAGAATCAAAGTGAGGTTTATCCCGGCCAGGGGGTTCGCTGACGATGGGAAACTGCATGCTACCGGGTAGTGTCTCCGAGATGAAAATATGAGGGTCAGGTTTTGACTGTGCAGTTACAGTCGTCTGATCCTCAGAAATCGTCTAGAGCACTGTACTTAAGGGGCGTTGATGCGAATATATAGCCTCTCATGTTCAAGACAACTTTACCTTAACGGCTATATACCGTAATTCTACTTCGATAAACTCGAAACGAAGCTCTGTTAGGGGCACACCAGACCAATAACCAAGTCCCGCCACATCTGAGGTTCGATTCGATCGGGAAAGTTCCACATATTGGGAGTAGTCCTAATGCTGGACAAGGGGTTCGTCCCTTGGGATGGACCCCGACGGGTGAGCACTTTATAACTCCGGTACTAGCCTGGAGGGCTAGTAGAGGGTAGCTAGGCAACCTCGCTCCAACCTGTGGGTTACTGGTAGCATTTGCTATGCAAATGCGCGTTGATTGGTCGTATCTCAATCACTTTCTCTTGGAAGGAAAGTCTAATGATAGGTGAGAAAAAGACGTAAAGAAATCTTTGGAATTCTGAAATAATGTATTTAATTTACTATTTTGTGGATTTTAATATGGATTTCTACAGTGTTAATAGTTTTTTGTTTTTTTTTCAAATAAAAATGCTCACCTGCAACTCACAGAGAATAAAGGTGTTAATCATGATAGGATGCGGAGAAAGAGTAAGAACACAACCAAAAGTTTATGAGCTGTTTAATCAAAAATATTCTGATCGTCAGCCGATATCGCAATAAACTATAAACAAGATCAAGCGGAAATCTCGCCAACTTGGTCACATAAGAGATATCCTTAAGAGTAGTCGCCCTCAAGTTGGCCAAGACAAACAAGTAGGCGTTTTAATAAGTGTTCAAGATACTAACAGATTATCTGAATGCTTTACGTGGAGTCCCCGTGTTAACATACGTCCACGTTCCTTCCCTTGGGAGGAAGTAATTGAGATACGTTCAATCAGCGCGCAATCGCATAGCAACTGTTCCCAGTCACTCACTGGTCGGAGCGAGGTTGCCATTAGGACTATTCCCCCAACTTAAGTCAGTTCAGTACATCGAGCCAGAGTTGGGGCCACTGCCTGATCGAATCCAACCTCAATGTGGCGGGACTTGGTTTTTGAATGGGTTCTCCACCCCGATCTTCCAGTTATAGGCCTGGTTCGCCCTCGACAGAGCTTCGTTTCGAGGCTACTTTAAGGGCCCATCAAAGTAGCATCCCGGTGTGTACCCGTTAAGGTGAAGTTGTCTTGAACGTGAGAGGCTATGTATCAATATATATGTATGTATTCGCATCAACGCCCTTTAAGTGTAGGTCGCTAGACGATTTCTGGGAATTTGACGCTGGAACTGACAGCATATGCCAGACCCCCGTACTGTCACCTCCGAAACGCTACCTGGTGGCATGCAGTTTCTCATGGGTTAGCGAGCGAACTCCATAACCGAGATAAACCTCACTTGAATCTCCTCCATTCGTCTAGGCCAGACAGCGGGATACTTAGCTCCATAAAATTCCCTACGTCAGGTAAGATTCAATCCACCCACACCGGACCCCCTTGTTAGCAGAGCTCGCTTCGCAACGTTTTAGGGTCATCGTCGAGAAACACTCCGGTGAAACGCAAGCGCAACACCTCAGCATAACTCTACCACACATTTAATTCTGATAGCGTCATCCGTTGCCCAGATAAGCCTGGGATGGGGTAGACAACGACCAGTTCTAAGGGTGAACGCCGTGTGGTCTGCCCTCAAGCTAGTCTCGAATCCTAGTGCTTCCCGACACCTCTAACGACTGCCCTCCCTCTATCTTCGGGCTAATCTCGGATACTAGTAATCAAGTCCGACATCTCCAACGACTGCTTGGCCGTTCACCCTGTACTACTCAAGATACTAACACTGAGCGAGTCGGTAAGTAGCAGCAGACCTGTACATATGTCGGAAAAACAACACTGTTAAAAATATTACAAAGAAATAAAGTACCACCTATATAAAATGCAAGTCCTTCAGTAGCATGTAGCAAAATAATTTGTTTTAGGTATAAGATCACAAAAAAAATAAATGTTTAGAATTTTACAAGGAATTCGAAATTTCCAAACAAATTTGAGGTTAGCTCAAGTTTTTTGGGACACCCTATATTACAAAAGATATTTTTAAAATAAGTCCAGAAAAAAAGTAAAATCGACTGTCCCGAGACATTTCTTTAAATAGTAAACGTTTTTAAAATCTTGACATTATTTCTTATTTTTCTACCTTACTGTATAATTATTATGTGCATACGAATACAGAGTGGAAACCTATATTGCAATAAAATTTGTAACTTATTAGTAATTAGTTTTTAATGAAAGCCTTCAATATGTCGACTTTGTTTTAATCTTCTGCATATTTTGGTACTACTTTCAATTATACAGAGTGTTCTGTAAAAACGTGGTAGTGAAGAGATTGTTTTTTTAGTAGAACATGCTGTATGTAATTTGGCAGCATGCTGTAATTAAAGTAATGAGGATATCGAGTTTCAAACTCGATATCCTATTTAAGCTTACTTAGTTTTCATCACGCCATGTTTAATATTTAAAAAGAGTGATGAAAACCGTGAGCAAGCTACCATGTCAAAAAAATCGAAAAAATAATAGTTCGCCTTTCGCGATTGTCTTGTACAATTAGTTAATATGGGCAACGAAAAGTAAACATTCTTAAAGAGGGTATACTGAAGAAACAACCTCTTGTCTGCCCTGTACTCACAGAACACCCAGTATAATTAAAAGAAGAGTTGCCAATAGACCAGCCACTCCTATATAAATTGCCCCAGCATGCCGACACCGACACTAATGATATTCGCGAGATTTTTAAAGTGATATAGAAGATATTTTAAATGAATTCGAACATTCGAGAGCGTGAGTGCTGTGGACGGCCGGCCGTCGATGTGCTGGAGGTTTCTAGAGAATTCTACACACTTCCGTGTGGATATATGTCGCGTAGAAGGAGTCAATTATTGTTCAACCGGTGAATTGAATATGTGCTTTGTGTAATTAACAGTCAAATATCAGTGAATAAATAAATATTATAAATAAATGTTGCATTAAAAATAAATAGTCCTTAAATAACCTGCTTTAAGTTTGTAAATATCTAGCATTTAAGTTCCTTAACAGTTTATAATTATAGTGTTTGTAATTCGTGTATGTAAATAATATTTCTCTTGTTAATAGACGATTAAACAGCATTTTTGGTATTATTTTAAAAAGAACGTTACAATATGGTATTTCTCAACCTTTTTCGATCGATTCCTTGAATTCTATTAAATTCTTCTGGTTCATCCTCATCATAACATTGATTTACTCGAACATTCGATATGTTTAATTCACTTAGTACCTGAATAAAATTGTTTTTAATTAACTCACTTAACTTACAGATATTCTATGAATTATTTCATCAATGGGATTCATTTCCGGTCAGGGAAAACACAAAACAATTGCAATTTACATTTCCACTAAATTGTTTGCTTTTAAACAAATGATTTTACAAAAGTGCATATATTCGAGTATAACGTTCGCTAAAGTAGATGGCTTTGTTAAAAATTTATTTCATATAATAACTTTATTAGATATTATCTGCCGTAAGACATATTGCCCCTAGGCGGTTGCACAATAGAATGTTATCTTTTCCGCGGATACGAGGGCATATAACTTGTAAAAGACTATGTGCCAAATAATCACCAACAGAATTAACGTAGGATAAGTACTGTGAAAGAGTAACTTTAACCAAAACAATGAAATGTAATAATTTAATACAATATCTTATAAATTGAAGTAATAGAATCGATATAATTCTATCAAAATTGATAATTTTCTTACAGTTTTTCGTTATAATTCCAAAATTATTAGATTTGCAACAAATAGCAAGAAGCGATAAAGTAAAAATATAACTAAAGTTTAAATTGCATCGGATAACTTACCCTTTCAACGATGCTGCAGCTGCAATTATGAAATACCCCATGTAGTATAGTATTTTCTTTCCTTAAAAATGGTTTCCTTATAGGATTATAAAAAATCTAGATTAGCTTTAATGGTTGATGTGTTGTCGACGAACTGTCGATCCGTAAAACTTGATAAAGCAAAATGTAGCTACTACACCTTATATGATCGCAATTATCTAGTTTGTATAAAAAGATTGTCATCTTCCTGTATAGGTCCTGATGGCTCATTTGGATAGAGCGATGGCACGTAGAGCCAGAGACCTGGGTTCGCTCTCCAGTTAGAGTGATAATTTTTCTAACATTAATTAATAGTTAATATTTTTCTTAAATTAAAAATTATTTCCTTACAGGTTTATTAAAAAATGTAGATTAGCTTTGAAGGTTTGATGTGCTGCCAATACACCAAACTTGATAAAGCAAAATATATCTAGCACACTTGATATGATTGCAATCATCTAGTCCGTGTGGAAAAATTGTCGATGGCGGGTAACAATCAGTTGTTATTGTGCTCATGTTTATCACATTGCATATTAGTTGAGTTACGCGCACTTTCCAATGATCTGCTGTAATTGCTCTGTTTCCCGTATCGTTTTGTATGAAATTGTATATTCTTTTCTTCGACTCTTCTTTTATCAGTTCGCTTTATTTAATCACTTCCGGCAACTTTGTTGTTCTCGATTTTCATTATTGCTCTTTCAACTTCTGTCGTGTTTGGTTTATGTATTTTTGATTCAGCCGTTTGTAGCTGATCTTCATTTTTTTCATTGTTTGATTCGTCTGAAAAATAACCTTTGAAGCGTTTTATAGCATCTTTCTTATTTTATATTCTCCATCGAACCAGTTTAGAGTTTTGCTTTTTGTCTCTCTTATATTTCTGTAGTTTCCTAAATTTCATTGTTAGTCCTTAATTTATCTATTTCTTCTCCGTTCTTTCTTTTAATTAGTTTTGTTGCAGTTTTTCATACTCTTTTCTATACTTTCTTGCTATATTCATTATTCTCTTTGACATATTTCTAGCATATTTTATTATTTTTTGTTCGGCTAATACTCTACATTGATCATGGTACTATTCTTCTTTTTTATTTACAGGGTGTAGCAAAAATGGTGGGCTGACTATAGGCTTTTTTTGTTTAACATTTCCTCATTCTTCGTAATTCGTCTATATTCCATCTTTCTTCCTTATTATTATTTAAGTTTTTTACTTTCAATGGATCTTTTAATATTGCTACAACTACAACTAGAAAGTTGTATGTGTTTTTACATTTATTATGCTGTTTGCTTTTTTGATAGAGTCTTTGTTTTTGGGTTTCAGCAATTATCTTTGTGTACGAGGTTGTTAAGGATTGCAAATTGACACAACCTGTTTTTATGTTTTATTTTCGTTAGTTGTATCAAGCAGTTTTTGTTGTCCTAGACATATGTATTTATAACTGCTGTGTTATAAAATTCCCATTCCGTTTCATCTCTCCGGCAATCGCAGATGGTGGTGGTCTGAAGTGGTGATGTTGGCGGAGATAAAGTGACCACGCAAGCAGCAGGTCGATGTTTAGTGGGGGTGGCACGATCTTCGGAGGCTTCTCTTCCTCCCATGGTGGTGGTGGCCCTATGTAGTAGTAAGCAAGAGGCACCCCCCTGATATGTGTCCATAGCGGCGCTCAAAAGAAACTTAAAAAACGCCCGTTTTCAAAACCGCATCCCCTCCTCCACGGTTCAAACGCCATTTGGCAGGAATCTCCAGGTACATCTGAAACAAAAAAAAACGAAGGATGCAACAGAAAACAAGTGTAAAGAAATAATGTGGTAAACTAGAGTAACAGAGTAAAGTAACAGTTATAGTAAAAGTTAAATTTAGAAGAAAAATTTCGAACAAAACCTGGAAGAAAAACTATGCCTGGGCATTGTAGAATTAGTGAGCTATGGTTTCAAGATGTTTTTGGAGTTGGAAGTTGGATTCCCGTATGGTTACAATCCTCCAATTCAGAGAACCTCTGATGACTGAGAAGCTGATGACTGTTGATTTAGAAAACATAGTGTACCGTGTACCAAGGAGTGTCGTGTTATTGTTAAGTTCAAGGTTGATGGGTTAGGCGTTTGTGCCTAAGTAGGCTAAGGGAATTTCTTCAGGAGTAACCTCTAGCTCAAGAGGAAGTTGTAGAGCGTTTTGTGGAAGCACCAAGGGGGGGGGGTAAGTTTTGTTTTTGGAAGTTTTAAGTCCTGGATGATTGCAGAGGGTTTCAAGTAATGCCTCTATGTTGGGATTGATAGCTCTGGTGAGGAAAGCACTCGCAGACATGCGAGTGTTTTCTCGCTTCCCACGAAGTTGTTCGATAGATCATGGGGTAATAGTACGGAAGCACGTAAAACGATATTCTATTACAGGGCGGATGATGGTTTAATACCTATGGACTGTTGGCAGTGATGACAGAACCATGTATAGAATTCTTGACCGATGATGGGATGTCGAGGCATCATTTAAGTACGGAGGTTCAATATAGATGGTTTTGAAAAATTATTCTCAGATAAGAAAACCCCGAAAACAGAAGTGCCCTCTGCACTCAGCCTAACCCTCACGCTGATGGACTTGCTTTAGTATGAATCACTGTTTTTGGGCTATTTCAACTAATCTTCGCAGCACCACTCAAGCGGTCTCGTGAATAAATTTCGGATGAATGTGCAGAAACAAGTAGGACAATGCATTTACACCAATGTATAGTTCTACAGTATGGGGTGTTTTTTCTTACAGACAAAGCAGACATTACCGAAGCCGATCAGGTCAAACTTGGTCCGGCTGAATAAGAAAAATCCATTTGAAGTGGTGAGTGGCATGCATGCAAAAAACGTTATCATTTAAGAATTCAGACGGCGATCTAGTGACAAGCAGAGCGACGAACTAATTTCCATTCAATCACAGACGACCTGCGCGAGACCTGTTTTATAAGCCGGCTTCGAGCGTTCCCTGCTTCTGCCTCTCGAAGCAGGGCATGTATATTTGACTTTTCTTGCTCAGCTTGTTGGAATGTACATATTTAGACCTAATCTGGCGTGATCGGACTCGCTCAGGTCAAAAATGATGTTGATAAATGAGTATCTTAAGCTAGTAACCTCTCTATCAGTCATTTTCGTCGCTTGCCCTTCGCTTGGTTTCGTTATAAATGTGTACATTTCTTGTGATTATATATACATATTTCTTGTTGCAATTTTCATTTTAGTTTTTGTTCCTGGAACAGACTATCCGAAAATTTGCTCGCAGTTAAAGGGTTATAAAGCTTCTTGGTCTGATTTAAATTGAAGTGTTATAGAAATATATCGCTCGTTTCAATCAACTAGGTGTGTAGTGCACCGGTCGCGCTAGACGTTGACACGCGTTTACCTAGTTTATCCCTAACCTCCTAGTTCTGTGAATTTTTATGTATGTATTTTATGCTTGGAAAGTGATTACTGATTTCGAAGACTTTTCCTGAAACGGATTCTTCATATTGTAATGTCCGGGATTAACCCCTATACGCCGCCGTCGAACATGCGATCCTGGCGGCGGAATGTATGAATCATCGACAGCTACACAATACACCAACCAGGCTAATCTAGTGCGTTCTAGAAAGATTGTATACGGTATATAAAGCGCCGCGCAGGGAATTATTCGGTAAGTCAACAACGAGTAATTAGACACGCTTAAGTTATAATAAATAAATATCTTTGTAATATAAATAGTTAAATAAATAGCCTGTAAATAACCTAGTTTAAAGTTTGTTAATAGTTAGTTTATAACTGTGTTTGTAATTAGTGTTAATTGTAAATATTTTCTTTTGTTAATAGACGATTAAACAGCACTTTTAGCAGTATTTAAAAATAACGCTACAATATGCTAAGAATAAAACGGTATAAAGAGTAGGCTAAACAAAGTATAAAATACACATTATATGTATATAATACAAATATAATACGTAGAAAAAGTAATAGAATATTTCATTACCATTACTGAAAAAAAGCAATTCATTATCATTACTCATTACCGAAAAAACTAATTAGATTATGCATTTTTTCCAACCACTGCTTCCTGTTGAATTTTTGTGTTAAAGTATGCTGTGCTTACACGGAAACACAAAAAAAATAAATCTTAAGGGAATATCTTTCTAATTAGACCGTCAATAGAAAAAATACAATAATAAATTCAAAACCAATTTCAGTTTACATCCCACAAACTATCAATAAGTTGAATATTACATAACAAGTATTACAAATGTGTATTAGCTTGCGTCTACAATATTAAATGCAGCCCCTTTTCAAGAGTTTGGTTTTAAATGTCGGATTAGGGTATTAACATTTATGCTAGATGTGATTTGAATGAGTGTAATCGCTCGATGTGCGTACATAGCATATAAGCCATGCAGAAGCGTCAAGCTGTAACAATTACCCATACGCTCTAATAAACGTATTGGTCTTCAGAAATATTCAAACGGTAGGGAAATACGCTTTACGTGATAAGCTTTATACTTATCCCGCATTTTTAAATACGTAATGACTAAGTTTAATAATATGGCGTTTCTTATTGCTAACTTTTTTTGTAAATTTCATATCAACACGCATATTATTGCTGAGGTTGACAAAAATATTTAATAACATCAAATTGCTCAATATAATAAATGATAACAATACTTACGTCATTCATTACAGTTAGATTGATCTATAAGTAGACGTTTAGTTTACTAATAAGATATTCATTAGTCTGTAACCTACAATTTAGGACTTTGAATAAGACGACATTAGGCACTCGTTTCGGCCTTATTTGGTCTCGTCAGCATGGCATAATCCTTTTTGAAATTTGAGCACATTACGTATGCCTACTGTTTAAGAAATTCATTAATATTTAAAAAGGTGATAACGGCATCTATCAATTGCATCTCGTAATTAATGTTATTCACGAACCTTGAAAATAGGAGTTGTATGTAAGGTATAATAAAATACATACTTTGTTTACCTTTGTACCATGTTAACGAGACCAACCAAAGTCAAAAAGGCAATCCGTTTGTATTACTTTAAATTATATATACTTTATTAGTAAAATGATGGCAACTAATGTTTTATTGATTAAGTTAGCATTTTCCCTTCTACTATTAGTAGATGAACTCCGTGATTTGGAGGTTCCAGAAGATGTTCTAGTTGGGATTATCGCTTATGTGACTTTTTTTAACCCCAGGCTCAGATTAAATTAAGGACATTGTATGCTTATCGCAACCAGGTTTCTCTAGATCACTAGATCCAACCTTTTTTTAGTCGAACTTTTTTGGATTTCCTTAAAATAAACGCCCCCCCCCCCCCAATATATAATTCTATCCATAATAAAAGAAACAAAGCATTTTAAAACATTTATTTCAGAAATATTTAACAAAAACATTGATATTTAGTAACTAAATATAAAATAAAATATTTAATGTGATGACTGAGCTTGCATCTGCGTAACCAGTTTGGAGTATTCGTCAAAGTCAATTTCATATCATCTTGAACAACCAGTCTATTTCTGGCCTTTGTTTTGATTTGCAAAAGAGTGGAAAAACCACTCTCACAAAGATAGATAGAACCAAATGGTGTACTAGTACCCGAAAAGAAAGTAACGCGACATTAGGATACGAACGACGCATGGCACACCTCAATTCAGTCAACGATTTTTCCTGAAATAGGTAACGAGCTGTGGAATCATTTCGCAGCTCTAAAAATTCATTCTGCACTTCATCAGGAACGTCTGCAACATCCAATGACGCATGAAATGGGTTCCTTATTACGGCAGCTTCTTGTTCAGACAGCTCGGGGAAATACCTTTGAATTTCATTTTCAAGGGATTGAAGGTGATCATCAATTTCCTCTTTTAGATTCTCGACAATTCTTCAGACGTTGCAAAGTTTCCAAAGATTTGCTTTACGTCGCCAGTTTCCAAGCTTGGAAACGAAGGCCTAGAGATTATCTCTAAAATGGATTATGTACATATCCTTATCCTGGAGTTTTAAATTTAATTTGTTTAACTGGCCGAATATGTCTGACAATTAAGCAACTCTTGGAATCCAAGCTTCGTCAATAAAATGTATCATAAAATCTTGTTTATTTTGACTATACGAACAGTAGTATAGTACAGAAGAGCCTCGTGATCCGAATTCATGTCTTTACAGAGTTCTTTGAACATACGGGTGTTGAGAGCACTAGATTTCATATAATTAACAATTTTAATTAAAGAGTCAAGCCCTTCTTGCAATGGCTTTGGAAGAGTTTTAGTAGCAAGCGTAAACCGGTGAATCATGCATAACTTTTTTCTGAAAGCCTGACTTCGGTCCAAGCATAGCTGGTGCTCCATCGATACAAATGCCACACACGTTTTCCCATCGCAATTGCTTAGTTTCAAAGAATGAAGGTATCATGTCCATGACGTATTCACTATCCGTTGTAGTTTTTAGTGCTCTACAAAACAAAAACTCTTGTTTGATGTCATCCAAATGAATATATTTCACGAAAACAAGTAACTGGGAACATGAACTAACATCTGTAGACTCGTCAAGTTGAAAATAAAAGAGAGGGGATGCTCTTACTTCAGTTAAAATTTCCTCCAGCACATTTGCTGACATATACGAAATGCGTCTCGGAATTGTGTTGTTGGACAAAGATATATTACGCATTTTCATCTCACTCGCTTCTCCAAAAATCAACTTAACTGACTTGAACAGACAGGGTTTGATAAGCGTTTCGGCAATTGTATGAGTTTGCTGCGACCCCACCGCAAAAAAGCTATCGCGACCCACCGGTTTGGAACCACTGCTGTATATGCTTCAATACTAAACATTTTGGACGTAAGATATTTGATTCCATGTGATTTCCCAAAAGAAAACAGTTCTGAGAAATCACCACTCGAGAAAACCCGTTCCTCCGGAGATCCAGTTCGCAAAAAAAGCAATTTTGCACACTTAAAATAGAATGTACAAAATAATCAATGTAAACCTAAGCTATTTAGACATTCCTAGAATTGCATCATCTATGGCACATTTCATTGTCCAGCAAGATGTACTACATTTGGAGATTAGTAGAAATTTTAAGGAAATTTTTTTGCTAATTAACGACAATCGAAATTTAAAATATGAATATCACAACTTCCAGATATAAGTAACCATAAAGAAGAACATAACCATGTCATGTAGCCATAAGAACAACGTAAGGAAATTTGTTATTGAAGTAAAGGACAAAACAAAATTATTAGTACGGATAGTTAATTATACTAAGAGGTAAGCAAATCAAATTCCATATGAAGTTCCAATGCAATTTGAAGAACATTCCCAATTCTCCAATTTCCAATCTGCTGATGTCAAATGTCCTACCATTTTCACTTTTGGAAAGAATACAAGAGTCTAAAGATAATTTGCCCAATTATAACCAAGATGTAGAATTTGCTCTACGTTTACCAGTTGCTAAATATTGCTTAAGTTCCACCTTCAGAACTGATCAGCTCATTTAATGCTCTTATGCTGATCCCATTTTATGAAATAAATGAAGTGTTATCGAGATCACACACAGCTTACTTTTAAGACGTTTGGACAGAACGCCCATGTCCAACGAGGCATAAGACAAGAATCTTGCTTTACATCCAATTTGTGGATTTGCTATGAAAGCACTTTCATCGGCGGTAAGTGGCCTCTTTGACACAATACTAGATGAATATTTGATTGCCATTCCCCAAAATCTTAAGTTCCATGTTCAGTTTTAATTTTCTTTTAATATTTGTATGTGTTTTATTTCAAAGCATTACGTTAGTAAACATGATAATTGGAGATGTCGGACACTAGTATCCGAGACTAGCCCGAATATAGAGGGAGGGTAGTCGTCAGAGGTGTCGGGAGGCACTAGGATTCGAGACTAGATTGTGGGCAGACCACACGGCGTTCACCCTTAGAACTGGTCGTTGTCTACCCAATCCCAGGCTTGTCTGGGCAACGGATGACGCGATCAGAATTAAATGTGTGGTAGAGTTATGTCGAGGTGTTTCGTTTACGTTTCACCGAAGTGTTTCTTGACGATGACTCTAAACCGTTGCGGAGGGAGCTCTGCTAACAAGAGGGTCCGGTGTGGGTGGATTGAATCTTACCTGACGTCAGGGTCTCTTATAGAATTAAGTATCCCGCTACCTAACCTAGATGAATGGAGGAGATTCAAGTGAGGTTTATCTCGGTTAGGGAGTTCGTTCGCTAACCCATGAGAAACTGCATGCCACCAGGTAGCGTTTCGGAGGTGACAGTACGGGGGTCTGGCATATGCTGTCAGTTCCAGGGTCGGATTCCCAGAAATTGTCTAGAGACCTACACTTAAAGGGCGTTGATGCGAAGATACCTAGCCTCTCACATTCAAGACAACTTCACCTTAACGGGTACACACCGAGATGCTACTTTGATGGGCCCTTAAAGTAGCCTCGAAACGAAGCTCTGTCGAGGGCGCACCAGGCCTATAACTGGGAGATCGGGGTGGCGAACCCATTTAAAAATCAAGTCCCGCCACATTTGAGGTTGGATTCGATCGGGCAGTGGCCCCAACTAAGGCTTGGTGAAAGAACGTATGGTTCTGATGTACCTAACCGAGGTTAGGGATAGTCCTAATGCTAAACGAGGTACTTAGCCCCGTATGAAAGAGGACGGGAGGGTGCCGGCGGGTGAGCATGTGTTAAGTCAATCGCTCCGGTACTAACCTGGTTAGCTAGTAGAGGATGGATAGGCAACCTCGCTCCAACCAGTGAGTAACTGGGAGCAATTGCTGTGCAATTGCGCGGTGATTTAGCGTATCTCAATTACTGCCTCCTTTGGAAGGAACGTGGGGGTATGTTATCACGCGAACCCCACGTAAAACACTCATGTAAATCATGTATAAGTACTACTGAACGCTTTACTTTATTGATTAAAACTAATCCGTAAGGTATAAGCCTGGTTCCTAGTGGAGTTAAAAAAATCATTGTTTTTATGAACCGACTTTATGAGAAAACTTAACTTTGCTGTATTTTCTTTTTAAAATTTAATCGTGAAGTGATTCTTAATTGAAATAAACTTGGAATAAATAACTTAACAAGAATCGAGTCCCAGGCGTTTTGGCACAAGGGTACACTGCTACACTAAAGCCACAAGTCAATGCTAAGCTTGACCCTATAAGTTCTTTCATTTCAGCCAACTGTATGTTGCATTCTAATGCATGGTCTATATAGCAGCTTATATTCAGCGACTCCACGCCATGTCAGCTATGACTATTTGCATTTTGTTATTATTTATTTATTTATTTATTTTTGGGCAAGGAATCGAGATGGCGGAGCATCCTTTGTACCTCATGGCACCGATTACTACACACACTACTACAGGATTTGCTATTGGATTGGCAGAATTGGCATACAGTACGCGCAAAAAGTAAGGAACAAATTCGATAAAATCGCAGTTTTTTATTTTTGAAAAAAATCCTTGGACAGGTCAATTCAACTTTTTATAAACGCTTCTTTTTATAAGGTCGATTTTGCTTGACAGTTTTTGACGTTTGAGTATTGACGTCATCGACATTTTTTTTAAATGGCAGCATATGCTTTTCTGTCCATTTTATGATAGTGTTTTGAATTCTCTTTTCAACGATATAAAATTATGTATAGGTCACATGACAATATTTTTGAGGAAAAAAACATTAAAATATAATATTTGAACTTTATTAATAGTTTCCGGTCGTATTGATCGTATCTCAAGGCGAATTCTATCTTTCGGTCATCCCTGCTATTTGGTCTATTTGCATATACTTTGCTTTTTAAATATCCCCATAAAAAAAATCTAACGGGGTTAGATCGGGAGATCTAGCCGGCCACTCTATTGGTCCCCTTCGACCTATCCACCTGTTAGGAAAACTGTTGTTTAAATAGTCCCGTACCGTTCGTGCAAAATGGGGCGGTGCTTCATCCTGTTGGTACCACAAATTATTATTTGGTACGTCAGGATCTTGTTCGTTGGGGTACCTGTGTTGTACCCCAAGAGATGGGATTAGGTCGTTTTCCAAAAATTCTAAATATCGATCCCCTGTGAGATTTTCGTCAAAAAAAAACAGGTCCTAAGATTCTACCATCCATTATTCCCGCCCAGACGTTCACTTTTTGAGGAAATTGAGAATGAACTTCTCTCATCCAGTGTGGATTTTCAGGGGCCCAGTATCTGCAATTTTGTCTATTCACGTGGCCATCTAGAGTGAAAGTTGCTTCGTCCGAAAAAATTATGTTGTTAAGAAATTGTGGATCATTATTGCACCGATTCATCATATTTTCACAAAACTCAAGCCTACCATCGGGATCGTCTTCGTTGAGCTCGTGAAGTAATTTAATTTTGTAAGGATGCCACTTGTTCTTTTTTAAATAGTTGAGAACACTGTTCTGCGAAATCTGGCACATTAAAGCGACCTCCCGGCTTGGTGTGTGAGGATGCTCTTGTAAGTTGAGTAATATGTCTAACTGAGCATTCTCTGGAACTCTAGGACGACCAGCTTTGGGACGATCTCGCACGTTACCAAGCTCGTTAAATTTTTGTTCCACTTTGCTAACGGTTGATCGTGTGATAGGTGCTCGATTGGGGTATTTGTTATTAAATAATTCGCAAACTTCAAATTGTGTTCTGACCCTATCTCTTAACCAATCATCATCAATATTTCAATACGTTCTCGTTCACTCAAACGTACCATAGTAGTAAAGCCGACCTTCAATCTCTTAATAAAATTTCTAATTACTTAATAGGAAATGCTACCTTTTTACTAGCTTACTTAGTTAGTTACTTACTTTACTTAGATATGACATAAGTCGTAATTTTTATAAATCGGTCACCGCCTGCTTTCAGCAGTTGCGTTAATTTTTTCTGATTCTGTTCGATTTTTTTGATGGGAATATTTGACAAGCAAAGTCTGTGCAAACCAAATAGCATGGATGAGGCTATTTTCCAATTTTATCAAATATTATATTTTAATGTTTTTTTTCTCAAAAATATTGTCATGTGACCTATACAAAATTTTATATCGTTGAAAAGAGAATTCAAAACACTAGCATAAAATGGACAGAAAAGCATATGCTGCCATTTAAAAAAAATGTCGATTACGTCAATACTCAAACGTCAAAAACTGTCAAGCAAAATCGACCTTATAAAAAGAAGCGTTTTTAAAAAGTTGAATTGACCTGTCCAAGGATTTTTTTCAAAAATAAAAAACTGCGATTTTATCGAATTTGTTCCTTACTTTTTGCGCGCACTGTATAAATATATTGTAATGAACGGGAAGACCCATGTATTGCAAAGCGTTTCGTTCAGTCTAAACTGGCGGCGAAACCAACCCTTCCTGCAAACACGGGAGAATATCAGACGCTTCCTGTAGAACATATCGCATTAGATATATAACGTCGACTGCGAGAGAGAAGAACAGCAGTTAATTGGTAGTGTTCAATGTAAATAAAGATCTTCTTAGTCGTAACTTGCTTCCGAGTGTCCCCTCCAGTTAATCAGAACCAGTAATAGCCCGCCATAGTTCTCGATCTTCTGCACTTCTCATTATATCGGTCATCGATAGATTGGAGAGTTTTTTATTTGATCAATGTATCTCACTGGTGACCGACCTCTTCTTCTTTTACCGTCAACCTTGCCTTGTATGTGCAATTTTTCCAATCCATTTCGTCTGATTATGTGGCCAAAGAATTAGAGTATTTCACGAGTAGTAATCGTTGGTTGGTCTTAAAATGGAGAAATTAGTTCTCCGCGCAGTCCTGAGGATTCTAAACATGCGTCGGTAGCAGATTATCTCAAATGCTTCAATTATTCTGCGGCATGCTGCATTGAGTGCCCAGGATTCCGAGCCATAAGTGGCAATGGGGAGCACCAAAGAAACCATCAGTCATTTCTTAGTTCGTTTTAAGATATGGTGATCTTTCTAGATTTTAGTCAATTGAAATAGCGCCGATTTTGCCATCTCTATTCTTCTTTTTACTTCTTCTTCGCAGTTACCAATGTTACAAATGCGTGGCCCTAAATAGATAAGTTCATTCTTTCTTGGTATGTCTCGGATGTTTGTGATAAATTGTTGTGGTAGAATATTTGCTCTGTCCACCATAATACAACTTTTTGCTCGATTGTGTAAGGACAGCTTCTTCACTATATGTTTCGATCCGTTGTAGTGTTTCCGCCATATCTTCTTCTGAACTAGCTAAAATTGTTGTGTCGTCAGCATAACGCAGATTCGAGATCGTTTAGCCACCTATCGATATGCCACCATTCCAATTCTCTGTTGCTTTACGAATGATCCACTCTCCGTAGATGTTAAACAGGATGGGAGAGAGGACACAGCCCTGTCGCACGCCTTTGCTGAGGGTAAAACTCTCTCTGATGTCCTGTTGTTAATACGTATAAAGGCACTATTGGAATAGTATAAGGTTTTTATTAGGTATATAAGGTATTCAGGTACTGCCATTTCCGTTAAAACCATCCATAGGTGGTCCCACTTGACAGTATCGAAGGCCTTGGAATAGTCCAAAAAACAAAACATTGCAGGCACATAGTATTCGTAACAATTCTCAATTACTTATCTAATATTGACAAGTTGATCTCTGGTGCCTTTACTGTGAATAAAGCCGGCTTGCTCTTGAGACATCCGCGGGAGTAAATACGGTTTTAGACGTTCGTGGAGCGTGACTTGTTAATGCTATGGTTCTATAATTTTCACAGACATCTTTAGCGTCTTTTTTGTGTAGAGGAATGTATACTGATTCTGTCCAATCTTTTGGTCAGCATGCATTTAGACATTATTTTGTTACATATCTGATGGATTATATCTATTTCAATTTCTCCCGTTGCCTTTAATATTTCCGTAACAATTCCATCTCGGTCCGCCGATCTTGTGCTTTTTAGATTTTTGAGGGCTGTTTCTACCTTGGTTCTAAGTATATTTCTGTATAAATAAATACTTGTGTTCTAATTAATTAAATAAATAAATACCTTTTAAATAAATAAGTTTAAATTCGTTGATAGTACATAATTTGTGTTTTTAATTAGTTTAGTAAACCTTAGTTAGGTAGAAGGTAGAAGTTATGGTAGCTCAGTGGGTATGGAATTTGACTACCAATCTTGAGGTCCTGAGTTCGATTCCCAGAGATGATACATGGAATTTTCAAAATATCTAAGGCTTTCAGGTTGACTCAGTCTCTGAAAATGAGTACCTGGGAAATCATTTCCTGGGGTAATAATAGGCGGTCGGTGCCTAAAGCTAGCCACTTTTTACCACTTTTGGGTACTGAACTGAAACGTACATAACGTAGTAAGGGCGAGAACATATTACATTTATTTAAATAAACGTAGGTAAAGTTATGTTAAAGTTAAGTTAAATTAATGTTGATTACAATTTTATTTTTTGCTCAACAAAGAATTACTATTACTTTTTAGAAAAAAATATGTTGCAACACCGCTAAAATGTAGGCTAAAAGACCTGTTTTGGTGTTACGTTAAGTAAGGTTATGTATCCCCGGCGGGTGAGCAACGTGTTAAGTCAATTGCTCCGGCACTATCACTTCCTTCCGGAAGGGAACGTGGGGGTAAGTTCACACAGGTACCTCACGTAAAACAACCATGACATTCAATGCCACCTTACTTTTGGGTGTTCGGGAGACCACACGACGTTTACCCATAAAACTGGCTGTCTTCTACCCTATCCTGCTAGATGGGCAACGGATGAAGCTGTCAGATTAAATGTGTGGTAGAGAAATTCGTGAGAATTGTCGACGGTAACTCATACCGAACAGGGGGAGCCCACCAAGTGTACCCAGTACCAAGTGTGTGGTAGAGAAATTCGTGAAAATTGTCGACGGTAACTCATACCGAACAGGGGGAGCCTACCAGGGGGAGCCCTGATAGATGAGACCGGTGTGGGCGGATTCGAATCTTGCCTGGGATAAGGTCATTTATGGTCACCAAGGAACCCGCTGCTTGACCGAGGACATTTATGGTTACCAACGGAACCCGCTGATTGACCGAGGTCAATTATGGTCACCAACGGAACCCGCTGCTTGACCGAGGTCATCTATGGTCACCAAAGGAACCCGCTGTTTGACTGAATCTCAAGTACGGAGAATCGAAGTGAGGAATGCCGCCGTATATAGCGAAGGCACATGGGAAAGTGCAAGCCGCCAGGTAAATGTGCTTAGGAGCTATCCCGACCACCCTATGATCCGGACTGCAGCCGGGTACAGTGATTGGGAGAAGCTCTGAAAGCCATTACACTTAAGGAGAGTTGAAGCGAATACATAGCCTCTCACAATCAAGACAACTTTACCAAAAACGGGTACACACCGGGAGTCTATAACGTGTAGACTTAAACGAAGCTCTGTCGTAGGCCCACCAAGCCTAAAATTGGTAGATCGGGGTGGCAAAACCATTAAAAAACCAAGTCCCGCCACAATTGAGGTTGGATTCGATCGGGCAGTAGTCCCACTTTGCAAGAGCGCATAGCTGGGGAATAGTCCTATTGCTGGACGAGGTACTTCGGTACCGGCGGGTGAGCAACGTGTTAAGTCAATTGCTCCGGCACTAGTCCTGAGTTAGCTAGTAGAGGGTGAATAGGCAACCTCACTCCGACCAGTGAGCTGATCTGGTAGAAATTGCTGTACTGCCGGTTATGCAACTTGCGCGCTGATTGGGCGTATCCCAATCACTTCCTTCTGAAAGGGAACGTGGGGGTATGTTCACACGGGTACCCCACGTAAAACAATCATGACAAAATGCCACCTTACTTTCTCTAAAGCTACTCTAAAAATGGATTATAATCATTTACTAACAGTATGGATTATCTTCTAGTGTTCACTTATCGACTATTTCCACACTTGATGCATGAACTTTGAGAATCGTTTAAATCTCGAAAGCGAATAACAGTATGAAAAAATAAAACAAGATATACATGAGAGAGAAGAAATTGACGAGTAAACCATAATAGATATTTCAAGATTGAGTAAGGGCTATTAATATTCATGATGATCAATTTTTTTTTATTCTACACAAATGCTCCACTTTTATCTAAATCTCCTTTCCTTTCTGGAAATTACTAAAACTTACAACTAAATACTAATATGGTAGTGTATAATCAATTAGGTTTATTTTTAATTAACATAAATAATATACATAGTTTAGTCAATACTATAAAATTAAGGTATAATTTTATGTAGTTATTCTTTTTTATAAATATTATAATTTAAAAAAATTGTTTATGAAATATATTAAATGTTTTATTAACGAAAACTACTCGAACTGGGAATAGAACAGTGGTTGTGTAGTCGGTAATCCTGCGATCCTTGTACCTGACCATGCTGTGTGTTGATGCCTCTTACTTCTTTAATTAATGTCATTTATCATCTATTTTGTTTGTTTCTTTAATATTTTCTTTATAAATATAATAGGTATTTATAAAAAAGAATAGTTACATGAAATTATCCATTAATTTTATAATCATCGTTTAAACTACATATGTATAATATTTATGTAATTTAAAAATAAAACTATTACTATAAAATTGTACATTACAATATTCATATTTATTTGTAAGTTATTCTTTTTTATAAATATTATATCTAAACAAATGGTTTATTTATGAAATATATTAAATATTTTATTAAAAGATTAACCTGAACCGGGAATAGAAGTAATTAGAAATCCAGCGCGTTTACCACACGGTCGTGCTGTCTGCTTAACGTCGTTTGCTTCTTTAATGAATGTCATTTATCATATTTTTTGTTTGTTTCTTTTTTATTACTAATTACTCTTTGATGGCTTTTTACAATTACTAATTGCTTATTAATTGATTAATACTAATTAATATAAAATTAATATTAATTCATTTACGAACGCTGTTTCTCTCAAAATATCAAAGTTTCTCTAAATTTATCCCTCTCCAAAAATAACGTGTGGTGGGGGCCTAGTTCGAGAGGTCCCCATATCGTTGTCCCCTGACCGCTGCCCCCAGCAGATGATTCAGGACTGCTTGACTATAGCCTTAATGCTTATTTGTCAACAGCTCAAGACAGAATGAATTTCTAACCCACATCTAAAGCTACTACTTCTACAAAATGATTATCTAACCTAATATTTACATAACGATTATGAAACCAGACAATGAAAAATGCATAACAAATATATTACATACAATGTAAATAAGAGAATACAAAAAAATTATACAACCTATGACCTACAACTGTACTAAAGGATTTAAACAATAATTAATATTTGTACAAAATAATGCAATCATAATACCAGTTTCGGGAGTATGAGATGATCTCGTTTTCTTTAGCTAGTGAAACACGCTATTAAAATAAAGATAGGTAAATTATTTAAAAATTAATACTTGATAAAACTTAGGTTTACTAAATTATGACTAATACAATTATATAATTGTGACTCATACTTACTCTAAACTTACAACCTCTTACAAAATTCTGTCAAAAGTTTGTTAAATAAATAACAGATGATATTACGTAAGTAAATAAACAATAATAATTACAATTCAACATGTTCTAATAATTTTAGAGCAATAATGATTAAAATCCTAATTAACTTTAAAGAACTTGAATCAATTTGAGTTAAATTAATTGAAAACCGTCTACTAAGTAAGTATTTATTGACTGAAGCAATGTACAACTGCATTTAAAATTACAAGCCTTTTTTTCAGTTTTGCAAAAATCGTTTTTGCTAATTCAGACTGCAAATGCTCTCCATTCTATTCTTTCCATTATAGCACATAATGCTATGTTAATTAAAAAAGCAAACTTCAAGATTATCTTTTAATGTATTAGAAATTGTAAAATTTCAACCAGAATGTTGTAGTTAGTCAAGCATCAAGAAAACGTTTAAGCAATCTCATTTACAATACCAGTGTAGCTCTCTCTAAGGGGAGTTTCAGCAACCCCGTATCACGTAAGCCATTAATTACCTTAGTAATCACTCAGCTGGCCCAATTAGCACTGCCTTACTGACTGGATCTCATACGTCAACCGCGGAAACAAGTTTTGTACTCGATCAAAGTGTAAATAAAGAAGATATTTTTATGTTAGTAATTTTAAATTGTTTACGTTTTAAAATTTTGTTTCTTAAATAGTATACATATTTCCGTAAAAATCATTTTTAAAGTCAACCCCCCCTGTTTAGGTAGTACTCTTCATTGTATTACTATCAAATCGCAAGGTATCAAGCAAATCAAGTGTTAAAAACATTGTTAATGCTAAGATTTGATACCAAACAGATCTGTCAATTTAATCGGTTAATTTATGTTGTAATTATCCTGCTGCAATCTAACATCAAGGCCACATTAGTCAGATGACATATTTAGCAAATGCAATATGCAACCAGTTTAACATATATTATCATATATAAGTGATATGAACTGAAATATCATTCCTAATGATTTCAAAGGATTATACTCCCAAACAGCTTCTACTTTCTATAAAACAGTTCTTGGAGGAATATATATTTTCTTTCTGGTGCCAAATAATTTTGTTCTTAAATATTAAACAGATTTTTCATCATTTTCAAGTTCAATCCTACTTTTAGATTAATAACTAGAGACTTGAATTTGAAAATAATGCTGGTGAAAAATGAAAGACTGCAAACGTTTAGTGCGTTAAGCACGAAATGAGCGTCCTATATAACAGGACATCCAATGGACTTTCATTTCTTGTTCAACTAAATTAATTTTGCGTACACAACGACAATGGACATTTAATGGATGTGCAGACTTAAATCATTTTTGAACTGTCCTGAATCGGAGTAATTATAGACTGTTATCGGATGCCCATATTAGAAATGTTGGACATTACATAGAATTCGCATGGGCGTCCTAATGGACCATCCAAAAACGAACTCAAATGGACTTCCATAGTACATTCATCGATGGATTATTGGACGATCCAAATTGTATCCAAACAATAAATGTAGAGCATTTAACAGATGGTTACGTAAATGGTGAATATACATAAACAAAAATACCTGAAAAATGCTTCCCTTCAATATAAACTTTAGCAATAGTCTTTGATACTTCATACGAGAAACTAATTTAATGCGCGAATTTAGTTTTTTGCTATAGATACACTTGGCACGAATTCTATGAGGTTCAACAGCATCTTTAATAAAATTGTTCTAAATGCTGCCATATTGGTCGACCCGTCATCATGAATATATAATATGCGGCTGATATACTATTTTCTAATTTTGCATTTTTTTAGAGGTTTGAAAATGTATTTAAAAAGAATAATGTTCCTTTAATTTATAAATTACAATTTGCAAGGTTTCGACTTAACAATATTGAATACTTTGGTTTTAGCGAGAATTAAAGTAGATTTTTTATTATTGTTTCCTTGGAAGTTCATATATTTTATTCTTTTAAACATATGTTTCTTGCCAACCCTGACCAGAATACAAAACCTACTAGCTGCAAATTATTTTTTACGTTTTTTTAAAGCTCTCTCATGAATATTTATTATAGTTTAAAAAATAATATTCTTTAAACAATATTCTATCGATTTCAGTTAAAAAAACTACTTATTATGTAACTTAAAAAAGTTTCGATGGCTGCATTAGTCTCACACCGATTTAGTAAATACAAAACTTTGAACCAGAACATAGAGAATTTTATGACATTTAATAATAAATATATGGTTTATACCATTTCTGACCGAAAATAAAGCTGTTACAAAACGGGGTGCCTTAAATCAAATAGACTATAGACTATATGCAATTTTATTTTTATATGAGCCTTTAATGTTGTTATCTATATATTTAAAACACAAGACTGACTTTCGTTTCAGTTCGTTTAAGAGTTCCACTGGGACGATTTAGTACGTGATTCTTTTTTATATTGAAGCTTTTGCTTTGTAAATTAGTCAACACTACTTAATTTTTATATTTTATTAATTCTTAAATGCAAAAATTAAAAATACTTACTTCGAAAGGCCATCCACTTGCAATCTCAGTTCCCAGCGTGTTAAATTTTGGAATTACTCACCTTATACCTTAGACAGACGACTCCATCACTAGCGAATAGGCGTTGAAGCTGTCGATATGTGTTGTAGCTATATCTAGCAATTGTAATTTTATAATTATAATGCTCAAGAAATATAAAAATCTTAAAATAGTAGTCAAAAATCAATTTAAAATAGTTATTTCTCTATTACGGTACTAATTTGGTTTTTATTACAAATGTGGATATAATTTGCCATTTTAATAGGATTACCACATGAATAATAAAAGAACAATAGTTTTTTTTTCTGAAATTGTGAAATTATACAAAATTTAAAACAACAATATGTAAACTCTTAGGTTAGTGCGCTTCACGTAAATAACTATAAAAACTGTAATAAACGTATCTATAAAAAGTATTTGCAACAACATTCATTATATTTATAAACATACTATTTATTCATATTTATTGTAATTAAAAACCTTTGGTTTGAAATAATAGTTTTAACTTGCATAAAAACGTATAATAATGAATTATTTGATTACCGATTTCAAAAAAATATTTTTTATAAGTAAAATGTTTTTGAAATACTAATAAATGTGTTCAAGAAGGTTTTAAACAAGATCATTTCTAGATTTTATACTCATCATTTTTTAATTTATGCGCGTGCAGTATTTCAAAGTGCTACAATAAATTAATTACAAATGCTAGAAATATCCATAGCGCATGTCGGCGGCTGCAGCCACTACAGTCTAGCCTTCCATCATCCATCGCTGAATGTTTAATATTCGAATTGTTCTGATGTATAGACAATAGACATAGTTCTCCTTTACGAGTTCTACAAGACCGACTTACTAATTCTTCTTTATAAGCTTTTACTTTATATTTTCCTTAGTCTTTAGTTTTTAAAACCAAAAATTTAAAATACTCTATCCGTATTTAAAACACAAGGCTTATATTTGTTACGCTTCGCTTGGGAGTTTTACTGAGTCCAAGTTAAAGGTTTTACGCTGTAGATACGCCAGCTCTTATTAGTTTTGCGATTTTTAGTATTTATATTTTTAAAAGCGTTATTTGTAATCGATGCATTTCTATACGCTCGAGACTGATTGTTCACTTACAGCGATCGCTTCGTCACGTCACGGAACTAAACATCCTTCCTCTACTTGCTTACTATCACAACCATTTATTCCTAGCCGAGTTTCGTAGTATTTGCTGTGCAGCATTTACAGGAAATTCGATGTGTCTGTCCGTTTTTTTCGGATTTTTTAGATTTTCACTTCAGGTTCAGAAATTTGATGAAAATGTAGAATAGGAATGTCTGAAGAACTATTGCCCTATCTCTTAAGGAACATGAACAAAATAACGGGTAAAGTTTAGAAAGTTGGTATATTAGGCATATGATATATGAATTCAAGGTAGAATTTCATGGAGAGAAAGGGTGGATAAGTTGGGAGGGGGCTTTTTGACCGCCATGTCTTATAATTTATGTCAAATAAATTGCGAGTCAGTTAATATACAAAAATTGTTCATTCAACTATAGTCCAAAAAAATCAATATTGATCCAATATGCGTTTAAATCAGCGCCGAATAGGTGCCTTATCTGATTTGAAAACATCCATCGAACATTGCACAAATAGTCCCAAATCGGATACAAATCACGTCCAGTAATAGGAATAAAAAAAATCCGATAAAAATTTGAACCATTAATGGATGCAATATAACCAACCCTCAAAGCATCCATAAAATAGCGCAGGTACACCGAAAAAATAGAATCGTTAATTTAATCTTATGTATTTGTTAAGATGTAAGATAAATTATTGTTTTAAATAAATATTTGATTATTTTAAAATACAAGAATCCAACAAGAAGCCAAAATGCGTTAACTAATGGTTATTGGTTATTCTTTGGACCAATTTGTCTAGAACCGATCGCTAAATGTACGTTCATTAATCACCCATTGATATAGTTAACAAGAATACTATCAATAGTATTTCAGAAGAAATTGGGCCGATAAAAATAACTGGAAATACATAATAACAGGAAGTTGAGATACCAAGACCGACTACAGAGCGGATGCAGACTGTGAAATAATAACAAATTTATAAGCACAGAGACTTTATGATAGAATCAGTGATCTATTGTTAATTCCATTTTGCGATTATTCTTATTAAACAATTGAATGGATATTTAATCGCATATTTTCAACTTACTATAGAGACCAGATAACAGTAGTCTACGATAATTTGAGTTCGATATTCAACTATTATTCTTCTGGAAACTTATTTTTATCGTGAAATTTACCAAGAATTCAAAATTTCAGTCTATAAAAAAATCGGCAATTTTCTTCATACTACTCCATTATTCAATAAATTTTCGAAAATTTTACATCAATGCCGTATTGAATGTGATATTTCTAAATATGTTTTTAAAATAGCTAAAAACAAATGAATGTTACTATAATAATTATTATTATCCAAAAGTGCCATTTCCAATCTTCCTAATTACTTCGTACCTCCAAATTTTAGCATAAAATGGAAAATTGAGCTCCCGTGGACGTTGTTGTCTTAACTTCCGGTCTTTTTTTTAATTAATTTTAAGAGAACATTAATTTTCCGGTCAATATTCTCTCAACATTAGCTTTTTACGTTATATTGAAGGATCAAGGGCAAATTCTGACTGCGGGATCATGTTCAGCTCGTCAAAATACGTCGAAAATGATATACTTAACCTTTGTATATGGAATTTTTGAAATTCATGGAATTTTCGGTTTTATAGTGGAAAAACAAAAAATATGGTGTGCAGGATTAATTATACACTCAATAATACACTTTGGCTGTATTATGGATCTATTTCTAACTTATTTTCGCTTCCTAATCAATTTATCAAAATTTTTTTCTCAGAGTTTATGTGTTCTGGTCGCCATCTTAACCGCCATTTTGTTTTTCAGGGGCCACATTGCATTTGAAAGATAACGTTTCAACGAAAAAATTGACACCCTGGAATATTTTTTTCGTATCTTTAATTTTTGGGTATTCAGGTGGCCCAGTTGACGGAGGACGTCCCATATATATAACGGGTATTTTTTGTATTTTTGGAAAAACTTGACTTTGAGCCTGCTACCTTTCTACTGTGCAATGTATTTGCACGTTTCTTGATATACTCTGAAAGATCCAAAAACTAGCTTCAATTTCATTTGAAATTCTGCTATGCAACGTTCTGCATCATTTAACTGAAATTGTCAGAACTCCCTTATTGTTTAAGTTATCTGAATCATTCAGGTGTCAGATTAAAGCTACTTTTTTGATCTTTTAGAGTATATCAAGAAACGTGCAAAGCCATTGGACGTCCAAAGACAAAGGCTCTGAAGGAGAATTTTTTCAAAAATAATTTTTTTCCAAAACTACAAAAAACACCCGTTTTATTTTTTAACCATACCAAGTATGAGATGATTCTATTAAAAAGTTTTAACAGGGTGATAATTGTGACACAGGAACAATATCAAGATTTGCAAAAACACTAAAATTTGCATTCGGAGCCTGCTACTTTTCTACTGTGCAATGTCGTTGCACGTTTCTTATACTCTAAAAGACCCAAAAACTATCTTTAATCTGACACCTAGATGAGCCTGGTAACTCGAGATATAAGAAAGTTACGACCATTTCAGTTAGATGATGTAGTGTCGGATAGCAGAATTTGCATCAAAATCGAATTTTTTCAAAATTTCTAGTTCGGCTATTTTTCATCCGAAAAATCTGAAAACGTTAATTTAATGTTATTTGAACAGTCATTTCTAACCTCCACTTGACAAGGAAATAATAATTGAGCACAGTTTTAATACATGGTCTTAAAAAGTTTTTTGCAATAAGCGCTGCATCTCGCTGACCATAGTGAATTCAATAGAAAATAGAGTTTCTTCGATCATAATCACAGATACAAATGACATTGGACTATTGACAAAGATTCATAGTTTGGTTGTTCGAAGCCACTTTTTATGTAGAACTGGCAAAGAAAACCTGGTTCAGCACATATGAACTAACTTATTGAGATACGAGGTCTGGCTATTAAATAACTATTATAATAGTTTTATTTTAAAAATTATTCTACAATCGAATGCTCCCCTGGCCACACACCGTTCCATTCGTTTTTTCCATTGGTCAAAGCAATGCTGGAAGTCTTCTTTTGTAAGAGCATTTAGGAGCTCCGCCGATTTTCGCTTCACCAGTTCGATCGAATCGAACCGGGTTCCTTTTAAGGCAGACTTGATTTTCGGAAGCAGGAAAAAATCACAGGGTGCTAAATCAGGCGAGTACGGCGCGTGTTCGAGCACTGGGGTGCCTCTAGCAGCTAAATAACGCTTCACAGACAGCGCGTTATGGGCAGGTGCGTTGTCCTGGTGCACCTCCTGATTATAGTGTTGCTGTTTGGGAATATTTAAATACGGTGTTTCCAGATCGATAGATTCAGAGGCATGGGGCAATTGAGTGGCAAGCACGATCACCTGACCTTACACCCGTAGACTTTTTCCTGTGTGGTTACCTGAAAAGTACAGTGTATTTTAACCGGCCAAATTCTATTAAAAGAAAGAATTAGAATGAACGATTGCACCAGAGATGCTTCAAAATGTTATAAATAATTTCATATATCGACTGGCCTTAACTCAAGGAGTACTTCTTGAGGTACAAGAAGTTGAACACTTAATTTAATAATTCTTAATGCTTTGTTTTTAATTTTTGTTATGTTTTTTTAGTTTCAATATAATTTTATTTTGATTAAGACAGCAAAAATGTCTTAACATTTGTGAATTGTTGTTTTTAAACTTAACAATATAAAATATCATGTCAGATCATGAAATCTCATATTGCCTTCCCAAGCAACATCTAAGTAGCGG
Source organism: Agrypnus murinus (assembly GCA_929113105.1). NCBI lineage: Eukaryota > Metazoa > Arthropoda > Insecta > Coleoptera > Elateridae > Agrypnus > Agrypnus murinus. Next base: position 26,247,920 of record OV816023.1, on the reverse strand, counting down.
TAACTAAGATCTTTGATTGAGTAGCTGTTACGTAACTACATCTAAATTTATGACTTTATAGGTTTAATTACTTCAATTTGGAATATTTTAGTAATTATGTAGTTACTTCTACTATTTATTAGAACTATGTAGTTCCATTACTTCTAAGTAGCTTTTTAAAGTATGTGGAACGGTATTGCTACTTAGTATAATTACTTTAATGTTGTTGCAACTTCAAGTGATATTATGATTGTAGCAGTAACTTGCCCGAAGCTACTTTAAAGTTTTTAAAACTTTAAAGTAGCACCGAAAGTTCCTGTCACCGGTCTGAAACCATTGCTTAACCTTTAAAGTAACTGAACTATACAGTAGTATTGAGAGTAAAACTTACGTTTATGCTACCCAGGAGAATCACTTGAAAGTAATTTTCACTGCTTATTTTGCATCAGAATTACTAGAAAGTTCCAGTTACTATTAAAAAATTACAATGAGGTAACAGTAACTTCTAAAGATGCATATATATCTCCTGTAGGTTAGTTTGGAATTTGGAGGTTAATTGTGTTTTTGCAGTGGTAGTAGTTTTGCAAGTTTTTAATAAAAATGTCAATGCTAATGCAATAAGAAAAAAGAAGAATTTTATATATACAATACAAAATAGAAAAAAATAGGGATGAGATCACTGGTAAACCATCATGTAGTAAACAAGGGTGAAATATATTCCCCTTTTTTCTTTCGTCGCTACAACTTTAAAATAAGCCATAATTAAATAATAATTGTTATTAAGTAGCAATCAGTATAAAAATATTGGTTGTTTGTTTACAATTGACGTTTAAATTTGAGGTTAAGTTCAAATGGGAATTTTGCAGTGACATTAGGAGCTAGAAAGTGGCTATGGAAACGTTGACGTCGTTTTATAGTAAGAGTCACTTGAAAGTTCCAGAATTTTTTAACTTATTTTATACTTCGTGGTAACAACAACCTAGAAGTAGAATTTATTCAGTTCCCGTTACTGTTTATAAAGTGACGCAAACTTTAGACACACATTTTACAGTTAATACTACTTTAAGGTGACTTTTTCAAAACTACTCCATATTTACTTGTAAAATGTTGAAGGCTATTAATTAATCAATTTGTAATTTGTTGCAATTGTTAAAAAGTGTTTTACTATAACTTTCAATAAAGATAACAAATCGATGCCAAATTGTGCCTTAGGAATAAAATAAAATGGTTTCTATCATGTTTATCAATTTATAAGTATTTTTGTCATATTTTATTCAAGACATTTTTTATTAAAAAATATATTTAAAGAAGGCGCGTTGTTATTTTTCGATCTATCATCATCACATTTAACAGAAACGTTGCGATGGTTTATAATTTTGGTATGCTAGATTGACAAAACAAGGAAACATTTCATCTCTTTATGTATTATGTACGTATTACAAATAAAATAGTAATCCATTTTGTGACACGACTGCAGCATTGGTAGAGAAAGTGAAAAATATTTGTTAAGTTGCAAGAGTAAGAGAGAGCAACTACGCGACACGATGCGTCAAAGAGAAAAAAAGTTCCACGAAAGTAGCAATTACTACGCCGCCACGTTCCCGCTACGTAGCCTAAAGGTAGCTGGACAAGTTCCGGAGAGATTACTGCAACGTATTTGCTACCCCAGAATTGTTCCCCATTTTGGTTCCAGGCACGTAACAATACCGTAGCAATTACGTTCTTGTGACTAATGGCAAAAACTGTATAGTTCCACCGGTGGTTGCTGGTACGTAGCGGTGACTAAAAATGCTGCTTGGGTTATGCAAGATTTTCAAGACAACCTATTTCCAAGAAAAAGTAGGGGTTGCTATTTAAAAGAAATATTGTTTATTGTTTCTAGCCTTACTTTGCGGAACTCCATAATCATGAAATAAATAAAGATTAATAAAAAGTTTCACAGTATTTATTAAATTATAACCTGACAATATTGTTTCGACAGCTAAGCTGTCATTATCAAAGGTAATATAAATATAAACAAACACGTCGCTAAGGTAAATACAAAAAATAGGTAACTAGATAAAAAGATAAAAATAATCAGAATTAAATATCTAACACTTCCGATAACGGAGAATTACTGAGCTCAATCTGTTCATTCATTAAGGTACTTTGAGTTTGTGTTTGTCTAATTTGCGTTTGTTACTACAAAAATGTAGGAATTTAATATTATTTTGAGGAAATATGTTGACATCATCGCAGTAAAGGGGGGTAGAGGTAAAAAAAGATTTTTAATGTAAAAAAGATGCGCCATTAAAAACTAAGATTTACCTGTCCGAGGATTTCGACCTCAGATAAACCATAAATTTTCCAATCAACACCAACAAGAAACAATTTATATGAAAAGTAAACTATCACTATACCATTTATTGTTAAACTGATTTATATCAATACACAATTACTTAGCGCGGTTTCACAATAAGTAATCCCCGTGAAGCGGTCTCGAAGGTTTTACAGCATTCAACAAAATGTATCACTTATTCATCGAGATCAATACTGGAACGCACCAAAGGATTCCCTTAACATTTGTATACTACTTATTACTCTAATTTGTTAGAAATTAACGTTCTCTAATTAAGTTTCAAGATGTGAAAACAAAAAAGTTTGTATGTGTTCGTTGTACACAGCTTTATATTTAATAGCAAAAGGGAGTAAGATATATTTGCTGTTGGGGATGCTCCCACAACTAAATACGATAATTTATTCATTTCAGGAACACGTGTAAAGTGACCGTTGACACTGGAATTTCAACTATGTGCTTAATGAAATTGTGGATACAATTGCTAGATAGAATCTGCCTAACCGTAATCATTAATGTAATCCATTAACATTCACGCGATATTGTTATACTTTTTTGAAATGACGTGTTTAATATTGTCCGGGCATTATAAATGCATAACAACTTAATAAAAAAAAACTAAATTTTATTGTGTGCATTTATACACAGCCATCAGAGTATACTTGATAATGATAAACATGTTGTATTATTAGAGCTGCATGCACTGAATACTCATTTGAGGTATCCAAGAGAAATAAAAACTTAACAGTTCTTATCGGATTTTGCTATACTTTAAACGGCGTCTCCTAACCGCACATTGCATTTGACTAGTTTTGTATTATTGCTGCATATCACTTGTGTTATGTAAAACCTATATTGATAGTATCTAAACATAAATTCAATTCAATTCAAATAATTAAATTCAATAAGACGTAAACTATGCGTACAAGAAAAATTAAACCATAAAAATAACTTTCATATAGGATGCCATCTAAACAACAAAACTCAAACACTAATATTTATTAATTATTACTGGAAAAATATTTTTGTGTGTTATATTTAAACTGCAAAATTCAAAATCAGGCAACAGGCTAACATTTGAACTTTACGCAGAATTTATAAAGCTGGGGTATTAATATTCCTGAAAGTAATGAATAACTTGGATGTTCACTTAGTTTATTATTGCGTGGTAAGTTAAATATTCTGCTCGAATATGCTTAGACCAAAAGGAATTACGGAAGTGCGTACCTTTTCTTCTTTATAAAATGAGAAGTTCCTTTCTTTGAAAGATCGGCTTATCTACTCTATTGTGTCTCGAAATTTCCATCAAGACTCGAGGAAGGAAACAATGGTTCATCTTTAGAGGAACCGTATCAGTTCGTTTTACGCAAAAGCTAAAATTTCGATTGCAAATTAAAATTATGGAAATTAGAACACTAGCTTTGTGTTTAAAACATTCGATCCGTTCCTTGGACACCTCTTAATTATTTAGGTTTTGTGATTGTTTTACATTTTTAATTAGAAATTAAGAAAAATTCATCAAAAAAATTCTGAAATCTTTTCGTCTGATGCAGTCAAGCTTATTTAACACGACGGATTTGAAGTGATACTCAATTTCACATTGTCTTTGTCTACGAGCTCCAACTTTCCTTCTGCAAAGAAAACCTTCCGAGAATAAGATATTGGATAAACTTAAGATATTTCAATTATAGTAACTTTTTTATATGGCACTATAAGTAGGTCCAAGATAACTGTCCGCTTTCGTTCTAGGGGCGGAATAACGGTATAATTTTTAACGATTTAAGTATGTCCACTAAAATCTATCTCTAAAAAATCAGACAATAATAATTATATTTAATTAAAATCTCAATACCAATTAAAACTAAAAGAAACCCTCGCATGTGGTATGCCATTAGTTTCCCAATGATGTAAGTTCACGAACACTGACCAAACACCAACCCCATCCCACTACACCTCCAAGTCCTTGAAAAAAGAATTATCAAAGTCTCTACATTTGCTATACTATTAGACTCCCCATGACGTAAAGAATTAAAAAAAACACCATCCTAGTCAATCAACCCCTCCCACTCCCCTTACCATCAAGGCTCAAGGTCTCTTAAAAATTGATTCTAAATGAATAATAATAAATGAATAAAAGCAATTGATTCTAAATGACATAAAGGTTTCAAAAACATCACCCACGAGAACTACCACCCCCCAACTCTCTTATCCCCAAGAGAACAAAAACATTGGAAAGAAGTAGCAGGCTTCACATGTGATACCCTATGAGCTAATAATAATAATAATTGCTACAACCCATAGCCTGGAAACCCGGCCCCAGAAGCTATAAGCTTGTGCGGGAGGGAGAGTTGAGTTAAGAAGTTGAAAAACGTCACCCAAGACAACCATCCTTCCCATCATTCCCCTTTCACCTCCAAGACCCAAAGGAAAATCTACAGTCTTCACATGAATGTCCAGGTTGTTTTACGTGGGGTACCTGTGTGAACTTACCCCCACGTTCCTTCCAGAAGGAAGTGATTGGGATACGCCCAATCAGCGCGCAAGTAGCACAACCGGCAGTCGTGCAATTGCTACCAGATTGACTCACTGGTAGGAGCGAGGTTGCCTATCCACCCTATACTAGCTAAGTCGCGCATAGTGACCGAGCAGTTGACTTAACACGCTGCTCACCCGCCGGCACCCTCCCGTCCTCTTTCATACGGGGTAAAGTACCTCGTCCAGCAATAGGACTATTCCCCAACTTGACGCTGTTATCAAGAGTGGTCCGCCCGATCGAATCCAACCTCAAATGTGGCAGAACTTGGTTTTTAAGCGGTTTTGCCCCCGATCTACCAATTTTAGGCTTGGTGGGCCCTCAGTCTTCAGTCTACAGTCTTCACAGGTGGTATACCATTAGACTTCCCATTACCTAAAGAATTTAAAAACCAACAATCAAGATAATCAACTCCCTCCTCCCCACATCCCACGCCCCTTACTCTCAAGGTACTTTAAAGTCCCTTACATGTGGTATACTATTAGATTCCACCTAACTTAAGAACTACCAAAAATACCACCTAAGACAAAAAAGTCCTACACCTCTCATTTCCTTATCCCGTTGCCCGTAAGCCCGCTGAAAAATAATTTGCGAGTCCCAGCAAGTGATATACCATTGATTCTTAATGACAGAAAGACTTCAAAAACATCACCCAAGACAACCATCCTTCCCAAGCCCCCATTCTACCTTCATCTCAAGTACCCCAGGGAAAAATACGCGGTCTTCACATGTGGTATACCATTAAACTAAGGATTTCAAAAACTTCACCTTAACTTCAGATTTAAACTTAACGTACCACGCTCCCTAACCCCCAAGACCTTTTAAATGCGCCGTACGTATGACCTTCTGCAGTCTTAGTTACTGGGTCACAAGCTCTTTACAAACATTAGAGGCAGCTGAAGGCAGGAGTGCTACCTTTCGACTTGTAACGTCGAGAAGAGACGATCGATGTGCTACATGTGCATGACCATCTGTGACCATTCCTGATATTTGGGGGGAGAGCAGCTCGCTCAAAGTTATTTTATTGGACTTTGGTGATTTGTAGTCGAAAGATTTGCCACATGTCGCTGCGCTTTAGTATTTTCATTGTGTCAGAATAATTTTTGCAAAATGTTTACACATGTTTCATTTGGTTAAAACCTCTCCCTATTGCTTTCTTGAAGCATGCCATTTATGTAAATTGTGCAAATAATAAAAATGTTATAGCTATTGCTTTAGTTAGCTTATGACTCATGAATGTAGATTTATTAAATTTATTGTTTTTGTTTTGGCTATTTGACACGCCATTCAAATTTTTCCTTAATTGATGTGCTACATATGTATGGCCACGTGTAACAATTTTTACTTGATATTTGGAGGGGAGGTGCATGGAGTAGAAAGCAGAACGCTTAAAGTTGTTTTATTGGACTTGAGTGATTTGTGGTCGAATGATATGTCACATTTCGTTGCTTGCAGTGAATATTTAAAAGGCTTCTTCGGAGGTAATGAGGATTGGAAGTGTAGAGTGTAGTTGTTTTGAGTGTTGCTTTTGAACGTCTTGGCTCATGAGAATTCTATTCGTATGTCATATATGAAGATTGCCAACTTTTTTTCAGGTGTCCTTGGGCTGTTTCAGTCATGGAGATTTTTCTCCAAAGAATCTTGGGGAACTAAGGGGAATGGAGTTGGTTGTCCTGGGTGGTGTTTTTGATCTCCCTAGGTAAAGCGGAATCTAATAGGACACCAAATGTAGGAATTTTGCACTTAACTTTTTTACTGGACCATTCGATGCTATAATCAAACCATACCGCCTTTGGCTACTTTAAAAATGAGTATAAAATTAAACATGAAAAATCAAAATACGGAATCTTAGCTAAATGAAACTAACGCTAGCTTTTCCAGAAATTTAACAAGCAATAAAAAAATTCTGCTGCATCTTTTATGCAAGACCTGCAAAAACTGAGTTACACTTTCATTTTAATTGGAAAAGATATCGACTCAAGCGACACCTTCCTCAACTCGAGACTCATCGGTTTCTTGGATGGTTGTACTCATGATCATCTATGCCAATTTCTAGCTTCTTACTAATTTTTTCTTTATTAATCCCTAGCTTACTGCACCAATAGTGATGCCAAAACAGTTATTGAAATTCTAGGATTATTCTTGACAAATTTTATATTGGCGGTTATAAGTAAAGTTAAACCTAAGATAAGTAACAACTTTACGTTAGATTAAGTTAGAACTAGAGTTAGAGATTAGTTTAGACATTAGGTAGACGTTCGGTTAGAGTTTAGGTAGGAGGTTAAGTTATAAGTTTGATTATAGGCTAGGTTTGAAGGTAGATTAGAAATTAGATAAAAGTCATCGGCTTAACAGCCTCTCCAATTCTGTTTAGCCTCTCTCATCCTCTTTTATCCTTTACACCTATCACTCCTTCCCATCCTTTCGCACTTTTTGTAAAATTTTCACCTTCTCTCATCTAAACCAGTATCCCACTCTATTGCACCCTCGCCCATCTTCTGTCACCCTCTGTCAGCCTCTCTGACACTCCTCTATCTTTTTTTGCCCTCTCCCTTATTCTCTCACCCACTTTAACTCTCTACTAGTGGAAGGGGAGGAGTTGAAATAAGGTGGAAAAGAAAGGAAAAGAGTGAGATGCGGTGGTTAGATCAACTTACAGTTATAGTCAACACCGTAGAGTTTCGAAAAGACGCAAGTAACCTTCCCAGCCCAGTGTTAAAGCTGCGTAGATTCATAATGGTTTAAATACAGATAACGCATTTCTAGATTTTTGCTTCATACTTAAGTTATTAAACACATATAGAAACAATTTTGCCTGTGACTGTGCAGAGTATAAGTAGTCCGTAATTACCTTTGTTTTGCTACGGTTAAAAACATAACCTGATACACCAAAATTGATACCAGATTTGAATTTAAGAAATGTATTATGTATTTAAGTTGATTCATAAATAAAACAGAAAAAAATCTATATTGTCGGTCGATGTTACATATCATAGAGGTATGGCATAGAGTAGGTATATTGTATACTGTAGAAGTAGATCACATATTATGGAATCCAATCAGTTCTATGTCAGTGTTAGAGCGTAGCTTCTTGCGATAACGTGCGATGATATTTCAGATGTGTCTAAGTATTCATTTTTCTATAATATTATGGTTTTGGCTTCAATTTATAATGTCTTTATTTTAAAGTGTTAAATCTGCAATATTCAATTTCTATAGACATCTCTAACATAAGAGCATATTTTGAAATAATTCTGAAACTTGATAGCATACATTGCAGATACTATAGAAATTTGTGGAAAAAGTTCCAGAAAAGCATCCAAGTAGCGGACTTGCCATTGTAGGAGACTAAAGCTTATGTTCTTTGGGGGGGGGGGTCTGTTACAAAATGGTTCCGAATTACTAGTATGTAGTAACTTTTCAATCTTCTTTCCAATTCAATACTATGGACGCTGATGGCGTGGTACATTCGTTCAATCGGAAGCATTATAGTGAGAAATCTTAATCTTCACGATGTGTCTTGTTTTAAAACGAGAGTTTTCACTGTTGAAAGCCTTAAGAGTTTCAGAATTCCAGACCCCAATATTCCCTACAGTTTCAACGATTTAGAAGTTTAGATTTTTACAACCTAAATCATCAATATTCATGTCAAAGCTGGAATTTTATGATTTCGGTTTTAAGGCATATTCCTGGTATACAGTTATGTAGAGGTGCCTTGCATCTAGGGATTCTAAAGGCCTGCAGCATCCTATCTATCCTTTTGGTTAGTGTTGTTCCTGAAGTGAAATTTGGAAAACAGATATAATTCGGATATTTTTAACCATCAAGGTGCATGTAAACTATTCTTCTTTGTTAATGCCAGCAATTAAAGATATCCTAGTAATATTTACTTACCTAACACCGCTAAAACAACAATATAAAATATCTATTTCACATACTGCCCTCTCTACCAGCTAGGCAAGGTTAGCGTAATGACAAGCATGCGTGTAAACAGGTACGTAGCCAGGGGGCTCGTGGGTTGAAGTCTCCCCCCCCCAAAGATCTATCCGACTTAAATGCAGAACGAATTAATTTAATTTCCTCGCGTGCGCTCGTAAAAATCATTTATCCCGAATCCCTCCTACTATTAACAGCATTTAGTAAATAATGTAAATTTTTTCAAAATATAGATAAAAGTTATTACAAGAATATTAACTTAAGTGTTAAGATGTTCTAAATATAATTATGATATCATCTTCAGATAACTAAATAATCTCAGAATCACTAATATCCATTCAATAATTAAATACTTAATAAAAACATAAACAAGTGTAACTTTTTCAAATCATTTCTCTCTTAATAGTTAATGTATTTTCAACAGTAACTTTCATTTTTATTAATGTGTTTTCAACAGTAACTTTCATTTTTATTAATGTGTTTTCAACATTCTTTTAACTATTGTTATTTTCCAAAAACCTTGTTTTAAGTGACAGTTAATTAACAAAAGTTATTAAATATTAAAAAGACAAAATTCATTTTCAGTTGTTTTAGAGTTCTTTATACGTAAACGTTTGTAACTTACAACATTTCTCGCTTATTAATAAAAACTTAAGTGTTTTTCGAGTTTTATTTAACAATAAACATAATTGGCACTGCGAACATTTTTTTCGCAACAGTTGGTGATCTATTAATGAAAATTATCTTCAGTGAAAACCAAGCTGGTGACTTTCAAGTCTTCGTGCGAAACTACACCAAATTGTTCCAATTCGGACAAGGATTCCGCTACTGGTGACCAGCATTTTGTTCAACTACATTCCACTTCCCGAACGCTGAACCGCTGCAACCCTCGAAAACGGAATACAGGACTAGGAGTTCATCTAGGAGGCAGCCTACCTTTAAGACATGCAATTCTTGGTTTGGTAAGACTTTTTGTCTCTCCTATCCTTAAATATTAAGTGATTGCTTAGAAAGTGTTAGTTTATATGTTTAGCGACTCCTCAGACAGTGAGGCAGAGTTAATTTTTGACGATTCCGACTCGGAATCACAAAATTTAGAAAACCAAATAGCTGATTTTTACAAATTAAAATCTAGTATTATAAAACAACCAAAATTCTGTTTTGGTCACTCAACTAAAATGCAAATCCGAGTGCCCCATCTTCTGATGCTCCAGAGGGTAGCGCACAACAACAAATTCTTTCTGTACCTGACAAAAATGAAATTCAGATATTAATGAACGCAATACCCGAATACTACCCAGGTAGCAATTTATCAATTTTTGTTAATGAAACCGATAATTTAGTAAATCATTTGCAAGGGCGATTACCTCCAGATTTAATCTATGTTGCCGAATTTTCAATCAGGTCTAAAATAAAAGGTGATGCAAGGGATTATATTGCCTATCAAAACGCGCTTAATTGGCAATATTAGAAATGCTTTACTTCAAAAATATGGCGACCAAAGAAGCGAAGAGCTTTTAGTAGCTGCTTTGCGCCAAACTGTTCAATTCAAAAACGAAAATTATACCGAGTACTATACTCGTATTTTAAAGGCTTTTAATAACCTAATGCAATATGTTTCTTCGCACTGCCAAGATAAGAATCTCCTAGCTTTCAAAAAATTTGATTACAATAATTTAGCATTGTGAACATTTCAAATAGGTCTTTTAGAACCATATCGAAGCTATTTAAGTCATTTCGACATGCATTCCATTGAAGAATGTTTAAGTAAATGCCATTTTTACGACAACAGAAAACAAGAGTGGGACTACTGCGAATTTATTCGTCGATCCCATGACTGCCATAGGAAACTATTACGACCTACTCAGCATAACACTACAAATACACCGCACCACCAACCACATTATTCACGTAATCATTTATTCAACCAAAATCAAAACCCTCGCCCACAGTTTAATAATTTTTCTGATAGGACAGCTCAGATCCCTATACAACCCCGATCATTCCAGAGGCCAGTCAACCCAGCTGCCGCCCAAACCCCCAAATTTTCCATCAGTCAACAAACACTCGCTTTTAATAATAATTCTAAACCAATTTCCACCACTTCCAGAGGAACACGACCACGCCGTCTGTACACTCAAGGGTGTATACCCATCAAATGCCCATGAAAAATTCTCACAATAAACCCCATTTTGTCACAGAAGAACTCTTTAATGTAGAATCAGTTGAAGATGAACAACTTTTGGCTACTTATGGCGATCCCGAAGTCAAACTTTCTGCCGAACAAATTCTCGACGAGTCTTGGGACGAACATCAGGATTTTCAAACATTAGACCCAGAACTACATCAAACATAAACATAGATCTAAATACCATTCAGTCCAAACCGAAGCTACCTTTCATCTATCTACCCAAATTAGACTTAAAAATTCTGATTGACTCCGGCGCATCAAATTCCATAATTAATACAAAACCTGCTTTCGCAAAATTCTCTAATCATTTTTATAAAAAACCTTTTGTTGTTAGTGGACTGTTTAAGCACATCCGAGCTGATGACAATATCTGCTATCAAATACTTAATGAAGTAGGAATCTCCGACAAAATACATATGCACGTTTTAGATTGGCACCCCAATTTCGATGCTCTTAGAGGAAGTGACGATTTTGCCAAGTTAGGAGCAAAAATCAACTATAAATCTAACACCCTTCAAATCAAACATATCAAGATTCCATTTTTTCTCGAATATACTTCACGAGAAGTCAAACCTCAACCCTCTTCTCTTCATAATTTAGTAAAAATTCCAGTTCGCATAGAAAACGGTGAAGTTAAACCATTAATTAACGAAGAAATCATCAGACCCCGACAAATGATAATTCGCAATTAAATATCTCTGATACCATCAGAACTCAACACTTAAATAAAGAAGAACGAAAGGAGATATTAAAACTCTGTAGACAATTTAAAGACGTGTTTTATAAAGAAGATTGCGACTTGTCATTTACTAACGCCGTTAAACATGAAATTAGGACTAAAGACAACGTACCCGTCTTTGTTAAATCTTATCGCCACCCCCATAGTATAAAGAAAGAAATCCAAAATCTGTTAGATAATAAGATTGTTAGGCCATCTATTTCACCTTATAGCGCACCTGTTTGGATAGTGCCCAAAAAGGTAGATGCCTCAGGGAAACGTAAATTTAGGATGGTTCTCGATTTCAGGAAGCTAAACGAAAAAACTGTAGAAGATAAATATCCCCTTCCTAGAATAGGAAATTCTTGATAATTTAGGAAAATCTTCTTATTATTCCACTTTAGATCTTGCCCAAGGCTTCCATCAGGTCGAAATGCATCCTAACTCAGTCGAAAAAACAGCCTTTACCGTTAACAACGGACATTATGAATACGTCAGAATGACTTTCGGCTTAAAAAACGCCCCGAGCACATTCCAACGTGTAATGGACAATGTTCTGAAGGAATATCTTCATAACTTTTGTTTTGTATATAATGTAATGTAATGATGTCGTAATCTTTTCCAAATCCCTTCAGGAACATATTAATCATCTAAAGCTAGTATTCCAGAAATTGCGCCATTTCAATCTAAAAATGCAGTTGGATAAATCAGAATTTCTAAAAAAGATGTAGCATTTTTAGGACATGTTATTACACCCGAAGGAATTAAACCTAACCCCTCTAAAATTTTTGCAGTACAAAATTACCCCATCCCCAAAACAACAAAAGAAATCAAATCATTTCTAGGTCTCGTAGGCTACTACAGACGCTTTATTTCCAATTTTGCTAAAATCGTTTCACCTCTCACAAAATGTCTCAAGAAAGGTTCAAAAATAAATCCTACCAACCCCGAGTACGTTTCAGCCTTCGAACTTTGCAAAGAGTTGCTTTCTAATGCCCCAATTTTGGCTTATCCAGATTTTTCGAAACAATTTCATTTAACTACAGATGCATCAAATGTCGCCATAGGCGGAGTTTTATCTCAATCCAATCGACCCATTGCGTACTATTCCAGAACTCTCAATTCAGCAGAGCGTAACTATTCAACAATCGAAAAAGAACTCCTAGCCATTTTAGATACTACAAAACATTTTCGACCATACTTATTTGGCCAACGCTTCGTAATCGAGACAGACCACAACCCATTAGTGTGGTTATACAAAATCAAAGAGCCCAACTCCAGACTCATCCGATGGAAATTGAAGTTGGACGAGTTTGATTTTACCATAATTTATAAAAAGGGTAAAGAAAATCCAGTTGCAGATGCTCTTTCCCGAATCGAAATTACCGCACCAACTTCTGACACTGATTCTATCATCCCCAATTGCGACGAAATCCCTGATATCACAGATGAAGATATTGAACGAATAATAATGGACTCATCAATAGAAACCTCTCAAATTGATCTTAACGCATTATCCGCTGCAGAATCTTCTGCAGAAGAGAACTTAGAAACCGTTCATTCAGTCGATGAAGATAATGGTAAAGTCATCCCCATTTCAGATCAATCTGTAAACACTTTTGCCAACCGTATCATCCTAGATACTAGCGAGAAATATCGCTGTATATTTAAAGAACCTTTCAACAAAAACACTTACGCAATAACCGTCAGAAGTAATCTCATTCAAGAAGATTTAAGTAAAATGTTTAGGGACACATTCAAACCAAACACTACTTACGGAATTTATTTTAAAGATCAATAACTTAAAGACCCCTTCATTCGTCTCTGCAAGCAAAATTTCAATTACTCCCTTAAAGTCTTTATTAGTAATAGGTACTGTCAAGACATAACTAATAAAGAAACTCAACAAGACTTAGTCGACACCTATCACCAGGGAACTCATAATGGCATAGTTGAAACTTATAACCAGTTGAAACTGAAATACTTTTGGCCAAATATGAAACAAATAATAACCGAAACTATTAACCGCTGCGAGATTTGTCTACAAGCAAAATATGAACGTCATCAGGTCCTCTTTTAGCAAAAAGACCATTCGAAATTCTACATTTAGATACCTTTTCCTTTTCAGGAGCAAAATTCTTAACAGTTATAGATTTATTTTCGCGATACGCACAAGCTTACCTAATTAAAGATGGTACAGGAATAACGGTTTTAAACAAAATTCGCCATTATCTTTCCCATCATAACACCCCACACAAAATTGTCTGCGATGAAGGTAAAGAATTTCAAAACAACACATTTAGGGAATTCTGCAAATTTAATACCATAGAACTTCATTTTACTACAGTAAACAATTCCAACTCCAACTCCCCTATCGAAAGATTCCATTCTACAATAATTGAAAAGTTAAGAGCTATTAAATTAAAAAACCCAAACGAACTACCCGAAAACCTCATGATCACAGCAACATTGATCTATAACCAGTCAATCCATTCCGCCACCGGCTACTCCCCTTTTCATTTATTATACGGCCCTTACGACAAACTTCCTAGCATAGACTTAGACTTAACGTTCTACGAACAATACAACGAAAAACGTAAGCAAGAAATACTGCCATTTTATGATGCAGTCTATTTAAAAAATCAAACTAAAGCCTCACAATCACTAGACAAAATAAACAAAAACCGATAAAAACCCCCAGACCTAGACAACCACGACATATTCATACAGAGAAACAGACCCCGAAAAATTGACCGACCCTTTGAGAAAATCTCAGTCTCAAAACAAATCAATATAACAAGATAATCGGAAAAACAAGAAAAAACAGACCTACAACGGCCCATGCTAGCAAGATCAAACGACTAAGACCACGCATTAAAACGAACATTTTCTTTACAGGATCATCCCGCTTTGGACCCTCCCAATCTACAGCCACACACTCCAAACAACCCAACTAACATCTAATGGTTACTTCCAAGAACCTCTAGGACAAGCTCGCCTAGTCGACCATTATCATAATTTCCTATTTTTTATTAACATTAGCAAAATAGAAACTAGTTATAAACGATTACTCTCTAACTTAGCAGTTTTAGAAACTAAAAGTTCAACAGACGAAATCACTCACAAAATTTATCAACAACTTGAAATTTCTTGCTCAGGAATAGAAGGAATTCTTAGTAAATTTAATCATCACTTAACAAAAAGAGCCCTTATAAATGTTTTAGGAAGCGCAATTAAATTCATTACGGGAAATCTTGATGAAGATGACCTTCAAAGCATTAATACAAATATTGATAAATTGTATGCCAATGAAAAAGCCGAAATTGAAAAATCGATCGTCTAACATCATTTGCAAATCATTTGTCAAAACGGTATTCTGAAGATTTAAATACTCTTTTCGAAAATATTAATAATACTCAGAATCTTCTCGTAAAATTAGCCGATACTAGTGAAATTAAATTTTTAATACAAACAGAGATATACCAAGCTCAAAATTTACTAAAAACCCTCCAAATCATTGAAAGAACAAATAGTTTGGCATGGAGAGAAATGCCAAATTTAGAATTAGTAACACTTTCAGAACTAATGGCAATTTCGAAACATTTAGAAAAAACTTATAATTCAAATCAATTAATTCCTTTGGATAAAATTCATTTATTTAAATTACTAGAATCTTCTAAACTAATAGTTATAGGATCAAATACAGCAATCACTTATATCCTAAAAATCCCTATTATTAAACCGTTCCTCTCATACTACTCCCAAATTTACCCTTTACCAAACCACCAAGAAGTTGTAATTATTCCTCCAAAAAGGTACTATCTGGAATTCAATGGAAGTGCATACTGGACCGATGAAGACTGCAAACTTATCGATCATAATTATATTTGCACAAACAGGCAACTATCATCTGACAACTGTACTCTACAATCCACTGGTGAATGCACCGCTGCCAAAATCTCACAACTACAAAATCTCCATATTGCTACGCAATCACCAGCTACCAGTGGCATTCAAGCAACAAGAAGAAATAATCGAAGAATGTAATGGTGAATTGTGGAGGAAATCTATCAAAGGAACTAATCTCCTAAGTTCCGCATGCCGCATCATCATAGGAAATAACGTTTACGACCACACCACTCCGACCCTAGAGATTACAATACCAACTATCTCGCTGCAAACCCTGAAGGCACACAAGGAAACTTCTCTAAAATTGAAACACCTTCACAACCCCAAAGAACTATATATCGAAGCTCAGCAAATTCAAGAAACTGCAATTCACCTGCAGCCTGTAGTTCATTTTATCCACTATTCTCTTACTGTTTTCTTCCTAATAGTTATTGTACTTATAATTGTTCTAGTTATCAAATTTAAAAGTCGCTTGTGTGAACTATTTCTCAAGCCCAGGAAGATCCTTAAGATAAAAAGAAGCAACAATCAACCAGGTCAACTATACGAACTACAAGACTTAACAGAAGGACACCATGCAGACTTATACCCATCCCTGAACGAGGACGTTCAGACTTAAGGGGGGAAGAATTATGAGATCATCTTCAGATAACTCAATAATCACAGAATCACTAATATCCATTCAATAATTAAATACTTAATAAAAACATAAACAAGTGTAACTTTTTCAAATCATTTCTCTCTTAATAGTTAATGTATTTTCAACAGTAACTTTCATTTTTATTAATGTGTTTTCAACATTCTTTTAACTATTGTTATTTTCCAAAAACCTCGTTGTAATTGACAGTTAATTAACAAAAGTTATTAAATATTAGAAAGACAAAATTCATTTTCAGTTCTGTTAGAGTTCTTTATACCTAAACGTTTGTAACTTACTACATTTCTCGCTTATTAATAAAAACTTAAGTGTTTTTCGAGTTTTATTTAACAATAAACATAATTATATGTAGACGAATTATCAACCCGATTGGGAATCGAACCCAGGACTTTCTGCTTGTCGGACGGATGCTCTAACCGCTGAGCTATCAAAGGTGATTTTCTACATAAGTTGGAATTAATGTGTATAGCTATATATGATGTGTATAGCTATATTCAAGTGGCAAGCAGAAAGTCCTGGGTTCGATTCCCGGTCGAGGTGATAATTTTCTACATATTTATAACATCTTAACACTTAAGTTATACTTTAAGTCATACGAAATATATAAATTATTTTATATATTTAGTAATACCCCCGCCCTCTTCTCATACACGTCCCAATTTTTTACCTTTTTTTTTCGAGATGAACAATATTTTAAAATTAATTAAAATACTGCTCACTTGTTACTTGCAATGGAAAACTGGTAAGCCGGAAATAATATGCCGTTTTCCAGGCTTTCCCCCTAGCATGCCGTTTATTCTAGGCTCCCCCACCCCCCACTAGCATTTCGTTCATTCTAGGCTTGCCCCCCTCTGAACAGATTTCTGTGGGTACCTATGCAAATAAGTACTTGAAAGGTGGTGAATCGTTTATATTTTCATATATGTCAACGTCATAATGATATGATACATTTTTAGATTTAGATACAGCTCTGGAGATATAGGCATCTACATAAAAAGCTTTATAGTACTTAGGCTGTATCAGTTAAACCTTTAGAGTTTCTGAAGAATGCAGTACTTCAACCTTTAAGACCAGAACACACTTGTAATTTTTATTTAAAAATCGCAATAGGCTAAAGTTGCATTTCTTTAGTGTGCCCTAGGCCATAAAATCGTATACTGGAAAAGAGATTGTTGATTCTCAAGCCATAGCCAAGATATTCAAGCCAATTCAGCCCTTGTTGAAGAATTATTACTTTTTAAAATAAAACTTTTATGGTTAGTACATATTTCACTGTTTAAAATCTAATCCACACATATTATGTATATTTGATTTCCTAGTTCTACCATTGTTAATATTAGCAGTACTAAAGCTTAGAAATTGTAATACAGAGGAGACATTCATCACTAGAAATATATACATACCATCATGCTAACATTCCTAAATAAAAATATTCAATAAAAAGTAGGTAGCTGTCATAATCAATGTGAATTAATAAATAGGTGGCAAATACAGAAGTGTTACTGTATATTTTCCGCTTTAAACAGATATTTTATGCAGTATCATGACGTAATGACTATTAATTTCAATAAACGTTGATTAATTATTACTAGATTGTAAAGTTAGTGGCAACCTTGTAGTTGATTGGCTGTATGACATTTACGAGTGTAGTAGAGTATCAGATGTAAGACTAATTTTCGTTTGAAATGCTTTAGACAGTCTTGCAAAAACTTAAAATAGCTACAGTATTCTCCAATCGCATCTTTATAAACTGCAGAGTACAAATTAATTTATATATTTTTAAATTTGAGTAGAAAAGCTTAATTAGTGGTTGTTACACATTAGAAGTACAATATCCAAATAATATATTTGAGAGATAATACAAGAATATCGATGTCATGTGCCAGAATGTATTGGATGCAAAATTTTCAAGGAACTTAGTCCGTATGTGTGAAGGGTTTGAAAGATTAATAAAAATAACCATAAATATATTTTTTGATATTTTACTCAAATAACAATACTTTTTGTGTTGCTTTGTTACATTATTTCAGATGTCTGCACTATTACGCTTCAGTGGCTGTAGTTAATCGATACAGCAAATCCATAGCTACTGCAGATCTAGGCTATATAATCCTATATCCAGTTTCCATAAGAAGTAGTAGATAATGATAAAAGTAGTAAAGGATAATACGTCTTCATTAGCATATTAATAGCAGTGGAAGATCGTGACTACTCTACACGCTTATATTTAAGAAGATTCAGAAATGCCCATAGTAATATAACGTATCTGACTCTTGGAGTAGGCTATATTAGAATATTATTACAAATAATTAAAGTATTTTTTATAAGATAATAAAAGAGCGTATAATAGTTGATAGTATGTTCTCCACCTTCTAGATTGCAAGGAATGTAGAAAATCACTACAGTAAAAACTGTGAGAACTCTATTCAAGCAGCAAACAAAGTATTCGAAAGAAAAGTCATTAAAGCACAAAAACACTGCTCTGTTTGTTGTTTGAAACAAGTTTGAACACGTTGGATAGCTTATTCTGTTTAGTTCTTATATTTTACTATCTGTGTGAAATATAACAGCTTTCACTATCAATTATGATCTACATAAATCTTTGCTATAATCTTTAAAGTCAGGAGATGAAGAAAAGTCTCAGGATATACATCCACATCAGATATTCTTTTCTAAACGTTGATAACAAAAATACCCATTTATATTTGTCTAAATCTAAAAATTTCTGAGTTATTCATCTGTCTTTACCAAAGTTTCTATAAACACAAACTTTATTTTAACAAGTATTTTTTATCCTCTTCTTAACATAGATTCATTACTTATTGAGGTTGATCAAAAACCGTGACTGTAATCTTTAAGGTTTTAAATTAAATACACCCTAGTAAATCCATGACCAGGGACGACGTAAACTTTGCACCATTGGTTTCATACAAAAGGACGCAGGACCTTTTGTGGGGCATGGAGGATTGATGGATGTGTTAACAAGGAAAATTACTGCTATTGAGTGAGTTAAAATCCATTACGACTTCATAATCCCAAAGTTATGGTATGGTGTAGTCTGTGGTGTCACCCAATTATATAAAAGGTATATAAAAGTATTGAAAGTATATAAGAAAATTATACAGGTATATTAGAGCTTTATAAGATTACTGTAAGCTCTAAGTATATACCGAAGTTATATAAATATTTTCATCGCCATTTTACAAAACTTACAATATCTGTTACCAAAGTATACATATATTAATAAAGTTCTATAAGCTTTACTAGTACCTCAATAGAAGTCTAATATTTGTAGAGGCATACAAGACGGTCATTACTGCTAGAACAATGAACGAGTGGTTATTCTGCGCAGACAGAGAAAGATGACACTACAGCAGTGATGCCAGAATTGGACAAACGACGGGCACTGGATTTTTCTCCGCCCGGTCAGCTACACGCCGACCAGATTATGTGAGCGATGTGTGACGGCCATTCATGCTTGCTAATGTTGTTTATCTCGTTACACCTGTTCTTATATATTTTATTAAGTTAAAATGATGTAAAACAAATACGATTTTTATGTTACATTTGAATAGCAGTAGACTTTTTTAAAATCAAGTATCAAGTCCAGTGATATAGTGGTGTTGTTAATTAGGTACCTATAAATCCCACGAGATAATATTGTTTCTATATAAATGTATATTATAAAACTTTTAGTAACAATTTGGTAACCAATATTTCCTTTATAAACTTACGTTGCCTTTAATGCCCACAAATTACCTTTATAAACCATGTTCTTAGCTAAAGATGGTTGCAATATGTCAGTTTTTTGTTCATAAGCTTTATTGTATGTTGAATCTTGTATTTAAATATGGATAGTGGCTTATTAAAGACTTCGAAACAAAAAGTTAAATACAGAAGTACATTTCAACGGAAAGTTTCAAACAGTTTTCCCCCTTTTTTGGTAATAAGGCCATAACAGGTAGCAGGCAAGTTAAAGATAGTAGCTTTACACCCTGGTTTGTATGTAAATAACACTATTGGGCCGGCGGTGGACGAGTGCTGTCAGTGCATCACTCGTGTTCCAAGGGTCGTAGGTTCGAATCCCACTTGGGGCCGCGGGATTTTTCTAATTGGAAAATTCCGCCACCTCAACTATGGATGTTTGTATTCGTGTTGCATGTTAGATGGGGGACAGATGACCTTAGATGTTGGTTCCCCCGTAGTGTAGGCGTGAAATAAAGAAAAAAAAATAACACTATTAAAAACCCACACAAAAGATGGAAATCATTTGCACGTGTCATAGTCATGTGTCATAGACATATGTACGACTGGTTATTCAGCGCCGACAGGGAAAGATGATACCTGGACGAAATCAGAACCAAAGCCTGCAAAACCACAAGAACCAATATTTGTATCGTACCGGAACCGAAATCTAAAGTCTTATTTTTTCATAGCCAGTACCGAAATCAGAACCGGAGCCGGTTGTAGAAATACCGATGTTTCTCAGTATTTAAGGTTCCCACACCAGTTTCTAACAATAATTTTTTAATATTTAATGTTTAAAGACGATGCACTAGGCATTCCAATTTTTTCTTAAATATTTTAAAGACGACCGACCTTCCCAACTTTGTTGTTTCGACCATGCACGGTTTGTAAAATACATCGATGTCTTATGATTTTCGCAGGTTAATATCACAATTATTGTTTACTACATTTTTATTATTGAATGTGTATACGTATGTAATTATCTTTATATAATTACATATATGAGTCATATGAGTGCTTGCACGCCGCTGCGTGAAGCGCTCATCCCTGTAAGGACAATCTCCACCAGTACAAACTTTAGTTTATTGTGGAGTTGTGTACTTCGCATTAAGGGTCTTAAACCAAGGCTTGGACGGAACCGGGACCTGGAAAAATTGCAAAAACCGATATTTTGTGACGTAACGAAACCGAAATTTGAACTCTTATGTTTTTAAAGCCAGTATCGAAATCAGAACCGAACCCTTATATTTTTTTGTCCTTTACTGGAATCGGAACCGTATCAAAATTACTTTTGGGTCAAAGTACCGATGGCCGACGGTGTCCCAATTTCCATTCGGTGTCCGCCATTAGCACTATGTCCGCCGGCCAGAGCGTGTGCGCGACGGTCAGACTTGTCCAGATATCTCTCTTTTTCGGAGTTATCTCGTTATACCTGGTTTTAACTATTTTATTAAGTAAATAATGACTTAAAACAAATGCAGTTTTTATCTTACATTTGAATAACAGTAAAAACTTTCAAAGTAATTTGCATAATAATAATATAGCTCTAAATAGATTTATAAATATACAGTTGCGATCATTCGCTAAGGAACGATGAAAATAATTTGACTTGATTTATGAACTGGCAATTATAATATAATGTTCTTAATTACCATATAATAAACTTACATTCACATTGTACAAAAAACTGGAAAATCGGCGGTTATGATTTTTCATCGTTCCTTAGCGAATGATCGGAACTGTACAACCGCATTCGTGAGGATTTGTAGCTCTGTAACCCATTCTTTACCAATGCGCAGAATAACCACCCATACATATGTCAAGTACAAATAGCGATTCTGTATAGTATTACTTAAATTTATATAAGATTACATGACAGCTTCCAGTGTTTATAAGAGATACTTTATATGGGATTAATAAGAATTTAATGTGTAACTTATTCTAACAGATTAAGCTAAAAATTAAGACTTTTACAGAACTGTTTTGAATGAACGTTAAAAAATACATAAACAATTTTCAAGTCAATAAACTAAAAAATTATTACTGGATTCTTTAAGGGCTTCCTTTGCAGGTAACTTTATTGTTCAATTTTTGTTCAGGTTTGCAATAAAACAAATCGCTCTGTAGGATTTTGACATATACTTGTACCAAAATTTCATAAATAACGTAGGTACAAGATACAATGTCAACTAAGAGTTTTAACGTAAAAATCAAAAAGTGTACTATTATAAATAAGTGGTCAGGAGAGAAAAATATGTGAATGCGACATGGAAGGAGTAATAAAAAATTGTAATCGAAATATTAAGAACACCACTATATGCAAAGTTTATATAAGAGTAACCGCAACAGATACAAAATTACATTTTATCACTAAAGCTTAGATTGTAGTAACGGAAACGTTTCTGTCACTATTATTGTGTATAAATTCTGAAGTTACATGCTGTTACTAGACAAAGATGTTGGAAACCCTTATAAAATGTTCCGTTTAATCTCTTTAGGGGCTTTATGAAAAAACAGAAATATTGTCGTTACTTAATTATATAAATTAAATTATGTATTACAAATTTAATACTCGAAGCTTGTGATTACTATTATGTAAATAAAAATGATTATTGGGATGAAGGTATTAGATGCAGAGAAGAAAGATTAATAAGAAACTTTTTCTTAGCTTAGATAACTGTGAATATGCCCAAAATAAGTATTGAGCTTTCATGTCGTTTTTGATTTCGTGCTTAATTCGTAAAAGGTGTATACGGTTTTAAACCATGTGGGTAGACTGCACCACCAAATAAGATGATCATCAAACCGATTACTAATTTTAGTACTTTTTTTTTGAAGGTACTACTTTATGCCAAAGCCACACGCAGGAATTTTCGGTGCAAATTTAAAACTGACTGAAAATTCGATAAAGTGGAGAAATTAAACGGTTTTTGGTTAAATTTGTCACTCAAAATCGTATATGTAATTGTTTTATTATCAGCAAGCATCAGTAGTCAAAAATAATTACTGCGTATCTAATTTTTATGAAGTCGATACAACGGCAAAAAAAGTACATACTAGTTAGTATATGTAGGTATTGTTAACCTTAAAATTTTGAAAAATGTGTTTTTACATTGACATGACATATCTCAACAAATTTGAGCAACAACAAATGGTTGGCCAGAAGCCAAAAGTTTTTATCATTTACCCAAAAACTTGTTCGCCGATAGATACTGCTTTTCTCCATAATGTAGACTACAGTTGCTTAATTCGCAGTGATGTAACAACTAATTCAGGGCCCCCTGCGACTTTGGTAAAGCATCTCAGTAAAAATGTTTGTAGCATCTTAAATAATCTTTATGAGGTACAATAAAATGTAAACAAAATATAAAAATAAAATATAAACAATATAACTCTAATAACTAGATAACAATTAGGTTATTTAAAAAGGTTTTTCTAAATACATTTACTTTACTATCAATTTCGTGTGCTATAGCTTCTAATATTATCGATAGCTTCTATTAAGGGCTAAACTTGACAACCTTGTCATGCGTTAATAGTTTTTAATGAATTTTAATTTTAAAAATTATTTTTCAGCGACACTAACTTCTAAGTTTTTTTAAATTTTCTATTCATTAGCTTTTACTGTCTCGAGCCTTATTTTGTGGAACTCCATGATCGTAAAATAAATAAAGAGTAATAAAAAGTTTCTAATAATAATAAAAAGCTAAGGTATGTAGATACAAATAATAATAATAATAATAACTACTACAACCCATAGCCTAAACCAAGGCCCCAGAAGCTATAAGCTTGTGCGGGAGGGAGGGGGCGATTATTATTATTATGTAGGCCCAATGTGCGGCTGCAGCCGACTTACAGATGGAACAGCGCAAATCCCACATTTGTGTAACAGCTAAGGAAAACTGCAGAAAACCTTAACCAGATCTGCCGACGCCGGGAGTCGATCGCGGGCCGCTTGGGTGAAAGTCCGGCACGCAGACATTACACTACCAAGGCTGTAGATAAAATAGATAGATAACTAGATAAAAAGATAAAAATAATAATAATTAAATATCTAACACTTCCAGTAACTTACTAAGCTCAATCAGTTTATGTTTTTATATCTCTAAAGCTTCTAAAATGTCTAATTTGCATTTATTACAAAAGTGTATGAAATTGATATTATTTGAGTCATTGTGTGGTTAAATAAAATGTCTTAATATTATCTATAGTCTATTAGACCAGTTGTATCATATATCAATGCACCTAATCACATTTTTTTATTAATCTTTATTTATTTCTATTTATTAGATAAGCATTTAAAAACCCCATTCAAATTTGCAGATGGTAGCGGTTTTATAAAACGTCAAGTTTTGGTAATTTCGCGTAATGCTCTGTTTTGATTGCCACTTAAATATTCCCATCTTTTAACCATTTAACTAAATTTCGAATATCCACACAATCTTTTTAACAACAACGCAAGAATAAAACAAATTATCGGATAGAGTGCACTTCATTTTCACACATAGAAATGAAATTCGATATATTAATTTTATTGTTTTACATCTGCAGTGTAGTCTATATTTCCATTCATATTTTAAGAAGTCATAACTTATATTCAGAGCTCTTTAAAATGAAACCGTAGAGGTGATTAATGCTGATAGGTGCTATGTTACATTTGAAGATTTGTTTACATTAATGACATGTAATAAATTGTGGTAAGCAATGGTCCTCCCAGCAATAGAAAAGTTTGTAAATATAATTGTATACTATTTTTTATTTTAAGCTTAAATTAAATTAATGTTCAGTTTTTTTGTTTTTGTAAATCAGAAAACAATTTATATATATATCGGAAAAGAATGTCGCGGTCTACTAGAGAAGCCATTTTGTAAAACTCGCCAAGTAGCATGACATTGATTTTAACTAATTGAAGACTGGAAGTTTTAAAGTTAAGATTGATCTTTTCTGTTAATATTTTTCTAAAAGGGGGGTATTAAATGCAAAGTTATGTATGCTTTAACTATTTAAAAAAATATTTTATAAATAATCAGCAATCAGCGTATATGTAATGATAATAACCAGAATTATTTATTTTCTCTGTTTCGCACCTTGCAATTTTCAGTTAATTAAAGCCAGATAGTTCGAAAAATGGAAACCCATTGGAAAATATTTCAACCCTTATTTTTAGTTGATAGATTTTATTTTAAGATTTAATGCTTGTCTTAACGTTTATTTTGCTGAGGGTGAAAAGTATGTGAGCTTAACAACTAATTTAAGACGTTTTTCAGTTATTTTCGGAAATTTCCCAGATCTTCTAAATGGCGATTTATGGAAAAGATTAGTTTGTACGTATTTATAATCTTCTTCAGAACGGTGGAAATTTTCTTGCTTTTCCGTCGCGTTTGAAATCTTTACAACGCTTTTTGAAAATGTCTTGTTTAAATTGATGCAGACAATTTTTTAAGAGGTTAGGGATTATAAACAGAGAAGATTTTATTTGAAAAATTATTTTATACAGTAGATAACTCGAAAGTATGAAAAATATTTTACTTTTGAAATTTGAATATAAAATATTGAAAAATATACAATATTAATACTATATGGTAGAGAAAAATTGTATACAATTATAAGTAATTATTCCACTATGTGTGTCTTCAGATTGCAATAAAATATGGAAATTTTTCTCCAAATTTTGGGGAAAAAAATACCATAAAATTTTCATGCTGTATAACAACAAATAGATCCATAATTAAAATCTCCAGAAAAAAAGGTTTTTCGGGGTGACTTTATATATAACGTATGGCTTTCCGTCGCTCAAAAAATTTTTACAATATCAGGCTTTTCTTTTTTTTTTCAAAGAAATTTTATAGTTATTTACTGAAAAATCAAGATGTAGTACCTTTCGCATTAACTTTGTTTTACCTAATGACTAAAAGCTTCTTTTTCATACAAGTTTTTAAAAGGTTATAGAAAAAGGATTTAGAATAACCCCTGAATAACACAACCCATGAATAGAAAAACTAATACACGCACCTGTAATTTTATAAATGCAAGGTATATTTGGAGATGATCTTTTTATCATCCCTACCTGTATTAGGGGGATGGATTAGGGTAAAAATCAAAAGGGTAGAAATCTCTTGTTTTTTAACCTACAACAACAATAGGATACCTGAAATGTATCGTAAACAAATGAAAAGGTTGGAAATTGGTAAACGTACTTGAATGGAGAAATGTCTACGTTTACCCCCTACGAGCTATTTTTTAAATAGAGGGGTGGTTTCAGTTTATTCAATGCTAGATATCATATACAAACTGAATATATTTTTTAATTTGGTGCTGATTCAGTTGTCAATTAAAACAAGTTAATTTTGGCAAAATTTATTTAAAAAGGCTCTTATTTTCTTATTATTTAACTTTCAGAATAATTATCTTGAGATAACAACAAAAAAGTGCATTAAGATAAATTTGCAGAGGAAATAAAATAATTGCGTATGTGTACACAAGGGGCACATAATAGGCAATTAATTACGTACCTAATTAATTATAACACATGACAATATTTAAAAACACATCATTAAATCATGTATTTGATGCACTTTAAGCACTAATAATAAACTGGACAATTTCCTAGATGTATATAAATAATTTATACTCGCAAGACCTCTAAAACTCGTTAAGTCTGACATTTAGGGAACGATCGATTATTATTATTAATTTAAAATTACCAAAATGTAACAATACAAGCGATACGCGTTTACCAATAAAGAGCGACTGTTGAGAATTTAAAAAATTGAATGCTAGTGGTAAGTACGAACTCTAAACTCAAATGACGAAACGTATATATAATCCAAGAAACAGCAGCAGTAGCAACACCATCAAGCACGTGGCCACAAAGTTATTATCATTACTGTTTGAATACTGCTCAGACCACAGTTGCAGCATGTAGTAAACTTATTACTTGATGTGTACAGTGTGGAGTGTCATATCCCCTCCATGATTCTAGGAAACGCCTTATGGCCTATCGTGACCCGACTGTGAACCGGGGAACTCCCTAGCCCGCCCAGGCCAAGTCGGTGTCGGGCCCGAGACCGAAAGGTCACTAGTAGAGGCTAGAGAGTGCCGAGGGGATGACCTATCACCTCGACTTCTCTGATACGTGCTCTGTTTCGAATCGCCAGGTTTTGTTAAATCGAAAATTTTCAAAATACCTTAAATGTTTTGGATTATAAAAAAGTGTAGAAAAACTGGTAATTAGTTGAAATGAAATTAGTGACTATATGCCTACATATCAATTTATGTTGGGATTATTACGCAGTGTATGGATGGGTGCCTATTGCTTTTACAATTAGTACGAGTTAAGATGAACATATTCAGGAAGGCATATTTAAAAGACTAAATTATTTAATTCAACGTAATTCTGCGTATTTATTAACTGCCGAAGACGAGTGACCCCTAAACTTTTCGAAACTACGTAACTACCGTTGTAAAACAGATAAGTAGGTGTTACTGTAATGGCATTAGTGGCGAGTTCGTGGAGAGAATCACCTCTTGTGAACCCTATTCCGACAAGTTTAAATACATTATCCAATGCATTGAACCCTCTACAGGGTAACTTGAACCCCTTGTCGACGAATCTAAATCCCATCACTCTACCCGCTGAAAATTCTGAATTACCCATCAACCGCCAAACACCATCACAGAATTCTCAAAACAGTACGAACAGCAGTGACAAAAATCAAAACATTGAATGTGTAGTTTGTGGTGATAAAAGTTCCGGTAAACATTATGGACAATTCACTTGTGAAGGTAAGAATTAAATATCATGTTTTAAAAAATTAGTGGGGACCAAAAAGTACCCAAATTGTTTGGTTTATGTTGTTATCATCTATCCCCTCTCATAACTTAGCAGGTTCATAAAAATGTGCATGTACGTACCTTCAAGTAGAATAATGCAAAAAAAATCTCTTAATTTCTCAAGATGTCCACCTTTTTAATTGGTAACTTGATGACATGGTATTACTGGTTATTCAGGCTAGACCGTTTTACTTTCTCGTCATATGGTGGTATGGTAATAGAAGGAAAAGAAGAATTTATTGTACACTGACGGAAAACACGTCCTCTGATGAGGACACGTAAAAACCGGTTTTTGTCATGCTGTCTGTATGTGTGTTATATGTTTGCCTGTGGACATGAGCTTTGCAGTTGTTAAACATTAGATTAATGTTTTTTTTCTAAGTTCATTTACCAAAAGTATGTATTTTTCTTTTTTTGTACAACCAACCAAACTACGGTATTCATCCTATGGTAATTTTTCGACAAATTTCTAATTGTCATCAAAAATCGAATGATGAAAAAATCCAAGAAAAAACTTATTCTGGAATTTTTAATCAATCATAATATTTAATGTAATTGGTTGATACTAACTCTAAAAAAATATGCGATTAAAATATACTAAAAAATATGTCAAAATGTGGAACTGATTCTGTTCTGTACAAATTTGAAATTGGATGTCTAATGTAAATAACTTGTTTGGGTAAAGCATAATTCATCATCGTTGCTAACAACAAACAGTACCAAACAAACCAACACATCAACTTAATAGCTGTTTCAGTTAGTGGTAATACAAAAGAAAAATCGAAATTTTAAACAATAAACAAAAGCGATAGGTTGGCATGAAGGGCAAAAAAAGATTTGCTGAATGTGTACGCGCACGTGCGTGCTAATGTGTAAAAGTACATTATCGCCTTGGTTGCGGTTCGTTTCAGTAATCGGTTTTTCGCTGATTAGTAACCGACGGTTGAGTATTTCTACCGTAGTTGGTTGTTACTAAACAGAATTGTTCTTATAATATGATTTTCTGAAAATTAAAAATTTGTTGAAGAAAAACGTTAGCTCTCTTTCTCTCTCTCTCTCTCTTGGTATGTGTTGCAGATAACTTCAAAAATCTACCATCACCACCAACACTTTTTACACTGATCCGCTTAATTACCTTGTTCGTGCTCCCCAAATTAACTTGCTACTTGTTTTTGAGATTTATTTTGAATTCTTTCTTATTACCAGTATTTTATCTACATTAAATTATTTCCCGCCAAACAGATCAAAAATATTCTATAATACCGCTAAATCTGAATTTTTGTAGTATTACCTCCAACCGTTCATAATATTTATATTGTTTGCGATTATGGGTTTGTTTTCACTGGTAATTAAAACACCCTAAGACTGCACTTTTATTGTAAACAGGTACTGCAAGTTTTGACGGAAAAGCATTGTGGTGATGGTTCATACATATTCATTATGCTAATTTTTGGAATCTGTTAACTTCTCTGCGTCCATAACTGGCAGTGGCCTAAAAACGCACACGCTAACTAGAAAATAAAGATATCTGTCTAATATTAAAATAATTATATTATAAAGAAAAAAAATTCTTCTACATAAAATTTAAATCAGAATTGACCATTTTTTTGGGTTGAAAAAGTAGCAAGTTTCAAAATAGACAAAAAGTAATCAGTTCTCTCCCCCTATATCCATATAGATTCACAAATTTTATCTAATAGTGAAAAAACTGAAACTAATATATTTATGTAACAGAAACCGAATTAATAAAAAGCTCAGAAAAGTAAGCTATACAATTTAATTAACTTCATGTACTAATTAGTTTCAGCTCATTAAAAAAAACCAGTAATGACTATATATAGCAGCTTACACTTTTAAAGCTGTTGTATGTACATTACTAACTCTTTTATATTAAGCCTGAAAGATTGATTGTGTGAGGTCTCCAATTATAGAACTTATAATAGTCTCGATAAAGTTGTTTGCAGAAATTCTTCCTTGATTTAAAAGTATTAATTTTTTTGAAATGAAAAAATGAAATTACTTAATTAGTCGATAATACGATCTTTTGCTTCATGGAGATAACTACGATCTTTATGACACTCATAGTACCTCTTTTAAACATAATTCGTATTCTTATAGCTGTGCATTTTTGGTACTTATCGCATTTCTACAAGACACTTAGACTGACATAGAACTCATCTACAGAGACAGCAGAAACAAGTCAAATGTTGGTACTTAGCTGTTTCTAAACTTCCATTCTTGAAATTAAGTATTTACAAACTTGACTTGGTAATGATCACGTTCATGCTAAAAGAAACTTTGCTATACTATTTGATATCAACGATAATTCGATTCTATCATTCCATAAGAAGTTCGTTACCAAAACTATTAAAATACATGGAAATAAATGTAGACATCCTCCTCAGTAATAATTATAACTGAATTGCTTATTGTGTTCTTATGCGTTAACTCATCCTAATCTATTATTGGGGCCCGTTTCAAAATCATTCTTCTACATCCATGTTGAGACATTCCGAGGATCTACTTGCACTAGCAATGGGCTCAGCCTAGCGCAGACCAGTAATTGGAAATCTTTAGCCAATTCTATGTCCTGTCTTAGTTTTTCTGCATCTTCAAGTGTTGGGAATTTAGCTGCATAAAGAGTAAAATGTTAGTTGATCATTTTTTCTATCTTCTAGCTTCCAATCTATACGACAACACAAAGAGAATTTTCGTCAATAGCTACTATGTAAGCTGAACAGAGTTATAGCTATGAAATCTGATTTCTTGAAACTTTTTTAATATTTGATGATTTAATATTTGATGATGATTTCACTTGATCTATTCACTTATTTTTTTGTATAGCCTGATTTACATGAGCGAGTCTTGCATTTTCTGTGCAGTAAGCAAAATATATTGAATAGTTTTTTTGGGATGATTTCGATCATCTTCATATCAATCGATCATGATTATAGATTTAAATCTCAAAACTGGCCCAAGATATAAAAAAGAGTTGTCATTAGGGTTGCCATATTTTAAAACTAAAAAACTAGACACTCCGGGTCACTAAGACCCTTGCCTAAAATAGGCCCTGACCTTAAATGACATTGTTTCATTTTTTCTAGTTATATAACCCGATTATGTTATATACGTCTAGTTGCCTGTCTTTATCCAGTACTAAAATTCTTTTCTGCTTAACAATATTTTAAGATTTATTTCGCAGACGAAAAATAACTACAATGTCATTATTATACTCGAAAAACAGGATTGCCTACTGCCTGGTCAAAGCCGAGCATTCTACACAATGTCGCAAATATAACAAGCAATGCAGATGTTCTTAATTGATAGTGTCCAGTAGTAGTAAGTACAGTGATTAACTGTAGGAACGTTCAGTAAGGTGAAATTATGGTAAACTGAATATAGTATAAAAAAATTCATGGTGTTGTTGGCAGAGGTTTTTAGTTGTATAAATAAAGTTCAACAGCTTGAAGAGAAAGACTTTTACATAATTAATACTAGTTGATATTCTTTTCAAAACTTTACTTTCGTGACCTAGTTCTTTCTAAGACTATATACGCCAATCCATACTTTGGATATCGTTTTGACCAGACAACAAACATTCTATATACCTTACTACTTGTTCTTTCTTATTTCTTTATTTTCTTGCAAATATTCATTATATTAGATTTTTTGTCTCAATCGTTTAAATAGTCCCATCCTGAACTCACCCGTCAGCACGGTCCCAATCTTCCCCCCACGTCCAAATCATCTAGAATGGTTTTGACTTAATTTTGCTTGTCTTTATGTACCAACTTTTAAAATACGAACCAACTTTTAACTCTAGCAAATTTCTTTCAGAGCTCAAAAATGAATCTCAGTGTTTCTCACTACTCACTCTGTTCTCTTATGGAAGAAGATATATGCCATCTTTTTTATTGCATAAGAAGGCATATCATGTTAAAGTTTAGCGATCTTTAATAGCCTAAAAATGCCTGTCTATGTTTTAAGTTTTATCAATTTGGCCAATTTATAATAATTGTGGAATAGTTTGCTCAAGACCTGACAATAAAATATAACCTAAGAAAAATATTGCAACTTCTTTACTAAAAAGCCTTAGGCCCTTAAGTTTTATGTATCTTTCAATCACCTTTTTTTATTACCTCATGCGCAGCATCCACAACTCACCATTAGGCGTAGTTTTAGCGGGAGATTTAAATCCATATGATTTTGTAACGTGTAAATCAGTTGCATTAAAAGTTGATCAGGACAAGAAAGTTACAATAATATATTATTTTACATTCTATAAATCTGATTTAATGTCTTCTTTGTCAATTCCTTTAATTAATTGGAAAATAATGTGCTGTTAGATCGTATTAATTTATTACACGTAGCTTATATTTCTGACTAAAAATATATTAATAACTGGTTTATGGTAAAGCCATCTTTGAAAGTTAGCAGCTAGCGAGATTAGGAATCTCAGTTAATTATTGAAATTATTATTAGATTTAAAATTTGTCCTTAACTTGGGATTTAAAAAGAGATTGTAGCCATGTTTAATTATTTTATTAACTGGTGTAGCTTTCACAATAATAATTATATTATTTATATTTGTTTAAATATGATAAGATCAATAAAATAAGAGGACTGTGTGGGCTCTAACCAAAATCTACATTTTTAGTAGATACTTTTTTCAGGCAATTTTTATTGGAAATTATTAATTGTATGTAATTTTTGTTTTTGAATGTGCAGATCTTTAATAGTTGACATATGTCAGAATCTTCAAAATTTGTCAGAATTAAGTATTTCTATGACCCAATATTTACAATGGTCTAAATGCAAACATCAAGCAGAAGAAGTGTTCCTTTAAGTCTGAACTATGGTTAACGTAACAATATCCTGTAGATCTGCGAAAAAGTTTAAACAGCATATCTATGCACAAAGAATGATCTCCCAAATCATCTTGACAGACCTTCCCAGCAATTGGTAAACTCATATTTCCTTGTAGAAGAACTAATAGAAACTCAGTACATATACCAGGATATCAAGAAAGAAGAAGATTATCTATTCTGAGTGACTACTTTGTTTAGGAATACTTTGGGAGACTGCTAGCGACAAGTTGCCGCGAACACAATTGGACGCCAAGATAATTTGCATTCGCTGTCAATATTAGATAAACCATATAAATAGTTTCGGTGCTAGATAGATCACAGTAATTGAATATAATTATCATTGGTGTTAGGCTTCTGTTATTGGTGTTAGAAAACAAGAGAAATTGTAACACCTACTTACCTCTGCTTCCTCGACTACAGCAAGGCTTTCGATTGTGTGAGCTGGAACCAGCTATGGATATCTACGTTAGATATGGGAACACCTCAACATCTGGTCATCTTACTAAAGCAACTCTACGAAAATAACAAAGCAATTGTAAGGATAGATAGAAGAGATTCTGAATCCTTTAGTATACAACGAGGCGTCCGTCAAGGCTGTGTGCTTTTACCTTTGTTGTTCAACGTATATGGTGAGTTCATATTGAGAAGAGTTCTGGAAGAGTGGGAAGGAGGAATAGTAATAGGAGGAAAGAGAATCAACAACTTACGCTACGCAGACGATACGACTTTGATTGCAGAAGATGAACAAGAAATGAGGGAACTCATCGAAAGGGTAGAAGAAGAAAGCCTAAGATTTGGTTTGAAACTAAACCGTCAAAAACTAAACTAATGATAATTGATCGAGGGAATAACATAGATCATATACCGAACATACAAGACATAGAGAACATCAATGAAATAATATACTTTGGCTCACAAATAAATAAAGATGGCAATACGTCCACCGAAATCAGAAGAAAAAAACAGACTAGAGAGATAGGATTCTGTAATATATTGAGCTTTTAGCACTAATAGCCCGTAAGGAATCGGCCGTTATATTGTCAGTAAGAAGGAAAAATGCTTATGTTGTTGTTAACGAACAAAGCTGTTTCAAAAATAAATATATTAATAATTGTTATAATTCGTTGTCTGAAATGAAACTGAGAGAAGTAATTAAATTACGGTAATTAACTTACTATTAATTTATCACTTTTAACGATTGCAACAGAATAGTATTAAGTTGTCGGCGAGTTGTCTTAGTAGGCAATTGCCTTGATAGTTGTCCCAGTGTTGAGTTAGTTGTGGCGAGGTGTACCTTGCCAGGCTACAGTGACTACATTGTCTTTATATTCTATTCGAAACTTCGAAATTACATTTCAGATAAAGCTTTGGTAAACTACTTTGCTCTAATCGAACATCGAAGATTTAACCACCAAAACCCAACAAACGGGTTACAATATTGTAAATTTTAGAAAATAAGGTCGGCTTTAACAGATCAGCTAAATGTTCTATGCATTCGAAGATATCACTGACAAACTACTAATATTAAACATAATAAGAAATGTTCCAGCTCTCCATACTCGAGTGATAGAGATCCTGCTTGCCGATCAGAGGGACATGGGTTCAAATCTTGGTTGCGATTGAATTTTAAAAATTAGTACAATCATATTCGAACTCTTTAGAATAACTTATGACAGTTGTATGGATGATAAAGTCTGGCGGGGCGTAATATATGTACTTGCTACAATAGCTTCATTACCTCCGTTGCACCAGGCGCGGTCGCAGCCCAAGATTTTGGGGAGGGTCATCTTGGTTTAAATACATTTTTAAGGGCCGACTTTATCAATAAAACGAGTAATGCATATAGGAATATTTTTTAATAAAACAGGATTAGTTAACAGAAACCTCAATCTTAATCACAAACTAAAAGGAAGTCTTCTACTGATTTTAGAAAGTCGGTCTATTATTTTCAAGATATCGGGGTTATCTCGAGATGTATATTTAAAAGGGCTAAGCCGGTCAATCTCTCTTCTGACATATTCGCTCTTAGCCAAGTTTTTAGGCGACGTAAAGTGGAAAATGTCCTTTCTGCAATAGCGGTGCTTATGGGGAGAGTTGCCAAAATTTTAAGTAAAATATTTATATTTGGATAGAGGTCACTATCACTGGTTTCAATTGCAGAAGGCACACAACTGGGCACCTTCGAACTACTTTCTGAGAGCATCCACTTCCACTTCAAAACCCATAACTGATACTCTGTTAAGACAGTGGAAGCAAAAAACCCCAGAAAATTAATATAAAATTCTGTAGCTTTTTCACATTAAGAAGGTCCTCTTCAGTGTATTCGGATTGAGTGAGTTGTCAGTTATTACGAATGTTTTGGTTTTTAATTGCTGAGGTTTAAGAAGAAATATGTGTAAATGATTTATTTTGGGGGGTCATGACCCCTGTGACCCCCCCTCTAGGACCGCGCCTGCGTTGGACTCCCATAAGAGTTTGTGTGGAATGCCAACACTACAAATGTGGTGAAAGGGGAAATGAATTATGTATGTATGCTGCTGTTATACTTAAGCATTTTCCGATTGGGAGATTGGAAGTTATTTGTTGACTTCTGGCGTGTGGAATTATGCAAAGGAAGAAATAAGTCAAAACCTAAATCTTGCCAAAATAATCGATTTAGTAATTTTGAAAATCTAGATAAAGAATTATATTAACTTAGAACTTAAATCCGTTCGCAATTTAAAAAAATTGAAGAGCATTTTCAAGAAGTGAACTTTATGAGAAAGTTGAACAAATGATGATTGCATTCTTGCGCCAATGTGAACTAGTTGACAGCAAACCCTTTTTTTTTCTTTATCTTTAACAGCAATTTTCATTACTTTGAAATTCAAGTAAGTATTTAGTAATTACAATTCTGTTTTTTGACGTCGAAACGTAAAATAATAATAATTATTATTAATAATGCCTACTTCTAATAATCTTACTCAATGAGGGAAAATTTCTGCAATGCAGAATTCCCAGAATTTTGAAATTTGAAAATTCCAGGTCCAGACTACCAATCCAACGATGTCTGTCCAGATAACTTATCTAGCATAATGACAGGTTGTTTTTACGTGCCCCACCTGCGTTAAGTTTAATGACCACGGTCCCATAAGAAATCAACCAATAGAGATACACTCAATTAGCGCGTCGCTTACTTCCGTGAGTGCTACCAGTTCGCACTGGTAGGCGCGAGGTTGCTTATTCACTCTTTACTAGCTCTTCGGACTTGTGCCACAGCTATGAACGTGCTCACCCATTGGGGTCCGTCTCCGATGGAGTCCCTTCACTCCTATCTAGCATGCGGACTTCGACTGCTCCGCCGAGTCCAACTTCAAGTGGGAATAGAGCTTGTTCTTAGATCTGCCTAGAATATCTTAGGATTTAGGCTACCATACTAAAGGCTTGGTGCGGTGCAGCTCACAGAACAATATTTGATATGGCCGGTTTTTTTGTAGGACGTTTTCCCACTACTAAATTTATGATTTATCAGGTCAACCTATTTCGACACCTGGGAGCATCTACCCGGGTGCGACTATTTAGACCGAAAAATCGAAAATTTATTTTTCAGTGCGGCTGAGTGTTTAGGTTTTGACTTGTTTTTTTGTTGGGCAGCAACGCTGACATTGGTGCCTTCTATTTAACACCTGAAAAGAATTTGTTGTGATTATATTTTAGAGCAAATTGTAACATGTAAGATAAGAAATGTAATTTTGTAAAAGTTAGAATGAGCCATGAAATGGCATGAAAGTCACAATGATAGAATGAAACTGTTATAAATCGATCATTACAAAAAATCTGACGGTTTCCGTAAAAGCAAAGTATATAGCATATACCATTTGCTTTTTTATTTGTCTTGGAGAAGCAAAGATAACTTTTATGATGGTATATTCCTTTATAGTTCTAGTAGTTCTGGATAACCTACTTTATGAGAAATTAGTTTAGAAAAATAGAAGAATAGATCAATATTTTGGGAAGGAAATGATATGAAATGGCATCCTTTCTGTAGGGGTGGACATCTTGAAATTGAATGTTTTATGCGTATAATACTTGAAATGTATAACTTCAAATATACGTACTACATATATTCGTCTTTAATACAAATAAAAGAATTTTAAAAGAAAATACAGCTAGAAGTGGGAATTTAGAAAAAAGAAAGGGGGAAATTTGTGTTGCAAATAAAAGAAGCTTACGGTGATAGGTACTATATAATTTCGGACTGAGATTTTTATAGTTTTACGACTAAAATGTTTTTATAAACCGTCATTTTTCTTTGGAATTCTCAGAGGGGCTGTCAAAAGTCTATGCGAGGGCTTTCTTCTCTTTACTAACGATGTCTACATTTTTTATTCTCATCTCATCGTTCCTAGTTTCATAAGAGGTAACTGATTCGTTGAAGATGTTTTTTGCACGAATCTCATTCCGCTTACAGTAATAAATTTCATAAAGAATAACTTTTGTATTTAATTGACGTTTTTTTTATAATTTAATGATTCTTTCTTTTTCTAACAGTTAAAATATTCTTTTCAGGATGCAAGTCGTTCTTTAAGAGAAGTGTGCGGAGAAATCTAACATATTCATGCCGGGGCAGCAGAAACTGTCCTATCGATCAACACCACAGAAATCAGTGCCAATATTGTCGATTAAAGAAATGTATGAAAATGGGCATGAGAAGGGAGGGTATGTATCTTTATATTATTTACATATCTTTAATTTTAAAGATGTTAAATTTAGAAAACAGCATTGGATACTAGATATTTGGGCCAATGCAAGGGGGTTCCCCTGTTTGTAATTTATAGATTTAATCAAAAGTTGTTTTATTAAATCGAAAAGAAAAATCATTTTATATTCTCTGAAACTTTACTTACACTGACCACCGATATACCATTAATCTTTAACAAGTCGTTAATGCATGCACGCGGTAAACGATCCTTTAGGACTCTGGAAAGGCCTTTGTTAGCCCTTACGGTCAAGTATTTGTATATTAAACCGATCAATCATCCACAAGAATGGACTACAATGGAATGGCCCCGCTATACATATATTAAGGCCGCTACATATATATCTGTACCTTATTTACCATTTTCTACCCATACTAAGAGGACACTTAAAATTTAAAAGATGTAAAGGAAAATGTGCGAGAATTCTGTAATATCAAAATGTAACAGCCATATTTCTTTTTAAAAAATTAATTAAACATTTTAATTTAAATTTGTACGAAAACATTCTTTTTGTTTAATGAAAAGAAATGAATCAATAATACTTTTCCTTTTTATTTCAGGTAAAAGCACCAGTAGACGTAAGTGCGCCAGTGAACATTAATTTTTACAATACATACCTATTATTTTTTTTAATTTGCTATAATAACATCCGTTGTCGACATAGAAGTCAAAAAACCATTTTTGAAATTTAGTAATTTTGGAAATTAAACAGATCTACGATCGTGTCAACACTGGCAGCGGTCAAAAGCTGTAAAATAAAAGATATGTATTATTTTTCAAGTATCCACTATTTAATAAAATTACTCTTCTTACGTGTAAATAGTTTAGGCATACTTAAGCTTTATTATTTTATATAAAAAAAATAACAAATTCACTTTATAGTGCAAACTGATCATTAGCACTTTTGAAACGATTATCCACGAAGTGTATACTACGAGTGTTTTCTGCTCCTTAGTGCTGCTTGATTGTTATCATTTAAGTATTGTTCGCCGAATTATTTCACTTCCTTACAATCTGAATTATATTAAGCTATAATTTTAACTAACATTAGCTGCTTTCAAAATAAAGTAGGTAAATACACGCGTTCATTTTTAAAACAAAAGAATCATAGTAACAACAAATATTTATTTCAGTTTAACGTAAGCCTGCAGTATGTTATTGTTTAGAATAATGCTTTAGATGCCTCTAAAACTTACGAAGAATGGTGCTTTTACCTTGATCCGTTTTGTAGTTATTATTTGTCAGAATAACAAATTTTAAAGTAACTATTGATTAAGAAAAATTAGAAATAGACACTACTTTTCAGTCTTCTTTTGAACAATAAATGTTTTTGCGATTACTAAAATGGGTAATGATTTCCTTGTACAACTTATACCACAAATATTTTGAAAAGGTGGTGTATTCTGATATATTTCAGTATAAAGAAATTTTTATGTTTCGGCACATTTATCCCTAATTAGGGTTTATTACCAATTAACGTTTATTCATTTTCTTAACACTTTAGTACATGAATGTATACTGTTGGTTGTAGATTAAAATGAATTTTAACGATTTACATGTTTCTTATTGTAATTTTCAATCTTTTTATTTAGACTAGCATAAATAACATATCACGTTCAGTTAAATTCATATATATTTCAGTATAATTCTCTCGAGCAGTGTAAAGAGTGTAAAGCACACGGAACTGCGCCTTAATAGGACCTCTTACAAAACCTAAACTGTGCTTGCCTGGTATTTTTTAATTTATTTTTCTAATAATAATTTTAAATAACTGCTGCATACACCTCAACAGGATTCTTAGTTGATTCACACTATAGTTAGGTGAAATAATCAGTAATAATGACAGCGATGAGACATAGTATTTGCATATGTCAATAGTATCATTTATTTGTCTTTATCTTTCTTTATTATTCTTGCACGCTATATTCTAAAAACAATACTTCTAAGATAAATTGCAGAAAATGTAATTATTTGTAGTTATGAAATATTTACAGTACATGTAATTCCATTATAATATTGGTATTATCATTCATAATGAAATGTTGACATAATCTCAATTATAATATTCAACTACAGCTGTCGAAAATGCTAATGTAATATCACGTCATGAACCAAAATTTTAAATCTTCTGTCATTAATTCTATGTAATTCCAAGCAAATAATCAACAGTGCCATTACAATATCACGTAATTCCGAGTATTACCAAATAAGCCCTTCAAAATGCTACGAAATGTCGATATTATTCACTAACGTGCGTAAAACATAAAAAAAAATTGTATAATTCCAACACTTGGGTGTCTTTCTTAGTAATTCCTAAAATTATTGAGTTATTTCCTCATAATCTGATTTCATACAATCCCATTGTAGTGCTGGTGTTATCACTGCAATGCCACACACAGTGTAGATCACTGTTTAATAGTAGATTAATAGTAGTTTAATGTAGATCACCTATTAAATCTTTGGTACGGTAATGCTACGTAATTCGAAGATAATAATGTTGGTGATCATTTCGAGATTATACTGAACAAAGACACGCAGCTACAGTAATACCAAGTAGTTCCTTGTTAATAAAATATAGTCTCAAATAATTCTGAGATAATACCGCGGTAGCTTCGTCCAATTTCTGCATATATGTTAATTTCTTAGTAGGTACCACTTACACTTGTTTTGTTACTTTGAATATAAATATTGAATGCTAGATAGCTCATGACTTTAAAAATGGGTTAATGTAATAATGATAGCACATCAATATTTTCTGTATTGAAATGGATGTGGAAATGTTATGTAACGTCCATAAAAATAAAACAAACGCAAATCTAGTTACTCCTTTGTAAGGTGCACCATAAAAAATACTAATTTAACTGAGTATATACCTGAAAATTACTCTTAATTGAACAGAACATCGATTCCTACACTTATGTAAGATAACTGACTGCTTCTACTAAATTCAAGATCACAAAACACTGTTGATATTGTAACATTGTGTTGGGAAAAATAGAGGGAAAAATAGAAAAATTAAGCATTTACTTTCGTTGGTGTTTGATATTATGTACCTTTATAACATGAAATTTTAAATGTGATACATTTACACGTTGGTCAGTTGATACAACAATTACCTTTTGATGTTCGCTTTGACAATAGTAGATATAAGATTCATTAATCCGAGATTTTGTTTAACGTGGCCCACCTGCGTTGAGCTTAATGGGCACGATCCCATAGGAGTGAACGAATTGAGTTACGCTCAATTAGCGCGTCACTTACTTTTGTAATACGCACTGGTGGGAGCGAGGTTATCTATCCACCCACCCTCTGCTAGCTGTCCAGGCTAGTGCCGGAGCTGTTTATGTGCTCACCCGTCGGGAGTCCATCTCCGAAGGAGTCCCATTACCGTTAGTCCAGGACTTTCACGGCCCGGACGAGTTCAATCTTAAGTGTAACTGGCACAACTTCTAGGTAGACCTAGAAGTGGCTATATCCTAGGTAGACCTAGGATATAGCCACCCCGGCCTACCATAATAAAGAGCCCTGCCTGACTATACTTAAAAGTAGAGACCCGCCCTATGCCAACTAGGAGGTGGTGTTGCATACCAACACCCCTTCTAATGTATAGTCCCTTCAGCCATACCTATAAAGCTTAAGTCACCGAAGTGACTCAAACTACTGGCTCGTCGCAGAGTTGTCTCCGCGACATCTGATCTAAGCGACTATACCAAGGTGAAAGGACCCATATAGAATTTGTCGAGTTGAACAAACGGACCAATATTGGCAGCCAATATTTGGCCAGTGTCGAAATTATAACACTGACAAGTACTTGGACCATATTACATAACCAAGATTGGGGCCCAACGTTGTTGATATATTGGTATAACTCTGGTCTCATACT
This sequence comes from Agrypnus murinus, assembly GCA_929113105.1. Taxonomy (NCBI): domain Eukaryota; kingdom Metazoa; phylum Arthropoda; class Insecta; order Coleoptera; family Elateridae; genus Agrypnus; species Agrypnus murinus. The sequence continues at coordinate 26,206,591 of OV816023.1, read as the reverse complement.
GGCACAATATTGGCTGTATAGCGATTACATACTATTAAAAATGATCATTACTATATTTCTTGATTATATTATATTGCACACTGAGAAACATAGTTCGAAAAATCTATTATTTTAAAAATTGTAGATCAAGAGCGTTAATATGAGAACGCGGACATAACTTTTACGAACCATTTTTCTCAGTGTATAATTATATGACTGCGGACATTATAATGCATTATTATATTATTAATTGTTACAAGAACTTTGTTTATTAAACACAATAATTTTCTTAAATCAACAAAATCGTGTAACATAGGTTTTGTTGAATCAAGATATTATTTTCTGTGTGTAATTAGCCAATATTAACTCAACAATGGTTATATGTTGGTGTAACCGGGTTGTGCCAGTATGAGCACAATATGGATGGCTATCGGTTGCACACCGGTGTATATTAATGATCGTTATTATATTTTTTAATTATATTGTATTATACACTGAGAAAAATGGTTCGTAAAAGTTATGTCCGCGTCGTCATATTATCGCTCTTGATCTATAATTTTTAAACTAATAGATTTTGCAAACTATGTTTCTCAGTGTACAATATAATATAATTAAAAAATATAATAATGATCATTATTATACAACGGCGTGCAACCGATATACTGCCAATATCGCGCCAGTATGAGACCAGAGTTTACCAGCATATCAACCAATATTGGCTGCCAATATTGGGTATGTAAAATGGCCCAAGTACTTTGCAGTGTCATCATTTCGACACTGTCCCAATATTGGCAATAACGGTGCCAATGGCGAGCCAATATTGGTCCGTTTAGAAAATTCTATATGGGGGTTTCCACTAAGGCATTGATGGTTATGGGGTCGCTGTCGGGAAAAACCTGAGGCCGCCCCCAAACTAAGAGACGGGTATCCTAAGAAGAGCCCAGACATAGTGTAGCGATACGCCCCCGGTCAGATATAAGAGACAGTAGGCTTTATAAAAGCAGCTAGAACTAACAACATAAGCGTGTAACAACATATGATAAATCGTGGGTTGAAATTTGTGAACTATAACTAAACTATGTCAAAACGGTTTTTAATAAAACCTCACTATCTACAATTTTCTAAATTGTTTTTGATAGTTATTACTCATATAGAACTAGATATTTGGTGAAACGTCATTAGACAAATCACCTGATAACTGCCGTCTTAAACCTACAACTTCTTTTCTACTACTCCGATGATAATAATAATAATCATAATAACAAGTCGTGACTTATAATTTTAATGTTATATTGTTAATTATCGGTTTCCAAATAAAAATAAACATATCGAATCCAACAGGATTCTGCTGAAGTTCCCAACTGAAAATTGGACCAACTTTATGCATAATAAAATATGCAGATTTTGCAGAATAGGGCACATCCGTGGTCTGAACTGAATATATTACGCACAATTCTTTCCCGAATTAGCCAGAAATATGCAGAAAATCTAGCCAATTTTCCATGATCAGTAACATAATACAAAAGAACTTTTGACCGAAACATGCTAGGGTAGAATATTTCTAGACTTTAGAAAATAGGCAGTGATTTAGCTGTAAGTAAGTAATCTATGGCAAAATTTGTTTCGTTGGAACTACAATAGTCATCGCTACAAGTTACTGCATTTACAGGTATTTGATTGACATGGGTTATATGTTTGAGTACTACATAGTACTTACTGACCAGTGAAACAGTGTAGAGATTGGATAATACGTCTACTCTACTTTGTATTTCCTCATTTCTGTTAGTTGGTATCTTGATTTCTGTAGCTTCGGTATTAGATTAGTTTTTATGTTTCATAGTGTGTACATATTCTACCACCTCGGATTTAATGTGTGATTACTTTTTAATCTTACAGATATTTTCGTTAATGCATCCTTCGTCAAGATTGTTATGTCTATGACAATTATGTGACAATATTTTGGTTAAGAAAAACTCTTCACTTTCTTAAGATATTGTCGGAAGTTTCTAAGTCTTTGTTTTTCCATGTTGACACTTAACAAACGTAACCAAAATATGTCTACCCTTAAACTTTTAAATTTAAAATGCGTACAACAGGGCCGTACTTAAAATTCGAAATGTCATTTTTCTCGGAAACTAGCAAGAAGCGACCACATGTTTATAAGGGAAATATGTTCTAAATCATTACAGCTACCCCCATTACGACAGTACGAGGTTTCTAGTTATATTAGTTACACCCTATATATTAGCATATGGATGCAACGCTAGTTCTGTTTAGTAAAATCAGAATGAACTGGTAATCTAGAAGTATAGGTTAAAAATGGTGTTCGGTTGAAAGCAATTGTATAAAATTATAATTATTACTCCTATATGGCATTTAAAAGAAACTGAATCCATAGAAAACATTTACCTACACACACATAATTGTAAAAACGTTAGGTTATGTTGGAATGTATTATTTCTAACCTTCTGTCTTTTTATGGTAATTTTCTTAATTATATCTATTTATGTAATCAACGAAAAAGGTTTAGATTTACTGTAAATTTTTATTAGTCGTACATTTTTAAATAGTTCAAATACAAGATCTCTGTAATAGAACCTATAGCATGATAACAAAAAACATTAAATATACCTTACTATATTAATATAAGTTGTCCAATATTAACAGAATAGTAATTCAAAATAATAAAATTCATTCAAAAGATTTCTAATAAACCACATAACTAAAATTGATGAAGATTAAGACGAAACTAGTGTCCTTGGTTTCTTTTTCTACAATACGTCAATGTCTATTGATGAACTGCGGGTCAAAGAGCAACCTCAAAGTCATATACAAGTAGACGTGCTTTATAAAGATTATTAATTGTCACCTATTATTTCTGCACAAAAATTAAGAACTACTCAACTTGAAAAACAAAACGACTTATTTCTTCTAATATGAGTACATATTTGTAAAACATTGAGCAATCTCATCATTACAGAAAGACATGTAATTTGACAATTTCTAAATTTAACTAATTGTAGAGTTACCGAATATACCACTAAAGTTTGTTCTTCCATAAGTAGAACCAAAAAAAGAGAAATGGATGAATTGTTGAAAACAAATCAATAATAACATTATCTTCTCCTGACGTGTAGTTTACTAATTAATGGACATTAATGATGACGCTCTTTGTAACTAACGCTTTCCGTCGGTTCATGTCTGGAAGAAAATTTGTTAAAATAACTCAGCTAACAAAGTAGGCAGTTCCGGAATATTTAATTTGTTGCTTGTATTCTTTAATGAGTACATCACTAGTTTAAATTCTGCATTTCCATACTTTCACTTCTATATTTTTTCATTTGTTCATATTGCTAGGTTGTGTTTTGAAAGATTTACAGTTATGGCTACACTTCTACAAATCTGTTGTTTCAGTATTACAAAATTTGAGTGTTAACAATTTATTTGATTTGATATATTGTTTCGCAAGTACATATGTCTAATTTCTAGAACATTCTAAAATAGTGTCTAATAAAACAAAAGTTTCCAATTTAAATCTTTAAATTATTATAGGCATTTGTTAATAAATGCCAGTTTCTTCAATAGTTTCGAAACTGGACAAAACTATGTTCGTCCGATTAAATAAGCTGATCTTATTTCTGAATAGAATAATAATTGATATAATAGCAGCATTACTTAATCCATTACTGAGTTGATCAGGTTCGCCGTCTTATTTAGCGTCATTTTTATCATTTTTTAACTACTAACACTAGCATTGTTGTACGCTTGCTTCAAATTTCTTCAGCGTGAATATAGTCCATCACCCCACCCCCTCTACACATATTGTAGAAGTACTATACCTCTATAATTTTGTCGGTGGTGTGCATTGTATGGAGTAGATTATTTTCTCTGAATATTGTCTTGGCACTTCTTCCTTCAGTCATATATTGTGTAATGTATGGCCCCAATAGCACACTAAATGCGCTATTGCCATTTTTAGATTATTTATTATCTGTTTATTTTTCTACAGTCGGTACTACCAGTTCTTCTTCCGTTTTTCTTAGTTGCTGGTCTATTTGTCTTTTGTAGATCTAACAAACCTTTCAATTGTTCCATCCATCTTTCTAAGATTTTTTACTCCCTGGTTGCCAATTCACCTTTCTTGAAATATTCTCTATTAACTTTTTTATATGTTTATATATATTATTAATCTCTTTGTTTCTGTAGTAGCTATATCTAGTTGTTCCAGTATTTTTTCCATAATCATGCTTTTCTTAGCTCTGCATAGTTTTTACACTCCTTTCTCTGTCTCTTGAGTTTATTTGCTTCTATTTCCTCTGTTTCCAATCTGATTTTATTGCTCTTTTCGAGTTCCACTCTCCACCCTTCATCGAACCAATCTTTTACATTGTTTGTTGTTTCTCTATTAATTGTATTATTTGTATTAGGATTAATTGTATTAGGACAACTGATCCTATTATAGGTAGCAGGAGCATTAGATTGACGTAGCAAACATATTTTTTTTTTAATTTTATAATATCTTTAATTATATAATTGTAGAAAGAAAGTTCATCCTTACAAATAGAACACACTTAAAACAAAAAAAAATGTACATCATTTTTCAATGTAGTACATATCGATGGATAACGTCACACAAAACATGGAATAAATAAAAATAAACAGTTATTCTTAAATATTTTCCTCCGCCTTTAAATTAACCAACTCAGTCTTAATTTCTTCAACAGAAACACTTTTTTAATAGACATACCGGCGTTTGGACATACGTTATACCCGCAACGAATCGAATAAACAATTCCTAAACTTGGAGGGGAAAGAAGTTCGACTTTTGCTGACAATTTCTGTATTTTGTGGATGAACATTAAGTATTTCACGAACCTGTAGCTGGGCGTCAATGTTTTCATGGCCATCACTCCGTAGATATAGAACCCGCCAGGCACATTTATATTTACTTTTTCACCTGAAGCCAACCACACGCGCCCCGACGGGGCACAGATATCTAAATAGGACCAAAGCTCCCTCGTGGCTGGCCGCCATTTCTTGAACATTTCCATTGTCCACTGGACAAGTAACGAATCGGATGAAATCTCATATTTTCCTGGTTCATTTTTGAAACTTGAAACATACGTGCAATAGGTGATTTGGTAAAATGACAAATTTCATAGGAAGAGAAAAAATTTGTGCAAGCACTGACGCATAGGTTAGATCAGATCTTGGATATCCCTAATCCTCGTACTGCTAGAGAGGTTCGGCGCCTCATTGGAATGGCATCATGGTACCGTAGATTCGTTTCGGACTTTGCGACCCATATTTCCCCGTTGACAAATCTCTTACGCAAAAGTACAAAATTTTTGTGGGATCCAAACTGCGATAAGGCTTGATACTGTCTTGCCCTAACTTGATAAGAAGTTAATCTTACAAACCGATGCGAGTGATTTAGGTCTTGGTGGTGTCTTAACGCAGCAAATTGATGTAGAAGAGCGTGTCATATGTTATCTATCCAGATCTCTTACCCCGCAAAAGAGAAATTTCTCGACTACGGAAAAATTGCTTCTTGCCATTTTATGGGCAATCGAGAAACTACGCCCATATTTGGAGGGTACACGTTTTCAAGCTATCGCTGATCACTACTCTCTCCTATGGTTGAATAATCTGAAGAATCCGACAGGTAGGTTGGCTCATTGGGCTGTGCGTTTGCAGCAATACGACTTCGAGATTTTCCATAGAAAAGGAAAGGAACAGGCAGTCCCTGATGCATTTTCTTGTGCTATTATCCCGATTGATGCGGTGGAAAGTATTCCTTGTGAAGACCCTTGGTATGCGAGATGTGTCAGACTAGTGGAGAACAACCCTAAGAAGTTCCCGAATTTTCGTTTAACGAATGGAAAACTTTTTAAATATGTAAAACCTCAATATTTGGGTTTGTCGGATGAATCCGATAAATGGAAGGAATTGCTCTCTGAAGAAAAGCGCAAGGCTTTAATTCATCAGTGTCATGATGTACCAACTAGTGGCCACGTAGGCGTTTTCAAAACATACCATTGTCTTGCTCAATCTTATTATTGGCCGAAAATGAAGGCCGATGTTGCTACTTACGTTCGTAAGTGTACCATTTGTATCAGGTTGAAACCAGAGCAAAAAGCACCGTCAGGCCTTATGGGCGGTCAAAATATCGCGACCTTAGGAAGTTATTTGCGCGGATATTATCGGGCCCTTGCCTAGATCCAATCAAGGTTACTCCTATATCTTTGTAGTAGCCGATTGTTTCAGTAAGTTACCTTTATGTTTTCCTTTGCGTAAAGCTAATGCGAAAGTTATCGTTCGTCACATGGAAAACCATGTATTCTGAACATTTGGAGCGCCTAGCATTGTTATTACGGGCAATGGAGTTCAATTTAGGTCAAAGGAATATACTCCGTTGTTGTCTTCATATAACGTTAGGCCTTGTATCATCCTCAAACGGATCCAACTGAACGCATAAATCGCGTATTGAAGACTATGCTCGTGTCATTTGGTTTCTGGTCGTCAACGAGATTGGGATAAGGTTTTACCAAAGGTGGCTTGTGCCATTAGGACTGCGAGACATGAAGTTACGGGGGTTGACCCCAAGGTTTGGAGTATAAAAATCACGTGTGCCGTCGTACCTGAAGGCCACCGTTTAGCATTTAGCGTACTTTGTTGGCATTTATTGATATATTTTATTTTGGAATCTTGTCGTGGTTTTGGTCCTTTTTTTAGGTCTTTCTTTTCCACCCTATCTCTCGTTCGTATGGGATTTCCTGAAGATAACTAAATTAGTATTTAATTACTATTCTGAAGATTACCTGGTTTGGATTCCAATATCATCGTTCCTGCAACCGTTGGAGTTGAGTTGGAGTGCGTCTCACATCTACAAATATCGAAGGACTCCAGACATCTGCAACGCGAGAGGAACCAACCCACAGATAAATTTATTCGAAATGGTTATAATTTTGTCTTGCAAAGTTTAACGTAATTTTCGGATTTACAATTATTAATTAAGGTTGTGGCTTCAATTGCACTTAATTTTGAGAGTTCAGATAATCAACTGTTTATTGAAATATTGTAATTATTGGGAAGGTGGAATATATTGAGATGACTATTTAATCAACGTATTCACTACCCGCTTTTGTTTACCTTTATTTTATATATCTGTGTAAGATTATTACTGTCACTTAATATAATTGTGAATATATGATAATTTAACAGTTGGTTTGTTTTTTATTGTATCTTGTGTTAACTTGAGCATTATTGAGAGCCTCAATTTCTTTTTGTTTGCAACTGCTACGGGGTCGCAATTCAAGCTTGTTGGTCGGCTCGAAGAATTACTGATATTACTCTTGGAGCAACTGGCGCCTTGGGATTTAATTTATTTGTTATTACTTTGTTGTGGTAAGTATTGCTACACAATTTTGAGACTGCACGACCGTCTCCACTGTTTAAAAGTTAGTCGCGGACAACTGACCTTATTATATGTAGCAGGACCATTGGATTGACGTAGCACCTTTGTGTATTTTCTTTATCTGAAAATACCTGTTCTCGACCACTAATCTTTATTATCTGGCAAAATCAATCAGGCCTTTCCCTGTTCATTTTTTTTCATGTTCTCTTCCTATTTGAGCGTTTGTGTCTCTCAAGAATATTTTATGTCATTTTGGTAACTTCTTGTAATATGTTGGCTGAAAATAATTGAAGAACTCATTTGTACTTCTCTCCCTGAAACCTTAGACAAACTTCAGCTACTTTCGGAGAAGGATTTATCGTGTTCGTATCTTTCCTTATCGGTTTATCCGACTGAGGTAATCTATTCTATCTTTGTTTTTGGTTCCATGGAACTTAATACCATTTCCCTATTTTCGAGTTGTACTACTATAAAACTTTTTCCTTCTTCAATTTATTGAGTGTACCCTCATATTTATACCCTCTATATCAGGCCTGTGCAACTTGCGGCTCGCGGGCTTGTTTGGGTTATAATTCTTTTTGTCATTCACAATTTTTAATTAATACATTTTAAGATCTTTAAAGTTTTAGTTATAGTAGATTGTTTGAATTAAAGGATTTTTAATTATTGCATGCTGAATTTTGCCCGAAAAAGGTTGCACAGGCCTGCTCTATGTATACGCATTTTTCATTTGCTCCAATATTTCTTTAAGCTAATCTTCAGAATTATATACCTATGTTCCTGTTTCTTGAGTTTCTTCCTTATTTTGATATTCTGATCCTGTACGTAACTCAAGTAATATACTATAAGTTGCCAAAAATACTTGCTGAATTTGAAATTGCATAAACACAATTAGCATATTAGCGATTAGTGCGATTAGCATAATATTGCTAGCATTGATAGTAGCCATGCTGAATAGGTATAGAAGGTAAAAGAAGTATGAAACATGAGAAGGGTGTACCTATAGCGTAGGTTACTATACCGTTATCCTTGTGCGCATCAATGAAAAGCTAGGAATTAGTAAATGTCTTATAGCAATAACTACATACAAAATTTAAAGGTATAGTAGCTTTTAGATTTAGGGGTATTTGAGAACGGCACACGGTACGGTACAACTTGGGACATATCATTGATTCTAGTCTTAAACATCACTTCTTCCGATGTGTCCCTGATATCACACCCTGGCAAATTCATGTAATGCAATGTGCAAACTACAAATAGAATATTTCCTATGCATTACTTCTTAAACTAGCCTAACATGTCAGTGGCCTTACTCATCAGTAGTACCATTAATGTTCATTAATTCAATGCTAGTGAAAACCAAAAGCAACTGTGATCGAAATCATGCTCAGTAGGCTAGAAAGCGGCACCACCACGCACCAAATTGGGTTCAAGAAGAAACCGAATGATATTTAGAAGAGTATCTCTTGGTTTCAATTCGATCCCCACTCACATTTTCATACTTTCGTTTAGTGTTACGATAGTAATAGATTTTTTGTATTGTACTCTATGGATGATCAAAAAGTGAAAATCTGTTATGATACTTTTTCTTAATTTTATCAGAATTATCAAACAATGTTTGTTTTTCTTGTCAAAATCTAAGTGGGCATTGACAGAAAGCAAAAATTGAAAAGCACGCGAAAACCTCATGAAGTTTATCAAACAAATGCAATTAATTAATTATTCTATCTAATAATAATAATTTTTCAATATTTATTTAACTTTTAACAACTAGATAACCTTAAAACTAATAATTTATATTATGTTGCTTAGCATATTATAAAGAACCTTTGAAAGAATGTATCATATGCATAAATTAGGTATTATTTATTAAGCAAGGAAATAGTTATTGCAATTTAAATGTGTTTTTCGATTTTTATTGGAATGACTATTTAAAGATCAATACCTGAAATATTAATAGCAGAAGTTTAATATTTTTGATTTTAAATGTTTTATCCTGAAGATGACCTCTTTCAGGATTATGGGATTCACCGAGGCATCACAGATACCCGACCTTCATTTCTTGTAAGTTATAGTCTATATTACATATTTTACAAACTTACTTAAGCAGATTGTGTCTAAACATACCAATATATACTGTAGAAGTTTTGACTCGATACATTCAAACCGGATCATTTTATTACTCCTTTGTCTATTTTCTGTTAAAAATCTGAAGAGACATTGCATACAAGTACCGATATCTCAGAATAAACGTCATGTCCTGGTCTATGTATATCATCTTGGTTGCGTGATCCAAATTCAATGGTTTTTCAACACAATTGCCTTCTCTAACTTCATGCAACCCTTTGTATTCTAAAGATATTATTGAAAGTTATCTTACATCATACTACCAAATCTCCCAAAAATCATGAAAATTCGACCCAAAATTTGGAACTTTGGAAATGTAGAAATTGAAATTATGGTCATTACATCACTGGATTTGATTTGGCCTATATACACTGTAGAGGTCTCGTTAAATATAATTAATTTATGAGTATTATTTTAATCATATGATTCGAACTTATCTAGTGTGTATTTGTCTAGTCTTAACAGTATAATATCTAAATGATGTATGTCGAGTCGTAATCGTGTCATCCTTGATTAAGATTAGGCAATTCCTTCCTATGAATTATCTCTTACCTACAAGTAAACCTTTTTGTACCGATTTTTGTTTTGTATGAGTATATATGGAATATATGGTCTCATATTTCTTTATTTTGTGCTTCACAGTATATAAGTAGATTTACACGCGATAAGATATATGTAAGAAACTGACAAACATTTTTAGAATCTTCACACATTGCATTTGTTTTATCCAATCTTTCGAGATAAACTCTAAGTCTTTTGAACACCCGAAGATCTGACCTAAGAGTTTCATACTCACACCAGCATGCATTGTATAAGAAAGGATCGAAGCAAAGATTGTGAAGACTACAAATAGTGAAAATGTAGAGACGGTAAAAATCTTTTTTCAATTTGTTTGATAGGGTTCTGAGTCTTCAGGAGATGGAAAACCTCCTTTCTAGCTTTTCAGAACGCATCAAAATGCCAGTCTGATCCTGCCAATTTTAATATCTTAGCTTTGTAAGTTATCGTATTAACTTGAATGTTAGATCATGAAGATATATAAGCAATACCATTTTCAGTTTCTTTATGTTTTTCAGATTTTAAATTAACTCTCCCAAAAGTGACTAGGTATATGAAAGGTTCTAAATACCACTTTTATTCAATTCCAGGTACCTGCCTTTACTTTAAAAACCGTACACGTTCGCATAGTAGCGTATGAGTGTGAATATTGAACATACTATATTTTGACACTTTGTACTTTTGTAATCTTTGGTATTCAAATGTTCTTTCACCAGAAATTTATCTACAAACTCAATTGTTGTGCTTCTGCCACCATCGCATTTACTTAATACAAAAAGCTATGCAAAAATAAGTACCACGCGTTATTCGACATTAGGTGGTTATTTCCTGGTGGATCTCCACACGAAGCCTGCGACTTGGAAAAACATGTAACTTGGAAATCTATCAGATATATACAGAAGATTAATCAACGTAACCCTTCAACTGTAACTTTTCGTCACAGTTTTCACATATCAAGATTTTCTAATATTATCTCCTGTATCCTTAAATAAACGTTTTATTTAACTACTGTCCCGGTAACAAATTTACCTTTTACAGGGCGAAATGTTGTCTGGTCTAAAGACCGTTAAACGGCTTTTATGGTTTGTAGTGGTGATCATAGTAGTATTATGTGGATCAGATTTTTGGATCTTAAGAGAGGTTTGACTCAATTTTGTGAATTTTTAAATATATATTTATGTTAAAAACTTTAACGGTTAAATTTCAAGATCGCAGTGTCAAGAGTTACTGTTATAAAAATAATCTTTGCTAACGTAAATACACTAACAACGCAGACGTTATCATCGGTATACATTTATGAAAGAGGTTTAGGTTTCCATAAAATCATTTTCACCTCCTAAATTTTACTTAAAAATTGATTTTTATCATATTTACCTGTTTGTGTTCTATGTGTTATTATGTAGATAGATCTCGAATATTTATTTGCTATAGTTACTTATGTACTTAATTATAATTTATAATAATCCAAATGCACAATTGAAAAATAAAAAAGAAAGTATAAATAGTTTGTTCTTCAGTGTTTCGATAAATTCCTATATCCTTAATATGTACTTAATAATACAATGAGAGATGAAATGTTTGCATAACTAAATTATAAACCATCGCAATTTTTCTGTTAAATGCTTAGAATATAAAAATGTAAGAAGGAACATAATCATCTACTACATACGACCGGGATGGGATCTCAATATGGCGGAGTAAGTGTTAGATATTTCCATTGGCGGTTCTCACTGCCACGAAATGCGCACACACACTACATAACCTCAATTTTAAAACATAGTATTTTGAAATTAATCTTAGAATATAAATTTTATACTTTTTAATATTTTAAACAAACGAATACTTACTTATGAAATGTAATTCCCTTCTTCGTATTTGTGGGAGTTTGAGAGAAAAGCAGATTTAGGTGGTGTCTAATGGCGGCCAGTGTGACGTCATATCCGTCGCTTTTAAAGCTCATTGCTTCCGGTAGTTACGCTCCTTCCCACAGTTTTATATTTTAAGGTTAAATGTGATGATGATAGATCGAAAAATAACAACACGCCTTCTTTAAATATATTTAAAAAAATGTCTTTAATAAAATATGATAAAATACTTATAAGTTGATACATGCAAAAAGAAACCATTTTTATATTATTCCTAAGATAGAATTTGGCATCAATTTGTTATTTTTATTGAAGGTTATAGTAAAACATATGTCAACAATCATAACAATTTGCAAATTGATTAATAGTCTCCAAAATTTTACAAGTAAATATGGAGTAGATTTTGAAAAATCACTTTAAAGTAGTATTCACTGTAAAATGCGTGTCTAAAGTTTGTGTCACTTAATTACCAGTAACGGGAACTAAACAAATTCTACTTCAAGGTTGTTGTTACCACGAAGTGTAAAATAAGTTAAAAAACTTTTAAGTGACTCTTACTATAAAACGACGTCAACGTTTTTGTAACCACTTTCAAGTCCCTAATGTCACTGCACAGTTCTAATTGGAACTTTAAAGACGTTTGAGTTTAACCTCACGTTTATCCATGAATATGAACATTATATTTTTTATATTGCAACATAATAATTAGATACGGCGTATTTTAAGGTTGCGACAATCAAAGAAAAAATGGGAATATACTTTACGGAAATATTTACCCATAGCGGCCATTATTATTTGGATCGATTAGCCAATTTATTAGATAATCCAATAGTCTGTCAAATAGTGATTTTATGGCGACGGGAATGTTTGACCGCAGCAACCATATTGGTATGGATTGCCTAATAGAAGTTACTGCCATGTCGTTGTAATTTTTAATAGTAACTGGAACTTTGTAGTAATTCTGATGCAAAACAAGTAGTAAAAATGACTCTAAAATGATTCTCTTGAGTAGCAAAAACTTGACTTACAGTAGATATGCTTCTATTCGGCAATCCAACTACCAATCAAATGGATCGATCAAATGGATTTGGATCGCTTAGATCAATGTATTAGCTAATCTAATAGTCTCTCAAATGGTGATTTTATAGCGCCGACGGAAATGTTTGCCTAATAGAAGCTACTGTAATTTCGTTGTAATTTGTAATAGTAACTGGAACTTTGTAGCAATTCTGATGCAAAACAAGTAGTAAAAATCACTTTAAAGTGATTCTCCTGAGTAGCAAAAAACGTTTTACTCTCAATACTACTGAAAAGTTCTGTTTCTTTAAAGGTTAAGCAACGGTATCAGATAAGTAGCAAGAACTTTCAGTACTATTAAACTTTTAAAAACTTTAACGCAATTATATTGTGTAAAGTGGCAATACTGTACCGCATACTTTAAAAGATACTCAGAAGCAATGGAACTACAGAGTTTCAATAAATAGTAGAGACAACTACATCATTACTAAAATATTCCAAACTGAAGTAATTAAACCTCTAAAGTTATAAATTAGTTATAGTTACGTAACAGCTATCAATCAAATTCTGATCTCAGTTACTGCTATTTAGCTGGTGCTTGGTAGTGACCCCACAAAATAGCATAAAATTCCTACACTTGGCAATAACAAATAAAAATTGGGCATTTTAGAAGCTTTCGAAATATACAGATACACACACAAGGTGCCTTTAATGGACGAACAAATTGAACTTTGCATATCTTTGTTACTGAAAGTGTTAGATTTAATTTCTTTAGTTTGTCTAGTAATCTATATAACTGTGAAACTTCAATAATTATTTTACTTTATTTCATATATTATTTACACTTTTAAAAGGAATTTTAGTAAGTTTGACAAACAGAGAATTTACGATTAGATGCAGTATCCCCTATTGAAAAATGGTGAGAAAAGTAGACTTTTCTGTTTCCTAAATTTATCCCAAAACCCGATTTCGATCCCTTCTTACAATGCAATTTTATAAACCAAAGAAATTAGAATAAATTTAACATTTGTTTCATGGTTGTTGCCATTATGCTATAAAGTATTAGTAGCGGGGCAGATTAAGAATATACAAAGAATAAGGGTGCATGTACGTTGAGTAACGGTCAGCGATGAAATGCAAACCTTGGGCAGGTAGAATTTCTGACCATTGCATATGAGATATTGAAATGTAATATAGAGGGCTAGTTTGAAGGAAAATAAATAACCTCAAAAGCTTCAAACAAATTCAAATAAACCCAATAATTTTAATAAGAATGACCACTATGCGGTACTATTACCTATAGAAAGTGTTGATTTATTTTTGGGAATGATTGGGAAGAATTAAAAACATTTCAATAGAATTTATTAAAATTTTTAAAAATATAATTTGCAATTTAGATATTTGTGATAATATCAACAGAGCTATGAACATTTACTTAATAAAACTGATTTAACTTTTGTAATACTATACCATACGTACGGATAGGTAAAGTTGCTCAAAGAGATATTCGATACTATTGTAAATAAATTGAACCGAAATCAACTTGCTTAAGATATATTGCACACAAAGAGCAGTTTTACGCCTTTTGGTAGGTTTATTCTTTTTCCCACGAAACATCAACAAAAGACCCTTTTCATTTGAATAAATCGCTTAGAGGTGCCCTTATCTAATTTACATACACTGTTTAATGGATATTGGTCACCTCACCCCACATAAGTATGCAAGGTGTTATATCGTTATGTGTCCGAAAAACTAGTTTGTGATTTTAATGTCTGTGGGTAGGTTTAAAGTTTAAAATTCGCTATTTAAAGGGAGGACTATAGTTGATTTGCCAAACCATTGAATCGGTTAGGTATTCGTTTCGTGAATAATCTGTCATTTAATACTTTTACTTAGAATGTGTCTCCTTTGTTCTTACCTTACTTATCCTACTTACCATATCATATCCTGATGATTAAAGTTGTTTTCCGTTCTTGCTTTTTCAGCGTTTAGCCTTTTTGAAACACAAATGCTTTTAATTTGTCCTCCATGACAGTTGGCCCTTCTTACAAATACAATAATAATTAAATTGTAGCAATTACCTTGCTCAAAATTGCAATTTTGGTATCTGCTGGAGGAATTCAAATTAAGGGCTTGACACTTGACCCTATGTAAGAGATGCATGTTTAACAAATCCCTTAGATTGCGGCAACTGTTCATCCCTACGGTACACCGTATAATTAGGATAGGGGTAATAATTATCCCATTCCTTACCTCAATGGTATCTATTAAATCGCTAAGACGTCTTCTGGCATTGGATATTTCTTCATTAATCTTTACTCGATATCATAATTCTTCATTTCACGGATACTCAAGATTTAAAATTTTTTCTTAATATTCTAAGTATTTCCTAAACGTCATTAATTCCCTTCAAAAGAATATAATGTGAATTTTTATATAAATAAGTAATTTTATATCAAGGGATTGTAGAGGAATATCGTACTGTTCCGTAGTTATTTCTACCCTTTCTTTCAAATGCTTTCCGATAAAAATTTTAAAAAGTATGCGACCGACAATCTAACACACAAGATCCATTCTATACAAATTTAGGAAAATTTGAAAGCTATGTACTGTTCTGATTAATAGATTTTGTGTCTCTGCTAGGCAGGATATATTCTAGGGAGCCTTTCTTGCCTGGAAAATTACGTTTCTGTAAATAGAAATTGTCAGTATAACATGAATGGTACTCATGGTGCATAGTACCAGTTCATAGTCATAGTATCTATAGTTTCCAAAAGCAATAAGCTAGGGTGATCAATTCTGTTATTGGTGCTTATATCGATATATCTGTTATATACTCCTTCATTAGTTGTTCTTTCGTATTCCAATACAGTTTTTCTTCCGCCTGTTATTCTTCTCAACATCCTCCGCTCATATCTCAATAATCTCTCTTGTATAGTTTTGTTCATGGTCCACATCTTACAACCATATAGTATTGTTGGTCTTACTGTTTTATATAGTTTGATATTCGTGTCCCATGACATATGTTTTGGTCTCAATATTTTATTTACGCTCCTGCGCATCAATTTCCTTTCATAATCCTAAACTCAACTTCCTTGCCTTCTTGTAACAACAGAACAAACCTATTTGTAATTAGTGCTCCAAGATATATAATTAACTTCTTCCAATTATATCGTTTTGTTTTGTGTTTCTGTCTTCATAAGTCCTTCTTCCCATTCTGTTCCCACCTTTATAAACTTGCTCTTGCTTTCGGTAATTTCTAGGTTGGATAATGTAATGCTAACAGGTAAGGTAACGCTAGGTAGAGAATAAAGTTTTACAACGGATCCCCTTGCTTTAACCCTGTCCTAAGTTCAAAGTCTTCAGTTTCTCCGCTGTCCACCTTTATTATTTCTGATCCTATCTATAGTAATTCGTATCAGCCTAATTAACTTCGTTGATATATTAAACTCTCTCCTGCTACTTATTAACTTATCTCGCTTTATGAAATGAAAAAATGATTGTTGCTATATCTATATATTCGTAACAAGTTACTAGTACTTCTTTCATCATAAAGGTGTGGTCTATTGTTCTTCTCCCTTTTGTAAAGATTCTCCAAGTTGTTCTTCTATTATTGGTTCTAGTTTTAGCAGGAATATCCCTCTATAGTTGTTATAATTTGCTGTATCTCCTTTTTTTATATATCGGTGAATTATAGCTTCTTCCCAAATTTTAGGCATTCTTTCTTGTCTCCATATATTTAGTATTAATCCATATATTCTGTCTTTTAACATTTCACCTCCATGCTTTATATTCTTTCCCACAATACCGTTTTTTCAGGACTTTTCATTCTTTAAATTTTTGATTGCCATTTCTAGCTCTCCTTTTTTGTACCTTACTTGTTCTTCTTCATTATTTATTTCTTGTCTTTCAATTTCTCCATTTATTTCTCCTCCATTTAAAATTTCACAGAAATACTCTCTCCATCTTTCTTTTATCTTGAAATCTTTGGGAAAAAGGTCAAGGTAAAAGAGTTGAAGTTGAATACCAAAAAATATTTATTGAAAGTGAGGAATGGATATGGGACAAACAAACTGGCAGTCTAGTTCAGAAACCCTATTCAACGAGTAATACCGAAGAGTAGAAGAACGAGAAAAACGGGGTATCAAAAAACTGACAGATAAATTAAATGAAGATAAAAACTTGATATATAGAGACCTAAAGCTACAAAAATTAGCAAAAATTAACAGCAACAAATATAAAATAGACATATGGAGTTACAAGAAACTCATAAAAATCAGGGGGATAAGCAAAATAGATGATCACATACTGTTTACAAGTGGAGGACAAATGGTGTTGGTTTTTAATTGGTAGGGAAATCCAAGAAACAATTATAAGGTTCACGCCAGAATCAGATAGAAGATATTAAAATGATAGGATCCAAAAACTAAATAGACCATGTATTAATAGGTAGAGAAAATCAAACAGTTATTACAAATGTGAGGGACCAGGGAGCAGAAAGAGAATGGGAACAGAAGAACTAAACTAAGCGGAGGTGCGGTACAGATATAAAAAAATATGCAAAAGAACTAAAGAGAAATGTTATAACAAATAACTTAATATTGAAGAAGAATGGAGAGCATTGGATAAATTAATGAAAGAAGCGACAAAAACTGTAATCCCTACTAAACAACAACAAAAGAGTGAAAGCTGGTGGAATGAAGAATGTAGGAAAGAAGTAGAGGAAAGAAATAAACATAGGAGTAAAGTCCTACAAACAAACCGAGAAGAACATAGACTGATATACTAAGAGCAGAGGAGGAACACAACAAACTTGTTTAGGAGAAAAAAAAGAGA
This sequence comes from Agrypnus murinus, assembly GCA_929113105.1. Classification (NCBI taxonomy): domain Eukaryota; kingdom Metazoa; phylum Arthropoda; class Insecta; order Coleoptera; family Elateridae; genus Agrypnus; species Agrypnus murinus. Next base: position 26,188,792 of record OV816023.1, on the reverse strand, counting down.
AGAAATAGAAAGTCACTACAAGAGTAAAGAAATAAGAAATTTCTATAGAGAAACAAAGAAAGAGAAGAGAGGAGTGCCTAATCAGATAGTATATACTTAATTAATTGGCAATATGGACGCAAAGTGTCTCTTCTCATTTTTGTAACAAACAAATTTTAATTTGGCGTATTATCTTATCTTAAAACTAGTCTGACATTTCGTGACCTTTTTGATTGAAACAAAGTATTTTGATATACGCAATAAGGTTTTACCATTGAGTCATTACGTAGCAGTCTTCATGTTTGGGCATCTTCTGCTGATCAAAAACGTTGTTTAAAATTTGGATCCTTTTAAATCATGTTAAAATCGTAGTGTTGTCCCCTTCTGAAAGATTTGTTAGATTTGAGCTGTGTAGAACTGCACGTACAGATTAGACAACTGTGTTGTAGCTGCTTGGGTATAGATAGTTTGACTTTTATATGAAAAAAGACTTAGTATGATAGTTTTATGGTTCGAATTCTGCTAAACAGTAATGTCATAGCTATCAAAGCAAAAACTGTATTATTCAAAGCCTCCAACAATGCATTTTTTAGTTACGGCACCTCATGCGCGTTCAGATTTTTTTTTCTTGTACACCATTGCAAACGACTATGGTTACGCCATTATTAGCAAATGTATGCAAAATAACTGTTCTTTTTGCGTTATCATTTCCATTTGATGACGCTAGTCTATTGTTTTTTATTTTTATTATAACTCTTATCTCATTAATTTTCAAAAACAGTTGAAAAATTATATATTATCTCGTTTTGCTTCAAATGAATTTCTGTGAAATATGTAAACTATAATTTATATTAATATTACGGAATTTTTTGGCATTAAAAAGCTTTCCGAAAGCAGATCAAAAAGATACTGTTACTACATAATCTATGTGCGTTTGTATTGTCCTCATAAAGCAGCTTTGAATTTGATTAATTTACCATTAAACTTTATTGTTTTTTGATTGGCAAATAACACACATAAATATAATACTTCATTATTATTTTATTCTCCACGATCTTTATTTTAGTATTTCGATAAATTATTTCTAAAAATTTGAAATATTGTTTTTTCTTTATTATAACTATGAGATATAGTTTGACTCATGACCTCTCTGATAGCAACAGTTTAATCCAATGTAGACTACACAAACTCAAGTTCTAGAATATTACATTATAGTAAGAATATTTTAAATTTTGATATTACAAGAATATAGGGCATTCTTGGCCAAAAAAGCTCAGAGATACAGTCGATCTAACAAGGTTAGGTCAGGTATAGTCTTACACATCATTATTTGTTTTGATCAGATGTTTCGGTTGTATAAATATACATTATCTGTAACTCGTGTAAAAGTGGGACACAAAAGTTGCTATACTGTATTGTGGCGCCGCATAGCAAAGTGAAATTTGACTATCCAGTCTATTTTGCATAATGTGTATATTATTCAGTAAGGTGACCAAGAGAATATCAATTCCATCAGAATATCATAATTTAGTAAAATGTCATACCCTTTGAATGTGCAGTTTTGCGCACCCTAGTTTAATTCCCAGACAAAAGATTTCTGCTCCACTCTAAATCTACTTTGGATTTCCTTGATAATAAGATAGATCTTTGCTTGAGATATTCTATGATTTTCCCTACATAAAATCGTGAAATCGCGTTAATTCCTGACTGACTAAAAAGAACGTTCGCAAGTTTTTCGGTTTACAAACTGTTAATACTATTAATATTACTTTAGTGTTCTCTTCCTCGGTAAGATTTTCTGTTTCTTAGTAGAGATACCGCCGAAATCCAAAACGGTATTCATAAAAGTATAAAATGTTTTATATACGTAAGGTCTTGATAACTACGTTAATTGTTTGTTAAGTTAGCCTAAATGAATATAGTTATGATCCAGTATTTCCGTCATATTTGAACGTCTATAGTTTCAGGAAACCTTCCAGACAAAAGGCTAGCTTAGTAATTAATAGATCTTATTAACGACATTCATACTACTGAACACTCTTATTCAGCTACTTTTGGAATGCACTGTAGTGTTCATGTTTGAATCTTAATTTGCATCTGACAAGGTTGAGCACCACTGATAAATAATAAAATTCCGAACTATATTTCTTATATGTAAATAAAAACTAAATTAAAGCAGAGTTAGATAATTCCATAAAAAAATGTGTAATCAATTGATAATACTATAGCAATAGCGTCTATTTATCATAGAAGGCGAACTCCCTACTCCTTGCCATACTCAGAATTTTGAGGTTGTACATTTTATAATTATACTACTGGAAAATAATATTCGACTTACGACACACGGACATCGAAAGTATTACTCTCATTATTTTGCTATCGAACGTCAATTTTCAAGTCATGCACTCTCAGGAAACTAAAAATGACAAATTTTGTGTGCTCTAAGAGCACATATCCTTTTTCTTGCCCTTACCTATCCATCTAGGAAATAACAAAGGGCTCGCGGTTGGCTCAGGCTTGGGACAATGGTTATCAACTCTGGTACAAGCCTGAAATCAACAAATGGCCCACGGCTGGGCTAAAATCGGGATGATAACTTCGTGCAAGGCTTGTTAATCAGTCATCGCCCAAGATTAGTGATACATCTTGGTTCAATACTGAAGACCAATATAGTACCGATGGTCATACTGAGTCTTGGGGCAAAGTAACTAACCAATGTTGGTGCAGAATTGCGATTCGAACTTGGCATTATTAAATGACCCCATTATGGACGAATTAAATTAAAACGACTATATAAAATTAATAATATTTTATGTGTTAAACAAAAAATTTTTAAAGAAAAGTGGTTTAAAAAATTATTAATGCTAAAAATTCATTTTACCGCTAAAAATTGTATTTATTCTTTCTTTTAAAAATAGACACTTTTTATTTCATAAACAACATTATGTTATTAATAATACTACAAAAAGGTTACACACACATATTTTAGCAACATAACCTTAAACGTAACATCTCTGATGGTAGGTGGAAAAACACCGACTAATCCGGTAAAGGCTTTCTCTTACAGCTGCCGCGTTATTTACTTTTCAGGTGTGTGCTTGTTTGGAAGAAAAACAAACGAGCGAAAATTTGAAAGCTAAATTTATAGTTAGAAATAATAATTATAATCTATGTAGATATTTTCGTAACTTTTCTCACATTTTTCTCTCAAGGGTAAGAAACCAAGTCTAGAAACACTAATATCAACAGAAACGAGAGATTTGTGATTTGAAGGTTGCTTCACACTTGGACAAAGATTAGATGACCGAGGGTCTTGAAGGTTGGCTAACGCTTGGGCGAAGAGTAGGGAACCGAGACTTGGTATGAAAAGAATGGCTGAAGCTTGAGCAAACTCTGACAAATTCTGACTTGGACAGCTATTAGAGAACCAAGAATTGGTACCAAGGGGTTGTTTGACCATTGGGCGATGACAAAGCAGCCGAAGCTTAGGATCTGAAGGTTAGCTTAGGCTTGGACCAATGTTGAAAGAACGGCATTTGGTTATCCAATATTCAACCAAGCTGGGGCCTGTTGTCAAGTCTGGCAGTTCCTACATGGGTAATTCTGCTCTAATAATCACCCCTCGGCACACATATGAAAATTTTTTTTATATACCTCTTATATACCTTTTATATAATTATATATTAATTAGCAATCAACTACATTAATCATACAATCTTTAAGCTAATGTGTTAACTTATGCAAATAATTGTACACACTTGCACTGGTGTCGTGGAGAGGTGAGGATCCAGCGATCCCACCTCAGTTACCATGTAAATCGGATGGCCAACATCTTTTCAGTCTTCGATTTTGGGCTGGTTGTAGTAGCGGCTCTAATATCGGATTAGGATGTACTTCGATTTTTTCATGGTGCTTGCGACTTCTATCCTGGATAACTTTTCTGATGTATGGTATGTTAAGGTCAGTATGTAGTGTATCATTGGAGACATACCAGGGTGCGTTAGCTATAGCTCGGAGAATTTTTGATCGGGCTCTCTGCATAATGACTATGTGTGACTTTGCTGCACAACCCCAGAGTTCTACTCCATACGTCCAGACAGGTTTTATTATTGATTTATAAATGAGTTTATTTTCAATTGATAATTTAGATTTACGTCCAATTAGCCAGTTTAATTCCTTAACTTTTAAATTGATTTGTGTTTTCTTTTTGTGTATGTGCTCCTTCCAGATTAATTTTCTGTCTAGATGAAGACCAAGGTATTTTACTACTTCTACCTGTGGTATCGCTTCCTGATTGAGATCTACAGTAGGACAGTTTTCTTTTCTGAGAGTGAAAGTTATATGAGATGATTTGGAGCTGTTTACTTTTATCTCCCATTTCTTGAGCCAAATTCCCAGTAGTCTACGGTGTTCCTGAAGGTTCTGTGATGCGGTGATAGGATTACTGTGAGATGATATTATTGTTGTATCATCAGCGAAGGTGCCTATGGTTACTTCTCTAGAAGTTGGTAAGTCGGATGTGTACAGTACATATAATAGTGGAACAAGAAGACACATACGAAATGAACTCGTGGTTGTCTCTCGAACCTCAACACTTTTTCAAAATTTGCACACATTATCTAGATTTAAATAAATTTAAATACTCCGAGTTTCTCGAGCGAGTTTTCGGAACCTGTCGATCCTTTTCCGCCACCTTTCGATTCGGTTTTATAGGATTTTTGTCCTTGTAATTATGACTGTGTTCGTAGTGACTAAACAGACTCAGCGATCTTATAGTAAATTGGTAATAGTATATTAAGTGCACCGTTGCATTTTCATTCATTCGGCAAGAGATACATTTAGCTCATGTAAAGAAACTAAAAAATGACAGGTCTATTTCAAAATGCCTTTAAGTAAGTGTATTCACAAACAAGTTTTACATTGAAATAGAACAATGCATTTGACAACAATTTTTAATACTTATTTGATAATGAATTTCCTAGCGCAACAAGCGAGTAGTACTGTACGGATATCGTGATAGGATACTACTTTACAAAAACTCACAAACTCAAAAAATTTTAGAAGCTAGATAGGAAGGAGAATTTTAACGAAGCTTAACGCATAAGTTTTGCTGTGTCGGTATTTCTAAACCCATTCCATTTTTCTTACCAACCCCGTGATCACTCCTTCCGATGTGCCAGATATCGGTAGCTACTGATCTAGAAGTATATTTTTCAATTTAGACGCATTTGATTGAATAAAGCTTACAGTTCTCTTGTGATGTTTTCCCAATTTTATCAAAATCCAAAAATATTTCTTGTTCCTATGGCTCCTTTTTCTTCCGATCTTTGCTCAATTGAGAATGTATGAGAGACAACTAAACGATTACATTCCACGGTGTAAAAACCCTATATACTGCGCAACACTTGCGAGATTTGCTACCAGAAATACATCAAGATACTTTAAATAATATCATTGCCTTTATTTTTGCCCAATTTAGCCTTTATGTCCCTATTTTTTAAATAATCTTGTAATAGTTTGAACTGTTATATCTATAATATGTTTGAATTCTGTTTCATCTGTACGTTTTTAATATTAATATCATATGTAAATTCATATCTTTCTATTCTAGATATGACCCTTCAACTTCCCTTCATTATTGACCGATGCTTGGATATACTCCTGAAGGTCTGCCTTTACAATCTCCTCCAGAATCGTCAATACTTAAACGCGTCGTTGATTCTTTACTCCTGCTTTCCACTCTCACATTTCCAATTAATGCGTTAGTCGAAGTTTCATCAAAATCGATCCAGTACCTTCGGACTTCGGGCATTAGAGATTATAATCTATCTCAGAATATGCCTTATGGTTCCTGTACAACTGTTCTAGTTACCTATACACCAGTGGTTCCTAACCACTGTTCCTAAGAAATACTCAATTCACAAGCATTTTAGGGTTTTAACAGAACAACCACAGCTTGTATTACATGGTCAGTGCTATTATGCTATGTTCGGTGGTAAGACATGGGGTCGAGGTATTGTTAAACAATCGCTACGCCACTTCGCTGGGCCTCCGTGCTTTATACTATATTGGCCAACTTTCCATCTACTTTCATTTGCGCAGAAGTTTTATTTAGCGTCATTTACACTAGTTTTAAAGGACTTAGAACTGGCCCGGTATCTCCTATTCCAGGTTTTTCTGGGTAACAGAGTACTTAGTAAATTAGCTTAGGCTTCCAGGTTAAAATGTGTGGGAGAGATACACGCAAGTGTTCTCGACGATTAGTCATAAACTTTGCGGAGGAAGCTCTGCTAACATGAGTACCGGTGTGGGTGGATTTGAATCTTACCTGATACTAGGTCTTTTATAGTGCAATATACCCGCTGACTGACCGAATCGAATGGAGGAGAATTGAAGTTAGGTTTATCCCAGTTCAGAGGGGTAAATCTGGGTCAATGTGGAACTGTTCTGTTTCTGAGTTCTGGAAGCTATTCGGTTCCAGTGATCTGAAGCAGCTCTAGAGCCTTTACTCTTAAAGGGAGTTGAAGCGATAATATAGCCTCTCACTCTCAAGACTACTTCACCCGAACGGGTACATACCGGAAGTCTATCACGTGTAGGCTTAAACGAAGCGCTGTCGAGGGCACACTAGACTTATAACTGGAAGATCGGGGTCGCAAAACCATTTAAAACCAAGTCCAGCCAATCTGAGGTTGTATTCGATCCGACGATATAGTCCGAAGCTGGACGGGTGCCAACCCCTCGGAGAAGGTGCCGACGGATGAACATGTATAACTCCGGTACTAGCCTGGAGAGCTAACAGAGGATGAATAGTAACCTCGCTCCCATCAGTGAGTTACTGATAGCATTGCGCGCTAATTGAGCGTATCTCAATTCGTGTCTCCGAAAGGAGGACCGTGGCGATTAAAATTATTTAGGTGCTCCACGTTAAAATAACGCTGTCGAATGCTAGTACCATTCAATAGTACCGATTTCATTTCTCTCAACGCTATTATGCGCTTGTTTATAACAACGACAAGTAGTACGTGTAGTTGCTTAGTCTTTTTGCGCATTGATAATCTCCCAGGATTTTCTTGAAGAACTACTTTAGTTGTTTATAAATCACTTTTGCTAGTATTTTGTAAGTAACCTTTAAGAAGAAGTTGGGGCAATGACTTCCACACTTTTGTGAATTATTATTATTAGTACTAATTTGGTGAATCTCGTCATGTATTGCTTTTTACTTCTGTTTATCTTGTGCTCCATTTTCTTCTTCCTGCTATGTATTTCCTTTCACTTTCCACTGTACATCCTTTTTTAAGCGAATTCAGTTGTTTTCCTTGGGTTTTCAATAGCATGCTCATATTCCTTCTCAAGCCAATCCTTGGGTTTTACTTTTTTTCACGATATATTTGTTTAAAAGAGCCCTTCATTGGTTCCTTAATACACGCAGTGCCGGACTGGGCCGCCGGATAACCGGATAAATGCCCGGTGGGCACTTCATTTGTAACAGAAAATATGTTCAACCGTTAACTCATGAGGTGATAAATATACAGATAAGTCCAGCTATCTAGCGTCATGCAGCAAACGCGGTTTAGTTGCAAATGCCTTATCTAACGAGTCGGTGGTCTTGACTTTTCATTTCTTTATCGCATTTAATTAGTATCAAGGTTCGTAACAGAAGTATGAAATACTCCTACATACACACATACCTCCGCCTTGTCGTGAAAAAGTGGGTGGAATCGGGAACTGGTTGAATTTTAAATAGAGACTACATGCTAGACTCAAGCTATGCACGTGTTTTGTAGGTTGTACGTAATCAGTTAGTATTATGAGTAATACGAACGATAAACATTCTTTATTAATAAACATAGTTACAGATATGTGTATGTATAATAAAGTTGATAAAAGTATACTTAATGTGAAATCTATTGTTACATATTTTCAGATAGCTTATTAATATTAGAAATGATAGTCCACACGTGTTTATCAAATTTTATTAAATCTTCGACGAAAGTATCTTTCGTAAACATGGCTAATATATATGTTCTTTATTCCTTGTTCATTCAAATACTGAGTGCAGAGGCGCCACTGGGCATGGTGTCACCTGGTGCGATAATTCATGGTATCACCCTGTTGATATCAATTTTTTGACGTCAACCTTTTTTTGCTTCTCACTTGCAAAAGCAAAAGTTGTAAAACAAAAAGGAAACGTAAACCTTTTTTAGAAAATTTTAAAAGTGAGAACCAAAAAACGGGTCAACTGTCAAGTTTTTCTGTTAACAAATTTTCGGTGTTTTCAAATTATTGGTACCCTTTTTACCCCCCCCCCTCTACGTTACGCCACTGACTTAGTGACCCACGGGCTGGTATTAAAACAAATAATGAACAAAATTTGACCCACTTCTCAAAAAGGTTCGCCATCACTGGTCTAGACCATCGGTTCCCAAGCGCGTGCTTTGTCACCGCAGTACAGATACAGTCCGGTCTTATATTGATCACACCTCGTAATTATTGTATCTATAATTTATTCACATTATTTAACTGAGTAACAATATGCGAAAACGAAAAATTTGGAAGAAGACTATGGAACCGGACTTCGACTAAATTCAATAAAATTTAACATAATGTACATATATAAGTAATAAAATGCGCAAGTTTGAGTCTAGCAGCCTTGCCCGTTTGCACCGTGTATGCGCGCAAACTTCCAAAATAGCCTATTTTGAAAAACAAAACAAGATTACTCGAAAACGGTTCGGTCGATTTTAATGTCTTTTTTTATGTTAATCCTCAATAGGTTCTTGAGATGCGATTTTAGTGCGACATATAGCTTGATCAAAAATGGAACCAAAGTTCGCCATGTGAAATTGTCCGAAGATGTGAATATGCAACACTTAATACATACAATAATTATAACATATTTAATAACAAATTTTTGTAGATATCGTATATACTATATTGAATTCGTTCAGGTATAAAAATTTAAACATATGCTATAAAAGATGGTGCATAAATATGTGCACGTAAATATTAAGGAATAATGTGAAAACATATGTTGCTATTATGTATTCAGTTAGTTATCACTGATAACTAACCGAATACATAATCGCAACATAGTTATCACTGATAACTAACTAATTACATAATAACAACATATCGTCGGTCTAATTCTAATACCTCGTAACCCACTTTTTGCGATTTTGGGGTTATCAGCTATTCCCATGGTAAAAAGTGCGCTGAGTCGATTAGTAAACTCCTCGTAAACCACAGGGCTTCCAGTTTTATTCTATAGCGATTTAGAAAATACCTCGTATCCCAACCTGGTACAGTTTTTGGGATATGGGTAACCCACTTTTTAATAATGTATGCATGCTTAACCGCGCGATAAATTAATACATTTGTCTGTTTAAATTTAATTAACAAAATTTCAGGAATTCAAACCATTTAAAAAAGTTTTGTTTTACATTTGGTGACATTTTCTTGTTCTCCTGAAAAATTGAGATTTGAGGGTTACGAGGTATTAGAATTAGACCGACGATATGTTGTCACATTATTTCCCAATATTCGCACGTAAGTATTGGGGAATAATGTGAAAACATATGTTGCTAGTATGTATTCCATAAGTTATCACTGATAACTAACCGAATACATAATAGCAACATAGTTATGACTGATAAATAACCGAATACATAATAGCAACATATGTTTTCACATTATTTCCCAATATTCACACGTAAATATTGGAAAATAATGTGAAAACATATGTTGCTATTATGTATTCAGTTAATTATCACTGATAACTAACAGAATACATAATGGCAACATAGTTATCACTGATAACTAACTAGATACATAATAGAGACATATGTTTTCACATTATTTCTCAATATTCGCAAGTAAATATTGGGAAATAATGTGAAAACATATGTTGCTAGTATATATTCAGTAAGTTATCACTGATAACTAACCAAATACATAATAGCAACATATGTGTTCACATTATTCCCCAATATTCGCACATGAATATTGGGAAATAATGTGTAAACATAATAGCAACATAGTTATGACTGATAACTAACCGAATACATAATAGCAACATATGTTTTCACATTATTTCCCAATATTCGCACGTAAATATTGGGAAATAATGTGAAAACATATGTTGCTATTATGTATTCAGTTAATTATCACTGATAACTAACAGAATACATAATATAAACACAGTTATCACTGATAGCTAACCAGATGCCTAATAGAGACATATGTTTTCACATTATTTCTCAATATTTGCACGTAAATATTGGGAAATAATGTGAATACATATGTTACTATTATGTAGAAGTTAATTATCACTGATATCTAAACGAATACATAATAACAACATAGTTATTACTGATAACTATCCGAATACACAATAACAACATGTTTACACATTATTTCCCAATATTCTGACGTAAATATTGTGAAATAATTATGTTGCTGTTATGTATTCGGTTAGTTATCACTGATAACTAATCCAATACATAATAGAAATATAGTTATCACTGATAACTAGCCGAATACATAATAGTCACATATGTTTTCACATTATTTCCCAATATTCGCACGTAAATATTGGGAAATAATGTGAAAACATATGTTGCTATTATGTATTCAGTTAGTTATCACTGATAACTAACCGAATACATAATCGCAACATAGTTATCACTGATAACTAACTAATTACATAATAACAACATATCGTCGGTCTAATTCTAATACCTCGTAACCCACTTTTTGCGATTTTGGGGTTATCAGCTATTCCCATGGTAAAAAGTGCGCTGAGTCGATTAGTAAACTCCTCGTAAACCACAGGGCTTCCAGTTTTATTCTATAGCGATTTAGAAAATACCTCGTATCCCAACCTGGTACAGTTTTTGGGATATGGGTAACCCACTTTTTAATAATGTATGCATGCTTAACCGCGCGATAAATTAATACATTTGTCTGTTTAAATTTAATTAACAAAATTTCAGGAATTCAAACCATTTAAAAAAGTTTTGTTTTACATTTGGTGACATTTTCTTGTTCTCCTGAAAAATTGAGATTTGAGGGTTACGAGGTATTAGAATTAGACCGACGATATGTTGTCACATTATTTCCCAATATTCGCACGTAAGTATTGGGGAATAATGTGAAAACATATGTTGCTAGTATGTATTCCATAAGTTATCACTGATAACTAACCGAATACATAATAGCAACATAGTTATGACTGATAAATAACCGAATACATAATAGCAACATATGTTTTCACATTATTTCCCAATATTCACACGTAAATATTGGAAAATAATGTGAAAACATATGTTGCTATTATGTATTCAGTTAATTATCACTGATAACTAACAGAATACATAATGGCAACATAGTTATCACTGATAACTAACTAGATACATAATAGAGACATATGTTTTCACATTATTTCTCAATATTCGCAAGTAAATATTGGGAAATAATGTGAAAACATATGTTGCTAGTATATATTCAGTAAGTTATCACTGATAACTAACCAAATACATAATAGCAACATATGTGTTCACATTATTCCCCAATATTCGCACATGAATATTGGGAAATAATGTGTAAACATAATAGCAACATAGTTATGACTGATAACTAACCGAATACATAATAGCAACATATGTTTTCACATTATTTCCCAATATTCGCACGTAAATATTGGGAAATAATGTGAAAACATATGTTGCTATTATGTATTCAGTTAATTATCACTGATAACTAACAGAATACATAATATAAACACAGTTATCACTGATAGCTAACCAGATGCCTAATAGAGACATATGTTTTCACATTATTTCTCAATATTTGCACGTAAATATTGGGAAATAATGTGAATACATATGTTACTATTATGTAGAAGTTAATTATCACTGATATCTAAACGAATACATAATAACAACATAGTTATTACTGATAACTATCCGAATACACAATAACAACATGTTTACACATTATTTCCCAATATTCTGACGTAAATATTGTGAAATAATTATGTTGCTGTTATGTATTCGGTTAGTTATCACTGATAACTAATCCAATACATAATAGAAATATAGTTATCACTGATAACTAGCCGAATACATAATAGTCACATATGTTTTCACATTATTTCCCAATATTCGCACGTAAATATTGGGAAATAATGTGAAGACATATGTTGCTATTATGTATTCAGTTAATTATCACTGATAACTAACAAAATACATAATATAAACACAGTTATCACTGATAGCTAACCAGATGCCTAATAGAGACATATGTTTTCACATTATTTCTCAATATTTGCACGTAAATATTGGGAAATAATGTGAATACATATGTTACTATTATGTAGAAGTTAATTATCACTGATATCTAAACGAATACATAATAACAACATAGTTATTACTGATAACTATCCGAATACACAATAACAACATGTTTACACATTATTTCCCAATATTCTGACGTAAATATTGTGAAATAATTATGTTGCTATTATGTATTCGGTTAGTTATCACTGATAACTAATCCAGTACATAATAGAAACATAGTTATCACTGATAACTAACCGAATACATAATAGTCACATATGTTTTCACATTATTTCCCAATTATTACGTGCGAATATTTATACATAAGAACGTTGCTCATGGCGAACTTTGGTTTCATTTTTACTCAAGTTATATGTCGAAATCTGACAAACTGAAAAAATCGAAACTTGCGTATTTTATTACTTATATATGCAACATTATGTAGGCCAAGTTTCATTGAAGTTAGTCGGTTCCATACTTTTCTTCCAAATTTTGCGTTTTCGCATATTGTTACTCAACTATAAGATTTACACTAATATAATTTGGTCTGTTAGTGATATTGTACGACATCTCGACTGATGTCACTTTTATTTTGACCACTGTGTGCGGTTGGCACTCGGATGTAACGTTAGCTTTTGCTGATGAGACTTCAAAAAAACCGAAACTTTTTAAGTCGAAAATCGAATTTTATGCGTTCTATCTAAGTATATTCTTTATTCTAATTAATTATAATTTTTATAATTAAACTAATTAGCAAACTTGACCGTGTTCATTACATGACGCTACACAGCTGGACCTGTCTGTATATCAAAACCCATTTAAGTTATTACATTTTGTAATTTGTCTAACAATTTGTACCAGAACTGCAAATAATTTTGAATTTTGAAAAGAATTTCCAAATCCGCGGGAATCCCCGACCAGTGCGCTGCAATAAAAATGCTTCTTTTTTTATCCGTACCCCATTAGTTAACAGTTGATCATCACAATTTGCAGTATTCGGGTTGCCGTTGTGGGTTAATGATAAATGGAACACATTCGAAACGTGGAAAGTGGTAAAAATATTTATGCTGCTTTGTCTATTGTTTGTGCTTTTTTGATATTTACTGTTTTAAGAGAGCTCGTAATGGTCGCTAGCTGTATCACCCTCACATCATTCAGTGCTATGTATGTAATTAATGCTTTTACAAATATTTTAATTTTCAAAATAAAGGCTGTCTTATTTTACTCAATTTCTAGCAAATTCCTCACACAACTAGATCAAGATTTCCCTGGGTTTAAGTAATAAATTTTGGTTACTTACGAAAGGAATTTCAGATGATTCTGATATTAAAAGAGCATATGTTGCTTTCAGATTTTTTATATATTGTTATTGTTGTTTTTGATTAATTAATGCATTCTTATACTCTCTAAGTTTTTGTCATTTTGAAATAAGTACTTTTCACACTTTCATAATCGCTTCTGTCATAATATTGTTGATTTGTCGTTTTAATATGCAAAATGACATTAACTTTCTTATTTTCAACTCTTGAAGAATATTGTATAGAAACTTCTGGCATTTACGTTTGTAATGTTGGGTGTAACACTTTAAAACAAAACCTAGGATTGAATTAAAGAAATAAAATAAAGCTCGAAAATAGGCGATGGCATTTTTATGAATAAAGATTTACGTTGAAATTACTTTACCTATGTGTAAGTCACCTTAGAAAAACATGGACACACACACATAATACAGCTGTCGAGAACTAAAATTCGAATGCAAAACCTGTTTGGTATTACTGTATAGTGCTAGTTTCGTGTACAATAAAGGGATGTGAACTAACAGCGGAGTTACCTACACGTGCATTTTACATACATGTATTATTATAGCCCATAAAAGCACTGATTAGAAATTCCTGGGAGTTATGGAATATACTTACAAATTCGTTAAAGTAAATCTAGACAATTTAATATTAGGTCAATATTTGGTGACATATACGGGTACTTTGTTTCTATTAGTTATAATTACCACAATAAAAAAGGACATGGTGTATACAAGTGTAACGAGTATGTGCATCACTAATATCGATGAACTTTAATGCATTCCTAAAAACTGAGAGTAAATTTGTAGTACTTCCAGAGACACCTACACTACTAACAGTTTCATTCTTCACGGCATTTGATTGTGGTCTCATCTCTTGCTGCATACTTGCTCTTGGTTCGAGGTCAGGGTCAGGTAAGGTCATTTCCCACGATAGCCTCACTTGGCATGGCAACTTCAGACTACAGATACAAATTCCATATACACACATAAAACGTGTAGGTACCTACGTTTAAAATTTGTCCGACTTGCTAGAGTTGAGTTTTTGTTTATTTACTACTTCTTGAAACTGCTATTTCGGGTATTACAATATTCTGACATGAACTATTAACTAGATCTTCATCAAAAGCAAGCAGTACTTACTACACAGAAACACGATGTTTCAAGAGGACAACGTCCTTTATTATTCTGAACTTTTTATACGTTTCTATCCTTACTATCATTATTTGAAACTACAAAAGAAATATTTATAATTTTAAAGAAATCATTTTTTCATCACTCTCTACTACTTGCAAACCAGTACATACCTACCATGTTTTCTCTTGCTTACTTTCATATACTTATCGAACATTACATTAATAATCAGAATCACGATAAATTGATAAAAGAATTTCGAATTTCTTCTCTAGCTAAAGGTGAAATATTCTATAGTAGTATTGATGAAAAGTAAGAAATTTGAAACTCGGGATTGGCGACGAGGCCAACTGGTCGAACGACTCATACTTTGCACTAATCAATTATACGATCATTGTGTAAGGTTGACTGATTAATCCTCTAGGAACTGTACATTAATTTAAACACGTTTATCCGCTATATTTAGTTTTTTACAAAATAATTTTTTATTTTTTTTCAATATTAATTGTTCTTTTAGAAAATGACAGTGCTAGAAAACGTATGTGTTATAAAAAAAAGAATTGAAAAGTCGAACGCCAGTTGCAGCCAATCAATGTTAATTCAAACGTCAAAATTCATATAAATGATCCTAGGCAGGCGTAAACCTTGATTAATGGTTTGGTATACCTTAGGAGATGATATAATGTTACACCAAACAGTGATGTTCAGTACTGTAACAAAAACATAGTCTAAGCCTTTACCTTATTGTATGTACACATCTTTTCCATTTAAATAACTTTAAGTACCGGTCAGTTATACTGTTTCATAACGTATATGGAATCAACAACCTCGAAAACGAGGGAAATGAGATTTGCTTAGTCAGAATCGCCATTTTAAACTTTTACCGGAATTTTATATCTTGACTTTTTTTTACTGAGAACTATTTATCCACGTTAAGAACAATCAATCTTCAAAAAGACGTTGAGAAACCCTTTCAGAATAAATTACATACAGCCGAGACTTTTAATGAACGTAAGCGTTTATAATAACACATTTATTCTTGTTTCAATTAAAACGTGTGCTCATAATCCTTAACAAAAATAATCTCATGTTAGCCATTTGCCCAAGTTATACCAAAAACAGATCCAACTAAGCCGCTTAAACATTGAAAGCTTTGACTTACATATATTAACCTACATTTCTTATTATCAATATTTTATTTCATTAGAATTCTCAAGTTAAAATTTATAGAATCTGGACTCCTAGGCTGTATCTATTTTAACTTATCGTCATCAACCTCGAACCACAAGTTTACTGAAGGCCATTATCCTCCATGCCCTATAGCTCTTGGTATTCTATGGTGTTATGATACATGTTCCTGTTTAGATTACCATTTACCCATTTGTACCTTCTGTAGAAAACTCATCAATGTTATCGCGAAAGAAGTGTCACTGAGAATTGGTACAACTATTGTCCTAGATGAATTTATCAGTCTATCATTGATTCCATTCCTTATCATAACAGCGAGTAGTGATCAATGTTTACAATTACTGTAATTGGCCCAGGTTACTACCAAACATGCACAATCGAAATGTAAAATTTTTCTTCTTAAATTGTCAAAATATAAACTGATTTTTCCTACATCGAAAATACATCGAACACTGTGTGAGTGAACGTTGAATGTTGAGTGAACCTAGCCTATATGTTGAAGCGTCATTTAGCACCAATGGCAAAGTAAAGTACTAAGAAACTTGGAGTGCGAATCTCACAATTTATACACTAGAGGTAAAAATAACGTACCAAAAATACCAAAATTCCAAACCGTCATAACTCGGCGGATTTTGAACGAAAATGGTAAGTGTAAGGAAGTGTAAAGTATCTAGTTTAAGGGCGTGTGAACGAATGTTACGTTAAGGCCTTTCCGCCCCCCGCATCCGCCCGCAGAAGAAACTGTTTTTGATTAAAAAATGTCCAACTTTAACAGCTTGTACGGTGTACCAAAAAAATCGTGGACCCAATCGACCGCTAAGGCAATAACGTTCAGTTCTTTTTCTGTAAATCCTTCAAAATTTCGAGTGCCTACAATGATTTGGCGCGAATTTATGAATTTTTGAAATTTTCCCTGCATTTTGTCGGCAGTTTTTCGATTTCTGCCAGCGACATTATTACCGGTTGAGTTTGAACATTTTTTTCCAAATTTAAAAAATTTCAAAAATGTTTTTAATTAATAAAAACATTTAACATGTAACCGCCGACATCAGCGTTACCCAATGTGCGCCACATCGTGCATGTGTTGTCGGTCGGATTTTGCACATAATGTGTGTGTTTGTGCGCGTGTGTGTTAATTAATAGTGTGTGTTTCCTCCTCTTTACTGTGGCACCTCTTGCAACCTCGCTGACATGTTCAGAACTGTGCGAATCTCTGGGGAATGTTGTTCCACAATTGCGTCAGTTCTATTCCCAATTCTCGGAGAGTAGGCGGTCTCTGTAGGTTTCGCAGACAACGCCAACATTGTTCCACATGTGTGCAATGAGATCTGGACTGATAGGCGGATAAGGAAGAACGCGTATGTTGTGTTGCTGGAAAAACTCCTGGGTTACACGAGCAGTGTGCGAGTATGCATTGCCTTGCATAAACACAAACGCTCGTCCCATCCGACATTGAATGGGCAGAACATGAGGCTGAAGAATTTCGTTGATGTACCGAGCCGCTATCAATCCAGGAGCTGGTACCATCACCAAATCGGTGCGACCATCATAGCTAACGCCTCCCCAAACCATGACATGACAGATCCGACGTTGAAGTTAAATTTTAAAAATTCAGAACTTTGCTCCAAAAAATCGTAGGCACTCGAAGTTTTAAAAACTTTACAGAAAAAGGACTGAACTTTATTGGCCTGGCGGTCGATTGGACCCACGAGTTTTTTGGTACACCGTACAAGCTGTTAAAGTTTGACATTTTTTTAATCAAAAACATTTTTTACACGCCCTTAAACTAGACACTTTAAACTTTTTAGCACTCAAAGGTTCCTCCATTTTCGTCCAAAATCCGCCGAGTTATGACGGTTTGAAATTTTGATATTTTTGGTGCGTTTTTTTCCCTCGAGTGTACATTCAGAGACTTTCTTCTAGATATGACCAGTTCAAGAGTACTCAGAATATACTTACAATTAGCTAAACATATTTTAACTTACTGCCAACGACACCAGTAACCTGATCAGTAAGGAAGAGCAAATTAACGAAGCTGAAGAATAATACAATATTAATACTAATTGACTTATTAGTAATGATGAGCACAGTACAGTAATATACAACATATACATTTGAGTCTACCTACTACACATATTTAACAATAATACTGAAAACAAAACAACTTAATCTAGACTTTTTTTGGTAACTAAACTACTTCCTAGATTAAATAAAGTGTCGTGTGAACCGGCGAGAGGAATTATCTCGTCGATAAAGCCTCAGTACACTTCGCCGTGCTGTCAGATGGGCACGGTAACCAGTCGGTCGCTACAATCACATAAATATCTTTCTGTGGCTGTAAAAATAACTGCCCTATACCACGCACAAGTATGTATTTACTTTAGTGGTTTGGCAATGTTAAGTACAATCAACATTTATACAATACAAATACCTACAACCAAGTAGACTACGTTGTGACTTATAAAAATTAATAATTGGATTATATATACATTTTACTTGTTGAACATGGTCATGTTGTGTTATGCAGCATCTTTGGATCGAATGATGTAATTGTTGACGAAATCATGTTTCGATCAATTGCTAATATGTCTACATGTCGTACGCTATAATTTTCTAATGCTCCGCAAACCTCTTCGTAGATTTCATAATGCTGTCAATACCTATGGTATACCATTATGATATATAATACGCATAACATTTCCCGGGCCACACATGAGCAAGATTTCAGACTGCGTTGAAATGTTCCCCAGTAGCACAAGATATTGACCCAATATTGGTGCTATATATATAGATAACATATATTCAGGCCCAATATTTGGAAGATTCAACCAAGATTGATATTACATCGCTTAAAGACTGGCACCCAACATATGTAGCCAATATTGCTCCTACAAAGGTCCAATATATAAATAGTAAATTTAAGAAATATGTTTTCCTCTATATTGATCCTATATTGGGCTTATATTTCAGCCCACTATATGATTAATTCATTACTGGTCTTATATTGGACATATAGTGCGGTTAATATTTCACCTTTATAGTTCCGACACTGAATAAGCAGCTTTTAAACAAGGTTACTTGATTATTCAAGGAATCAAAATAGCTATACATAGGCGGGTGCGTTATATGCGTGAAAATGTTTTACAAATGTGTCCCACGTCGAGAAAAATGAAAGATGATTACAAGTTACCATAACTCACACGGTTTTATCAGATACTGAATACTAATAATACCTCAATACGTAATTATTGTATACTTCGGTCTAAATTCATAATGATCGCATTTCAAATTTCGCACCCAATAACGCCGTTTTCAACCATCTGTTTTAGTGTTGCGATATCTGCTGCTGATCGTTTCTGGTTGAAAAACTTATATTTACTGTTTCTAAGTGCGTCAGTTATTTATATTCATTATATTAGTGTATATGTATAGTGTTTTGTTTAAACATGAATAAAATTGTGTAAGCAATATGTCTGTGATTCATTTTCAGAACGTGTAAATATGATAATAGTAGGTACATAATTATGTAATTTCAAATTTATTAAAAATAGCATTATCTCGCCTTTAATACATTTTTACAGATTTTTATTGAAATGAATGAAATATCAAACTTAAGCTACAATTTTTAACAAATACTCCTAGTATATATTATTGACTCAATATTTTGCTAATATATTTAATTTTATCAGTTATCTGTTTTACGTTGATACAATTTGTACAAAGTCCAATTAGCAAAATTTAATGCGTTTGTGTTTTTATTTACAGTTTTCGCAATGACGCAAATAAATTATTGTGTTAAATACAGACATCTAAAACGAGGTCTATATGGAAGATATATCCATGGTTTTAAGTGTAAATGGACAAAACAAAAAAGTTGAATTAAATTAGCGGTGCTTCATATTACGATGACTCTCTCTCCCTCCGACTTCATCTACAGTTGAACATTAATTTAACGATATGGACTGTTGGTTTATTATTATTATTATTGCTATCTTGTCGGTTATTAATATGATTGGGTTAAACGAACAGAAGATATACAAAGTGATTTGTCACAAATAGTACCTGTTGAGGGAGACATTAATCGTAATAAAATGTAGATATCAAGCATTATCAGATTATCACATCAACATATTGCACCAATACTAGTACAAATATACTACACCAATATTACGTTTGAACGGTGGACGAAAATTCTGTGAATGCATTTCGCCAATATTGTAAAAGAATATTGAACCATCAAATGTTTCAACGTTGGACCAATATTACCATGTTGGGGACATATTCTATGCACATATTGTACCAATACTATAAACGTATATTGAACTAATATAATGTTCCAATGTATGGCCAATATCAAACTGCAGTACCGGAGATATATTGCTTCCGCATATTGTGCCAATCTCGTCAGTGTCTGTCATTTACAATGTTTGGCCAATATGTGGAAACAATATTTTTCCAACATGTGTGTGCTACTTGGGTTGGTACTGCGACGAGAGATTTCTCTGACTGCCACGTGTCACGATTTGAGTCAGTCTTTCATTCTAATGAATTGAAACCATTTTTCACCACTTCCACTTCTACCACTTCTTGGTTTTTTTACCACTTCTTGGTAAAGAGTTAAGCCACACCCTTTCTGCGGATGGCTCACTATTCTTTACTACTAGTAATTTTGTCAAATATTACATTGTAACGATTCTGGTAGCGTTATTAAGTAGATTTGCCATTAGCAGCCGATATTACTACAATATCAATTAAACTACCCACTTCGATACAGGACACTAACAGGTTTACTTACTGTTGCATTCTTACTGTTTTGAAATAGTGAAAGCTTATTTTAGCATTTGAGTGACACGTTTGAATGACACTCAACGGCAGCAGTCATATATTGGCATTTATTCAGAATCATTAAATGGCTAGGAACGTTCTTACATCGAAAATAGCAAAAATTCTATCAGTGTTATAATCTGTTGTTAATGAAATAATTGATTTGCAGTACGGATAGACACGGCAAGTTTCAGAGTCTGCTCGAAACTTGTATGTAGCTTTAAAGTTACGTTACTTTGGATCCTGGAATTCCTTCTCCTCTTTCCGTAATACTAATTCAATTGGAGAGGGAATTCCAGGTTTATATACAATTTATATACATTTACACCAAAATTTTGTTCTTTAAAAGTTTGAGTGCATTTTCTGCTTTAAAAACAACTGTCTGCAAAAGGATAATCGATATAGTATACAATCCGACTGCTTCAGATACTGAATGAAATTTATAGAAAATCATAGTCTCACTACACCAGTTGAGATGGGCGAATGTGTCCATAACAACTATCCCAAAGCTAATCGGATGCTTGGAAAAGCCTTTTAGAGAACGGCCACTTTCACAATATTTCCTATATGTTCACTTAAGTTTAAGTGTTAATATTTAATCATCAACTTGTTTTTTACCTGTCATTATTGTATAAATTATTACTGATTAGGACTCTTTGAAGTTTGCGCGTTTTCAGCGATCCTACCAATATAACTACATCGAGAATGATATGCCATCAGTTTTTTCTGCTTTTAATTTGGCCAGTGATCTAAGCAAAGCCATATAGGATCGACTTAAGTTGAAATCTGGATTTGAGAAAACTTTTTTCGCTTCAGGGTCGAACTTATGCGGCTATATAGTCTAAAGCGTTGATGCTCGTAGTAAAATAATCGAACTTATGTAACTCTCAAGTTGAATTTAGAAATCTAGTTGCACGTGGAAGAGGGAATACAATACTAGCAAAAGCGAGTGAAGTTTTGCATCTAAAGTTTTTAGGAAGCTCTTCTAAGCTCTTCCCTTGTGAATGTATTTGTACTTATATGGTAGCTGTTGCATCTGTTCTTTATATCAGACCAGCTACCAGCGTATGAAAAAGGTATTTTGATCCAATACGCTCAAGATTAAGTCAAAAACATATATGTTGAGGAAATAACACAATTTTTATGTTTTTATCAAATATATCCACACGTGTAAATTAATACAAATTGTATCATTCCCTATATTAATTAGTTTTGAACACGCTCTTTCAATGTTTCATCGTCTGTCCTAGTTTGTACAGAAATATATTCACAGTGTTTCTGATATGCATTCTATGCAGAACTACAAATAAAACTTAAAAAGACGTACGTCAAATAAGTACATAGCACATATGATTAATAATAATAATAATATTATACAGAATCACAAGGAGATGATTCAGCATAAACTGCTCTTCCATCATCCCCTTGGTGTTAGAAAACGAAAAATTGCAGGCTTTTTAAGTTATACTCTCATACAGCAAGCAAACAAAATACAGATAACTACAGAAGAGAAAACTAAACTAAAAGAAAACTGTCCAGTAATACATATTGTTTAGAAATCATTTACATAGAATTCAATTACATAGATGAGGCTTTTTTAATTGTTTAATAGCAAGCGTTTTGATGGAAAACGGGGTCTTGTTATAAAATTTGCGACATTATAGTAAAAAGTACATAGTATTAAGTCTGGGGATAGTCAACAGACCACTATGCCGCAGATTGATTTGTGCACATCTGTCCTGTACCTTATTGTATTATGTAAATAAAAATAGGGAGGCTAATTGTCAAATATTTTCTTATGGTAGAAAGCGGTTGTTTGTAACTATAACCGTGTGTTTATATGAAGCCAACCGGTATCAATTAATTTATGCGAAATATGCTCGTATTTCGGATTCCATAAATGAAATGCAAGCAAGAATTTCGAGCACGTTGAATACGCTAAGTTGTATCACAATCCAGACAAGGACCATATACAGAAACATTTCATCTTTTTTTCATATCCTTTATTATGCCCATTACGAGCGTCGGATGTCCAGGTACACAATAATTAAATTGTGATAAAACCATGGATTCACATAGTAAAATCTTCGATTCTTTACTAAAATAATCTTTATGAGGACAGATAAGTTTTCTGTATGTACTTAGAAGACTTGCTTCTCGAACCGAAATGTTTTGTCAAAGATTATTCGTAAAATCTTAACATTTTCTACTATAAGTATTTCAATCTCACTAATTTTAATAGGTGCCGCTTGAAGAGCGTTATCGTAGCTTTGAGATCGTTATTTAAAATCTCAGTTGCTTCTTTGATATCACTTGACCTAAAAGAAATTTAAGTATCATCTGCATACATGTGAGCATTACAGGCCCCCCACACAACCACAAAGACCGTGTGTGTACAAGGTGAATAGCAGAGGCCCCAGTATGGATCCCTTGCGGCACCCCTCTAATAACATCGACAGGCGACGATACCTCAATATTTATTTTAAATCTTTGTGTTGTATTACACAAATAGTTTCGGACCAGACCAATCGCATTTTCGCTCAGACATAAGTAACGTAATATTTTGAAAAGTAAGTAATGATTTATTGTATCAAAAGCTTTACTATAATGTAATAAAAGTAATAGAGTAGATTGTCCTTCATCGTATACTTTAAAGACATCGTCGATATTTTGAGATAAAGCAGTAGAACAGCTGTAACCATATCGAAAACCCGATTGATACGTTGGTAACGAGGTTGGTAAAGTTATTATTTTCTAAGTACGAGTATTCACGAATTTGCAAGTTTTTTGAAAGTGTTGAAATATGCTGATTGCTCTATAATCATTATAATCCGCAGGATGTTCTGTTTTCCTTATCGGTGTTATCAGAGCTGACTTCCAACTATCAGGAAATTTATTTTCTAAAATACGAATTAATTATGTGTACTAAAAATTGTATTATAAAAGGACAATATAACTTAAATCATTCCCATTAACCCATCTAATCCCGTGGAACTATTTTTTAAAGAACTAATTATTTTGAATCATACAATCTGGTATTCTTAAAATTAAAAACATTACATTAGAGTTCTGTTATTCACAAGCTTAAACTGTAGGCCTGTTTTTCATTTTTTATTGCGATATTTGTGTAATTGCACAACCTCCTATAATATTCACATGCAGCTGCGGTTTTAGACGTTTTAAATATAGTTTTTATTTTGTCCCTTAGTTCTGTAAGTAATCTAACCTTATTAGTTAACCAAGGCGCGGATTGTTTTTGTAACTGTAGTGATTCTCCACGGTACATGCTTATAAAAAAAGTTTCACTACAATAACTACCTTTTTATTAATGACATTTTCATATAATATATCATTTAAAGAAAGTGTTTCTAACCCGTTGTAAAAATTTTCAGGATTGAAATTGTTGTAATCACGATAAGTGTAAGTAGTTGGAATGCGCAATATTTTTGACATATTATTGAAACTTGAGAAATAATTATAATATCTAACAACGAATCTAATCTAGTGGGTTCTTCGATAATTTGAGTACAATTTAAACTTTCTAACGTATTATTGAAGTATAGTGTATAGTATAGTTACAGGGTTTATCTACCACAAGAAAATCAACATTGTCATCACCCATGCATACAATATTATCAGAATATGGTATGCACTCTGTAAAAGCTTTACAGTTGATGGTTGGAGGCCTATAAAAACTCCCAGCACAATACTTTGACTATTTACCTTAATTTGCAACCACAGTTGTTCAATTAAGTAATTTGTGTCAATAATGTAACTAAAAAGTTTTTGCTTTATATAAAAGGCCACCCCCACCCCTTCCACATCTATTCTTACCTATTAGTTTATAGTTTTTAATATTAAGTGCTCTTTAATTTATGTTCTCTGATAAGGCCAATACATCGAACGTTGTAACCAAATCCTTAATGTCAATAATTTTCGGTAGTAACGATCGGACATTGACATGTCCAATTCGCAAATAAACCATGGCATATGCGTAACTAAAAAGTAATATTGATATAAATGATAATAAGTATTGTAGTATTAATAATATTTTTCTACTCCTATTAAATAATACATTAATTATAAATGCGTTTCTTAACAAGTAACTAATAGTATTCATTACCCACTAGTCGTGAATAATAACTTATTACGCACGGTCTGTGAGCAATCACAAAAAAGCTACGCCTACAAAAGCACAACTTTATTTATTAATTACAAACGTTTCGCTTTCATAGATGAAATAAAAGAGATATCTGTATACAATTTGTACAATAAGGATGAGACGCATAAGCACAAACCCGTTCCGTGCATGCTATGACGCAGCGCGATATTCAAATGTTTTAATTGTGTTGTTTTAAAGCGTTTTAGCAACACCACCTCACTTAGGTAGGTGGTGTTAGCTTTAATAATTTGATGCTGATAGTTACAATGCTCGAGTCTGTTGATATTTTGTCTATTGACAAAAAATGGATTTCGATGAAAGCGATGAAAATTGTACCCCGCCAGAGATTAAAGAAAATACGAAGTCGTGTACAAGGCCTTTATGGATTGGGGAAACCTCAAAAATGTCAATTCATTTTCTGATAACATTCTGTCAGCTTATTTTGGAGCATTATCACAGATATACAAATATTCATCATTATGGGCTCTTTATTCTATGTTGCGAAGCACACTAAACATAAATAACATCAGTATAGAAAATTATTCAAAACTGTACAATTTTATTATAATCTATCTGACAATTACTAAATTTTTATTATTTCATGAACGCTCGAAACAATATATAATTAATTGTATTGGCCGCAAAGTGCAATTTCCTATTGAAGAGTCGTAGAAAAAGTATAGTATTCTATCGAGTATAATGGCTATTACTCATGAGGATGATGTTTGCGACGCGAGCTGCAGGCAAGCGCCGTAATTAATCTTCATGAGTAATAGCCATCATTACACGCTTGTTGAATAATATAGTATTGTCATCACGATCGGAAAAATATACTTCCATCACGCGACCAAGTGTAACTGCCCATTTCTTTGTTGCGGATATTATTGTCTCGAGTACTGCTTCAGTTTTTCCAGCTTTTCTTTTAAAACTTTATTTTCATGTAGATCTGGCTGAATAATTTCTTCTACTTTTCTGTTTATTGTATCTCCCATGCATGCACTTTTTTAACGAGCGATTCGATAAAGTTTTCACTCTCAAAATAGGTTTTTATTGCATTATTAACACATGCGTTTATCAATCGTCTACATCTCTCTTGTTAAGGCATGTTGTTAAATACATTTTCCAAACAGTCTAGAATTTAATGCTTTAATAATAATAACGTTATAAAATAATATTTGACACGACCGTAAGTGTATCGCCACGACTACTCTCGCTTGTCCATGAACGACGATTAATGTTTGGTATTGGTGGTTGACAGTTTCAATCATTTGTATTGTTGAATATACTATAAACAGAATTTAATTGTAATACAATATCTCGTTTCCAAAAGATAATCCGAAATGCACAAAACATTTTCTTATTTGGTAGGTGATGGTAGGAAATAAAAAGGTGTTTGATATAATCCATTCGTGCAAATCAACTTTGAGAGCAAAGATTATTCTTTGGACAACTATGTATTACTAAATTGGATATAAGCATGACGTTTAGCTAACATACAAGTTTTAATTGTTCCTTTTTTGTAGTTCGGTATATATTGGACAAACACTTCGAAATTTTGATATAAAATATAAAGAACACGCGCGTGGTTTCGGAAATAAACATCCCAAAAATCTAATTACGCCATACACCTTTTAGAACAGAATTACACAATGGCTCCCCAAAATAATATCAAATTTCTATAGCGAAAATGTATTTAAATTTCCTATCTGTCACGCCTATTTCCTTCTAACCGTCAAATAGTTTGACAGTTCCAAAACACATGATATAAGAAAATTTTAATGGTATAGGTCAATTAAAATCACACTGCGTAATTTGTGTCGGAGCAGGATGTCCTGGATCTTTACTCCCCGCTCCCCTTTACTATGCTAATATATATATAAATAATAATGATAATGGGATGTATCAATGCGGGTGGCCTAACGGTGAATCTACTCTTCTTATAGAGTAGGTATAATGAAACCTACTGAGCCAAGCCGACTGGACCGACTTGAGACCGAACGACGAACCGGGAAAAATCTTATGGTTCCAGAATCGATCTCAAGGGACCGTATGACATTGATTACTTAAGTGTTGGTCTGCTTATAGGATTGTCAAAGGTGACGGTTTTGCGGAAAACTTTCGATTTACAACTCCTGTGTAGGAAACGGACTTCTGAGGACTAGCTGAGAAGTTTAAAATTGGCAAATTAATGACTCTTCGGGGAACATAAACAAATAATTCCGTAGCAGCAGTAATAAGTCAAGAAACATATCTGAAATACCAATATAGGTAGGGGATAGCTTGTTTTAACAAATTAAGAACAGAGATACAGTCTTCAATTCTATCAGATGCAAATACTGTCTCTAAATATTCTGGGATATCCTAGGCAGACTCAGTTTCTCAGTCCCAGACTAGGGGTGGTAGGATTTCTTCTGAGACGAACCCCGACGGGTGAGGACGTTAATAGCTCCGGCACTAGCCTGTGGAGCTAGTAGAGAGTGTATAGGTAACCTCTCTCTCACCAGTGAGTACTGGTAGCTCTTAAAAGTGTAACTGACGCATTAATTGAGCGTAATTCAATTCGTAGTCCCCTAAGGGGGGGGCTGTGGTCATAAGCTAACGCAGGTGGGCTACGTTAAATAAATCTTGGATAATCTAAATATTGTTAGGAGCACACCTCTTCTCATTACTCATTTTTTGTTGTTACTCGGGTGCTCTTTTACTACCACTGACTAATTTCCAAAATTTGAACTGATAAACAACTGATGTTAGGTTTTGCAAATAAACAAATGAGAAATACCAATAACACTGTACCGGGCGTTTCCCAACATGCTGCATTTTGAAAAACTGCATACGAAGGAGACTAATGCAGAATGGTAATCGTGGTCGTTGACTCTTCATTCTACATATATGCATTGCAACTTAACATTAGTTTGTTCATGGGTTTAACTAATTGTTGAAGTGAGTTATATAAGAAAAGAAAATCATTAGTAATTTATATTATATACAGAGTAATATTCTACGATATAAGAAGTTAACAAAAAAATAGACATTGTTTTATAATCAGAATATTTGAGACAGTATTAGTTGCTCGCTAGACCTTTATAAAATCTGACTACTAAATACAAGACTTTTAAAAACGTTCTTTATTAAACATTTTATAGCCAAACATTATTATAATGTAAATTGTTCGTCATTATGGTAATTTCTAATTATTCATTCAATTTTAAAAAGTTTATCAGTTGTATATTAACATAAACAGAAAGGGGCCTATCAACATAACTACTATCAGTTGAATAGCAAAATATGATAAGAATCTATATTCAAACTAGAAGTAACAGAATGCATAAAATATTGACTTCGGATATCCTTAATGTTTTAACTTGTTTTTTTGGATGTAGTGCCTCCATTGTGTAAGGTATTATTGTAAAAATATGGATCACATAGGCCTTCCATTATAATGATAAGATTAGTTTCTGCCTGTCATATTAAAAGATAATTTCTAGCAAACTCCTTACGTAAGAATTTATTATGCAAGTAGGCAATGTTTCTCAATGTTTCAGTAGGGAAAGCTCTAATGAAGAAAATAAAACTGCGTTGATGGTCGTTTATATGAAGAATCTACCTCCAACTTAACAATAATATTGGATAATCTTATTAATCAGTGAATGATAACGTAAATAAATGATCCAGTATGACTATCAAAAAATTATTTTCACATTATTACATTGACAATCAAGTAGCTAAACAAGTAAGGGGAGAGCTCGGACGACCGTGGTTACCCTAAATAATTTTATGATGCTCACTGACCGCTGCAATCAAAGTCATATCATTTTTTAATCCCGACAAATCCTTTTTATATGTACAAATAGCTTGTTACTTTTTTAGTGAAAATTTGTTCCTTTTATGTATAAGAAGCTAACTGGGTGCATGCATTCACTGATTACTTATATTAACGAGTTAGTCATAATAAATAAGACTTTTATACCCACGTACAGTAATAATCTTGATTGTTTTTTTTCAGCCGTCCAAAGAGGAAGAGTACCTCCGTCACAACCATCGTTACCTGGATTACCTAATCAATTTCTAAATTCTACAGACTCTGTGACCACATCTTTAAGTAATCATTCGTACCTTAGCAGCTATATTTCCTTACTTTTGAGAGCGGAACCGTATCCCACCAGTCGGTACGGTCAATGTATACAAGCGAATAATATTATGGGTATCGACAACATCTGCGAATTGGCCGCGCGTTTACTGTTCTCTGCTGTGGAATGGGCACGAAATATACCATTCTTTCCAGATCTGCAAGTAACAGATCAGGTACTGTTATTATTGAACTTACTACAGAATATCTTTACACAAATAGTTTATTTTGAAGATTTCACATTTCTTTCAAAACTGTTTCAAGACCATGCTTAATATACTGAATTTATGTTTATGCACATTCAAATGTTCTTTCAAAATAAGTACAACACAATTTTTTGAATAACATGTTTATTGTCTTTGAAAATATAATGTATATTGTATCTTCTTGCAGATTTAATTTCAGAATATTTATAAATATACATTGAAGAAAGTAGACATGTTTAAAGATCCTGAAGAGAATCTTGCGCACAGATGTAGAGCTTAGAATAGGTTATCCATTTTACTTTTATTTTATTATTGTGTTTGTTTTTTCTAAATTATATTTACGATTTTATAATAAAAGAATGTATACGAAATATGAGGTTATAGGTATAGCGTAGCCATAAATGGTACAATTGTACAAAGTCTGTACTCAGTACTACATTTTATATGAAACAGTACTGCATGTTTAACCTAATCCCATGGTTGGTACAAACTGCGCGTGCTTCATTACAGATATCCATAATTTTGTATTTTTAGAATAATAAAATACTTCATTGACTCGAATAACCTAGCGACGAAGACACCAAGCACTACTCTACTATATAATACACTTACTGAGCAAAGCTATTCCGAGCGGACATTCAAGTCTCAATTAAAAAATAGATTTGGTAGCTCTGGGATCCAATTGACACGACCCATATGACTGACCGGTGGTGCCCATAAATAAAATAAAATACTTTTTGACGTGTTTTAAAGGCATAAGATGAAATTCCAAAACAGAAAATATTTTTTGATATTGCCAGTGTTGATGCAGGAGGTCAATTTAAAGAAGTCTTTGATAGAATAAGATGATTACTCCAGAACAATTAGAAGAATAGTTGAATTTTGAATTATTCCATTCAATATGAGGGTGACTAATGACGTGAGTGTATCGACAATATTTGGATCGGATGTAATATCCGTTCTTGTGGTGTGCTACAGGATGTTCGTGTGAAAAATGTATTTCAATACCTCTTTTTTTCAGATCACTGTACCGACATACTTTCCTTGTCATCATCTGGTTTTCCTCTTCCCAACCTTAAAATTTCTCACAGATAATAATTTCATGTGTGAAAAAGATAAACAAGAGAGGTGAGATCGGAGCTGCAAACTTTACAACTTAGCCAATGTAGAGATAGGAACAAAAAGTTTCAACTTGGAACTCTCCTCGCATAGTGCATAGAAAAAGAATATTAAGAGATTAAGATATTGGAAAAATCTGAAATGGTAAAGTAGTGTTTTGTAAGTTAGATTAAAACCCTTTTGGAGTTCATCCTATTCCACAGTGCAGTGGCAGAGAGAAACCAGCTACAGAATAATCATGCAGCAAAACTTTTCAATGATGACCGATCCATCGAATTTTGTTGTGGAAGCCATTGATAACGACGTTACTTTTAATATGGGCATTTCGTGCAATACCCAAAAAACTTCACTGGAGAAAGATTTGAGGTCAAGAACTGATAATTTGCAATAAATCTTGATTATTTATCTGTCAATCTTGTAACAGTAGCAAACGGTAATAAACAAAGCGCATAAGAATACTTTAGTAGGAGTTATATTTAATATGACATAACATCTATGTTATGTCTGCATTCGTAGGAAGATAATCTTGAGTCATCGAAACTCGATCTAACCTCTGCTGATCACTTATGACATTTAACCAAACCTTTAACCTTACACGTTGATTTTTGTGCAGATCCTGTCTTTGACGGATTTGCCTCTTTATAAATATTATTTCAATAATGTATATCTGCTTCTTACGTGCGCGGTATTTTGATTTTAATAATCAATTCTCCGCATTCAAAAAAATACTTGTATGTATTTATTTGAAATATTTTCTTTGGTAATAACTGTTTTATTAGCCTCACAATATGCCATTATTTCTTACTTCTACGAGTTCAGATAATCGATAGCTAACCACTTCCGATGTCAGTAAGTATTTTATGGAGCATCAATATCATTCTTTATACAAATAGTGAACGATATTCCTCTACCCCATTCAATTAATCGTAGTAATCATTTCTTCCAACCATATAACATCTGAATAAATAATCTTACTTATATCCTATTCAGCTTGTATAAGCTATAAAAGCATACCTATTCTTATGAAATCTTTTCTTCAACATTTATTCAATACATCTGTATTTTCTTCTATATAGTGTTTCCTTTTTTATTTTGTGTAGTAGTAAACAATAATCAATTGTGAATTATGTATTTTTTTTTCTCTTGAAATTCTTAATAAATAACTGCAATGACTGACTTACAAATATTTGGATAATGCCAATTTTAGATTTCCTTGCTGACTACAAACAACCCTTTTCATTCTTTGTTAAAAATTTGCACTGCTAAGCCACAAAATTGCAGATCTGTTTAAATCGTCCAAATGGTCAATATTACCAACACATACAAAATATTTCAGAATTTTTCAAAAGGAGAGAAGGCTAAAGTTTTTCAAATGCACAAATCTGCAGTACTAACTTCACTAAACTTCATTTTATCCAGTGGATTTTATCAAGTTTGGAACCAAAGGGGGGACTTTAGTCCTCATTAGTCCCTCTTTGGATCCCACACTTAAACTCGAATTATATGGAAAGTTCGTAACAGAATGACTAGAAAAGGCAAAATTAAAAAATGATCTAGAGCTAAGTCCTGGTCTTCAAAGCTTAGTCTTCAAATCAAAAGGTCCGGTTTTGCTTGTTTTCTTTCTACATCACTCTCATGTAGCTTACTGGTACTTTAACCACAGTGTGTGCCTGAAACAAAAAAAACAATTCCTGGCAGAAAGATTAATAAAATATGACTTGTTAGGCCCGATCCACACCAAAATGTACACAACAGTCTCCAAACTCTTACAGTTTCCAAGATATGATCCAGGGTCATCTTACGTAAGCTACCCTGTACGTGTACAAGTCTACATAATTTTGTGTCACACTCCACAGTTAGACAGAACCTGATAACGAAAACGAGCTAAACAAGTTAATAAGAGCTATAAACTATAAATATAAGGAAATATTCTAGTGCTATCATCTACTGCACACTGCTTTTATTTATGCTTTGAAAGATATACTAAGATTTCAAGATGTTTAAAAGCTTTCTGGTAGTTGTTTCATCTGCTAGAAAAGCAGATGCATTGGCATTGGCATTAATAAAATACCAAGCTTAATTTATGATTCCATTTAAGGGTTATTCTAAACAGTAGAATGAGAGTAAATAGAATACAATTATCCAATACTGTTTCAACAGAGAGCTGAGAAGAATTTGCAAGAGGTAGGCTGAATCAACGGATATATAATAGAACTATGTACGGACGATTTATTGGGTTTACAACCAGCAAAACTTTACACCTTGGTGCATAGTATGCTTCGTACATTTTTCTTCTGCAAAGTATTTAAAAGCCTGCGAGTTTCGCTAAGCGACTTGAAAGAAAATCATGACTTTCATCCGAAGTTTTGTCTAATTCTGCATAGGAGATATTTTAGTAAGTGATGGAGTTTTAACTGAATTTGCTACATCGTACTAGAGATGGGAATGTGAGTCATTCACGAAAAATTTGTAAGTGTGGCCACGAATACCACGATTCCGAACTCGTGATTCACACGTGAATCACGTTAAGCAGGTAGATTATTATGCAGATTAGTGTAGGCATGGCAAATGAAAAATAAAAGCAGTTATACGTATAACATTTATTTGTACAGTTTACAAATTCGTGTTAGGGCTCGTGCGAGAGATTCGGAAAGTCGAAACCACAAGTCAGCGAATCGAAAGATCAGAGCGTTCAGCGTATGCCCGGTCGAGTTTAGCGCTACTCACGTTCACCCGCTGTCACGTATTCCTGAAACTGATACCACCCGCTCATGGCGGGTTACACGTGACCCGTCACCCGGCGTGATTCACGCTAATTGACCGTCACTGCATCGCACACAGCGTGTTACGGACGCTGGGTGGCTATGAATATACACTATAAGATGAAAAATGCCAGTTTTTCAGTATGGTATGATATAAGCTGTTAATGGTATAAACTCCGATCACCCAGCAAGCTAACAGCTCGCTCAGCAGATCATTCGGAGCTAGTATTAAGAGGTAAAGTGACTACAATAACAGGTATGAAGCGTAAAACGAAGATGCAATGGAAAGAGATTTTTCACAATTTAGAATGAACTTTCTCATTTTTATAGACAACGAGATATGGACCAAGAGAGTTGCAAAATTCGAGAAAGCTATACATCAAGTAGTAATTTTTTCACATTTGAGTTCTCGGGTAAATGTGTGGGTCGTGGGGGTGAAGAGACAACAGTTCTGGTGACTATATTAGAAACGGTAATTTTTATCTTTAATTTAAAACTATTTTGCCATATGCCACTACTTTTCTAGATGGCACATAGGTGATCCTTTTTTGGCTAGGTTACGAGGTTCGCCAATGCACTATATACATAAAATTATACAACTCGTAATTTAGAATAAAACACAGAAAACTGTAATTGCAGTGGTCCACAAACAACAACATAGCAAAATATTGGTGATGGGATTGGAGAATATTCGCTGTATTGTACTGTTATTCGTAGAACGGCGGGTCTTTAGTCAGTCTTATGGTTTTGTTTTTGATGAAATGTTATTGATTGATTATTGATGTGATTTTTACAAATAGTACCAGACGAATTATATATTTCTGTTAATACTTTATCATTACCCACTCATGACAAAAACAGGTTTTGAAACAACTGTGAAATATTTTCAGTTTTTTTTAACTAAGCATGAAAATTTAATAAATTATTTACAGGTAGCACTTCTACGGCTGGTTTGGTCGGAATTATTTGTCCTTAACGCTAGCCAGTGTTCTATGCCATTACACGTTGCTCCATTAATAGCGGCGGCTGGACTGCATGCGTCTCCAATGTGTGCCGATAGAGTAGTGCAGTTTATGGACCACATTCGAATATTTCAGGTAACATAAAACATAACTAATCCTTCACTCAGACGTTTACCTTCAGGTAGTTTTAAAAGCTTTACGTTCATTATTTTTTGCTTTAATGCTTTCGTTATTATTACCAATATTTCGTTGTTATTGCTATCTCTCTCTCTCTCTCTATTAACAGAAATGAAATTATTTAACATAAATGTGATTTGATGGTATTTCTTTCAGGAACAAGTCGAAAAACTAAAAGCTCTTCACGTAGATTCTGCGGAGTACTCCTGCCTCAAAGCAATTGTGTTATTTACTACAGGTAAGTAAACAACTTCATCACCGCCTTTCAATGCTTATTAAATAAGATAAAAATTTAACAACCACGTGAAAACAATACTATAATCAAGGAAAATAGTTATATTCTGTCATCGTTGCTTGTTCATAAATTATAAGACCAGCAAAAAGTTAATGGAAGGTTGTGTCAGTATTAGCAGCATACAAGGGAAGGTCATTATTTATAGTCAAAATAAAAACAAGCTGTGAATGCACATTTTTACTACCTATCTTAGTATGGGTAAAGGCTATCTATTTTACATATTCATTCTCTGGACTAAGAATAGTATGGTGTATGTGGGCTAGTAGGAGAAAAAAAAGGGTAATTTGGGAAATCTTTCTGTAGTTATACAAACGAGAAGTCAAAACTTTCACTTTTACATTATATATTTGCTTAGCACTATTTTAGCTATTTATTATCATGTCTAAGCTTTTTATTATAGAGAAAGATGGGTGTTAAATATCATCAATTGCCGTATATTTTTCAGAACTGACTTAACCATATATTGGGAATGAAACTTTATGATACTTAGAACACATTATTATTATTAGAATTATTTATTAATATCTACCTATGAAAGGCAACAGGAATAGTATATTGCGTTTTTGCACGCGTTACACACTATACTTTATCTACGACAACAAAGTAATAAACTACCAAAAGCTAAGAAAAATATTTAATCTAGAATTTATACTCGCATTTCATACTTTTTACGTGAAATCTCTGACACCAAATTAAAAGGTGTAATTTGAGCAGCTTCCACGATGTTTGGAGGTGTTACAAGTGTACCCATCATCGGGTTCACTCATGATAAATCTAGCATTTCGAAAACGAGAAAAGTAAATATTAAATTTTTAAAGACAATAGTAATAATACATTTACAATCTGTATAATTTCAGTCAATCTCCGATTTAGTACTTACAGCTAAATAATCATACGTTTGCATTCGTTTTCAAAAGTAATTTTTTATAATCACAATTCAATTGTCAAGGTTGTTAGCCCCTTTGCCGCGAAGTGTAAACATATTCTGGCAGGTACTGTGATGACAAGGAAGGTAGCTTTAAGTGTACCTATCGCGCTTGCACTTGTGAATTATGTAGCAAATTATAAAATATTTCACTGTTTTTATTGTAATTTAGCAATAATAATGAATAATATTATATTAACAATTATATAATAATATAAAAAAAATTAATCAATTTTACGTAAATTCAATAACAGTTTTTAATAACTTTATATAATAATAATAACTACATTATGTTAAGTCGCCTAAATAGCTGAACGGTTGAAGCCGGCGGTCTAGCGTTTGATTCCCCGCAGAAGCGATAGTTTTTCTAGATGGATTTGCATTCAAAATATAATTTAATGTAAAACATTAATTAAAGAAAATTAATTTACCTTTATCTAAAATTTATAGCTTTTATATTTCAAATAATTAATAATATTATATTATTGCATGTGCTGACATCTATGACGTTTTAATAGAACTATTGATCGTGGAAAATTATTTCCCACGATCATTACCATTGTCTATAGTGGTCGTAGATAAAATATATTATTGTTTACTTTTCTATATGAACCAGGATAAAATTTAGTCATAGAGAAATTATATTTTGTTTGCTCAGTTGTATGTAGGTATTGCCTAAGGTATTCTATTGCTATTGCATATTCTATCTGAGTAACAGTTTTCTATATGCTTTAAGTGTAAAAAGTTACAGAATCAGTTCTGTAGAAGGCATATTCTACCAGAATTCCCAGTCAGTTATGAGCTTCAGAAGGAATTTTAATAGTATATCAACAGTTACCATTAGAGATCTACAGATCTACACTCTAGACATTAGTATAATGAACATAAAGTAGGCTATGAATATTTTCTTTCTATAATATCAACTTTTTGAAAATAATACGGTATAAAATTGTTATTCAAATCTTGAATTATTTCCCCTCTCATAAGCTGTCATTTGTTCAAAACGTAAAAACCGCGTTAGTTACTAAAAACGCGGAGCTGTTATTTGCCTATTGAAAACTGTGGTTCTAATTAGGAAATTTAAAAACAACTTCTACTCTACTCGTATAAAGGAAGTTATTATATTCATTAATGGAACATTCTAGTTACAGTGGGTATATGGTATTTCAGGAGAGGTGGAGACTTTATACCTAATGCACTTTCTTGTTCATTTTTATTTGAGTTACAAAGCATCGAATTAAAACTAGTGATGGACTCGAGCCCGAGCCAAGCTCGAATCGACTTGAAACTCGACTCGATTTCGAGCCGAGTTTCGAGTCGAGTTCGACAATTCTTTATTCGAATCGATTCGAGCTTTATGTATGCCGAGCCCGAGTCGAGTCGAGTTTTTGAAGTCGAGTTTTTCGAGCCGGCTCGAGAAAATTGTACAGTTTACAGTATTTCCCCTATTTTGTACTTTAACGGATTATAACTAAGCATTTGTGCAATTACTTTTCTTTAAATGGCTTCATTACACTATAACACTTAAAACATAATGAAATTTTCCAAAGTTGGTAGCATTGAAAATAAAATTGAAAAAACAGAAAATTGACAAAAACTTTACCCTAAAAATTTCAATTTTCAAATGTCACATCGGTATTGTCAACTACCACAAAATTTGAATATTCGGTATCAAAAGTCACTTTTGACAGACGAAGATTGTCTCTAAGTAACTTTTTTTTAATGAATTGACAGCTCTAATTACAACTGTCATCTGTCGAAAATCATTTTTGACAGGATTTTTTGACAGAACACCGAATTCGTGTTCAGCTAACCCAAAAACCACAAGGTGCAAGTTTTCAAGTCGAAACATTGAAAATTAAAAAAAAATTATGCTACCTTCCTCTTGTGCCTCTTTGTGCTACCTATGTTAAATCTATGCGAGAGACCTCTTTTCATTGAAAATCAATAGTACTTTGATTTTCGAGATCAATGTGTTTTTGCGAGTTTAAGCTGACGCTCAGTGTCTAAACCGCCCTTTTATGGGCGTGTCCTTAATTGATTTTAATAAATATTTTGATTTTCGACAAATTCTTTTATTTTCGTAGAAAAATATTCAATACGCCGTTAGGTTAGGTTAGGATAGGTTTGGTTAGGATAGGTTAGGTTAGGTCAGGTAAGGTCAGGTCAGGTTAGGTGCGGAATATCACTAACTTTATTGCGCCATTGAATTTCAATGAAACAAAAAATTTCCCATAAACCTTAACATGAAGCACAAAACGTGACGTAACTTTTTAAGGGGGCGTTTCCAAACGGTACCGTTCGACTCTCCTCTTCAATCCCTGTCGTTTGACGCCAGTAACGCTCCTTTGCGAGTGCTCGCTAAAGTAAATTTATACCATTTGATCAAGAATGTGGGTGTTATTGAAGGGAAAAACCGGGAATATGATATTTTACGACCTGGAAAACCGAGAAAAACATTGAATTTAAAAGTACCACTCTTGCTGGCCACCCTGTTAAACTTTTAAATGATTTTGAATTACATATTCTTTTTACTGCATAAATAGTACATATTTTTAATATTTCAGCTACATATTTTCATATGTTTTCGAGTATAGTTTGCTTCGGACCCTGTTTACATATACCAAATATCATACGCAAACATGAATTTTGCACTCTCTGAATTTTAAGTGAAGTGTCCTGTGTGATCGAGGATCCGTAAATTTCAGATCCTCGATCACCTAGGACACTTAACGTAATTTTTTTACTGGTTACGGAAACTGTTTTCACTTATATCAAAAAGCCGATATTAGTGTATCTCGCTTCAGCATGCGAATTTATAATTTTAAGTAAGGTATAAGGAAGCGATTTTCGCCCAATTTCACCAATGTTCTTTTTTTTAACATGCTTAGCTGATTAAAATTCTCAATATCAGGTTCAGTTTCAGATAGAAGTTCTGTCAAGCTGTGAACTTTTTTAATAATATTATAATAGTTATACTAGGTGTAATATTCATAGGTATATGTAAGTAAGGAGTACAAGTTTACAGTAATATTGTCCGGTCATAGATACTGTACACGTATAACTAGTGTCACTGCCTAGAGGACGCAACCTAAAAATTGACAAGGAAAAGTCCGAGAAATTACGGTCTCGTTGTTTCACTCTTACTATAAACTATATCTTGCATATATGCAAAAACGCAGACGCAAAAAATCAGAAGTAATAAGAAATTTGTATACTTGTATGTTTTATGTTTTACTAATCTTCAACAATAATAAAAAACTTTTTTTATGTCTGATATGACGTTAACATTAATGTTTTCATTTTATCTCAAGAAAGAAGATTGTGTTTCTTAAGTCTCATAGCAGAAACTGAAAGAGTTATACGAATTGAAAGTAATTGGTATAGTATGTTGTAAGCAATTCAGTACATGCATTTCAATGTATAATAATTTACGTTTCATTATTTTATTTAAGCTATTGTTTCACTGTTGCTGTATAATATTTTTTCTAACAACACTTATATGTGATAATAGAATTATGTCTGTATCTAACGGTAATACTTATTATAGTACTAGATTATATACTCACTCTAACCTGAATAACATAAATATACCAAAGCCGTTCCCTTCCTTTATATTTAATATGTGTACTGTCACGAATTTAATGATGGTGTTGAAATTGTTGGAATATAAGAATTTCATAAAAAACATAATTAAAAGTTATTATACACATAATTCATTTTATCAGTTGAACTATGTACCAGCTATCAGCAATGAAAGGCAATTTATTGCCGTACAACAGATTATAATATATCTCGCCATATCATTTTTACAGTGTTTTCTATATTTTATTTTTAACTGAAATCTTAATAGTTGTCGGTTATCGAAAAATAGTTTCTATTGCTGAATCTAGAAAGTTCCTAGTTACAAAAGCGTTATTGTCTGACTCAATCAACCCATAGAAACACAGATAGTGTTGATACACGATAAATATTAGATACGACCATTGTTTACCTACTACTGCAACTCGACCACCTTAAATAATAGCCACAACTTTGACTATTGTACATTTCAACCTGCCACCGGATAATGCCCGAACAGTGAACATAGTTGAAAATGTCATAAAACACCTTTCAGAAGTTTCGTTACAGACAGAGAAACTAATATCAAAGTTGAGCTTTTATGTATATACACATATACATTGTAATGATGGTTTATAATATGTAAATACATTCATTTCTGTAGTAGGAACAATGAACTTTGTTTTAGATCTAATGGTTGCTACTAAAAATTTTGATCTCGAAAAAATAATATATGAAGAATGCGCGGGAAAAACGGTCCAATTGAAGATCTAATCAAAGATTTATGACCAATTTCACAAAGCTTGATTAAGTTCTGATTAATTTAATCATGATTAAATTTGAAATCAAGAGATATAATTGGATACAATTTCAGGCCTCTTAAATTTCTGCCAATAAAATTTCTGAATTTCGAATTTAATGACAATTAAATTAATCAGAATTTAATCAAACTTTGTGAAACCGGTCATTTAACACACGTTTTACCAAGTTAATTTAACTTTACAACAAAATATATACTTTTTATATACTTTTCATTTGGAATAAAAGATAATTCTTATTAAGCCATATTGAGCCGTCTCTCACGCAGCAGAGCAGACTATGAAGACTACTTTCTATTTTATTTATAACCTCTTTATTATTATTAAAATATCTACGTTGCGTAATTATTAGTATAATCGGGATTTCTTTGAAAAAGAGCACAGTCAAATGGACACATTCTGATAACTCAATATCTATAAACAATTTGCGATTAATTTTATGAAAACTTGTGAAATAAATACATTTCTTTTTTACTACAGTTTCCTATAACTAGCTATCTATCGCATTAAATGCATTAAATATACCCAGGGCTGTATCTAAATATTTGTCATTTAATTCTCTTATTGATTCAAACATCTGAAGAAATTCCGCACTCGTGTGTCCAGTCCAGTCCCATCCTCCCAATAAGCAAAGGTTAAATATTTATGTTGAGTCTCTTTGGTCAACTGGGTAAGATCAACCATATTGTTCACTACCAAATTCGATCTATTGTTCACTACCAAATTCGATCATACACACCCGATCATAGAACAACGGTAAGAAGTTTTTGACGGAGCTCCAATCAAAGAGAAATCGCTATTCAACATACAAGAACGAACTGAATTTTTTATTTCAGAAACAACCTAGGACTTTTTTGGCCTATATTTCGAATGATTTTGTTCAGAAAAAAATTGCGTTATAAAAGAAATATAATCGGCGACTAAAACTTGCATTCTCTGTAGAAACGGCTGGAATCCATGAAGCGTCTTTGAACAGAATTGTAAAATAATCTCGAGAAATGATCTCCAAATTAATCTTATACAGACATATGTAAATCGAGATAATTCTACGAAAACACGTAAGAACAAATGAAGTAGGTAAATAGCCAACATTTTCTTATGTTTTCGTTTTGTTTATTTGAAATGTAAGGGAAAGTGTTGTACCTTGGACCAATTTTTTTAAATCTTATATTTGCAAAGTGGTTACTTCTATATGATAAACTTATGCATGAACATTTTCTCGACAGTCTTTTCTTTAAATATTTGCAGCTAGTATATTTAAATTAGTTTCCTTAATTGCCGAAAAAAATAAAGAAAGAAAAAAGTGATTTGGTCCAAGGTCAACCGTGTGTTGTACCTTGGTCCAATATGCAAAATAATTAGACATGAAATAATTTTCTAGATTTTTATTAATATTAGGTTTACTAAAACCGAAGTCTCCATTAATTAATCGTTTTTTAAATTTTAAATTTTTTAACACTTTCTTCTTCACTACTTTCCTCTTTTTTTCTTAGCTAATTTTCGTTTAGATTCTTCAAAATCATCCTCGCTAAATACTTTTTGTTACGAAGTTTTCAATTTTTATCTTGTTTCCCGCTGACTTACATTCTTCTATTACATCTTTTACAGGCAAATCAGTTAAAATTCTAGTTTTTCTCTACGTGTAGATGGTTCTGATACCATTTGTTCCATACTCTCCAGTATTGCTGATTGAAAGATTAGCAACAGTAACATCGTTTGGAGGATCATTTTCCTAATGCGGTAGGTCACATAGTAGAGAGATATTATTTTTTGATGTTTTCACTAATGGGCCAAATTCCGGTAACCGAGATTTTTTTTACAATATTACCCTTAGTGTGCTACTACAATTATTCCCGATATGTCGTAAATACTGATGGGCTTTCCTGAATTATTTGTGAGCCATTGGTTTGGACCCAGCGCCGCTCTTTGGGTTTTGAGACCCCGGGCACAAATATCGAGTGGGGCCCCCAGTAAATAAAAAAGTGTTGATTAAAATAACGTAGCTCGTTTCGGGGCCTCACTAGCTCTCGGGGCCCCGTGCATACCGACCTTAGGGACGCTTCTGGGTTTGGTTATAAAAAGGCTTGTATGACCCGAATACACTTCGGTCGAGCGGCTACAGTTTATGGGATGTATGAGAAGGTATGATTAGTAGTACCACCCCATTCTCCTTTGGATGTTCAGATGCTTAAGCAAGGTTGTTTTTGAAATTTGAGTAATCTCCTTAGCCTGACATATAGAATACTGCCTTAAAAGAACATCTACGGTCTTTTTCAAATTACATCTTTATCTACTGGTGGACGAGTTTTGCCACGCTTACTTCGTACGATCTAGAAATAAATATATGACAATTCTTAATTAAGTGTTTCTATGATAAGTGCAGCTTGCATGTTCATTGGACCGGTCCAAGGTAAAAACATTTCATTGGTCCAACATACGCGTTAGATATATTCGTTAAACAACAATGTTAGTTCGATTTTTTTTTTAGGTTTAAATATTCAGTTTTAAAAATTATTTCGTTTTAAAGAGAAAAAAAGACCAACTTACCAAACAAAGCAGCGTGAATTTATATTGAAAAATAAACCGTGAACACTTAAAAGAATAAACAAAAAATATTTACTCTTTTGCTTGAAAACACTAAAAAAGCTAAGGTTTAAAAATTTGAAGTATTTTATCTAAAATTGGACATAGCGAAATCTATTATAAACATTGTGAAGCAAGTATAGTAGAAACATGTAATTCCTGTATATTATAGGAAATATCGCAACTGAGCCAAGGTTCGATTGGTCCTAGGTGCGTCAAAACGAAATCCCAACGTGCTAATTCTGATATCTTCAGAATAGAATAGTAAAAACCCTTCGCCGGACTCCAATATAAGTAGGGCTGCCCTCTAAAAGTTCTTAAGTATTTTGCTGTATAATAAATCCATAGCCTATTATACAGGTGTGGAAAAACAAGAAGGAAGTATCTGCGAAACCATATGTGTGTATGATAAGGAACGCGCTAGTAAAATAAAGAATGGTTTATATCGGGCCCCGCCTTTGCTCTTCTTGTTTAGTTTGGGTTAGTGGGGTTGAGGAACTACACCAACACTAGGTTTGTGGTTTACTAAACAACTTTAATGCTTGAATGTTCCCCCACTAACAAACTAAGACGAGCAAAGGCGTGACCCGATATAAACCCTTCTTTATTTTATTAGCGCGTTCCTTATCAT
The DNA here is from genome assembly GCA_929113105.1 of Agrypnus murinus. NCBI lineage: Eukaryota > Metazoa > Arthropoda > Insecta > Coleoptera > Elateridae > Agrypnus > Agrypnus murinus. The sequence goes on along the minus strand of OV816023.1, from coordinate 26,145,705 downwards.
ACATATGGTCTCGTACGTACTTCCTACCTGTTTTTCTATATCTGTATATGTATAGTCAGCACAATCTTCAACACATTTGTTATCTCGAATAGGTATGTTGATGCACTGGGAGTTTCATAGATTAAAAAGATACTTCAAAATTATTACTTTTACTAGAACTTTAATTAATACATATTACTAAAATTAATTTAAAAAGGTCCTTTTTTCAATATCTTTATAAAATGAAAACCGAATAACTATGAGAAACCCTATATCATTGAAAATCTTAGAAAGTAAGCTATGCCCTGTCACAATGAAGTAGGCTTTCCATTCAAAAAAATGCAATTGTTTACTAAGTGTAGCAATGAAACGGAAAACTACCATGAAAATATTCTTTCAGATGCAGTATCCAAATTCCTACAACTTTCCTTTTTACTGTTTTTTATTCCTAATTGTTTTAGAAATATTTGACTTTTGAAGAAGAAAGAAATTTGAGATTTTTTGGTTGTGGCCCACATCTATTCAGTTGTGTGGATTTTATATAAATGATTGAGGAGTAATATAAAGATGTTTCTAAAAAATGTTTTTAACTTCTGAAAATGAACAACTACGACACAATGTAGCCAATTTTATATCTCTTATATTTTATGAGAGCTGTTTCCTGTACTTGCTATAATAGACAGTCTGTACTAAACCTTAGGCAGTAAAAAAAATCACAACAATATGTTTTATTATCAGATATAGCTTAAAATGCATTAAGGAGGTAACTGATCAGATAAGAAACCAAAAGACAGCTAAACAAGACTAACGTCAACCGACCAAAGGATAAACTTGTCTTGTGGTTCCAATTTTATTTTTATTTTTTTAGAAAACCTATATACTATTTCTTAATTGAAAAAATCTGTTATAAAGAGCGGTAGTTATATACTAATAATAATAATTGCTACAACCCATTACCTGGCTAACCACTAACGAGGCCCCATAAGCTATAACTTGTGAGGCCCATCGTGCGGCTGCAGCCGACTTACAGACGGTATAGCCCAAATCCCACATTTGTGTTACAGATAAGGAAAAGCTGTAGAAAAATCTTAACCAGATTTGCCGGTCCCGGGAGTCGAACCCAAGCTGCTCGGGTGAGAGCCTAGCATGCTAGACACTACACTACCGAGGGTATATAAAATTTAGTCAATACAACCTTTGCGGTAATCTCCTTTTATTCTTTCACTTAAAGATTGAAACAATGATTTTGAGTACTTTATGCCTGAATCGTAAATGGCATACTGTATACCTACTTTTGCTTAAATCACTTGTTAGGACACCTGCCTTATCTGAAATTCAGATGCTATTTCTCTACAAAGCTGTACACAAACCTAACCTAAACGCTAATAACTCTCGACAAAATATCTAGATTTTGATTCTAAGAAATTCGGGTCTAAGAATAGAAAGTACTACTTTTACTTGCTTCTACTTTGAGTCATGGCAATGGAAGTTTATTGCTTTTGAATAATCCGCATACAGTAGCCTGTTTTGAGTAATTTAAACCTCGGCACATTCTTTTTTGCTCTTCTTAACCCATTTTCGATCCGTACAAACATTTTGAACTCTATAAAAAATCTAGAATTGGAAGACAGAGAAATATTCCAACGGTTGGAACCAAGAGACCACAATAGATATCATTCTACCAGGTACATCATACCTAATGAATTCATTGATCCTGCTATACAACTAACACAGGCTGCTCTCAGAACAGTAGTTTCTAACCCCATGAAAATTACTTTTTATTGGATCATTTAAGGAATCATCTGGGATTTAACCGTACTGGCGGTTATAGAGAATGAGATTAAATACTCTTGAGTTGTAAGTCAATGCTAAACTTAACTGTCTACGTTCTGGACATTCTTTACGTCAATTTATTTTCATTTCATTATTGACTAATGTTTCACAAGCTCAACAATGGTGGTAGATTTGGTTTTGTTGAGTTTCTCCTGTCTTGATTTAGATCTTTGTATTCGATGTAAGCCAAAAATTAGAAATTGAAGTTACTAATTTTCGTCATGGTATGAAAGGGCTCGATTTCGAATTCAAGAAGAGATTCAATTGAAAACCTTATATTTCAAAAAGGGTAAAAGGATGGTTATAAATGCAACAGTAATAAATATTGTATGTGTATCTGTATATTAGGGTGGAACATTTTATATATGAGATTTTTTAATATTTTTCTTTTCTGGTATCCTGAGGTTTTAAAAGCTGCTAAATATAAAGGAACTAAGATTTGACAAAGCAAAAATTTAAAAAAAATCGATCATATTGCACATGTAATGTGACGTCACTTCAAGAAAAAGTGTGCTGTGTACAACTTTTTTTTTGGTGGTAATATATAATAAATATAGCAACTTTTAATGCCCCAGGGAACATTAAATAATTAAAAAATAAAAAAATTAGAAATTTCAAAATTTTTATTTTAAACATAAGAGACAGTTAAACACACACAATTTTGCACAATATTTATATTTCGTTACTAAAGATGGCACTATTGCTTTAGATTTTAATTTAGCCCGAATAAAACCATCCCGAGAATCCAACGCAAACGGCAGCCAAAGCTTCTGTAACGAATTCTTCAATTCTTTCCACCGTCTAAGTATGGCAAGGATAAGAAGCAAACTTAACTTTTGAAGTTACGAGGGTGGTTTGATAAGTCAGTGACTTTTTGAATAAAAGATATTTATTTCGGCAAATAAGAGTTTTATTTCTCAACATGGTCTCCTTTTAGCTCGATACATTTAGTACAGCATTTTTCCAATTTACTCCTTCCAAACAATAGGTTTTCTCAAGGCCCTCAAAATAGGCGTTTGTTTCAGTGATGACCTCTTCGTTCGACCCAAATCTCTTACCGCCCAGCCATTTTTTCAGGTTTGGAAACAGGAAATAGTCACAGGGAGCTAAATCTGGAGAATATGCTGGATGGGGTAGCAGTTCGTAGCCCAATTTATGTATTTTTGCCATGGTGACTACACACGTGTGCACCCGTGCATTGTCTTGATGGAACAGCACTTTTTTCTTCGCCAAATGCGGTCGTTTCTGCTTCAAATCAATATCGAATCATCTGTCCAAAAGCTCTGAATAATATTCGCCGGTGATCGTTTTACCCATTTCAAGGTGATCGATGTGAATGACACCGGGTGCATCCCAAAAAACTGTAGCCATGACCTTGTTGGCCGACAGACCCACCTTGGCCTTCTTTGGTGCACGTTCACCCGGAGAAACCCACTGTGTTGATTGTTCCTTGGTCTCTGGTGTAGTGTGATGGATCCATGTTTCGTCTACGGTAACGAAACGCCGCAAAAACTCGTTCGGATTGCTGCTGAACATTTCCAAACACTCCTTTGAAGTGGTCAAACGGTTGCGCTTATGGTCGAGTGTGAGCAATCGCTGCACCCATCGCGCGGATAGCTTTTTCATATCCAAATATTCATGTAAAAGGTGATGTACCCTCTCAGTTGAGATGCCTACAGCCTCAGCCACCTCACGCACTTTCATTCTCCGATCGTACAATATCATTCCATGGATTTTATCAACGATTTCTGGCGTGACGACCTCTTTTGGGCGACCTGAACGTTCGGCGTCACTTGTGCTGGTACGACTACAACGGAACTCAGTAAACCACTTCTTAACCATTGAAATTGATGGTGCAGAGTCCCCATAGTATTTATCAAGCCTTTCCTTGGTTTCGGTGATGGTTTTTTACGCAAAGAATAATGCTTAATCAGCACACGAAATTCACTTTTTTCCATTTTCGTTAAAATTCACGAGGTTGTTTGCTTTCAATGGCTGTCAAACACAAACTAAATGGCGCAGCCTTCTCAAAATTTTACAGTAGTCTATTCATAGATGGCAATTGACGGGAGCAGTGTTGCATTTAAAGTTACTGCGCGGGAAATTCAAAAAGTCACTGACTTATCAAACCACCCTCATATATCAGCCTTTATGAGAGCTACCAAGTTATCGATAGTCTGAAGGACAATATCGCATAACATGGCACATTTTGAACAAGTAGTTCTGGTCGGAGCTAAGGCCAGATTTATCGATACTTGCAAGCATTTGTCTCAGTTCTGGAAAAACTAGCAATGGGTAATTCCTTACAGTTTCCCAGTTTTTTCACAATAGGTCCTGGAAATTCTTGAGATCCTGTAGTTTGATGACACCGCCTTTAGAACCGGTTTTATTGCCATTGCAACACGTCCAATTCCCAAGATTTTTGTCTCATCTACTAACAACATTCTTTTTCTATTTTCAATCGAATTTTTCTTTAGCCCTTCTGAGTGCCATTCGAACCAATACAATCAAATATCGATGCACGTCCGAATAATCAATAGGCTCATACCACTTTGTTTTTCCTAAATTACAATTTTTTTCATGTAATGGTGTTAAATTCTTTCATTTAAGCTAAAACGATTGCTAAGAGAAGATTCTCCGCAAAAATTATAGTTTTCATATTGTACAAAGCTTATATTTGCTCTGTGACATCATTTGTCTTGTGCAACAAGAAGAAAACATTTGACTCCAATTTTTTACATTAGTTTTGGCGCAAATGGCAACGTTATTCACCCTATGTCTTTTGGAAGAATTTTTTTTCGCAATATTCCACCCTACTGTATATGCACACACAGATTAAAAAAGTAGCTGCAATCTAAAAACTAAATTTTAATACCTCTTGTTTTTCTACTTTATTCACAGTATGAATTAGAGATACAACCTTGACCATTATATGTTTTGTCAGTACCTATTTTTAAAATTCAATTTAATTATTTTTAACTGTTGTAATGTTTGGATGTCAAAACACCCTAATGTTTCGTGAATGAATTTGCCGTTTGTCTTGCCTTGATCTCTAGAGTCTAAAACGAGTTTTGGCTTTTACGAAGCTTCTTATATCTAAAAAACAATTTCATTTAATTCAAAAGTATGTATACTAAATGCAAGATTATTACAGAGGCTAGAAGATAATTCAGCAGACAGAAAGTGAGTTAGAGAAAACTGCCATGTTTCTCACTGGGCTATGACACACACTTGCTATGTTAAGGTGCATTTGACTTCGAAAAAACTTGAAAGTTATGAGTATTCCAAGTCGTATAAATACTGTTCTGGTGAAGTAATTTCTTTTTGATATTTTATTTCAGATGCGTTGTTCTTTTCCGCCAAGAATTTATTTCTTAGACCCATTAGTATGAACCCAATGAGGCATTTAATGGACTGTAGCCAAAATAACATTTAGTTTGTTGCGAAGGTTCATTTGTAATAATGTTATTCTGATTAACATAGCACTGAGGAACTGCCAGAAAATAAGACTGCTAGAAGTAAACGTTTGTCAATGACAAAAGTGCATTGCTACCCAAACCGAATATCAAGACAATTTAGCATTCAAATTCCAAAAAACTATTGATTGTCACGCCCATATTATGAGTATCAGTAGGACATCTATCTATAGAACTGATAGTTTGCTAATAGTGATCTGAAAGTTATTTCTATACTTATACCTTTTTTACAATACCTACGAAACTAACGATCATAATACCATCTAACGTGGCGTTACAGAAATCAGATCTTTATTATACAGTCTGCAATCAAATGTAAAATGTGCGTTAAAAAACAGAAAAGGCGTTCCATCTATTAGTGGCATTGTAACATCTACATTTAAGTGCCCATTAAGGTGAACCTTATAGCCAGTCCACCCCCGCTTGCACCAAACTGTCTGCCATTAATTGCGGTTTTCTGAATTGTTAGGACAACTCAATGCATGTTTTTCTTAAATTCTTAAAATCGGTATTTACTAGAAACTAATGTATATTAAACGGAGAAATTTTTGACAATTCTTCTTTTGACGCGTTCTTGTGATAAACGTTTGTTCTAATTTTGGACAAAGATTTGTTTTTATTTGCAGGTTATGTGCACTTAAAGAAGAAATCCTTAAATATCGACTCATTAAAAATTCCAGTCCGCAAATTAAACAAATTTAGAAACACCTAAATAGAATTCGATGCCTACAGCACCCAGGGCGTAATGCATTCTTTGCCTGTAGTGTTACAGGTTAATGGCATTTTTGTAGGGTCGCTGTTAAGAATAGCGAGCTAAATTGTATATGTAGCTTTCTGACTTACTACATCGTCGATAAATAACCTCAACCGCATTCTAAACTCCATTTTTAAACGGTCATTCAAATAGTACGTTACTGTTTTTGTTTTTTATTTAGAACAGAAATAAATTCATAAAACGATGAGTGAGTATTATCAACCATCCTGCAGACATGTAGAGAGATAGTTTCTGTTAGTAACGTCATACTCTTACAAAGGACCATTTCCATTGACCACATTATACAGTGATAACAAATCTAAGCGTTACGAGCAGCGGAGGCAGATTATTCACCCTTCTGCAACATTGCTTGGGGGGCATCCCTAAAAATTAATAGCCTCAGATTTTCAATATACCACACTCTTTTATACTTACAACAAAATACAACAAAAATATTTAAAATTGTATAAACAGTCTGTTTGTTATTCTCTGCATTGACCTTTTGGCTACTGTAGGTGACATAAGTGTTTCAGAAATATGAGACAGCGGAACTCTGGGGAGAAGTTCGTGAAGTCATTTCAGACAATAAACTTCCTATCAACGTATGACCTTTAGGCTCTTTAACTGTAACATTATGATTTCCATGCGAAAAATAATACATATTAATCATTTTGTAAAGGTAAAATGTTTGACAGAACTTACAATAAGTAGCTTTGTTCCATTTTAACATTGTTATGATTACATGAGGCACCCTTCACTTAAAAATTTGCTTATTATTGCGTCTTCGCCTTCAAGCTGAAAGGTCGTTGGGGATTAATTGCTGGAATTTATTGATTGATCAAATGGGAAAGTTATCCCCTAATATAGATACTAAAGTGTGACCTTTGTATAGGTCAGACGCGGTTAAGAATAGTCCGCATTTTTATGAAAAATAATAAAATAGGGTGCCATTTTAACTGGATTTAATAATGCTAAGGTAGACTCACATTTTAGAAGAATTAATTTGAAGCTACTACTCGAAAAGTGTTTGAAGAAATTAGAACATAATTTCCGCCTAAATGTTTGAAAGCTGAGAATTGATTAACCGAGATTAAATTATTTGAATGGTTTGGTGGCTATGGGTATTTCTATGGTTTTCTTTCTTATCATTAACGAGTACCAAAATATCTTAAAAGAGATCAATTTTCGGTTAGTTAGAGTTATTATAATGGCTTTTTATGATTCTGTAGGTACACTAAGCACGTGTTCTCCCTATCAAGTAACACAATAGAGGCAGAAAACTACAATTGCAAGGTGATGCTCCCTTACAATAATTACATTTTTTGGGGTCGCACATGCACACGCGTTTAATAAACAGAGCAACGAGTGTATAGATACACAGTATCACCCTCTTCGAACTGATGGGTTGTCAACAGTGACATTTTGTATGATTTGAACAACTACTGAGTAGTAGAGATAAGCAGAGGATTAAAAAAGTTAAATCAAATCCTGCATATTTTCTTGCTGATTAAGAACGATAAATCTGCATTAGATGAAATGCATTGTTCTTTTGTTTATTGATTATTTGATCTAACAGTCCGCGATCCCTGTATGTAATCATTATCACAACCAGTCCTAGGTAACATGTTATAAGTAACCGCGACGGACAACGAAAAGGCGTATCGGCGACTTTGGGCCGACGAACGTTCCATTGTGCTCTGCGCTATTTCAACGATTTATGGCAACTCCAACACGTACACTGTTATAGAGACTACCGAAATTCTGAGTTTATTTTTCATTAGAAACTCATACATTTACAATAATACATGAACAAATAAAAACGCATCGTGTATTACAAATATAGCAAAAGACTCGAAATTAATAACAACTGGGGTTGCCAAACGTGCGTGGAGAATGCAGATTATGAATACGTATAATAGCAAGGATGGTTCTTTTTATATGGAGAGCTTACATTATTAAAGCTTCGTCTCTTTGAAAAACGATACTGAAGTACAATAGTTATATAATTATTCGCTATCAGAGGCGTGCTTGAAACATTTAAATTGGAGAACCAACAACATTGATGGAAAATTACTTGGAAAATTTTGAAAAATGTATATAACAGATTAAAATACTACAACTGAAACTGCAGTTATTGAAATTCTGTAAACGCACTGCCAAAGTTACAAAATAAATACTGGAAATAAGTCAAAAGACAAAACTTAATTAAGCTGTTTAAACCACTAACATTTCTTAATCAGGTATTGATGATGAAGTATGACTATCCAATATTTGTTTAACGTGGCCCACTTGCGTTACCTTATGACCATGGACCTCTTTAAGAGACTACGAATTTAGTTACGCTCAATTAGCCCGTCAGTTAGATTTGTAAGGCTGCGTATACACGTAGACAATTTTGTGTCGTCACATAGTGTATTGACTATTCTAGATTGTGTTTACATCAAATGTCTGATCTAGCGACACTACTCTCGATTGACACTGACATCTGGTCTAATAGACGTTCCCTATATGTAGTGTATACGTAGCCTAAGGGCTATCAGTACTCACTGATAGGAGCGAGGTTGTCTATCCACTCTCTACTAGCTCTCGACGAGTCCAATCTCAAGTGTGGTTGAGACTTGGGAACTGGGTCTGTCCAGGATATCCCAGAATGCAGCCACCCTGCTCTACCATAATTAGGCTTGGTGAACCTTCGACGTAGCCCCGTCCGACTCCACCTTGAAGTAGAGAACCGGCTAATACCAACTAGGAGGTGGGGTTGTCTTAGGTGTGAGAGGCTATATATTCGCATCAATACCCCTTGTAAGGTGATTCTCTGGAGAAGCCTTCCTGGGATCGGGCATACCTATAGCCATAGATCTTAAGTCACCAAAGTGACTCAAGCTACTGGTTCATTCCATGGTTGCCCTCACGGAATCCAATTCACAATGCAATGCGGCTACCCAGGGAGAATCACCTGGTGATACAGTCTCCACTTAGAAAGCTATCTGGCGGTCGCTGCCGGGATAGACTTTGCTAATATCGACTCTCGTATTGAAGTGTAGCCCCGTTCTGAGCCCGCCCCAAACCAAGTCCAGTCAAAGTGTAGCGATACCAAACGCCAGCTTGATGAAGTATGGGCCAGCAATTTTATACAAAACTTACACGTAATAAAGTTTCACAGAAAGTTATGGTATTTTCTAATAAAATCCAACAAAATGATGAATATAAAATAGTATTGTTCGTGTATGGCGTTAACGGTGCCTTCTTTCTGGTAAACCATTATTGAAATGAATTCAAATTCAATTAACTTATGCCCTCGCCCCCGTTAATAATAATAACGACTACTACCCATAACTTGGACGCCAGGCCTCAGAAGCTATGGACTATGGAGCTTGTGCGGGAGGAAGGGGTGACTATTATTATTATGCAGGCCCATCGGCTGAAGCCAACTTACAGATGGTATAGCACACTTCCCAGATTCTTGTTACAGCTAAAGGAAAAAACTGCAAACAAACCTTAACCAAGGTTACCGGCACCATGAGTCGATCTCGGACCGCTTGGGTTAGAGACTAAAACACTAACTTCTAGCATACAAAGGCACAATAATGATTTGATTATTATATAACTTGCTATAATAATCAGTTTTGAACTCCCATGCAGGTGCTTGCATTGAAGTAGCCGCCTACAATGAATCTATGCCCAAGTGAACTGAAGAAATCCTTTTTTTAAGGTAAAATTAGGAGGACAATACATTGCTGAAATGATGAATTTTCTTTGCGTAGCTACTACGACTAGCAATGTTGCTTGCTTCTTGTTTCTTGTCTTTTCTTTCTTGTTCTATGTTTCTTTGGCAATGTTTGGCTTTTTCGTGATGTTTGATATTGTTCCTACTAATGATTATTAAAAACGGACCAATATTGGCAGCCAATATCGGGCCAGTGTCAAAATGATAACACTTGCATTTTACATAACCAAGATTGGGGCCTAATGTTGTTGATATGTTGGTATCACTCTGGTCTCATACTGGCACAATATTGGCTGTATATCAGCCAATACAACCATTTTTCTCAGTGTATAATTATATAACTTCGGACATTATAATGTGTTATTATATTATTAATTGTTACAGGAACTTTGTTTATTAAACACAATTCTTAAATCAACAAAATCGTACAACAACATAGCTTTTGTTGAATCAAGGTATTATTTTCTGTGTGTAATTAGCCAATATTAACTCGACAATGTTAATATGTTGGTATAACCGGTCTCATACTGGCAGAATATGGATGGATATCGGTTGCAAACCGGTGTATATTAATGATCGATTTTTTAATTATATTGTATTATACACTGAGAAAAATCGTTCGTAAAAGTTATGTCCGCGTCATCATATTAACACTCTTGATCTATAATTTTTAAACTAATAGATTTTTCGAACTATGTTTCTCAGTGTACAATATAATATAATTAAAAAATATAATAATGATCATTATTATACACCGGTATGCAACCGATATATTGCCAATATTGTGTCAGTATGAGACAAGAGTTATACCAGCATATCAACCAATATTGGCTGCCATTATTTGGTATGTAAAATGACCCAAGTACTTACCAGTGTTATCATTTCGACACTGTCCCAATATTGGCAATAACGGTGCCAATGGTGAGCCAATATTGGTCCATTTGGAAAATTCTATATGGGATTGTTCCTCCTCGAACTCTGCCCTCTGGATGTTAAGTGTGATAAGTTCTAATATAATTTTTGTCGGTCATGTACAAGATTGTTCATAAATGTTTTAATTTCTTGTACATGCTGGACTAAACTATTGGCGTTTCAGATAGACATTTTGAGTATGAGATCTAGTATCAGATTGAGTATCAGTAGATCTACCATCTTATCCATTTTCTCCATCATTTTGGTCATCATTTTCTCAAGTGTATTGGCTGGTTGCTGTTGTGACACAGCGAAGAATTTCATTTGTTAATTACTGTTGGTATCTTGAATAGCTTTGCTATTTTCGATTTCTAAATAAACGAGATTCCAGATTGACGAATTGGGTTATTTTGTGACTTTAGATGGCTGAATAGTACCAGCTTGTCGATTCCGTAATGAGAAGAATTTTTGCTTTTGCAGATGTTTGTAGACAGCGCAGCCTTAATAATCAACTGAGTGATTTTCCCCGCAGAAAGAAGATGCGTTTTCTTTGTGTTCCTTTCGGAGGCATTGTCGTGTGGCGTGATTGTAATAACAATAATTGAGGTATGACAAGACATTGTGGTATTTCGCATTTACGGTATGGGGGTTCTACTTTTACGACAAATTGCTATACAAAAGGTTGTCTTTTTAGTGTTGTGCATATAGTCTTAATAGCAAACAGTAGATCGACTTAAAGTACTTTATTGCTTTTCAAAGTATACTCCACAAAGATTGATACACTTTTGCATAATTTTGAGACAAACGTTGCGACCATCTTCTTCAACACACTTCGGAAACGGATAACTTTTGTTGGATTCTCCTCATCTTTAAACGCCCAAACAGCTGATTGGCGGTTATTTTCGGGTTCACGGGAATTAATCCATAACTCGTCACTACTCACTATGCTATAAACGTTTTTTGAGCTTTATTTATTGAACCAACTGGAAGTTTTTCGGTACCAATTAACGCAAGCTGCCTTTTGTTCTTCAGTTAAAAGATGCGTGATCCGACGGGAAAAAACTTTCTCATGCCAAATTCATCTTGTAGGATCTTTTGGATTGAGGTCTTTGAAATGCCTATGAATGTCTCAATATCGCGATGTCACATGTTGATCTTCCTTGGTCAGCTGGCTTTTAAAAATTAAAAATTCACTGTAACTAAATCACTTGCGGTATCTTGATGAAACTCTAAATTTAGATAAACTAAATATTGAGATTATTTTTGACTTTTGACGTTTCGTTAGGCGCCCTCTATGCGGCTATATGCAAAACTAAAAAGACTACTCTCATAACTTTGTTATATTATAAATGTCTTTATTAGTTGGTTTAGAGACTAGTTCAATGTAGAAAAGAGGGGTGGCATTTTTTGGTGTCCCTTTTTCGGATATTAGAGATGTTTGCTACTTTTTGCCCCTCTTCTTCAATGCAGAGGCGTTGCTGGGGCTTGTGGCACCCCTGTGCAATGTCGCTCCTCATATGAAAAAAATGGTCGATGAAAAATATAAGCAATATTTTATTAGTAAATTTCATTTCAATTTTGCACTGGTAGTATTTAATTTATATTATATTTTACTCTGTCAGGGGGTTGGCGTCCCCTGACTGCGGCGACCCCGTGTCGCGCACAGGCTGCACAGGAGCTAGCTACGCTTCTGCTTCAATGGCTTGCAATAGTAATTTTAGTTCTGTTGATGGGTAAATATTATGAACAACTACACGAAGTTCGATTCTGTTTAAGTTGGTAAGTGTGGAATTACGGGTACGGAGAATTCTTCCCTGCCCAGGCGCGCCTCACCTATCAGTGCACAGACTACCTCAAGGCACCCCTTTGCGTGTGACCGATGTGGGCGGGGTTACGGATTAAAGTCAAGTCTGGCTAGGCACATAAAAGACTGTGGTTCGAGGAACCGAGAGCAGTGCCAATTCTGCAAGATGGCATTCTCCAGCTTTCCCGCCGTGCGTCAGCACGAGCGCTGGGCTCACCCTGAGTTGTACCGGAAAGAGCTGGAGGAGAAACTTCCCGCCGCCGAACCCAAACTTCTGGAGAAAATTGCCTCCATCGAAGCGGCGAGTTTGAAGGGTATAATATCATATAGGGATCTGAAGGCGGGTACCGGTCTGACGGAACATCAGATCAGGCACCGAAGAGAGAAACCTGAATACAAAGCTTATCTTCGCCGAGCACAGGCTGAGAGGAAGAAAATGGCCTCTGGAATCCTTTTCAAACAGAGCCTACCTTCTACCTCTAATCCTGACAGATTACGCCTTGAAGCTTCTGCATCAAGGACCACTACTGCATCAGCTCTCTCTTCTGTTTCTTCCCCTCCTTCCCTTACGCCACTATTGGTACTTGACTCTCCCGCCCCTCCGACCTGCTTCAAGTTCACCTTCCATCTCGGGACTTGAAGCTCTGGATGTTCCAATTTCCGGAGCTTCTTCCGTCTCCTCCACCCCAGACTTGGAGACCCTGGATGTTTTCCCCGGGGGCTCCCCTTTCTCTCCTGAGACCTTTCGACGGGAAGTGGTTACGGTTCTGCTGCACCCACCCCCTTCGGAGTCTAAGAAGAGCTCGCCTACATCGGAAACTCCTCCATCTAAAAGCAAAGCCAAGAACATCATTCACAAGCTGTTTTCTAAAAGAAAGAAATCTAAATATCTTGCACCCAGCTCTCCTGCCAACTCGGCTGTGGCCACAACCTCAAAACGGCTTCGCTCACCGTCTTCGCCTGCTTCTCCACCTTCGAAGCACTTTCACGGACGCTCCCCGGACCAACCCGGTGTGGCTGCACAGGCGCCAGTGATTTCTACGGCTCCTCCACCCGGTGACCCCGATTCACCTTCTAGTGGGTTTTCCAGAACGTCCCCCGCTCTCTCTCCACAGGCAACACCATTTACGCCTGCTGCCCGACCACCTGGGCAACGAGTGCCTCCCCTCCATCTGGAGCGCATCCCGGAAGAACATCGTCCTGGTTCAGGAACACCGTTCCGTCTCTCCATGGCTCCAGGAACAGCAACTCCGGTCGGACCCTACGCCGATGGCGGCTTCTTCCAACATCTGATGGAGCTGCTCCGTGCCGAGTCCGCCGACGACCGCTCCAAGGCTGTCATCCGCCTTGGCCTTTCCGGGGACGACAACACCCTACCGTACGCTCTGGACTCCTGGCTACTGTCGACATTGCCACCAGATCGCAGAAGGTCCAGGCCTACCAACCACCAGCTCGCAGGTCGACGCCAGCTTCTTCCACCACCACCAGCCACGAGGAAGGAGAAACGCGCCGCCGAGTACAAGAAAGCGCAGGACTTGTACTAGAAGAACCGCTCCTCGCTGGCCGAGTCCATTATCAAGGGAAAACCCATCTTGGACAGAGAAGAATTTCCTGCCATTGAAGACCTGTATCAAACGTACCGCACGATCTTCGAGTCGAGTCCTCCACCTAGGTTTCCGGACTTCCACCGTCCACCAGCCATGATGGCCGAGAACAGCTACGAACCTGTCACCTCGGCAGAGATAGAAGCAGCCCTCGTCGGATGGTCCAATTCAGCTCCGGGCCCCGACGGTATCACCATTGGGCAAGTTAAACGGTGCCCCCGACATCTGTTGGAGGCCTTGTACAACACCGTCCTGTTCCGACGAACAACACCATCATCATGGAAGGTATCCAGGACCATCATGCTACCTAAAGACGGGGATAGGAAGGATCCCAAGAATTGGAGGCCCATCACCATCGGCTCAGCACTCCAACGTCTCCTTCATCGAATACTGGCTAGAAGACTGTCGAACCTAGTAATTTCTTTATGATGGCTGTATAGCTCTCTGGGGTGTCAGTTTGGATTTTAACTTGTTCGTTGTTCATGCTTTTCAGTGTATAGTCTTCAGGGTCTCATTTGTTGAGTTTGTTAAGGGTTGTATAATTTGTACTCTTTGGATGAAGATTGGAAAAGGTTTGCTTACTTTTAGCGTGTATTATTTTTTTCGGATTTTTCTTCAAAATTCTCTAGACTGTTATATTTCTCGGCGGTACTAACTGGTTTGCTTAGCCAGTGGTCTTTCAATGACGGTTTTTGTGTTCTTCCTTTGTATTCAGGGTTGTCATTTTTTCCTGAGTCGTTTTTTATATTCTACTTTTGTCCATTCCATATTGTCTTGCAGGTTGCCGGAAGTAGTTTGGTTCGCATGAAGGTACATGGAAGTTGTTGGATTAAATTGGTTGTTTATTATCAGCGTGGTAGACAAGATTTTCACAGTTGTTATATGACGTAGTTTGCACTACGATCCTGGTTGTCGCACAAATTTGCATTTGTGCATTTGGGTCATAATAAGTAAGTGTTAATTGAATGATATTTTCTACGACGTCCTTCCTAACCTGTAGTATCGCTGTAGAAAAATATATATTCATAAGCTTCATGAGAAAAAGCTATTTCTGATTATCCGGTCAAATTTGCTTTCAAAACTGAACAGAACTGATGGTTTTTGCCATCTCGCAAATTTACTATGAAATTATTTTTAAATCTTAATGACATTATTATTATTGTATACTTCTCAGAATGAGATACACCAACATGCACAAGTCCAACGACCATCACTAATCAAAATGACATATACGTGAAAAGGAAGATAATTTCTAATTTTTTTTTTCGCAATCTGTATCCGAAACATATGCTCATCACAAGCAAAAACTCTGCCGTTGTTGTCTTGTTGGAAATATACTTGAGGCTTATAGAAGACCGAGATACTTATGAATTTTTAACTGACGATATCTTTCGAACACGTCAGCCATCCTTTTCTTAAGAAGATCTCTTAGGTTATGCTAAAAATTTCCAAAATAGTGTAACCTAACGTTACATAGACGTCTCAAACAAGGTTGTGAAAACATAGAAGTCAAAACGCGGTCTAGGACATTTGGTCGCGGCTGTATAGGCGCGGTCGTTTCGGCGCGAGGACAGTTTGGCGCCGGACAGTTCGGCGCAAGGACACCTCGGCGCCGGGACACTTCGTGACAAGCTACCCTATTATCAGAGTAACCTTTTTTATTTTTATGTAGATATATATGTACACCTTCTTAATTTCAGAATCTTGCTTGGATTGCTTATTTGCAGAAGAATATTGATTTTAATGTATTAATAGCTTAGAAAAATGAATTTTTCTTAAATCTGGTAGCACATACGAGCTTTTGTGGTTGCCAAATATTGAGTTTTTTTTCTCACCATACCGTATTTATCGAATTCTGTATTTCATGGATCATACTGTATTTATTACCTGTAAGTACCTACAGATTTTGTTCATTAAAATAATACTAGACAATTTCTCGCGCCGAAGTGTCCCTGCGCCTAAGTGGTCCTCGCCGAAGTGTCCCTGCGCCGAAGTGTCCTGGCGCCGAAGTGTCCCGCGCCGAATTGGCCACGCCTATACGGCCGCGCCCAACCGTCCGGCTCCGATCGAATCATAATCTAGACATAACTCTTTTTACCTGAATTTTCCACAATACCAAATCAGGTTTATGGCCAAATGGCTTTAAATCTGTGGCAATCAGAAGTAATAATAACATCATTGTTCATTTTACATTACCTCAACTTACAACGAATAGATATTATCCAACATTGAAGATGTGCTGAAGATGTTTTTTAAATAGATGTAAAAAGTCATGAAACTGTATCACATCCCACCAACAGTTTGCTGTAATCATCAGAAAGTGGCTATCGAAATCAGCCTTCCAGATTTTACTTGAATTGAAATATTCCTTACTAAAGAGTTATAATATTTTACTGTTTGGGTTCGACCATGTGTGGTGGAAAGGACCCCGCAATAATCTTTCAGCTGTCAACTGTCAATTTTTCAAATCTGACATCAGATTTGAATTCAGCGACCTCAAAAACATCAACTTTCAATGTCAAAAGAGAATATTTACTTTTTTATTCTACTTTGACAATTAATTGACAGCTGTCAACTGTCAATTTTTCCAATCTGACATTAGAATTGAATTCAGCGACCTCAAAAACAAACTCTTGATGTAAAAAGAGACTATTTAGTTTTTTATCCTACTTTGACAGTGAATTGACAGCTGTCAACTGTCAATTTTTCAAATCTGACATCAGATTTGAATTCAGCGACCTCAAAAACATCAACTTTCAATGTCAAAAGAGAATATTTACTTTTTTATTCTACTTTGACAATTAATTGACAGCTGTCAACTGTCAATTTTTCCAATCTGACATTAAAATTGAATTCAGCGACCTCAAGAACATAAACTCTTGATGTAAAAAGAGAATATTTACTTTTTTATCCTACTTTGACAGTGAATTGACAGCTGTCAACTGTCAATTTTTCAAAGCTGACATCAGATTTGAATTCAGCGACCTCAAAAACATAAACTTATATATTTAAATAATTAAAATATGCTTTTGACATTTATAAATAGTATTAAAAATGAATAGTTTTGTAACGGATCTGTGGAGCTTTAGAGCTCCGTAGCTGTCCGTAGCAGCCAAAATATTGAATTTGGAGCTTTGTGCCCATGGAGACTTTTGTTCAGGATGACAAAATATACAACATATCAAAAATTCAGAAAATTTGACCGAAACCCAATTTCCATAAGATTATTGCGGGGTCCTTTATAAGTAACATGAAGTAAGAACAATACCGGGTTTTGGAATCTCAGTCAGGCTTGATGTGGTATTATCTCCAAAAGGACATGTCTTAGACCTTGTCAGTCTGCCAAAATGTTGGTGGTTGTTACTGCAAGCATTTGATAGGTAAATCATTGTAAAGGAGGCATTGTTCATATTCCAGGCATATCATATTTAAGTTATCTACAGTTGATGAACAGATTTGTGTAACAGCTTTACAAAACTGAGATCTGCTTCTCTATCTAAACTTGTCAATTACTATTGAGGTTTAACGACGACTGAGAACTATTCTTCACGATTTAAATTTTTTTAATTGTCCTCTTTAAGATGTTATTCGATTATATATACACTCAAGACATTTATTTTTGTTTCCTATAGTCTGGGTGAAATTAAAACAGAGTTTTAATCAACATATTGATAATAATAGATACTATATGTTTAAATTCTTATTATTCGTATTTCTAACCAAGATTAAGGAATTAGAAACGCTTTAACCAAGATTTCTCAAGGTTTCCCTAGAGATGATTTTGTTTTTAGGGTTTTTCTTCTATTCGAGTATGTACATTCATATATTAAGGTATTTTAATCATTTATCTATTACTTATTAAAGGCTTAATCGCGATTAAACTTAGAATGAAATGTTATTCCAAATGTCTCTGAAAAGTTTTAAAACATCCTCTCGTGAAATTTTAAAACTGTTACTGAAATCTGACGTTTAGATTTTATTCTAGCTGTAAGTAGTTAATCGATTTACTGGAAAATTGCCGCAATGTATAATCTAATTATTATGAGTAATATCTGTATGTGAAAAGCATGTGGCCATTTTTGATCATCAATAATAGTTTGCCAATTGATGCCAATCTAAGTTAATAAGAGAACTATTGCTCACATTTAGATCACTGGCCAATCTACTCCTTTTATGTTTGCATATATTATTCCACCAAATTGCAGTAATATTAAGATTAGTCGAACCAGCACAAAGCAGTTAACATAGAATATTTTATTGATTGTTTAGTGCAGTTCTGAAATTAGCGACATTCAGACCCTACAAAGACACTGACCTGGAGTTTAACCCTGGTCTTATATCTCTCGCAGGTCTCCATCTGAAATAATGGCTGATTGATTCAGCGTCGTTTTTTCGATTCTTTTAGTAGAGTGCTAATAAATCACAATGAAATAGTGATGTGGCTTGCTTAGGGGTGCATAACAAAGTAGGTTTATTTTTTGTGACCAGATTTTTAGCAAGATTTGCTCCTAACATTAGAGCACCAGATGGTGGATTTAGTTTTTTGACATTTTTTGTGGCTAAAAATATTTTAAATGCCCTAAGAATAACTTTTGACTTAATTAATATTACTCGAACAGCAAAACGCGAAAATAATTGAATTGTAACTTATAACGAAATATTTAAATTAGCTGAATTCGCTTTTCTTGTATGAGACAGAAAATTTAATAAACATTCCAAAAATGTTAATTTTAGTGTGCTCTATGGTTTTTGAGTTTGATTAAATGTTCTTGATTTATGTAACAAAAAAGTTCGTACCAATTGTTGTGTACGTTTCGCAGGAATTCGTCATTTATATAAATTAATAATAGTACCACACCTTGCTTATTTCTCAAGCTTAAAAAATAAATATGAAAGAATCTCGTAGTCTTTAATGCTTATTATATGCTTAGATGGTCGCACAGCAAAAATATAAAAGTGTTACTTACACTGAAAATCATAAAGACAACAATGGATGTCATATTGTGGAGAATTTATTAAGTTAATATTAGATAGATAGTACATTCAATTTTAGTAACTAAAAGATCATTAAGTATTAATATTTAAAAGTAGGGTTGTCTTTTCGTTTAACATAACTGTAGGCTTGGTTGCCTAACTTATCAACTACTTGCAAACTCTTGGTAGAATGCTTATATTATTAATTTTGATTTAATAAATTACTTTAGCCATTTTTACTGTAATTTAGTTTTTGTATTTAGAGAAATAATAAATAATGGCGTTACAGAGTGTACAATTAAAATTCGAGAATTTTTATTGTTTTAATTTACTAAAAATTCATTTATTAAAACAATACCTAACGTCAGGGCCGGCGTAAACTTTTGCGGGGCCGGGTTCAAGAATGCGCTTGGCCTAAAAAACTAAAAATAAATTATTTATTATAAACACATTATTACATATTACAATAGGATCATAGAGTATCATTATAATTATTTAGGAAGTACGCGAAGTCTTTATTAGTGCATTTTTCAATCACGAACGACGAAGGAGCGAGTGATTCATTTGCGTGAATGCGCCAAAGACGACTTCGCGTATTGAGTTTTGCACAAAAATGTTTTAAACCAACTTTAACACTAAAAAACATAATTAACCAAAATCTGTAATACTGTTTCCAATTCAAAGTAAACATAAAACCAAGTAAACCAAGTTACCAATAGATGGCTGCACATTTGTCAGTCAATTATTAATCTTTCTTTTGTGATTTCTAATACTCAAACGGGAAAAATAGCATTTTTAAATGAAATTTTAGGTATAATAATTAAAGAATTCCCCCACCATTTTTTCTGACCATTTTTTAACATTTCTTGGCCCTACTGGTGTCATTTTAACGGAGACTTTATACTGATTTTGAATATGTATATCATTTTTGTGGCAAACGTCCCAATAGCCCCAAATTTGGGGATCAAAACCAAAATAAATCTATAATCTCCATTAATAATAATTGTATTAAGTTTCTGTGGCTAGGTTAGCTTTAGGTTAGGTTAAGTTAAGTTAGGTTAGGTTAAGAAAAATTTGTTTTTGCATAGCGTTTTGGTTAGGTAGTGGCGTTTTTGTGGAGGTTAGGTTGATAAGAACTAAATTTGTAGGCTTAGGAGCGTTTATCCCAAAAATGCTGATTCTGAGTATGTGAATTATTTTTGGGGCGAACGCCTCAACGCCCTCAAGTTTGGGGATCAAAAGTAAAAAATTCTTAATCTATGTAATAGAAATGAATAATGATTATAATAATAGTCTATGATTGCCAAATTATATAATTAACAATTACACAATTTAGTTAGGTTTGATTAGGTTTAGGTTAAGCTAGGTTAGGTTTAGATTAGGTTAAGTTTAGGTTAGATTAAGTTAAGTTAGGTTAGGTTGAAAAATTCAAATTTGCTGTTATACAACCTTTTGGCAAGGTATTAATCTATATAGAAATGATTAATGATTATAATAAGCGTCTATGATTGCCAAATTATGTAATTAACAATTACTCAATTTAGTTAGGTTTGATTAGGTTTAGGTTAAGCTAGGTTAGGTTTAGATTAGGTTAGGTTTAGGTTAAATTAAATTAGGTTAGGTTGAAAAAATTCAAATTTGCTTTTGCACGACCTTTTGGTAAGGTAGTGGCGTTTTGTGGAGGTTCAGTTGCTAGCGCTCAATTTTGGAGGATTAGAGGCCTTTTATTCTCAAAAATAAATTACATATTCGGAATCAGCATACAACTCCCGTTAAAGTGACATTAATTTGGCAAAAAAATGTTTGGAGGGAGAATTCTTTAATTGTTTCAAATTTTATTATCAAGTCAAATTATTTTTAGAAAGCCTAAAAGGGCCAGTGCTTTTTGCAACTTTGTGAAGCACGAGCGCGTGAGCATACGTTTGCGTTTAACTGTTAATTCATTTTGAAAGCGGTGAGTATAAAACATTATTTCTCTGGCCTTTTTCGTTGCAAAATTTTTAATTACGTCATCAAAATTTACGTAGGTTGAATAATAGGAGTTTTTACTTTACTTTTCCAGTCGTTAGTAAGTGACACGGAAACATTGGTGTGACTACAGCAGCAGAGCAGTGTTGCCAGATCATTAACTCACAAAATAGCCAAGCTGTCAAATAAAAACCGCCACAAATAGCCATCTTGACTTTTTTTTCAACAGAAATCAATGGATTTGGATATTCGCTAATTTTATGACAATCATCTAATCAGTCAATAAAATAAGCTGTCGGTCATTTTACCTAAATATCTCATCAATTCAATCACTTCAAGTCAATCTCATCACTTCGGTCTAAACAGAAACTGTTTTATCAATCAACTATCAACATCAACCAACATTGTATTAAATATCTTGTATATACAACTGAGTAGTTTGATCTATATGAGGCGCTGCATTTTACGCTCTCAATAAAAAAATATTTCCTTTCTATTCATCTAGTTCTTATTACTTAATTTTTAAAAACCGTCACATTTTGTAGCCAATAGCCAATCGAATTATTTTGTCGCCAAGTTACTTGAAAAACCGCCACTTCGGCTATAAATAGTCACATCTTGTAACAATACGCGTATTATAAGGCGGCGCCTTATAATACGCGGGGCCGTCTAAAGCGCGGGCCGGGTATCGTGGAACTCGCTGAACCCCCCTTGCGCCGGCCCTGCCTAACGTCGAGATTGGGAAATGGATAGAGAACTGAATTAGGAAAAAATGACTGTGGTGTGTCATGAAATATCCTCACGAAGTCACAGATGACGGAAGTGGGATTTCACTACGTTGAAGTGCTTATATTATAAATAGCCTCACACCTCTGGGATGCGAGTTTTGTAAAAATACCCTGCAGTTCCGATTTCAAAGACTAACAGTCAGATAAATACCTTTTTCTTGGAATGATTTAGTTCAGCTTATACACAAATGCTTAAATACGATAGTGAACGATCAAAGCTTACAAAAAGATACTAATAGATGGCATTTCGACTATAATTCTTACGTTCACTGAATCCAATTAACTAAAAGCCATACTTAAAATAAGCATTTATCAATTCACACGCAATTATCATTTTTTGTTTTGAATTTTCTTTGAACTAGCTGAAAAGTAGTCATCTGAAACCACATCTTCTATGATCGATCATTTAAACCGATTTTAACTGTTGGTATGAAGAAGAAAACGAAAAGCTATCCGTTGAAAATATATGCAGATTTTTTCTATTGTCAATTTACTTCTCAGCGACATCTGGCACACAGATTTACTCAATCGACTCTGATTAGCGAACCAAGAAAGGAACTCCTACACTATCCAACGTTATATTCCTTTCCAGATTCCCAGTTTGACTGCCTTAACAAAGAAAAACATTGATAATATTTCCAAAGCTTTTCGGAAAGTGGCGAATTCCATAATTTGGTTATTGATGGAATGCCAGTTGTCTTTAGACTACTCTGTTTTCGTTGATAAAGCGAACAAAAAGTGAAGAAAATGGGCTGTTTTTATCGGGCATTATTGAAATGAGTCTGCTATTGTTGAGTGTGCTATTGCAGAACATCTCCATTGTTTATTAGCAAGGCTACTTAAAAGACATTGACGTTTCAACACGATATACTTTTGTTGCTGTGCAGTATGTGACGGTATTTTGCGTAGTATTGGAAATAAATTATATTATCTCCAAAACATGACCTGCAAGGATTTTTATCAAATAGAAACTGTTTCTGGTTTAACTAACTGTTGAATAAATTATGTGAATCAATAATAAATATTATATTGCTTCTGTTGTCTAATTACTGTCCTCTGAACACTATATATGACAGGGATAGTTTGCAGATATTAATTCAGCACATAAAAATGTATAAAAAACACAAATCTTTAGTTAGAAGTGAAAAACATAAATCGCGCATTCCGCGGTTACGTACCGTGACGCGTTCCGACGCATTTTCATGATTAGGGAATCCCCAGAAATTATTTTTCAGCACTTTTAAACTTTTAACTTGATGCATTTTTTTGTTCTTAATAAAAATACATTTGTTTTTTTTATATCTGGTGCCGTTTACGAGCATATCAAACTAAAACGTGCGTTTCGTACATGTGACAAAATGGAGACATGAAATACTAGATAATTATAAGTTTTGCAATGGTTCTGCGAACTATTCATAAAAAACTTACGAGTTGATTAATTATACAATTTTAGAGAAAACACCAAAGATAATGCCATACATACGATTTTGTTTTAAGATGCCCTTAATGGTCAATTCAGATCTTGAAGGCGTTACGTATAATGTCACATGTGTTACGTACTGTGACATGCCAAAACTACAGATTTCATTCAATATTTTTATTAAAGTTAAGACACAATTTCTTTTAATTTAATCGATGTTTAATTGTCTTCCACATTTTTTATTATCTAATAACAATGAACTGACTGCAATTTAAAACTAAACTCACTGACATTATTGCCTATAACCAACCATCACCGTAATTACATGCACCGAATGACGGTTGTCATTTTATTTTACACATTTTTGCATAAAACTATAACAAATAAGCCATTAATCATCGCAGTTTGGCTGCGCCAATTGTAATTTGTGTTATAACATGAATTTGGCACCTGCTAAAATGCATTGGTTTAGGCCTTTTATTTAGGCCCATTATTGAACATTTAATTTTATCTGTAAAGGTTGGCCTTTTCGCGGAATGCGTGATATATAGATACCATACGACGATATTTGGTGGTTTAATAACCGTGTTAGAAATAATGTAACAGAAAGTGGAGAAGTATGTGGGAGATTTGACGACGTTATATGCATATGATACTAAACTCAGTTACCAAAATTTGCAGAACCACCAAACGATCAAACGGAAGGAAATAAAACACCATGGTGGAATTCTAATATAAAATCCGAAATTAAAAAGAAGAAAATGATATGGGGGAAGTATCTGAGTACAAAAAAACGAAGAATATTATGAAATATATAAAACATACAGAATCACTTGTTAAAAACTTAGTAAAAGAAGCTAGACAAACCATGGGAAGAGTTTCGCCATAAAATGAAGTAACAAGAGCAGTTAAAATAGAAGATGGAAAACTGCTGATAAATGTGGAAGCTGTGAGAAAAAGATGTGAGAAACGACATCCCTCCAGAACCGACACAGCAAAACGTCCAAATAAATGTCGAAGTTATTGAAGAAATTCAAGAGGCTCTTAAATATTAAAAACAGAATAACATAGTTGCAGAAATTGTTCGGTAAGACATGGAGAATAAAAATGATGCCTAAGGATTGGACCATAGCAATTATCTCACCAATTCATAAAAAAGATGCTAAAAATTTTGATAGAAGAAATTAGAAATCAAACCGGTTTTAGACCTAGAAGAAGCACACAAGAATGGATATTTGGACTACGTTTGATAACAGAAAAAACATTAAAATACAACAAAAAGGTATATAGGGGAGATAGATCTTGAGAGAGCCTTTGATACCCTACCACGTGAAGTAATATGGTGATTTCTGTTCAAGAAGAACAGAAATCACGTTACAGTAGAACTACGTACCAGTAGAATTAATACATGAATCCAGACAGAAGGGTAAGGCAAGAGAGGCAACAAGTAACCAGAACAATGATAGTTGGTTACATAAAGCTTCAACCAGTAAAATTGGAGAAATTTATATATGCCGATGATCTCATTATTTCTGCAAACAATCCAACTACTCTCCAAATGAATATAAATGCATGGGATATAGTACTAACAGAAGCTAGAATGAAGGAAATGGCAACTTAAATCAAGTTGAATGATTATAAGCAAAAAAGACGATATTGAAAGCGAAGTGAGAAACAGAATTAACAATATCATCAAAAAGATTATTATCAAAAAGATATATGTATTGCTATTTCAAAAAAAAGTTGACTGTCACTTGTCAGAAATGTCATGCCGTAAAATATCTAGAATCTATGTTATTTCGCTTTTGAATTATTGAAATCGGATTGTTAATAACAGAGTTCAGCGTCGTGCATTTTTTATAAGACAGTCCCCAAAGCAGCATTTTTAGTCATCACTACCTACCATGAACTATACAGCTGAAACTATTAAGTTTTTGCCACTAGTCACAAGCACGTAATTGCTACGGTTTTACTAGGTGCTTGAAACCATTTCTGCGTATCAGATACATTGCAGTATCCTCTCTAGAACCAGCTACGTTTCGGTTAAGTTTAGGCTACGTAGCGGCGTAGTAATTGCTACTTTCGTGGAACTTCTTTTCTCTTTGACACATCGTGTCGCGTGGTTGCTCTCTTTCTTATTCTTGCAATTTGACAAATATTCTATCATTTTCTATACTAATGCTGCGATCGTGTCACAAAATGGATTACTATTTTATTTGTAATACGTACTTAATAATACAAAGAGCAATGAAATGTTTGATTATTTTGTCATTCCAGTATACCAAAATTATAAACTATTGCAACTTTTCTGTAAAATGATGATAGATCGAAAGATAACAACGAGCCTTCTTTAAATATATTTTTAATAAGAAATATCTTTAATAAAATATAACAAAAATACTTATAAGTTGATACATATGATAGAAACCATGTTTATATTATCCCTAAGGCACAGTTTGGCACCAATTTCTAATTTTAATTGCAGGTTATGTAGTAAATCATCTATTAACAATATAACAAATTACAAATTGATTAATAGTCTCCAGCATATTACAAGTAAATGTGGAGATGGAGTAGTTTATGAAAAATCACTTTAAAGTGATTCACCTAGGTAGCAAAAACGTAAGTCTTACTTTCAATACAACTGTTCCGTTACTTTAAAGGGTTAAGTAATGGTTTCAAACAAGTGGCAGGAACTTTCAATACTACTTTAAAGTTTTAAAAACTTTAAATTAGCTTCGGGCAAGTTACAAGTTGCTACTACTTCAAAGTAATTATACTAAGTGGCAATACCGTTCCACATACTTTAAAAGTTACTTAGAAGTAATGAAACTATATAGTTTAATAAATAGTAGAAACAACTACATAATTACTAAAATATTCCGAACTGAAGTAATTAAACCTATAAAGTCATAAATTTAGTTGTAGTTACGTAATAAGTACTCAATAAAAGTTCCCACCTCAGTTACTGCTACTAAGATGCTGCTTGGGTCTGGATATTCATTAGAAGCTACAAAAATCATACTAAAGCTAAATCAAGCATAGATAAATTGCCTAATTACTCTGTCATGGAAACATATTGATAAAGGTTTCCTGATTGCAGATCTGAATTACTGTACTGAGTACAGTGTTATTGAACTGTACTTTTACAGTCTACAGTCATTTGTTTATCATCCAGCTCGATAGTGTTTTGTACCATAACAGTCAACTGTTTGTCTTATTCAAAATACTGCGCAAAAAGTATTTAGTGTACTTTATTCGAGTTTATAAAAAAAACATTTATTATGTCGTGTAAACATGATAAGTACTTCAGCTAACAAAATCATAAATATAGATACATGTGTATTACGATACATATTCCAAGTCTGTACGTTTTCATTAGGTCTGTATATTGTATCAACAGAATTCGTCTATTATACTGTTTTATAGAGCTGCTACAGTTGATATTATACATTTTGAAGTAAATAATGCCTGATAATCACACAATCTAGTCGTCACATCACCTAATAGGTCCTTTATAACACTACTAGCTTGTAGGTGCGCATTATCTGTGTGTTATATATATCTAGATCAGCATACAAGGTAGGTTCTGTTCTAGTTTTGGTTCTCTTGCAGATCCAATCAAGTTAATATTCTTTGATCTTTGATATTATTATTCTTGAATGTATAATATCTGTTTATATCAAGTGTTTTTCTACAAACCTAATCACTATCCGAGTGGAAATCACATTTTTTCATGTACATATTAATCATTTTGATTTTTTCTTTATATTTTTGCATTTCGACAAAGATAAGATGTTTTGTAAGGTATTTCACAATACTGACTTGCTAAAAAAAGCATGAAAAGTTTTTGACGTCTTATTTCCCCATAAAATAAGTAGTAATTATAAATGTTTATTCTTTCAGTAATAACGATAACCCATATAACCCTTTATCAAGACAAACAGTACAGATAATAAGATTGGAGAGAAAAAAGACTTTACAAGCTTTGTTTCTACATTTTCAGTCTCTTCACTTTATTGTTATTATTATGATTGTTACTGTCTTAATAACAAGAAGTTATTCGCTATAAAAGTTATAATTTCTTATTGTTTTGTTACCCACTTAAGTTCTTGCCCTAGCATTTAAATCGCCAAATACTATCGGCCCCTTCCTTGTCATGTTTCATCAATTTCTCTAACCCTTCTCCAATCGGCTCCACCTTACTCTCACGAAATCCAATAATGCGTGGAAATAATCAATTTTTAAGGTCACTTTTCTGTGTCTAACTTTATTTATTATGTATTCGTTTATTTTCTCATTAATTTGCTTGGTTTGTTTATAGATATAACATGGACTTTATTTTCAATGTATTTCTATACATATCATTTGTAAGAAAATTGGGGTATGCGATTCTGTTTTAGTAAAATACACATATTTATTTAAATAAATAATTGTATTTAATACTAATTCATCAGAATTAACATCAAATGCTTTCCCATCAAATCGTTCGTGAAGATTAGAATATTCTTTAAGAGTAAATCGACCCGCATCAAACCACCCATATTAAAATTTAAATAAAATAAATCGGACATTGACACTTGAAATCTGATTAGTTAGTAGTTTTTGTCTTGTCGCACAGATTGTTTTGAGATATTTCATTAAATTAATTTATAACAATTAATAAACTATAAAATTATTGACTATCATAAAAAACTTAGAAATAGAATAAGAAATTATGAATTAATAGCGCTACCTATGAGATTTTGCGAACATATTCTTAATTTTGGAAATCATAATGTAATGAAAGTAAAAATAAATAAATTTTAATGTCGAGAATTATTAGAAAAGTATGCAAGAGGATGATGCTAACGAAGCGTTAATTTCAAGGATAATTTTCACTCATTTTCACTGATATTCTCATATTTTCTATGAGACATACACTGATCTCTATCACAACATACAGGTAATAGAAAGTATTAATCAACACAAGCAAAATATCCTGGTTGTAAATTAAACTCAGTGAGTCAGTGAACCATCTAAAATTACTACCATTTGCATTGCAAAATATTTACTAGTTTCTTCCCAAGCAGCATCTAAGTAGCAGTAACTAAGAACGGAAGTTTGATTGAGTAGTTGTTACGTAACTACAACTAAATTTATAACTTTATAGGTTTAATTATTTCAGTTTGGAATATTTTAGTAATTGTGTACTTATTTCTACTATTTATTGGAACTATGTAGTTCAGTTATTTCTAAGTAGCTTTACCTGAGTGCTTTAGAACTTTACAGTAGTATTCAAAGTAAAACTTACATTTACTACTTAGGAAAATCACTTTAAAGTGATTTTTACTATTTGTTTTGCATCAGATTTACTACAAGGTTGCAATTACTACTAAAAATTACAACGGAGTGACAGTAACTTCTATTAGGAAATCCAAACCAATATGGTTGCTCTGGGCAAACATTCGCGTCAGTGCCATAAAACCACCATTTGACAGTCTATCGAATTACCTAATAAATTAGCCTAAGCGATCCAAATAATGATGGACGCTGTGGGCAGACATTTTCGCCGGCGCTATGAAAACATTATTTGATTGGTAACTGGATTGCATTGGAATAAAATATTGAATTTTTCCTTCCAAGATCACATGATGTGACCTTTGACCTTGAATACCTAAGAAAGTGTATCTTCGGTTTTTTTTAGGAATACAATATGTTATACAGCCAGATGCAGTGTCTCTTTGGTGTAAGTTTCATTTTGGGAAGCCTTTGGGAACAGGAATAAAAGAAATTGTTAAACATGGTAGTTACACACTTCTTACAACACTACTGTGCGCTAATTTTTCTTATTTTATGTACTTGTATACATAGGCGATTATGTGTTTATGTGCTTAAGCACATGTGCCTATATACGTACGTACTTGTACTATGTATGTATGTACTATATATGTATGTACTACTGGTTTCATAATGATCTAGGACAACTAGGCTAATATGATATTATTTTTCATTATTTTATCCTATGCATTTACACTGAAAAAAAAGAGTAAAATAAAATAAATAAAATACGACGCACCTTACCTCTAATCTAACCTTCAACATGTCTTCTAATATTCTTACCTAACCTAACCTAAAACAAGTAACTTAAAAGATATATTAAAAGATTTAGTTTGACAAAGCTTAAAGTTGTTTTGTTTACTTGTTTCCATTAGTATAGATATACCGTTTCTTCTAAATTTTAATGACTTCTCTAATCATAAAGAGCAAGTTAAGAATTTATACATTTTTGACAAGGTCGAAGTGTTAACCTTTGAAAATAGACAATTATTTTATAACACCCTGTAAAAGTGGGAGAAAATTTAAATAAAGCTGAAAAACTTAACCCAACTAAAACTAATCGTGAAAATCGCATAATTTATTCAATTTTCGGTGTTAGAAATGTGTCATTTTTGGCTGGGACACCGTGTGTAGATACCTGTATCTGCAAGTACAGGTACAACGCCATACCTTATACTTGTCTTAGTAGATAAGATCTGCAGGTATCTGAACAGATATATACTAAATTCCTGATACAATACACTTGTCGGAACTCTTTCTTAGATATTCAAGTTCAACGGTCACATCATGTGACCTTGGAATGAAAAAGTCAATATTTTATTATAAAACATTTTTTATGAAAAATATGCTATTTTAGCTTTAAAACAAGCCTAAGGTAAAAGTTCTACTATGATTAGAAGCAAAGTTATGTCCTTTACCACCCTAGCAAATCTCACGTATATCTGAGATGGTCGGGATGTCAGCTGTGATGATTAGGCATGGAATGACCCATTCTCCTTTTTTCTTTGGTTGTCACTACCTTAAAATACAACCTAGTATACAAAATACTATCTCTAATTATTATGTAGCAGTATAAAAAATATAATGTTTATATTCATGGTAAAAAGTGAGGTTAAACTTATGTTTTTGAACTGGAAAGTGGTTATTAAAACGGTGACGTTGTTTTAAAGTAAGAGTCACTTAAAAGTTCCAGAATTTTTTAACTTATTTTATACTTCGTGGTAACAACAACCTTGAAGTAGAATTTGCTTAATTCCTGTTGCTGGTAATTAAGTAACACAAACTTTGGCAAAAATGTTGGAGACTATTAATCTATTTGCGATTTGTTATAATTTTTATAATAGATGTTTTACTATAACCTTCAATAAAAATAACAAATTGATGCCAAATTGTTCCTTTGAATAATATAAAAATGATTTATATCATGTGTATCAACGTATAAGCATTGTTGTCATATTTTATTAAAACATTTTTTATCAAAAAATATATTTAAAGAAGGCGCGTCGTTATTTCTCAATCTATGATCATCACATTTTACAGAAAAGTTGTAATGGTTTATAATTTTGGTATACTGGAATGACAAAATAATCAAACATTTCATTTCTCTTTGCATTATTAAGTAATCCATTTTGTGATACGATAGCAGCATTAGTATAGAAAATGATAGTAGAATATTTTTTAAGTTGCAAGAGAAAGAGAGAGCGACCACGCGACACCATGTGAGAAATTCCATAAAAGTAGCAATTACTATATGTTTCCGCTACGTAGCCTAAACGTAACCGAAACGTAGCTGGACAAGTTCCAGAGACGTAACTGCAATATATCTGCTACCCAAAAATTGTTCCCCATTTTGGTTCCACACACCTAGTAAAACCGTAGCAATTACGAACTTGAGACTAGCGGCTAAAACTTAATAGTTCCACCGGTAGTTGCTGTAGATAGCGATGACTAAAAATGCTGCTTGGATTCTTTCACAGGCAAAATTATATTCAGTTCAATCCCTCTATCCAGCCAGCTAGTACTATAGTTGTGTCTATTAAGCCATGACTTAAAAGTTACCTTCAAGGACTTTCATGTTACCCAAGGAATTGGGTAGTATGTTACGATTAAAGACTATGAAATGTTGAATGTTACTGTTAATACGGTATCACATTTTTAAGTTTGTACAGTTTCACATTTGTAAGATATTTTAACCTATTCAACATTTGGAAGAAATGCAGCTCAACTTGTTTTATCTAGTTTAAGTACAATCTATGTACAAATATCGACCTTGACTATCTAAACGTACTAGATTTGGCTATTAGTAAAAAATTGGCGGTACAACATTCCATACCATACATTCCAATTGTTGTTACCTCCAAATTTGTATTTATCTTTCATAGATCCCTGAATTTATATTTTTCAATATTTGAACTAAAATGTTCAACTTCCATCGCTTTCTTCTCGGTCACAATACTGACTTAAAAACTATCACTTCTTAAACACAAACTGGTATTAAGAAAAAAGTTACTGGCGCGTTCTCATAGCGAGTGATGAAGCTATTCTTCATTACTTCAACAAGGCGTCTTCTTTTTAATTGTTTCTTTTAGTTCAATGGTGCATTGGCAACTTTCGATATTTGTTCAGTAGATTGTTTCAGTAGATTCTCATTATTTAATAACCAACCACATCTAATAATTTAGTTGAAACCAGCATAGAGTCTCGATCATTCTTCCCGACCACACAAGAAGCAGGTAGACTAACTTAGATACAGTTGCAATTCATTAGCTACAATTAGTTTGAAATGATTTTAAGATCTTTATTAACACATGATATTAATACACTTGTATCTGGACTGGAAATACGATAGAATCAATAGAGTATAAACAACAATATGGCAACGTTCGATCTTCATTGATGTGTATGAATACTACCTAAAATATCTAATGCCAGGGCAAAACCGAAGCAAAGCAGATCTTCGTTAATTTTATTTGGTTGGTAAAAAAGTGTCATTTTTGCCCTACGATTTTCAAATCATTGGCAGAAATTGCAAGAAGTCTTTGTACGGGATCCGATAGAACACATGCAACGACATATAACTGGTGTATGTTCAGAAACTTATGCCACATGTACCAGAAGTTGCTAAGGTAGCTCCAGTAGATACTCTTAAGTTGTTTGGACATAAGATTCGACATAGATAACTGTAAATATATTGATCTGCGCGACGACCTTTAAGATAGGATACCCTTGTGTGATGCACACTCTGCACGCTCGTATAGTGGTGTATATTAAATATCTTCACTGTATAAGGAACT
The DNA here is from genome assembly GCA_929113105.1 of Agrypnus murinus. NCBI lineage: Eukaryota > Metazoa > Arthropoda > Insecta > Coleoptera > Elateridae > Agrypnus > Agrypnus murinus. The sequence goes on along the minus strand of OV816023.1, from coordinate 26,113,353 downwards.
TGTATATGTTATGTCATATGAAAATCATTAATACTATATTAATATGGAGATTGTGCTAATACGTTAATTAGCTCACCTCTCACATCCTCTCTAATACAGTTATGTACCTTTGGGCACCGTTAACGGATTGTTTTTATGCCCTCATTCATTCAAATTAGAAAAGCACGAGCAGTGTGTATATCCCGCTTAAACAATTTTCCGACTGCTTAAATTATTAAAAAATTAGGGAATGCTAAATAGAAGAGTCTTGTATGGGAAAATACTGCTGACTGCGATAATTTCGGTAACTTAATTTATGGATTTAACCGGTGATTGTGATAATTCACGCATGAAATCCAATTTTTTCAATTTAGCGATGTCACCACTAGCTGGCTTATCGATATGCATAGATTTAGTAGATAGAAAAGGCTCGCGCTAACGTGATGTTAAAAAGAGATAAATTATGCACCAAATGATGAAAATTTTTCCTATTATGAAGTTGGTATTCGCGTAATTAAAATTGCATCTTTTCATGTACATACATAGATGTGTACAAATGACTTAATTCATGAACTCGTCTAGATGATAATTATTTCATTCATAGTAATAAATACTAAATGTATCATATCATAAAACTTTTATTATTTAAGTACATATATATATATATATATACTTATTATTATTACACACTAGTTCTTATTTTTTACATTGTACTAGTCTATAATATAATAATTTTTATATATTTTCTCCAATTTATAAATTTCTAAATTCCCGACAGCAGTTTTTTGAAATTTGTGTTGAAATTGAAGAGAAAATGAATCATAAGTTATTTTTATTTTAATTAAAATATCATCAGCATTATATTCGTAGGTCCTAGGTTCTATGACTACGAAGATGATGACTGAATCATTTTCTATTAATCAATTCATTCAATATCAGGCTTCTTTACATGAGGCTACAATAATAGGTTGATATTGATCATTATAGTGTCATTTAACAGTTTGATTAGATGATTATGTGTTATATTAGAGAAATATAGAAATACCTTCTGATAAAGGGTACAAATTAATCCGTATGTAGTGGTACTGCTGAGTTTTAGGTATTCATTGGAGATAATTATGAATCAATTGAATTACTAGTTTCTACAATACTAATAAGTAAAGTGGTTACTATGTATGGATTTTGAGCATTCCCGAAGATATGGCTGTTGGCGTCTATGTCAAGTCTTCTTATGAATCAATTTGAAGACTCATGATATATTTTAAACTATATTTAAAGAGGCAGAACTACATATAGCGTTTACTGTCTCGAGCCTTACTTTGTGGAACTCCATAATCATAAAATGAATAAAGATTAATAAAAAGTTTCACAATTTTTATTAAATTATAACCTGACAATTGTTTCGACAGCTAAGCTGTCATTATCAAAGGTAATACGAATATGAATATAAACAAACACGTCGCTAAGGTAAATACAAAAAAATAGATAACTACATACAAAAGATACAAATAATAAGAATTAAATATAAATCAGAAGGTATCTTTAATAAATGAACAGATTAACCTCAGTAGTTCTCCGTTACTGAAATTGTTAGATATTTAAAACTTATTTTTATCTAGTTATCTGTTTTTTGTATTTACCTTAGCGACGTGTTTGTTTATATTCATATTACCTTGTCAGGTTATAAATCAATATTGAATATTCAATTGCAACTTCAATCAGGTAATAATTTGGGTAGGCCAATAACTGGTGGATTGGGTTACATACGTGCATCATGTGGGAATACAGCAAGTAAGGAACTGTTGGCATTGTAATATAGCTAGTACTGAACAATAGAAGCTTTAACCGGATATGACCAAGTGGCTAGCTATATAGGAAACGATCGAAACAAATTTTTTGTGGTTCTGTGTGATTGCATAAAAGATATGATACAAAGTGGGCGACAAGGAATAGTTTGCACAAGCACACCTAATATCTGATGGTAAAAATGACGGCTTCAAAAGCCTTCTTGAGCTGCAGTTTATATCAAAAACGTTGTTATTAGCCATTAAGTGCGGTGACAGCTAGGATTATCAGGATTATTCTTATATGTTGTTCAATTGTTTTTCAAAAATTGGTCATAATTATCACAAATTTCGATTGTTCTTCTATTACTGTTTTCTGAGGATGTAGGTATATGTATCAAACATATTATTTTGAATAGTATTACCAACTATGCCTAATTTTCTGCAATCTTGCCATTGATATGATTTACAAAATATTAATTACTTAAGTAAATCCATCTTCGTATTCATCAGTTACCCTAATAAGGTTTAAACGCTTGAAAACAAACAAAACAACATCAACATAATGTAAAGTATATTTTGAAACAACTGTAACGTCGCATACACGATGCAGTTAGTTTAAATACATATTTTCTGAATGACACTGTGTAATGCACAGCTAATCCCATCATAACAATTATTGAGCAAGAGCAGTCAATTAAAGCCAAGTGTTACTAAGAATTTCTCGTGTAATGAGTAACGCATCGTACTTAATTGCTAAAAACAACAGCTGTGTGACAAATAATATAAATACATTTATAAACTTACGTAATTGTTCATTAAATTGGGTTAAATTTGAGAAAAATTGAAAGAAACATTTTGAAAAGGCTAATTCTAAAAATAGGTTAGGAAATAACACAATTAACGGTTGTTTGAATTTTATCTATAATAAAAGTATTAAGAATAATAATGAATTAATTAAACTTGCTAATTTGGGCCTAATTTACTTGTTTTATTTTTAAAGAATTGGCAAAAAGATGATGCACGTCTTGAATTTGTTCTTCAACGATATCATACTGAAGATTCAAAATTAGAGACAACTTCGAGTATTGATTTTGTTTGTAATTTTAATCAGTCAGTTAAAAGAACTTTCGAGAGGTTTTTAAACTGACTTTCGATTTGTAGAATTATCCTTTCCTGTAATCGGCAATGCTATTCATCCTACATCTTCACCGTTATACATTAAACAATCAATGAAGATATCTATATCTATATCAATAACTATATCAATTGAATTCCTTCTTCTTTTTTTTTGTTTAATTTTATCAGCCAGTATCTGTAAATTATTATGGTATTACTAAAACTATGCTTGAGAATGAATAAGGCACATCAAATCGTTCAGATTTAAATTGCAAAGAAGTATTGATGTGTTTTGAAACAGTGCAATCACCAAGATTTGAAGCACTAGTCCATAGCTATAACATGCATTACATGAAAGCTATCTAATGAAAATCTGTATCTAGATCTATCGTAGATTTACATTCTTACAAGCTGCATTTCTAGAGCCAATCCTTACTGTCATCCGACCAAAATCATCTATTTCTGAAGCCACCACTTTGTAGTGGAATCACAGAAAAATAAAGTCAAATCTCCTAGCATACATTACTGAGAAAAACTAGATTTCTACAGGAACCAATAATCTATTAACTGATTTAGGAAGTCAATATCGATATCACTTTATCTAGGTTATACCATACTGATGATTTATTATAATATGTTATGATCTCAGCCGGTGCAGATCTTGGGAGTTATTCAATTGATGGAGCATGCTGTTCTGTGTATATACATAGTAGATATCGACGAAATACATCTAAAACTTGCAAGCGGCTCATGTATTTGCCTAAACGAACTGTTGAATATACACTAACGCCTAGTAGAGCTTTCAGAGCAATCAAATACTATCTATGTGTGTATGTATGAATATAATTTATTACCCATTCAATACCACAACTACGTGTGCATTTTAAATGTCGAACAAAAGCGACCATGACTTACTCGTAACTCTAATGATATTGAAGTCTCAACAGTCAGAAGTTTACTATTTTTGTAGTACTTGCCCATGTCTGCCCTTTGATGCACAACACGTTTTCCACAATAGAAAACTTGAGGATTTGTGGCGAAGTTTCTCTTTTATGGCGATAACTCTCCATATTTCAAAATTTTATTAAATATTCTTCAACTTATATTACGATGAACGAGAGTAACACTGTTTTTTTAGACATTTCTTTCCATGGAACTTCTTGATTAATATCTTTAATCAAAGGATTGAAGTATATTGAATCGGCCCTGCTTGCCTACATTCACCTACTCATGGATATCAGTTAACTGGAATTATTTAGGCTACAGTAACATTTTTGGTCTTTTTTTTCTATGTTCAAATTGCTTCTGTGTCATCTAATCCTATGAGAAAAACTACCCACTGTTAAAAGTAATTGCAATTATAATGTTATTTAAGTCAGTAACTTATTTTTTGCATTTACTGAAATAGTACTATTTGCAACATAAATCCGTTTTCGGAAGAAGGCTTTAATTATTTAGATGAGCGCTGCTATTGGAAAAGTGATCTACCATTTCAATAGACTGATTACAGATTTCACGGAAGTTTATCGATTTTATGAAGAAGAGCAAGGTGAATTCTTATAGCCCAACTTCTACAGCCATATCAGTTGAATTAATAACTGTTCTTCAAATCTAAAACTTGTCGAATTATCAATAAATAAGCATGCAATGTTGCGAGCGGTGCTATATATTGTATTGCATATGGCAAGCACGTTCTTATTATAATTATAACACACTATGACAGTTGTTTCAACGGATATTTCGCAGAACTCTGGTCCAGAAAGCCTGTCAGGTACCGCACAATACAATTTTATTGTAGCAAAAAATTTATGCACAGAGAGAAATACTTCATAAGAGCTTTGCACAATATTGTTCAAAACGGTGTTGGAGAGATTTATATTATAATTGTAGAATCGTATTGTCCAGCGTTGTGTAGGTTTTCGTTACTGAATTGTCTAACAGGAACGTACGACAATTATTTAACACAGTCAGATTTAGTTCTGCATTCTTTGGAACAATGTTGTAGAGGATAAGCTAGCATATTATGTTGAAGTATAATTGTAAAAAATGTTTAGAAAAATACAATATTTTGTTTGAATGAAATTATAATCCAGTATTCAAACTGCTTGCTACTAATTATTGTGTTTCGCAAAGTTTATGGATGACATCTTATAGATGTCACCACTTGTAATTGTCGCTATTAATGTAAATTCGAGATTTATATATAAACAGGCGACAGCAAAAGGAAATTTTAGTGTTATACCTGTATATACTATACATTGTATAGTTATATACATATTAGTTACATATATTTTAATATATGTAAAAATATATATTTTATTTGTGATACCTAACCTTCTGTATAGAATATTTGTGCCAGAGTATTGCACAATTTGTATAAATGTGAACAAGTAATTGTGTTAAATACTATTAAGCAATTGTGGCACAACTAGCGCAACAATTGTACAATTTTGTATAAAATTGTATGCAACAACATTACACATTCGGTTTTAATAAGTAACACAATTTGTTAGGGAAACTTATAGACAAAGATTCATTTGATTCTACAAAATTACTATTGACTTCCACAAAATGTTATATATGAGTTTATACACATCCTTACAAAAAGTTGAAACCATTATTTAAAAAATCTTGACAAACTAAATGACACAATCTTGTTTTATAATTCTACACAAATTGTCCCTGTCACTTTTTTAAGACCAATTTGTTTTACAATACCACACAACTGTTGATGAAATTTAAATACATTTTTCTCTGTGTGGAAAGCTTTAAGTTATCAAAAAATATCAAAATTTTTGTATAAAGGTTTTTAGTGTTCTTGTAGGTTTTTCAGTTTTACAGTACTCCAAGTTGAAGAACACCATCGTTCACTATATATTCAATAGAGTCAGCAGTGGACTGAAGTAGTCCATGGAAGTAATGGAAGCAATGCTTCCCTTGAGAATTTATTAAAAATAAAAACCAATGCTAACAAAAATATTTTTATAAAATAATGGTTATCGTTTATTTAAATTTGTAATATTTAATCAACTTAAAGCTCAATATCAATTCCGTACAGCAAAATGTATAATTATTTAGAGTACTATTTTAAATTAGGCTTATTAAACTTGCACGAAAAGGTAATACCGATTCAAATGTGTTACATACACTGCACATAAGCACTGATTTCGTTGCTTATAACTGCTCTTCTCCTAACCTTGGCGTGTATCAGCGAGCGTGGTGATACAGACGATGCTGTTAGCATTGTTTGGCTGTTATTTTTAGTGTGCTTCGTGTCCAAATGTTTATTTATTATAATTTGGTTATTTGTTCGATTTAGTGTTTGTTAAATTTAATGTTACTTAAGTAGTGTAAATCTGCGAATGAGGCTGTATTTTGTCACATTTTATTATTTCAATTTATATAAGTTGGATTTTTTGTAAAGACAAATAATTCTATTTAGTTTGCTCTGTATGCAAATTTAAAATTGCATTATCGTCACGACTGAAAATTCAGCTGTTTCGGTGGAAGGCTCGAGTACTTCCGATACATCCGAATCGGGACGATTTTTTTGTTCAGTTTGTAAATTATTATTAATAACGAATTTTCTGCAAGCAGTTTTGGAGAGAAATTACAAATTATTAAGAAAGGCAGATCAAAACCAGAACTTTCAAATTTAACAACAAAGATTAAAACCTGCATCGGTATTTTGCTAAAAACGACCGGAAAATGAAGTTGCAGTATAAATACATAGTACCTAGTAGTTTTTTTAAAATAAAGAATAATAGTCAACAAATTCCATAAGTATAAAGTGTAAAAGTTTTTTACACTTTTAATTAATACTCGTAATTATAACACTGTTTTTTTATTGTACCTAGCAGTGGCGGATCCAGAGAATTATTATGAGGGGAAAATTTTTGGAAAAATAATTGTTTTAATAAATAATAATTAAACAAACATTATTTGTTTCTATTCTATGTATACTTATTTTTAAATTGGGGGGGGGGAAATTCCCCCCGTGAATCCGTGCCTGTACCTAGGTATATTAAAATTAAAATCGCGGTTGCTTCCCTAGCCTAAATTCTCACCGCACGCCACTGATAGACTGGCAAATCTGTTAATAACAGATTTGCCAGTCTACTAATAGACTGTTATGGACTTCATAGATCACAACCTGAAATATATAGACTATACACTATTAGATTATAGAATATAGATCGTAGATCAACATCACACATTTTTGAATGAGCACAATTAGCCGTGAATTGCGGACTATGGACTATAAACTATAGACTGGTCTAGAGCATATAGATTTGTAAAGTGGTTGGTGTGATCTGGAACTGCGGTACCAATTTCGACTGGAAGCTATAGAAGTACTTTTAAAGTGTAAAAGATGTCTTATAGCCCACTTTTGGTTTCATGGTCTACTTAGCTAATATTATTTTTATAATTCTATATAATGATCTACTGAATCATTACCATAGACAATATTTTAAAAATGAATGTCAAGTGTGATATATTAGAGCTAGACAATTTTAGGTAGAATAAATAAGAAAACTTGCAATTTAAATTAGTTGTTGTAAAGTAGAAGTTTGAGAAAAACCAACAAACACTAAATAGATAGTATATTAAGAAATACAGGTATTTGCTTAAATTGAGAAGACAGTCAAATGATCTTTTGGTCTTCACAATTTAATTAAGAATATTTATTTGTAATTAGTCTAAATTTTAAAACTATTTTAGAGAACGCAAAGGCAATATTGGGAGTTGTGTCCAACTAGAATGTTGTTCTTATCTTCCCCAATAACTTTGTTGAATCTATTTATTTTTTAATGATTTCTGTATTATCGACCTCGAAGCTTATTTTTAGCTAGACCTTGATAGGTCTAAAGTTATTTCATAGTTTACGACGTCCTGGATTCAGGCCTGTAGCCAGAATCATCTTTCGAGAGAGGGGGGGCTAATTTTTAAAAATCTGTCATCTCAGGAAAAGGGGTATAAAATTATAATGTACATGCGGAAGGGGGGTATTATACCAATATTTTGTGAAGAAAATATCAAGTGGATCAGTACTAAATATAGAAAATCATTTATATGTTTCGTATGACTTAAAGTAAAACTTGCATCTATATTATGAAAAAAAATTGATTGTTTATTAAAAGCTACTAATAGTAGGAGAGATTCTACCTACAAGCCCCTCCCCTGGCTACGTCTCCGTGCCTGATCCCTGTTTACTGTTCATACACAATCTCCCGGAATCACATCGGTGCATAGCTGCATCAGTTAATTCTTCGTTGATATTCTTAATGCTAAGTTGTTAAGTTAATTTTTATGCATTTTCTGTTACATATTTATTAATAATAGTTATTAAAACTGTTTGAGTAAAAAAGTAACAATTCTAATAAAACGAACAAATAAATAAAAATAATAAACCATTGTAACAATTTTATTCATCATCAGAACTTTGTGATCGTGTATTAGAAAATTGCAGAAGAAGTTGATGGTGGTATCCTGGAATCCTGGTATCTATGCATTAATATATTATATTAAATCAAATATAATTATTACAAAATTTTTTTTATACAAATACAAAATACAAATTGTAAGTCGCATATATGCTTTGGGGGGGCTTCATCCCCGCGAGCCCCCCGCCTGAATTCTTTGCATAAAAATATTGACGTAATCTAGCAAGTATTCCTAAAGCTTTTTTCTCAAATCTTATCATAATATACATTTGTACAACAGTACGTAAACGTAATTTCAAACTATAATTAAAACCTTTAACCAATTGTATTATAAAACTTTTCGGGATGTAAAAGCTTTTATGTTCAGTCGTTAAAGTATAAGAAAGTTTAGTTTTTTGCTGTCATTATCTTTGAAATAATTTTAAGTTTTAGCAAGTTATTTAAATAAATCCCCATAACCCCATTATTTTATTCTCCTTCCAAATGAATTGCGTGGTATCAGCTGCGGAACTTTCATTGTCATAATACTGTTATAGCTACACCGTCGTCAGATTATCATATTTAACGAATGCTTGTACAACACGTTTGGTCAAACTGTAAACACTTATTTGAATGCAAAATCAATTATCAAATAAGGCTTTTCAGTTATATGTAAAATTCTATTTAATCTGACCATCCATCCATCCCTCCCTACCAACCACTTCATTTCCTGAATTTGACAACAACTTTTGTTAGAAGAAATCTACTTCAACTAAATCTTTTACGATGGGGATTTAAGCAGTATATAAGTAGCGATTTTGTTATGCTTTCTTAAGTTAACTGATAAACCGCAAGAAATACAACACTGTATTTGAGCTCCCTAAGTGGAATAAGCTTAATCGAATGTCCCCTTTACGTACGATTCGAGCGAATTTCAATTCGTACTCCGATATTATTCAGAAACGCCCACATAATTTAATTTCTTTGTTAATGCTTATGCACTTGTAAAAGAGTTGCGAAGTTCTTTATGATCACTCGCGAGCGATATAAAGTTTGTTGCAGATGCTTTATATCAGGGAGTTGTAATTAGCGGTATTGCCATTAAAACCAACTGAATCCAAATTTACATAACAATGTTTTATTAATTCAAGTTACGAGTATTTTGGTGCCAACAGTTGCTCTCTAGAACTGTTTAAGATAATTTGAAGAGTTGGAAAAGTAATTTTAAAAAGATATCCTAAAACCACTAAAATTTTACTTTCTATTATATTTGTTCTTCTGTGTGTAAATGTATGATGTCTCTTTAAAAAGCAAATTTATTTCGAAGTTGTTTCATTTGTATTTAAAGATGTTAGGGGTGGGTAGATAATAAGGAATTAATAATGAAAATGATGAAGGCAGCTGATTCGTAAAAATAGAATTCATTCATTTCATTGTCGGTGGGAGGTCAACGACATGTAATCAAAAGACATACAAAGATCCAAAGAAATATATTAAGAATATTCATTTCACCCTATTAAATATTACTAACACCTACTAGCCTATTTTTCTTGTACTTCACTATCATCGCTTCAAGACATTCAGGTTAAGGATGTTCCATAACTAACATATTAATAACTAAAAAATCCATAACTATAAAATATTGTTTTTTTAGTTGTAAGCTTAGGAATAGCGGAATTTTCATTTACTTTTTTTGTACAGAAAAGGCAATTAATAAAAATAATAATGATATTTTGGGTGCTTGCTTTATTAAGCACACGACTATGGAAATCGATTGGATCATATGCAAAGAGACAAAATACAGACAGCCACGAATATTCCATTCTTTTAAAAACCTTGTTATTTGTTTATATTTATTTATTAAGTTCGTCCGTATTAATACAATCGGGTTATTATTGTCAAAGTCGACCAAGAAAAATCTGGTGCTCGGCAAAAATTAAAATATCTGATTTTCTACTAAGGAATACGAGATTACGGAGTATACGAGTTTACCTCTAATATAAATTCGAGGGATAGTTATTACAGAAACCAAAGTTTTTCCGAATTATTGTTATTTATAGAATCGCGCTACTTCGAGTTTTGTTAGTTATTTTAAATAATATACACGGCATTACAGATTTTCTAAAATCTGAATTAGTAGATTTTCCAGGCAAATTACTTTGTAGCGTCCTTATAAATATACTTACTAAGCACTGTGCAAAATCCGAAGATAATCCTACAAGCCATTTATTTGTTAGAAGTAAAATCACAAAAATACATTTAATTGTTGAACGGTGGCGCCCTCACCATGGCTACTCATTTGTCCTCTTTTTTAGATTTCAAAGCACATGTTACACGCGTAAATTTGCCGACTGGAAGGATTTACGATTTCAAAACCCCCGTTCTATTCCCGGTTCCGGTAATGTCTTTAATAAAATATTTAATATATTTCACCTGCTGAACTATCTGCTGGGGGTAGGGGGCAGCGATAAAGGGACAACAAATGTGGAACCTCTCGCACTAGGCCCCCACCACACATTATTTAGGCATAGAGGCATAGATTTAGAGATTTTTCAGTGATACCAGAAACAGCATGCGTAAATGAATCAACATTAATTGTTGATTAATTAATATTAATCAATTAATGAGTGAACGTACTGTAATTAGTAATTTTAAAAAGTCATCATAAAAACAAACAAAAAAGGATGATAAATGACTAATGATTCATTAAAGAAGCAAAAGACATGAACGGACAGTATGACCGACTGGAAGACCCGCTGGATTTACGGTTACAAACCCTCGGTTCTATTCCCAGTTCGGGTGATATTTTTTTATTAAAATATTTTATATATTTCATAAATAAACAATTCTTTTATATTTATAATATTTATAAAAAGGAATAACTTCCAATTAAATACTACTATGGTATGCATAATCATTTTAGTTTTATTTTTATTTAACATAAATATACATAGTTGAAACAATCACTACAGATAGACAGATATTTATTACTCTTTAAAATGTACATACATTATTGAGATCGTGATATCAAAATAATACACTACTTAATAAATAATTACAATAACATATTATAAAATATCACAGGTAAAGTATAGCTTATTACAGAAAATTGACTCATTTATTATAAAAATAAAATATAAACTTACAAGATCAAGAATTGTTAAAATCGTAATTTAAAAATTTATTGATGTGGTAGAAGACTTTTTCTAACAAAAACTCTTTAAGCCATCATCTTAGTTTTAGAGTAGGTAGCTTTCTTTGAGATGGCGGCAATTTATTGTACAACAACTATAAAAAAATGTTTATTTACGAAATATATTAAATATTGTATTAAAGAAAAGCTACCCGAACCGGAAATAGATCAAGGGCATTGTAATGGTGAAGCCAGCGCACCTTCCAGTCGGCCATGCAGTCTGTTCATATATTTTGCTTCTTTAATGAATGTCATTTATCATCCTTTTTCGTTTGTTTCTTTAATGAATTGTTTATTTTATAAATAAACATTTTTTATAAATATAATATTTAGAAGAAAGAACCATATTAGTATTTAATTGTAAGTTATTTTTTTTATCTTCTTCTTCTTCTTCTCTTTCTCCTTATGCCCCTAGGGCATAATTTATATATAAATATTATAATTATAAAAAATTGTTTATTTAGGAAATATATTAAACATTTTATTAAAAAAAAAGTTATCCGAACCGGGAATAGACCCAGGGTTTTGTAATGGTGAAGCGAACGCACCTTGCCTGCTTCTTGCTTCGTGCTTCTTTATGTATGTCATTTATCATCCTTTTTCGTTTGTTTCTTTAATGAATTTATAAAAAAGAATCATATTAGTATTTAATTGTAAGTTATTCCTATTTATAAATATTATAATAATGAAAAATTGTTTATTTAGGAAATACATTAAATATGTTATTAAAGATTTATTACTGTGAACTGTGAATAGAAGCGAGGGTTTTGTAACCATAAATCCAGCGCGCCTTCCAGTCGGCCATACTGTCCGTTCATGTCTTTTGCTTCTTTAATGAATGTCATTTATCATCCTTTTTTGTTTGTTTTTTATTATTAATTACTTTTTGATGATTTTTTTACAATTACTAATTACAGTACGTTCACTTATTAATTGAATAATATTAATTAATATTGATTCATTTACGCATGCTGTTTCTGGTATCACTGCCTGAAAAATCTCAAAGTTTCTCTAAATCTATCCCTCTCCAAAAATAATATGTGATGGGGGCCTAATTCGAGAGGTTTCCCTCTCGTTGTCCCCTTACCGCTGCCCCAGCAGATGGTTCAGGGCTGTTTGAATATAGCCTTAACACCACAACCTCTTTGAGTAGTAAATCAAGCAATTGGAACACATATTCTCAGCATTGCTAGGATAGGCTTATTTAAAAATTGGCAGTTTCCATTTACTACTTAAAGGGCATTTCAAGATATCTGTCATTTACTACTTCATGATCAAAACAATCAATAGTTAAATTAATGGCTAATTAATTAGGTAATTCACTGATAATTATTTATTAACAGTTTTTGTAAAATAATGCTTACAAAATTTATTAATATTGACCTGCCAAATGTACCTATTTAAAAACGCATTATGATATTATTTTCTCTATTCTTCTTTTTTTTTCGACATTTCATTTTGAAGAATTTTTGTCTTGTGTCCCCGATTAACGCGAACGATGAAAATCTGGGTTTTGCAAAACTTGCTTCAATCCGGACCGTTTTTTGTGCGTCGATGCGTTGGGTAGTTCCCGTCTCATAAGTCTCGACCGTCTCAGGTAAACCGTTTAGGCGGAGGCGGCAAAAAAACTGCCCACGCCTTACGGTAGGTCGGAGCGAAAATCTCAAAAGTGGAATCTTTGCCAGCACAGTACCTCAATCATTTCTACCTGAAAAGTCTTTTTTGTCAACACTTCCAGGGGCGGGGACGGGGGTTATGGCTGACATGCGGTTTTCGAGAGGCGGTATCTCGGAAACTATAAGAGCCAAACCGACTCTTGGCCTCAAACGACGGGCTATCTTAAAATGTTTCTCTTTCAAATGTCGTGCAAAACCATAAGAAAAAAGTTACAGCCGAAAAACTCGAAATTTCTCATTTGTTTTTCGAACGAGAACCCCGAGTAACATCACCGCCCGCAGCCTAATCGGGTTCCTAAGTGGAAACCACTTGTGGAGGTCTTTTTTTTCCCGTCCCTTCAAAACGGTCCCGTTTTTGACCGCCGCTTCCGAAACCTACGTCCAACGTTTTCGGTTATATCTCCGCTCCCTGTCGAGATATCTTGTTCTGGTTTTGAACGATATAACGTCTAGAACCCGGTCTTTGGCGTCGCATCCCGCCCTGCGATCGTTTCTCGATGTTCGTTTGGCGAAAAGAGTAAAACTCCAATTTTGGTCGTTCGAGGTTTGGTATGCGGGAAGCGGATGAGGTGCGAAAACCGACTTTTGTTATTATAAAGAATGGATATTAATTTATTTTAGATTGTTCTTGTACAGTGTAAAAGTAAATTTATTATTATAAGATTTATTTTGCAAAATGTTTTCTTTAATTTTTTACCTTACCGTCCGCAACCAAATACTACATCGTTTGGCGGTCCGCAAACGAAAAAGGTTGGGAACCGCTGGTCTAGACTATTTAAACGCCAATGAAGAGTTTATATAGTAAAAGTCTAACAACATTGTTTACAAGAAGTTGCATATTTTAGGAATTCATTTGCAGAACTTTGTAGGTAGTGATTATTATTCTAAAATATAATTATATAGATATATTATATTGATAGTCAATCGAAAAATGATATTACAAGAAATATCACATTTGTTAGGAATTAGTATTTTATTTTAATTGGTTTCATGTTTTTTCACTAGTGTCTTTCTAATCGTACCTATATTGCCTCTAAGTCAGAGGATACAGGCACGCCTTTCGAAAGAATTTATATATTATATAATCATAGTTGATTATATATGATTTTAGTAAATCATAGTAGAAAATAAAACTAATAGGTTTATGTTCATCTGATTAATTTTTGTTTTATTTTTTCCAGATGCATGCGGTTTAAGTGACGTATCCCATATCGAGTCTCTACAAGAGAAATCTCAATGTGCTCTAGAAGAATATTGCAGAACGCAATATCCTAACCAACCTACAAGATTTGGCAAGCTTCTTCTTCGATTACCTAGTTTACGTACTGTTAGTTCTGCAGTAATCGAACAGTTATTCTTTGTTAGGTTGGTCGGTAAGACGCCTATCGAAACCCTAATCAGAGATATGTTGCTTTCTGGAAGCTCGTTCTCGTGGCCGTATATGTGATACTTCAAACTATACTAGGAATACTAGTCAAAAATAATAAATACATATCTCTCGCACTATATGTCGTTTTTACATGCGTATGTAGATACTGATACCTATGTTGGTGTTAGTGTATGTGCTTGGTATTGGAGTGTGGACATATTTGGGCCTGTGTGCGATACTTAACCAAATTCATTTGGGAAACGTGCGAAATGTATTTATGTATATATAACGTCCATAATAATAAAGACTAACTTTTCCCAAATAGTTCAGTGCTAAAGATTGTGCATATGTACTGTAAGATCGCCATAAGAGAATTTAGTTCATACCGTATACTTATGGGCACGATATATACACAGATATATTTATAGACACCTAACTGAATTATTTGTGTGGTAGATTACTTAAATTGACAAATCGTACTTCGCGTATACATATATGTACATTGAATTAATTTAGAAAGAACTTGTTTTAACAGACCAAATTTACCTATGAAATCAATATCGTTTTAAAATGATATTTCAACAGACTAGTTTCATTTATAAACTGATAGACAAAAATAATAAAACAGGGCCAAATTAATGATTAAATTTAGTTTTAAATATTTGGGGATTTATTATAATTTTGTAACCAAATCTGTTGCTTTTATATAGATTTATTTATTTAGTTTTATATTATTGATATCATACAGAGTGAACTAACTGCTAGTTGGAACACTACAGGGTAAACCTATGTTGTGTGATACCAATACGATATATTACTATAGATATTTTGATCAAACTTACACTCCTTTTCAAGTTTGTGCAATTTAGATTTTGTAAAATGATCGCATTTGTTTTATTATTGAACAGACTGCAAATACCATATGAAATTTATAGCCGTATGTTATGTATAATAAAATGATTAAAATAACATATCAAGAAAACCATTTAAAAAGGGTAATATTTTAGTAATTTTTTTTGTTTCAATGTAATCATTACGACTAAAATGAACGTGTTCCTCTTTTATATATGAAACAAATGTGGTATTAACGAGATATTAGACAAAGTAGACTTAATAATAATTGTATATATAGTGCATTGTACAATATAGCGCGTTCTTTTTTGTAAGTTTTATGTACAAAGTGTATTATTACAAGTACAATAGACATTATATATTTCTTTAAATTGTACATTAACAAAGTAGTAGATTACGGCAACCGAAATGGCCGACTGTTATATTTTTCAACATCCAAGGATATTATAGTATGTATGTATGTATGTATGTACAAGGTTAGTAATTCGAGTGTTTGTTACTATTTGTTATTACCTATTGTTATTAAGTTTTACACTACAGACAATATTTACTCCAATAGAAGATTAATACAACAAAATGTGATAAAAATTCAGTTAATAGCAGATTTAGAAATATACCAAAAAAGTCTAATTATTCGTAATTTTAAAGTAATTGTAACAATAATAAAAAAAAACTAACGCCATTTATTTTGTTACATTTTGTTGCATTAATTTTTTTCTGTCATATACAATTTTTCATATGATTTTGTTATAGAAAAATAAATACATAGTTTTGTTGATAATTCTGTTGTCAATGACATTATAGTTTCCATGTATCCACTGGGTTAAAGCAATAAATCAGAAACTATGATTAATAAAAAAATCCTCAATTTATATAAATAAATCTACCATAGTCTACTATAGTCAAAAGTACAGAAAAGCTACAGAGCGTTTCCTTTAAAAGTACATAGAGTTAAAATTAAAAGAAGCTTCTACTATAATTTTTTAAGAAAAGTAAAAGGTAGAAAGACATTTTTTTACTATACAATTTCCTCTCCTGAAAAATCTGAATATATATTTTCAGTCCACCCTTGTTCTTCATGTGTCCCACTATTATCTATTGAAAATATCTAGTATTCTACACGTGCATAAAGGGTTATATATTATAAAGGTATAAAAGTTATGTGCTGTGGTATCTTACCACAAAAACCTGATTTTAAGATTCAAATAACATTTTTGCTCTGAAGGTTCATACATTTCTAACAAAGCATGCTACAATAATAAGGTAATCACCCTAGCGACAATAGATATTTGAATTTAATTAGCACTATTAGAAGGCAGACAATAACATAGGTTTTCATAATACATTCCTTTTTTTATTGACATTAAGGAACGGTTTAATATCTTTATTGGAGGGATATTTATTTAAGGAACTTTCAACAAAGATAATTCCAGCAAAAGATGACAAGAAGAATAAAGGAATATTCATTAAAATTTAGATCCACTATGCTTTAATCAAAAAACCTAGATATGTGTCATATACAAGTTAAATTGGAGAAATTAAATTAGCAAGTATAATATTCACATATGAATAAATAAATAAATAAAATTTTAAAAATAGTAAGTATATTAATAAAGTAAGAAAGCATAAATGAGTAGCAGTAAAATAAATTAAATCATTATTTTTTCAGTTTTTTTTTTACCCGACTCTAACTTTTCAATCGCTTAGCAGAAAGTTGTTCAAATCGAAATGAAACTAGGCAACCCAATATACAAATTTCCAATCCAATATTTTATTATAAATATTATTATACCTTTTTAGTGATCTATTTTGCTTTGCACAATTGCTATTTGCCTGACATAGATCTAAACTATACCGGACTGGGTAAACGATATCTACAGTGTGTCCGTAGATGAGGTTCACAAAAGGAAAATCTTTTCAAAAATTTTGAATTTGATGATTTCATAAAAAAAACTTTGTTAGTCAAAAATATGTTTAGTATGTAAGTAAAAGTTATTAGAGATTCTTTGATGAGATATCAGTCTTATTTAATTTTTAATTTCTATAAAGGACATAGGTCTCTGGGTTCACCAAATCTCATAAAGCCATGCATCCTCCATAAGTTTGATCCGGTTCATCAAGCTATGTATGTTATATGTTGCTGCTATTAAGGTTGAAAGCAGTAAGATGTAGGTATAGATTATTTATGTTAGATTTTGGTGATTTAAAATTACAATTTTTTTTATTTCTGAGTAAGTTCTAAGCAGTATTAATGCGATTCCGAAAATATAAGGTAAGAAATACTAAAGCTCCTTTTACAGCATGAATCTAGAAAAATAAGGAATGAAGAAAAGTAGAGAGTCGAGTAGTCGAATTATTTTATATGATCATTAATCATTACAGTATACAACAAAAAACAAGATAAAAGTGGTAATTGTAATTTAAAAGAATGTGTGAAAACTAGGTCTACAAAAGTAGACCTGCAAATACATCATTAGGAGACCCTACAACCCTACAACTATTAATGACATACAATTATACCTGTTTGTTAGGTCAAAAGCTTTACATAATAGCAGAAAGTCCTTGTTTGAACCTTACATCAGTTCCTGAAGATTTAGTTTTTGGTATGTACGACTTGTATAAGAGTCTTCTTTAGCATACATTTTCAACTTGTACATACTCTGCAGAGTTCCTATAACCTAGAGAAAAGGTAAGGGTTTTGTAAGTACATACAAAATGAGCAATGCTATAACCAAAGTAACCTGTAGTTAGTGGTGATTCAGTATCTGAATCGCAGATAAATAAATATCAAAGACCAGTTATCATATAACACTTTTATTATTAATAAATAATAACACATACTAACATTAAACAACAAAAATATAAATAAGTAAATTGCCTCTGGCGAGTTCAAAGAGTGCTTTCAATTCTCATCTTAAAACTGAACTGCTGATGAAGCCTACTAATTTAGCACTCTTAAGTAGACCCCACTACCCTAATTTTAAGGAAGGCCTTCAATCGTTAGAGTGCTAAGTTTTTTCTGAAACTTATTGTCAAACTTCTCGAATTGTTTAAAGATATTTTTCTTTGAATATTTAGTTTGTTTTTGTGGTCTAAGAAAATGATAAAAAACGTCCTAGAATTAGCAATCCCCACCATTATCCATAAACTCAAACTGACTGGAGTATTTTAGCATTTTCTGATTTGACAAGTCTAAAGGTAAGGACTTGTGACAAGAACGAAGAGCTGCCTGCAGCCATATCCCAAGATCACACCACGGGCGTGGTTATGTAAATAATGTTTTATTTGTATCAAAATTTTATCTATCCTAAAATACCTCGACAAGTCTAATCCTCCAACAAAGTCAATCTTCTACAAAAAACCAAAACACTATCCAGTAACTTTATCTACAGCTCACTCACAAAATACCACCTTCCACTCGTAAGTAGCATCACTTATTTATCATTGTTCGCTTTGAGTTTCGAACCATCAAACGCTGACATCACCAATTCCAATTTTAAAAATTAGCTTAGAAAGTCGAATCTTGTAATATTATAGTATTTACATTTGTAACCCGTGTCTTGCAATTTAACAAGAGCACTTGCTTCTAAGTTCACAGGAGGGAAAAATTATGTATGAAAATAAGCTTAAATGTATATGGGTCATTAACTCAACCACCGGCTAGGTCCATTTGTCCAACAATTTGTTTCAGTTAGAAAAGATTATATTATTGTGAAATAAAATAAATTAAAAAATAATTGTCGTTTGTTTCATAGTTAGATATAGTTAGGTGAATAGGTTTTCTTGTTCTCCTCGTACTACTTTAGAATAATAATAATTGCTACAGCCCACAACCTGGAAACCAGGTCCCAGAAACTATAAGCTTGTGTGGGAGGAATTATTATTATTACGTAGGCCCAACGTGCGGCTGCAGCCGACTTACAGATGGAACAGCGCAAATCCCACATTTATGTCACAGATAAGGAAAACTGCATAAAACCTTAATCAGATCTGCCGGTAATAGGAGTCGAACCTGGACCGCTTGAGTAAAAGTCCAGCACACTAGACATTACACTATCAAGCAAGACTTTATTTAATATATGTTGGCACAAACTCGTGCATAAAAGAGCGCTGAAATTCTATACTTAACTTTACGTGTAATACATGAACATACCACCTACCTTTTCGAATTATTCGCCGTTGCTTCGATTCTCGATTCGGGGTTCCTTTGGACAATTCGTCTCTTCTTGGCCAATTAGATTTATTGGAGTTTATAATATTGATAATTACACTGATCAAATTATGGAAAATCTGCACTTTATATTTTTGACATGCGCGTGCGTGCTTGCAACATTATTTTTAAAAAGATTAACGTCACACTGTTTCCGCTTGGGCGCAGCAGTATGCCATTAATCACAAAGCGCGGCAAATCACAACATTTGAAAATAACAGCAACCCTGACACGGTGCACAAAGAATATATTTGTTTAATATTATATTGTAAATAACTATATCTATATCTAATGAAATTTATTAATAAATTCTTAGTTTTTAATAAAAAACAAAATAAATTTAATATGATAAATGAAAAATATAAATATGTGAAGTGAAAATGTGTCAATAAAATATATTTATAGATGATTAATAACCAATTTCTCATTATTGAACTTGTTAATACTAATGACATCGTGGCTCAAAGGACTATTTTACTTTGTCATATGCGGTATTTACTCTTACTGTCTATGCTATAACCCACTCTGTGCATACTCTCCAACACTGCAACGAAAAACATTTTTTCGAAGAATATTTTTGTTGGAAGCATTGATCTGGTAAGTGCATGTTAAACTGGTTTTTTAATGTTAACCTAAGAAATATTGAAATCTAGTTTGTACATGGAAATAGGTTTGTATTTCTGTTTGCTTTAAGAATGCTAGGTGAATTTACTAGACGATAAAGGTTTTAAAAGAACTAACTTTATAACACACGGGTTATCTATCAAAATTGTTGTATTTGAAGTTTTACTCATGGTTACATATAAATTTTAGTTAAATTTTTCTTTAAGTATTATACTCTGCATTGCCTAACAAAGGTACACTCCCCAGAATCATATTTCACAATCGGGATTTTTCGCTACCTTCCTCCATTTTCTGTGAGTGTCGTTTCCAAAACAGCGTCCATGCAAGTTTTTTTTTATATGTAAAGAAAGGAACGTTTCATAGATTCAATACATAGACAAGGCATTCAAAGCATATGTTAAAGACTATAGAAGTACTTAGTCTTGACTCAGAAACTCTTGTGCAATTACAACAAACTTAATCAACTGATGCATATTCAAGAAATTAGCTAGCTTCAAATTTGCTTGGCGAAGACAAACTTAGATACTAGTGCATAGCATACAAATATAATCGTCTCTGCCTGCCTCCTCTCGGCGGGGCGTCCTGCAATTGGGGATTCGGCGGGGGCTGCCCAGACGGGGTGCTCGCGCGACAAGAATGTAGCTCATACCAACCATTTACTCTAACCCAACCTGGCTGAAGAGGCATAATAAGCCGAAAATAGCCGGTGCCCTGCTTCACAGGGCAGAAAACTACATTGCACATGATGATGATGATGATGCTCTCTTCACTTCTACAATAATAGTCAATGCGTCTTCTAATTATCCGTTTCTTCGTGTATCATTTGTTACATATCTGTCAAAATGGGGTTGCCACCTTATTATCAAATCATCTTCACTCCACGCACGCACGCGCGACTTTCCAATGTTTCTGGCAATGATGGTTTGATGTCCTTTGCATCATAAGGAATACCAAGATACCACTGCCAGAATCATTAGACAGTCGGGCGTGAGTGCCAGGCCGCTCTTAGCACAGATAAGTAGAAGGGTCACGTGATATTCTTTTTATCACTTGATTCTTTTTTCTTTGCTTTTTCCATCACAAGGAATATCAAACAATCATTGTCGGAAACATTGGAAAGTCATGCATGGGTGCCAGACCGCCCGAAAGACTAGGCGACTTAGATGCAAATTTCTTATGGCCATATTCTTGTTCCTCGTTTTCGATATCGGAAGATTAATGAGCCTGGTAAAAAATACATCAATCATTTCCTATTGCGGCTCTCTAACTATTACCGTTATTAATCGCTTCACCAAATGACCTAAAGTTTATCCTTTAAAAAACATTAGAGCATTTAAAATTGCTAAAACATTCTTTTTAGATATTGCACACTACGTTTCTAAATGACTTTGAAAGTCATCACAGGTCAAGGTTCGCAATTTTAATTTAAAATATTTTTAAAATTCACAAAATTTATTGGAACATTTTAGATATACATATCAATAATTGGCATCCCTAAGTAGTGGTGTGGTTGAATAATGGCAAGACAAAACAGGACTGACTTGGAGAATTACCAATTATTTTATTAGGTTTACAAACAAGCAATGAACAAAAAAACAAGACATCATATGTTTTTCAGCAGAAATAGTTTACAGACAACCACTTCGTATACCAGGAGAGTTTTCTTTAACATCAAATTCTGATTCAACAGATCCAACAACATTTTTAGCAAAATTAAAAAACGCTTTTTGAAATTTATAGCCTAACTTTCTCAAATCTAAAAATGACAACAAACCATTTATTTTCTAATTTTAGAATATGTTTTCGTTCTAGTCGAAAGTACATATAAGATAATCTAAAAGCCATACGAACGCCCGTTCAGAGTCATAATTACAACGAGTTTAGCAAGACTGGCACCAGCCAAGTGAAACCATTGCGTGGACGTCGAACAACAGTAAACACTGCCAGGTTACATAAAAAGGTGTACTGTAAATTTTAGAAAGATCCCTCGTCATCCGTGTACAAACAAGCAGAAATTACTGGTGTATCAGCTGCTACGATTCAGAGGACAAACTCAAGCTTGGTATAAAAACTGCTGATAAAAAAGAAGCTGTATAAAATGAGCTTGCCATGTGGAGGTAGTTTCTTCTTTGTCATTGATGATGAAACCTACGTGTTTGCTGGTATATCTCAGATACCGGATGTGGAATTTTACTGCTCTGTGCCAAATCAGATTATCCCAGAAGAAGCTAGAGAACGACAAAAGACTAAATTTTCTCGCAAGTATTTAGTTTTGTAGGCAATTGCAGAAGACAGTGATGTTTCTGAGCCATTCATTACTGCAGGCGTTATTAATGGAGAAATCTACCTGAAAGAGTGCTTTAATAAGCAGCTTTTGTCATTTCTACAGAGAAAGAAAACCAACAAGCCAGTTTTATTTTGTTCTGATCTTGCACCTGAGCATTGTTCGAAGAAAGTGGTATATTTCTTGAAAGCTGAAAATTGCAATTTGTAAGCACTACTAATAATAATCTATCAAATCTATCTCAATATCGACCTGTTGAGCTTTATTGGGATTTCGGTAAAGCAAAGTATAAGCGTCTTAATGAACCAGTGAAAATTTCCCAGGTTGCAAGGCGAAGGCGGATTCAACTTGACAAAGAATCTCAAACCAAGCGGTAACAGAATCGAGAAATAACCTGTTTATGAACTTCCGAAAAAACATGCTGACTGTGTCCAAAAAAGGACCATTTTCAGTATAATTTAAATATTTATAAAAAGTCTTTTTGTTCGAGTTTTTGTTATTGGTCTAATTCTAAATCTCCTTTATTTATTTGTGGTCTAAAATAGCGACACTTTACCTGAAACATCCTTTAATTAACGCTCCATCTAAAAGAAGTGGGAGTATTGTAGGGTTTTATATAAACTTTTATTAAGTTATTTGTTACACATCTTTATTACTTTATGAATTTGTAATGTTGTGGTACTGGTAACCAATCGATATATTCACAACACAAAACGCATTTATGTTCCAGTTTGTTTAAGAGTTCTACTGGGCCGATTTACGTGATTCTTTTTTTATATTAAAACTTTCGTTGTGAGTTTAATCAACAGTACTTAATATATGTATTTATTTAAGTTTTATATTTCTAAATAAATAAATCTAAAACATTTATTTGGATACGCAAGAGAACAACCATCCACTTGCAGCGCCCTCTCAGTTACCAGCGTTGTTAACCTTTGGAACTATTTACGAGTATAAAAGTTTGCTGCAACAAACCAGCATAGTTGAAAACAATGGAAAGCAGACAAATTATAAAAAGATCAGGTGATGGCCTGATGACAATTGCTTATTTATAGCTGTTTAATTTATTGTTTGGATAAAACAACTCATCTTGAGATACTTGGCAAATTGTTACAACAATTGTAAATGACTGCGGCGATTGCTATTTCATTATTGACGATCAAACTTATCGTGTTCCCATTAACACTCTTTAGATTATGAAAATTTTATGTGCTTCAATAGTGAACACACCAACCATATTGAACTTTTTTGTATAGGTTAATTATTATTTACTATACTTCAACCATAAATACATGAAATGAGTCATTTTCGTAATCACACCGGAATAAAGAAATACTACCCGAGGTGAGATAAGAGTGCAAATTTCACGTTGCTAAGAATTCAGTGACGTACGCTAGAACCAACAGATTTTCATTGCTTCATTCACATTTATTTTTAATTAAAAAGGGGTTTGTTCCGCTAATGAATCTTTTTAGCTCATTTATTGTTTATTTTATCATTTAGATTACAGCGTGGCCTTCGCGTAATTCGCGATGCATTTTACATTTTCGCCCACGTATTTGTGATGACTTCATCGCTTCATCATTTCATGTATTTATGGTTTAAGTATAATCTAATCTATTTAAAACACGGCTCATTTTTGTTCCACTTCGTCTACGAATTTTTCAAGAGCGATTTGTTTTATTCCTTTTCATATTTTTATTTTTATTTAATTTTTATATTTTTAAAGCTGTTCTTTTTTGTAATCTGTGGATTTTTAATATTGTGGTTCTTTTAACAAATTACATTTTTAAGTCGCGGGAGGGAGATAAATCGGCGGGAGCATAATCCGGGAAGGTAATTCTATGGAAGCGATAAGTTGGGGGGGGGGGCAAGCCGGAAAAAGGAGTAAGACGGGGGTAACTAAGGGAGGAAGGTAGGGAAAGTCGGGATTGGTGGCGAGTGGGTAAGTCGGGGGTGTTTGTTAAATAACGCGTTTAAAAGTTCGTCTGAGAATGGTAAGCTTAGTATTTTCAACTATTTTTGCTCGATTGCCATAATTAAATGATTGAATTAAAAAAAAGTACATAAAATCTAATGTACATTTAATCTTATTTTTTCCATGCGATATAAAATCTGTTTTTAAACCAGAAAATTAATAATTAATTTAATAAATATTAATATTGAATAATCACTCTTGAAAACCCGAAGGATTGTAATCATACAACGAAGTTGTACATAAGGAAATTCTTCTTTTGACCATCATGTTTTGACGGAGTTTCCTTAGTACTATATTTAAAACACAAGGCTCATTTTTGTTCCACTTAACTTGACAGTACTACTGGGCGGACAAACGTGACTTCTCTTTTAAGTTAAACGTTTTACCCTGTAGATTTGACAGCTCTCTTTAGTTTTGCAATTTTTGAATTTAAGTTTTTTTTAAATATATTTAAACGCATTATTTGTAATTGTTAAATTTCAGTAAGCTCGAACCCGATTGTCGGTTACTAGAACGCTTACTAGAAAGACAAAAAAGTCGGGGTGGGTGGATGAGGAAGGAGTGGGGTTGGTAGGTTGGGTTGGTTAAGTCGCAGGGTAGATGGATAAGTTGGGGGTGTTTGTTAAATAACGCGTTTAGGAGTTCATCTGACAATGCTAGGCTTAGCATTTTCAACCGGTTTTGTTTGGTTGCGTCTACTTATTTAAATAATCACACATGGAAATCCGAAGGATTATAATCACACAACGAACATTGTATGTAGGTAAGGCCTTCAATACATTATCCTTTTGAGCGTCTTGTTTTGTCGGGGTTTCTCTAGCAAAATGTAAAATTAGGTTGCCAGTGACAATTTTGCGATAAATGTATTCTTCATAAAATACGAGATAACTTGCATTACACGATATTTTTTCAATATGTTATGTAAAAATACTTAAATATACGGACATACATCACTTAATTGGCTAAATTAACCAGTGGTATATTATGGAATTTGGGGATATTCATATAATTAATTATACGTAAACTTTAACTGTAATTGTTAAAATTTACATACTACAGATGCATTACATAGATACTGTATAAATTTACATTATAACTAAGAATTCCGCAATAAATTTTGTAGTTTTTGTAAAATACAAATACTACCTACGCAAAACGTACATAAGATCTCATGTACATTTATTCTTATTTTTTCATGTGATATAAAATCTGTTTTTAAATCAGAAAATTAATAATTAATAATTGGTCCAAATATTAAAAACAAGAAAATGGAATTTTATGATAATCACTTTAAATAATCTTTGCCTTTACATAAACAAAATGGGTTTCAATATGAAAATTTTGTCTCAGGTGCTAGCCAGCAATCCTAATGATAAGTACTTACTAACTTTGAGCCAGCTGCAGACACCTCGCTTTTAAGTAGAAAGTTTTCAAATATACACTTTTCTCGTCGTGATTATTGTAAAATATTCCCCCAAGATATTTTAATTAATCCCGTTCCCTTGGTGTCTTATTATGCGGTTTACTTCCTCATAATGTATCTACTTAATATACGTATAGCGAAAATTCCTTCATTTCAGAAATATAGACATTAAAAACTTAAGGAATGCATACTTTAACTTATTGAAAAATGTAATCAATCGAAGATCACTGAAAGCTCATGAATTTTTTATTCAAAAACTGCATTCAAAGTAATAATTGGCTAAATTAGTAATTTATTACTTTATGTAGAATAAAATTCATTCTAGCAGTCCCTACTGTTTCGAAAAAGTAATTTTCAAAGCAAGCAGTGTAATAATTTCTCTTAAAAACTAATTACGTTTTTAATGCTTGTTGATTCAACACAATTTTAATTTGTGTAAATTAGAGTTACATTAGACTTCTTTGTTTCTGTTATTAGTATAGGTCAGTTCTTCTCAACCTTTAGTAATTTCATTACTGATGATATGTGGATAACTACTTACAAAGTAATATGGCAGATCGCACAGCCATTGAGCTGGTAGAAGTAGCGACGCACAGTGAAATGAAACACCGATTTGCCAAAACCCTATTTACAAAACTTTTTTCACAAAACAATCTTTTCGGTGTAATCTTTTATTGAGAAAAATAGGTATACTTTAAACGTCTGACACTACTTATATTTAAGAGTGCACAAATGCATTCGAATTGTGCTAAAACCCAGCCAGCACACTGGCGTCATAATGTCGCCGTTTTTTCGGCAGTCAGATTGTTTTAAAACGGACATCATTATGTCACAGCCCAAAGACGTCAATATAAGACGTCATTAAAACGTCCTATACTAGGACTAAGAAAGGAATTATAAATAAATAGTTGAATATTGGAAATAACATTTATTATATACTACAGTCAAAACATCTTTATATTGTGACCACCTGCTTAATATGACCAGTATTTCTTGGCCCCTGCTAAAATAATATCTTTTTAATGAAACTTGTACGTATTGTATTATACGTCCAAAAGACGTCGTTTTGAAGACGTCTACGTACGTCCCATTATATGACGTCTTATGGACATCATTTATTAGTCATATGACGTCGTCGACCAATAATGACTTAAAGATAACGTCATTATAACCTCAGTGTGCTGGCTGGGGAGTAGACGTATCGCCGATATTATAGTTTTGTTATTTTGCCATGCCATCTCTGAAGCATGATATTTATACTTGTAAGTATTATAACGTATTATAATCAATTTTAAAATAATCATCTCAAACCATTGCATTTACTGTATGTTTATGCAACCAACAATGCATAAAAGCTCAAAATGCGCTAGCCGTTTAACCTCTTTCATTTTACTTGAAGATAATTTAACACTAATTGAGTTTACTGAAATATAAACGTGAAAACCATTTATTGTAAAATAACAGATGCAAAGGTGTATTTTTTATAACAAAATCACGTCTGTTCGTGGTAAAATGCATACGTACTTGCAACAACCAACCAATTTAACCCAATGACCTATAGAGTATTAGAGTTATATTGCATTTTAATTTAGTTACTATTATCTACAAATGGGCTATGCCTTGTTACGTATTTGAAATACAAACAACTTCACTAAAATTATTAATATTAATATTAAAACTGCTTAACAGATAAAAGTATACATACACACGTATGTTATAAGAGTTAGAAAATAAATAAAACTACTATTACCTCATCCTAAAGTTTTATTTTAGCGATCGCTTTTTTCATACTAAATTTAATAATACTGTTTCTCCAATTTACCCAATTGAATCAGGTGTACCACAGGCTAGTGTTTATGGGCCCTTCTTGTACCTTATCTTTACGGCTGATATACCAACCACAGACAACACAACAATGTGCATGTGTGCAGACGATACCGCGATCCTCTTTACAGACAATGATAGTAATGTACGAACCCAATTTGACATACTTGAAGGTTGGCTTAATTCATGGAATATAAAAGTCAATACCGCCAAGTCAGCACAAGTAAATTTCAAAATAAGACAAACAACTGTCCAAACGTCTCAATAAATAACACTCAATTACCTATTCAAAATGAAGTCAAATACCTAAGACTAATACTAGATTCTAAACTTATATGGAGGGCACACATAACATCTAAAAAGATCCGTATCAACGATAAGATTCGTCAAATGTATTGGCTACTTGGCTGTAACTCCAAATTGAAAATAGAGAATAAAATTCTCCTATACAAATGCATTATTAAACACCAAGGCACCAAACATCCTACAGACCTGCAAAACTAATCTCATTTTCAGGTGTTTTACCTAAATTACATTCATTATTATATTATGTATATAATTTAAATACGGAGTAAAAAAAATTAAATAATACGCAATTCAAGATATATTTCAAAGCCAAAATCACCGATACCTGTACCAACTCTCATTACTACTTAATAGCACCTGTAGAGCTGAAATTCCCACTCCTTGCTCTATACAATGGTGTAGAGAAATATAACTTTGTATGCCTTATTTACAAGATATGGTGTAACAAATGTAGTACCGCGCTGAAAGTAAAAGTTCAAAATCAAGCAAGCTCTTAGTTGTTATCATCCTTGCCCACTAGATGAGTCTTTAACCAGTGGATTCAGAACTAATCATTTCTAAGGCATCTCATACTACTTTTTGCTATTTTGGAGATTGCGAATTATTAACCTTATCCGCTTAGCGCGATCTCGCAGTGGTACTTTCACTTCAAAATTTTAAAAAACATTTGAAACAGTTAAAGGGTGATACACAGTATTAGTAAACATAATATAACATATTTAATATCTACATTATTTCTCTGCACTAAAATAGAAACTTACTAAAAACGCCGAGAGCTAATTTCTTAATCTCACATTTTCGGTAATTTCTTAATACTGTTACTGAACGCACTTAGAATTTTGTGACCTTCATGAAAGCTTTCCATTGAAAATGTTTCTAAAAACAAATAATACATAGTAAGTACACAACACTGCAACTGTTTTTAATAATATACCTCGGTAATTATCTACAAAAAATAATGATTTTACACACATTCTACATGTTTATCAAGGTCTTTAACGCCAGCATCCTCACTTCAATTAAATTCAAAAATTTCTAGCCTACAATTAAGTACTAATTAAAGACTAATTTGTACCAACAAAAACAATTGTACCTATCCCCGTTTAGCCGTGATTTAAGTTTTAAAAATAGGAGTGTTGGCAGAAGCTGAAACTAGCACCTCCACTTCAATTAAATTCAAAAATCTTTAGCCTATAATTAAGTACTAAATAAAGACTATTTTGTACCAACAAAGAAAAATTGGTACCTATGCCCGTTTAACCGTAATTTAAGCTACAAAAGTGAGGATGCTGGCAATAGTTAAAGCTAGCACCCCACTTCAATTTAATCCAAAAGCTTCTAGCCTATAATTAAGTACTAATTAAAGAGTAATTTATGCCAACAATAAAAATTTGTACCTATCCCCATTCAGCCGTAATTTAAGCTTTATAAGTGGGGGTGCTGGCAGTAGTTGCAGCTAGCACCCCCCACTTCGATTAAATTCAACCACTTTAATTAAATTTAATCATATCTACTCTATAATTAACTACTAATTAAAGACTAATTTGTACCAACAAAAAGAAATTGTACCTATCCCCGTTTAGCCGTAATTTAAAATTTAAAAATAGAGGTGTCGGCAGAAGCTGAAGCTAGCATCCG
This sequence comes from Agrypnus murinus, assembly GCA_929113105.1. Taxonomy (NCBI): domain Eukaryota; kingdom Metazoa; phylum Arthropoda; class Insecta; order Coleoptera; family Elateridae; genus Agrypnus; species Agrypnus murinus. Next base: position 26,083,671 of record OV816023.1, on the reverse strand, counting down.
CACTTCAATTAAATTCAAAATTTGTTAGCCTATAAAATACTAATTAAGGACTAATAATTTTCATGATTATCTGAATGTAAAAGTTATTAATAAAATTGTTTCAAGCGAATTAAGAAAAACTAGGAGACTATGGATACAGGAAACATCTGAAAAACTGCCAGAATTGTGTAAAAATGTACTTTTGTAAGGTTTGTTATAAGATTAAGTATACGGATGCTGAGGGAAATAAAATATTAACTATTTGAAATATGAGATAGAAAGATAAGATATACCGTTGAATCAACGTTGACAGAGAAATGACGAAACGTTGATTTAACGTTGAGTCAATAGTCCGTCAATAGTAAATGTCCGTCGAAGTAAAGTTGATGCATGATTGTTTAACGTAACTGTCAACATTGAATGAACGTTTAATTAATGTTGACCATTAACGTTGAATCACTCTTACTTCGATATTGACTCAACGTGAATTCAACGTTGATTTTAGGGTGATGTTATCGTTAAAAGATTAAAATAATCTTTATATTTAAAACACAAGGTATATTTTTGTTCCAGTTCGTTTGAGAGATCTACTGGGCCGATTTACGTGATTCTTTTTTTATATTGAAGCTTTCGTTTTGTATATTAGTCAACACTATTTAATATCTGTATTTCATTAAGTGTTATATCTTAAAATAAATAAGTCTAAAACATTTATTTTGATACGCAAGACAACGAATATCTACTTGCAGCGCGCTCTCAGTCCCCAGCGTTGGTAGCTTTTGGAACTATTCACGATTATAAAAGTTTGCATCAAGCCCGCATTAAAACCGCAATTCTTCTTTTAAACCGCATGTATTAATAACAAAATGCAATAATAACATATATCAACATAATATTTTTATAATTAATGAAAATTCTACTGCTTAAATGTTTCATTCACTTAGCCTTTGTTAGTTACATATACTGTATGTTGATAAATAAATATTTGTTCTTGGAATTTATTCCTGTAAATACCTTATACAGGGTTACTACAAAATAAATAGACACTTTCAATGCTTTATTAGTCCAAAACTAACAATGTTATTATGAATTTGTTGACACTGTGGTATAAAGTGATTTTTAAAGTTTACTTTGGCAACTCACAGGTGCTGAATATGTCCTCCTCCTGACACACGCCACACATCAAGGCGATAGTCTAGTTCATTCAAACCCGGTGTAACATATCTGCATTGACAATTTCCACGACTCTCGTGATGCATTGTTTTAACTCATCTAAAGGATTAGGAAGTGGAGGGACGTAAACCAGGTCTTTTACAAATCCCTATAGGAAAAAGTCACACGGTGTAAGGTCAGGCATCATCCTTGGTGGCCACCGTATGAGAACGCGGTTATCAAACGCTGTGAAAGTGTTTCGTTTAGATTTACTTACACAGTGCGACTTTTTCCTATGAGGATTTGTTAAAGACCTGGTTTACGTTCCTCCACTTTCTAATCATTTAGATGAGTCAAAACAACGCATCAAGAGAGCCATGGAAATTGTCAATCCAGATATGTTACACCGGGTTTGGAATGAACTAAACTATCGCCTTGATGTGTGCCGTGTACTAGGAGGAGCACATATTGAACACCTGTGAGTTGCCAAAGTAAACTTTAAAAATCGCTTTATACCACAGTTTCAACAAATTCATAATAACATTGTTAGTTTTGGACTAATAAAGCATTGACAGTGTCTATTTCTTTTGTAGTAACGCTGTATTAAATAAATCGATAAATTTAAAACACAAGGCTGGTTTTTGTTCCAGTTCGTTTGAGAGTTCCACGGGGCCGATTCTTTTCTTATATTGAAGCTTTCGCTGTGTAGCATCCAGTTTATTGCGATATTTGTTTTTGTATTTCACATAAATATGTGGCAGCAAAAGGCACCAACAAATAATATAGTAATTAGCCCGTTATAGTAGGAAAGTTTAAACCGTTACAAGTGGTATCCTTTTGTTATATTACAGGACTTACAACTGGTCCCGGGTAACCCCCAAATATTTCCACGAAACCCCAGTATTCCACGGAACTCACTTTGGGAATAAACTTTTTTTTGACATTTGCCATTTCAATAAGTTTTCAGAAATATTTCCATGGAAAGTTACCAAAAAATAATTTCCGGAAATTTGCCAACACTATTTTTATGTCATGTTTTTGAAATATGTAATATTCGTTTCATAATGATCTAGGGCAGCAAGGCTAATATGATGCTATTTTTTTATTATTTTATCCTATGCATTTACACTCAAAAACAATAATAAAATTACGTACATCATATCAGCATTGCTGTCCTAGATCATTACGAAATCAATAGTACTAATAGACGTTTTCAAAATTTTTTTAAGCAAGATCGATTTTTATTTTATTCTTTTCATTTCGTAAGGTAGAATTTCCGTGTGTATGTATGTAGAATAAACTGGAGGGGCGGGGTAAGTCAGAGAGGAAGATATGTCGGAAGAGAGGAGGGTAAGCTGGGAGAGAGAAGTGCTATATAGGCTTAGAATTTTCAACTGGTGTTTGGTTGCGTTTATTTAATAATCACTCACGAAAATCCGTAAAATTGTAATCACACAACGAATAGAGAAACCCTTCAATTCTTTTGACCGTCATGTCTTGGCGAGGTTTCCCTAGTCTTATATACTTCAAATAGTTAATATTTTATTTCCCTCAACATCTGCATAACAAACCTTACAAAAGGACACTTTTTACTCAACTCTGCCAGTTTTTTAAATGTTTCCTATTTTTATAATCATGAAAATTTTGTTGTCAGTTGTCAGCTGTTGGGAGAGACAGACGTCTCGCAAAGACGGGAACCTTCGAGTTCAACACACGAAATATATGTAACTGTGACCGCCGAGCATGAGAAGGAGACAGTTTGTAATAAGTAGTGCAATGTAAAATAGACATACGTTTAGTAAAAATAAATAATTGTGCATTCGACATAAATAATCTAATAAATAAATAATGTTTAAGCAAATTAGTTTAAGTTCGTTTATTAATAGTAATCATTTGTGTTTTTAATTAGTTTATACGTTAATTAGTTTAGTTATTGTGAATATTCTTCTATCATTAAAAAGTTAACACAGCATCTTTATTTTAATTTAAAAGAACGTTACACTATTTCAGCGTTTTCGTATTAAAAGATTTTCTTGCAAATCCTACTTAAATAAGCCTCACTAATGGGTTACTGGTCAGCGGTACTGAACAAGTTTGATAACAGCATTTTCCCAAATTAAAAGTAAAGTGGATGAAAATACATACTCGTTTCATAACTTTTTCCAACTTAACTGATGACATAAAAAAGGGAAGTTAAACTACACATTTATGTAAACAACGTAATTAAGAAGTAATGAATCTATCATTGTATTAAGAATATCTGTAATAGGGATGCACACTCAATATAAGATTTATAATGACACTATACGCCCAAATGAAGAACATTTATAATTGCATTCTATTTTTTGGTTAAGTAATCTTATATGGAATATATAAATCACAACCGCGCAAGAGGAGAGCAGCAGTCAACCAGCAAAACACATTCGCGCATTGTGGGTAGTATAAATATCAGTGTAATATAAATCTTGTTTGAAATAATAAATGTTGGTTTAATTAAATTAGTCTAAGTTGTTAATAATTTATAGTTGTTTGTAATTGTGTTAATGTAAATATTTTCTTTTGATAATAGACAATTAAAACAGCAGCTTTAGTATTATTTAAAAAGAACATTACAGTTATGTTAAACAATATGTTTAACAGAAAACGCTGAAAATAAGCTAAGTGCACTAGCATGAAAAATCTTACGATGTATTTTTGAATCAAATAGCACAGAGAACGGCGAACATGCATTTATAGAAATTATAAGGAAAATCAGCAGATCGCAAAATGAGGATTAGAAAATTAGGATTAGAAAAGTATCAAATCACCAGAAGATCTAAGGAAGAAGAAAATGATCAGGAGCGATTTAGCTCATATAATGGACAAAAAACTCGAAAGAATGGTGAATCTTTCGTTAGGAATGATCAACAGGAATGAATTTTTATATGTATGTGGATATTGGGATCACTTTAATTCAATCAAAGACCTGCATTGAAATGTACATTAAAAACCTCGTCGCAGACAAGAGTAATTAGATTTTCCACAACATGGATGCTATTATCGAAAATGGTAATTCCTGAATGAGGTAATTAAAAGATGAAAAATATGAACTCCACATTTACATGTACTCTCCCTAAGATTTCTACAGATTTGCAAACTTATGAGAATAGATTTTTACAAAATTGTTAATTGAATTAGGGTTATGTTCTAACTTTTTACTAGGAACTTTACCTCTTTTGCCAATAAGCGATTCAATTTTAATTATTATAAATTATTAATGTTGCTACAACTAAAATATTGCTTATTAAACACAATATATATAAGTATTATTTATTGTTGGATAATATTAAATACACACTTTTAACAAAAAAAAATGGAAAAATATAAGATTAAGTTGTAATATAAACTCGTCTTTAAAAACATTTCCCTTACAAAAGTTGTTTGCGACTGAATAATACATGTGTTTAAAAAAGGAAATGAAATTTTTATCTATGTAACCCCTGGCCCGTAAACAAAGAAGGCGGAGAGTGATTGACAGGTTTCATCCATGTACCGTTTACAATTCAAAACATCATTCTAAAGAAGTCTATGTACCAATGGAATTTAAAATACATTCTGACTTCTTTTCAAAAATGGTATCGATAACGTTTCAGGAATTATTGTAACACAAATGTAAATTATATTCAATATTTTCAACTAAAAAACGAACAAACAAGATACGTCATCTTAATGTAACGTTAGTAATTTGTTAACAACACTTTAAATTATAACAAGATTATTTAATAATATATATTTATACTATATATATATATTTATTTATTAAAGCATATGCCTAATGTTGTCTGTTTGATATTGTCTTCATGAAATAATTAATTACAGTAGCCATGTAAAACAGAAATCAGTTGGGCTTCGATGTTAGTCTTTTTACTAATCTCACTAAAGCTCTTGATGTATCCAATATAGTACGAGATGAAAAAGTAATGAATAGGTGGAATAGATGGTTTTGAAGCTTTAGGGACATGTTCTGTAAATGAGTAGATGCAATGATAAGCTGGTCTTCAGAATGTATTTTATATTTTTTCTCATTACCGGATCATCTCTCGGAAAGTAGCCAGGATAGTACTCGTGTTTAAAAGTGGAAACAAATCAGAAATTGAAAACTATAGACCCATAGCTATATTACCAATCTTTTCAAAAATTTTCGAAGCTGTTTTATATACTAATATATACCTTCAAGTTAAACCACACTTAACTATATTTCAACATGGCTTTGTGGAAAAGCGATCAACAGTAACGAACTTATGTAACTTTACACAATTTTTGTTCGAGGCTTTTGAGAGGAAAAATCAAGTTTGACAGTGAATTGACAGCTGTCAACTGTCAATTTTTCAAATCTGACATCAGATTTGAATTCAGCGACCTCAAAAACATAAACTTATATATTTAAATAATTAAAATATGCTTTTGACATCTATAAATAGTATTAAAAATGAATAGTTTTGTAACGGATCTGTGGAGCTTTGGAGCTCCGTAGCTGCCAAAATATTGAATTTGGAGCTTTGTGCCCATGGAGACTTTTGTTCAGGATGACAAATATACAACATATCGAAAATTCAGAAAATTTGACCAAAACCCAATTTCCATAAGATTATTGCGGGGTCCTTTACTAGAAGAATTCAGATTAAAATCTTTTGAGACTTCGACAAACACCAGTGCAAATTCACAAATATAATCACATTGCTAACGCCATGTCGCTTACAAACCCAGAAAAATTCAATAACCACAAGATACAAATACACAGCTAAAGTGTTTTGCTCCGTGTGGGATAGATACGATATTAGTCGGTTTGAAAACAAACTAGTATAACACACCGAAGAAAAGAAATTCTAATTAGGGAATACTTTAAAATGATTGAGGCGTTGATTTCATAAACAGATTTCATAAACATAAAAAAATGAAGGGAATCAAAGAATCGACTGTCTTAATAACTTCGGGTGTTCGGGAGACCACACGACGTTCACCCATAAAACAGACTTCTACTTCTTCTACCCTATCCTTGGATTCTGGATCCTGGGCAATGGATGAAGCTGTCAGGTCAAGTGTGTGGTAGAGAAATTCGTCAGAATTCTCGACGGTTACTCATACCGATCAGGGGGAGCCCTGGTATATGATACCGGTGTGGGCGGATTCGAATCTCGCCTTGGAGAAGGTCATTTATGGTCACCGACGGAACCCGCTGTTTGACCGAGGTCATTTATGGTCACCAAAGGAACCCGCTGTCTGACTGAATCTTAAGTGAGGAGAATCGAAGTGAAGTTTATCCCGCTTTTGGCATATGGGAAACTGCATGCCGCCAGGTAAATGTGCTTAGGAGCTATCCCGACCACCCTATGATCCGGACTGCAGCCGGGTACAGTGATTGGAAGAAGCTCTGAAAGCCATTACACTTAAGGAGAGTTGAAGCGAATACATAGCCTCTCACAATCAAGACAACTTCACCTTAACGGGTACACACTGGGAGTCTATAACGTGTAGACTTACGAACGAAGCTCTGTCGAAGGCCCACCAAGCATATATATATATTGGTAGATCGGGGTGGCAAAACCATTAAAAAACCAAGTCCCGCCACAATTGAGGTTGGATTCAATCGGGCAGTGGCCCCAACCCCTGTATCGGGGAGGAGCTTGTGAGGTATGAAATAGGACTGGAGCGCTCTCTCTATTCAACTGAGTTAAGTTGAGGGAATAGTCCTATTGCTGGACGAGGTACTTCACCCCATATGAAAGAGGACGGGAGGGTACCGGCGGGTGAGCACGTGTTAAGTCGATCGCTCCGATACTAGCCTGGATAGCTAGTAGAGGGTGGATAGGCAACCTCGCTCCGACCAGTGGGCTGACTGGGAGCAATTGCTATGCAATTCGCGCTGATTGAGCGTATCTCAATTACTTCCTCATTGGAAGGAACGTGGAGGTATGTTCACACGGGGACTCCACGTAAAATATTCAGATAATCTCTGTCTTAATAACTCAGAGTGAACGGGCAAGAAGTCGCTCGAGGTGTCGGACTTCATTAGTATCCGAGACTAGCTCAGAAGACGGAGTTTTGGGCGGTCGTTAGAGGTGTCGGGAAGCACTAGTATCCGAGACTCGCTTGAGGGCAGACAGCACGGCGTTCACCTTTAGAACTGGCTGTTCTACCCAATCCCACTGGGACTGTCTGGGTAACGGATGACGCAATCAGAATGTAATGTGTGGTAGAGTTACACGTCAGTGTTTCTAGACGATGACTCTAAACCGTTGCGGAGAAAGATCTGCTAACAAGTAGGTCCAGTGTGGATGATTTGATTCTTACCTTACGTCAGGGTCTTTTATGGAGCTGAGTATCCCGCTGACTAACCTTAACGAATGGAGGAGAATCAAGTGAAGTTTACTCGGCCAGCTTTTTCGCTCGCTGACCTATGGGAAACTGCATACCACAGGTAGCATTTCGGAGATGAAAGTATGGGGGTCCGGCTTTGGCTGTGCAGTTCCAGTCGTCGAATCCCCAACAATCGTCTAGAGACCTACGGATAACAAGCGTTGACGCGAAGATACATAGCCTCCCACGTTCAAGACAACTTCACTCTAACGGGTACACACCAGGATGCTACTTAGCCTCGATACGAAGCTCTGTCAAGGGCACACCACGTGTACATCCCCTGTAATTGCTCCGGCACTAGCCTGGTGAGCTAGTAGAGGGTGGATAGGCAACCTCGTTCCGACCAGTAGCAACTCGTACGTACAATTGCGCGCTGATTGAGCGTATCTCAATTACTTCCTTTTGGAAGGGCCGTGGGGATATAGTTATTACACGAGCCCCATGTAAAACAGACATGTTTAATCGCGTCTTAATAACCATTTAAGCATTGCTTAATGTTATGTTATGTTGTTCCTGCTGAATTTACTGTATAAGTGTATACTATATAATTAAAACACGAATATAAAAACGTGGGTAAATTGAGTGGCCAGCACGATCACCTGACCTCTAGATTTTTCCTGTGGGATTGCCTAAAGAGTAAGGTTATTTTAACCGACCAAATTCTATTAAGACCTTAAAGGAAAGAATCAGAAATGAAATCAAAACGATTACGCCAGAAATATTTCAAAATGTTAGAAATCAATTTACCTATCGACTATGTCAAGAAGTTAACGGATCCCAATTTGAACAGTTAATTTAATAATTTTGATATTTTCTTTTTAATTTTTGTTCTGTTTACTGAGTTTCAATATTATTTTATTTTGATTAAATCAGCAAAAATGTCTTAACAATTGTGAATTGTTGCAGTAATGGGCCTGGCCACAATGGCGAATGACCACAACGGCCAATCGCTATTTTGGATGTTGTGGTCATAACCACAAAGGCCTTCGTGACTATAACGGGCAACAGCCACGACGGCCAATTTGACCATATCGCGCAATTCGATACTTGGCCATAACGGCCACCATGACCATAACGACAAACTAGGAATTCCAACGGCACAACAGCCACCGGCGCTTCGGCGTTGCTGGCGACGATGACCATAACGGCCGATCACAACGGCCAACTAGGGTATGTGACCACAACGCCAACTGTGGCGCGTGACCACAACTGCCAAAATGACTATAACGGCCAACTGTTACGGGTGACCACAACGACCAAAATATCCACAACGCCCAAATTTTTAATCTGACAGGCCAGATGAGGAATAGAGCCACACGTATAATTGTTCCATCTACCCCATGGATAGAACTGAAATACAGCTGTATGTCAAAGTTGTTAATATTTAACAGAGTACACTGTATATGGTTTAATTAACTAAGTATATAAAAAAATTGAAACATATTGCTTGCAAATAATAAACAGTATTTTTATGTATGTATTTTTTATGGATTATTATTATTAGGTTTTTGCTTTGATTTTATAACACCCTAATTTGATTAGCCTTTTCTTTTAATTAACACCAAGTTGTTTGACATGCTGCCCAATTAGACATTTGGTAACATTTTTACAGGATAAGTATGACACAGCCCATTAGCACGCTCCTGTGTAATTGATTTACTAATATATAATTAAATACAATATATTAGTTAGACTTATTGGAAATTTATATCGTACTAGTATTAAAAGTTTAAGCCTGTGCGACTTTGAATTGTCAGTATGTCGAGTGCTAAGTTGTTTGGGTGGGCTTTGGTGCGATCTTGAGATCTGGTACTATATGTTCTTTGATGGTTTCTTAAATAGAATGTATATTGAGGTCACTGTGGATTATGTACGTGGTTCGGCGCAAATCAAGGGACTTTGGTTATGAAAGTCCAAGTTCTGGACTGAAAGCGCTGTATTTTAACAATGTTTGACTCGCTTGTTGTTCCCCATAATTGAATGCCGTAGCACCACTTGGGCTTGATCGCTACTTGTACACCACTAATTTATTTTCAAGAGATAATTGCGAGTTTTGTCAAATTAGCCAGTATTTCCTGAGGGTTAAACCTAGTTGTAGTTTTTTATATCAAATATGCTTTGGCCATGTCAGACTTCTGTATAAATAGATCCTTAGATATTTGACCTAATCTTTTTGAAGTAGTGAGTTTCCATTAAAGTGAACTAGAGGGCAAGCAGTTTTTTAGTAGTAAATATGGTCTGTGTTGATTTTTGTATATTTGCTTTAATGCTCCCTGCTCCATCACCTTTCAAAAAGGCTTAGGTGGTTTTTTAAGTTTCTGAAAGCTATATCTGCATTAGTATGGGAAGCCGTACTGCCGTGTAGTCCGTGAAGGTTGCTAGGGTCGTGTTTCTAGTTGTTGGTAAGTCCGCGGTAAAATTAGATATAAAATAGAACCAGTCGCGTAACACTTCATATTATGGGTAGAAGAGCTGAGGTGGAGTCTTGATATTTCACGAAAAAGTATATTTCAGTAAGGTATAACGTGAGGTGATTTGAAAGAAGATATACGGTAAAATTGCTTGAGCATGTAGAGTAGATCTACATGCCACACCCTGTCAAAGGCTTGTGTCTATGAATGCTGCAGAACAAAATCTTTGGTCTTCAGGTGAAACCTGATTTTTTTTTTTTCAGACAAAATCCAAACTGGTAATTGAGTATTCGCTGATTTTCGTCAATTAGCGGCGACATTCGCTTGAGCAAAGTTTTTTTTAAGAACTATTGAGAGGGTAGGAACAGACTAATGGGTTTGTATGAGGCCACTTCTAATGGCGGTTTCCCCAGTTTTGGGACCATTGCTATTTGGACCACCTTCCATTGGCCAGAGAAGTATCCCGTCTATTAGGTCGAAGCCTGGGGACTTCTTCGGACTTATTTCAGTTTCGTTGACCTTAATTACTTCGCGCTTGATGGTCCTGTAAGAAGTTTTCTTTTTCAATGATAATAGGCGTGTAAACACATTCGCCAGATGTTCACCAAATGTATCTGCTTTTTGACTATTGTCTCTAGCCCAATCACCAAGGATTGCATTCTAATCGGAGGGTTTTGTGACTGTGGTTGATTGATTTTTGTGGCCTTCCGTAATGCAGTCAGTTGCTTTAGTTGCTGTTAGGGAGTGGAAATAGTTCTGGAAATCTTGATTTCTCTGCTCATATAATAATTTCTTAAACTCTTTGACTGCCCTATTAAACTACGTTTTATCGCTTGGTGCGCCAGTAAATAAGTAATCTGCCATTTTTTTCCTAAGAGCTCGTTTTTGCTGTATTTTCTCTCGGATACGTATGGAGCAATGCTTTTTTGGATTATTGTGGTTTGTTTCTGCGGTTGCATCTCATGCTGCTCCCTAGATTGATTTTATCAAGTACATTATGGGCAGATTCATAGATATCCTGTTGACTTGTTAGGGGAATATTTACATTTAGTTTAATTTTAAAACTTATAAAAACAGCAAATTACGTATTTCAAATTCAATGCAATGAAAATCTATAAATAAAACGTCAAACTTGTTGTTTCATAGTTGTTTCAACAAAACGTCATTTTGGCTGCTGTGGTCACGCGCCACAGTTGGCCGTTGTGGCCATTTTGGCCGTCTTGGTCATACACCCTAGTTGGCCGTTGCGGTCATCGTCGCCGGCGACGCCAATACATAAGCCTCGGTGGCCGTTATGGTCAAGTGTCGAGTTGGGCGATATGGTCAAATTGGCCGTTGTGGCTGTTGGCCGTTATGGTCACCGAGGTCGTTGTGGTTATGACCACAACAGCCAACAAGTTGTAGCCTAGACCCTTCCAGGAGAACCAGAATTTACAAGAAAAGCTAGGATTTGCTATTTTAAAAATATGATGACGCCATGACTGGCGAGAAAATGGGGAGAAGGATAAAAAAGTTTTTGATGTTAAAAATGCACCACTAATAGATATTTAAGATAAAAGTGCAAACGGTTTAACACACGAGCGAGGTACGAGCGAGTGTCTTAAAGGATGTGAGTGCAACGCTTTACTAAAGTATTCATTGTATTTGATATTTTTTAAATTTGTGACTTATGTCATGCACATATATTAGCGTGCTTAGACTCTTATGTGCTAAGTTGTTCAGCAACCAGTTAATATTCATAATTCATTTAATATACATTGTCTTGTTGACATTAGCGAGCAATAAAAATTGTATAACACTAGCTCAATAAACTTTAACTTTTTACACGAAAATCAGTTTAAAAAGTAGTCACTTTTTGTATAATCCTAGATAAAAACTAAAATTACGTGTCCGAGGATTTCGATCTCAGATAAACCAAAAGCATTTTATTTTGAGTAGTATTCAACATCCTGCGTTCGCACTGTATAGTAATAATAATAATAATAGTCCCCTTTCACAGGCCATGAAGGCCCATTGGGGTGTATAGCAGGGGTAGGCTGCTATTTCTCGAGTATATCTATATACTAAGCTACTTATTAATACAGGTACCTGTGATAATTACCCCTTTCAGGTTAATACAAATAACTGACAATAGATTATTATTAAAATATTAGATTTTACATTACTCACAAAAAAATAAAAACAATAAACTATTTCCTCGTGTAATTGTAGTAGTTTACATTTAGCTTACATTGTGATATTAAATATATTCGTTATCATGTTCTTATAGTGGTTGCAATTAATAAATGTTGCATTATTCCTTTTTTTCATATAATATGTTTCCTATTAGATTGTTATTTATTGCGTACAATTTTAATATGTATTAATTTATTGTATATATTAATAAGTACACGTAAGTTAATCGGGCTCATTTATTGCCGTTTGTATCTTGACCGGTAAACATATTTATTAAAATGATTTATTATTAATATATTTATCAATTGTGTACAGGTCGAAATTATTTATTTGTCTTTTTCTATGGTAATTATTACTGGTAATATAATTATTGATTTCAACTTCAACTCTTATTAAAAATATAAAAATGGACATTGAAAATTACTACTTCTTATCTTTAACGATACTTATTTGCATGCATACACACAAAGCTATCGATAGATACTAATTTAAAAAATTTGCTTGGCGCTCTTCCGGTTTTTCTTAGCCAAGAAAATATTTTTTCTTAAAACTAGTTCTTTAGAATTTTCAAATTCGGTTACTGAAAGCTGGATTTTAGATTACAAAGATTCAGTGGTACTATTAAAAGGCACATTATTCCCTTGCATCTTCTGTGATATAATCTATTTTTAAAATTATAATAATTTTGAACAAAAGAAAATTACGACTAATTCGATTGTAATTTTAACAATAAATAATGGAACTTTAGTACTATAAACAGTTGGAAACTGGTGCTATCACGAATGATTACAGTAAGGAAGTAAAATAATACATCCTGCCCTAGTGTTTATGTAACGTTATTTTTTTCTCAACAACAGTATTGAATTTGTTGAATATGTGTATGCACTATTGTTCTATTATGTTTAATATGTCATATTAGCTGCATTAGGTATGTTACTGTTAAGAAAATCGAACGTAAGTACTACCTTTATTTTTACTAATATTGTTTATAGATCATGTTTCTAGAAAAAACGACTAAATTTCCCACTAAACACCAAGTTAATTACAATTTTAACAGTAGCAAACTTTTCTAAAATGAGCAGATTTTGCACATCTTGCACACATTCGAAAATGTTTAGAAACTCAAATTTGTTTATAGTTATACTAATTCTTTAACATTAACATTTAGGCAATCCAGTTTTCTGACCCAAAATTGTTCAATAAGATAAAACGTAAGTTCTCACATGGTTGTAGTAGTACGAGATCATATCATCCAATATCCGTTTTCATGTATTACGTGGGGTAGCGGAAATAAAGTAATATTCAGTTAATTTTCTTAATCTACAAAAATCTTTATAATTTAGAACATTTTATTTTCGTGTACATTTTGAGAATATCATAAATTGCTTAAGATCACCTCTATTTAAATCGCTACTAGTTATTTGTGGCCTATTTCTCAGTAGGCTTGATAAAGGGGAGAATGCAGAATTACAATGAGGGTAATAGTAAGATGGGGAACTAGGATATGAAATGATTACATTACATTCCTAGTTATATTCCTTAGAAATCTATTTAAAACTAAATTGGTATGATTTGCTGAAAAACAGAGAACTTATCAATTATCTAAAAATAGATTATTTTCTAAATTAGTACTTAGTACTAGTTACCGTTTTGTTTTGATGTTTTAATAAAAGCTTTGTTTTTACAGAACTCATTGCTTGGTACGAAAAACATAGAATCTACGGTACTTTTCCTAAAATTATTGCAATGAATTTCTAATTGCTTATTAACCAAAATCATATATTACCTATAGTTGTACAAACTTAAAAATAGTACCACATAATAAATAATACTACAACTTATCACTACAAACCGTTTGTCTTTGTTTAAACTTTATACACGATCAAATGCATATCTCTTTTATTATTATAGCACAATCCACCCAGGCGCGTGCTGGGTCAACTTTATGGCCCAGGAAAATATTCCTTTAGACGGTCCCACCATCCCACTTGGATTAATTTTTTTTAAGGATCATTTATTTATTTAGATTAATTATTATTAGACATTTTAAACTAATCAAGGGTTTAATAGAGCTTGTTAGGTACTAAATACATATAGAGTCAACATTATTTAATTATTCAACTAAACCAACCGACCGTACTTAAACATTGACTATAAGGTTAACAGATAATTTTATGTAATTATTTTTTTAAAAATATTGATTGTATTTATAAAAAAATTATAAAATATATTAAATATTCTTAAAAAAGAAATTTACCCAAGCTGGGATTAGAACTCGGGTTTTTGAACTCGAAATCCAGCACACCCTATATTTGACTATGGTAGCTGTTGTCATACATTTCTTCTTTAATGAATGTCCATTTATTATACTTTTCTAGTTGTTTCTTTTGTATTATTAATTACTTTTTATTTCTTTTTTACAATTTTACTAATTATAATACATTTACTTATCAACTGATTAACTAATCAACAATTAATATTAATTCATCTGCGCATGTTAATATAATATTTGCTTTCAAAATCTTTTTGTTGGAATTCGGAATATTTCGAGGTTAGTCTAAAACGATAAATGTTCCAGCATGGTATACTCACATAAGAGGGATAATTCAATTTGTATTAAAAATTATTTCTTCTACATGTCTTATCCAATAAGTTACTTTACTTAAAGTGTCATCTATAAGTTTCAGATTACATTTTGTCTGTTTGAAACTCGTGCAATGTGTACATAACTGTTTTGCATCTTAATCCCGCATGAGAATGAAAAGAGATATAATTGGTTCGTATTTAATAGTAACACACCAAAAATAATGTTTTCAACTTCAATGTCAAAGGATTGGGAGGGACGAGTGGCGTGATTCAATCGTCGTTGCTCGTCAGATGCGGTAGAGTTTAACAACGGCGAGGAATATTGTTTCTACTTTAAATATCATTTAATTGTTGGCAATTTAAATTCAGCCCTGTCGCAGGCCCCTTCGACTTTATAAACTTTATAAAGGCCCACCGGGAAACTTCCGGTATCCGGATAGGCCAGCACGCGCGTGAATACACTTGTTTAACATCTGTATACTATTTAAATTGTTAAGCGTTTTCTTGAAATGCTTATTTCCGGAGTTCTCACCAGACGATTTCATCGATTTAAAAACAATAGAAATCTTTTCGTCTATAGATTTGCAAATAATTGTCAAAGTAGCATTTTTACAGTCCTTTTATGTAATTTTATAAAAAAGGTTTTATCGTAAACAGTTTCCAGGCGGATTTGAAATAAATGGTGCTGCTATTCTGTCGGCGATTAATTGAACTGTCGTTAGCTGACGGTTCTTGCTGTGTTTACTTATTATTCTCGCCATCAAAACTTTTGGTTCGTTATTTTATCAGTTTATTAAACATTTAGATAAACAGTTCTTTTGGGAACTACTTCGCTATTATTAATTTTTTTCGAATTTCTTTCTAACTATATACATTTTCCGTTTATAATAATTTTCAATATTTTCTTTTTTTTTGCACAATAACACCTAATTGTTGGTGAGGGTAATTGTTTCTTTCCCTTTATATCAAACTACATCTAAAGACGCATTTTTTAATGAAATCAGCAGTGGAATTCTACTTATTATCGGAATCGAAGAAATCGGCAATTTGGTGGGAATTAAAATGACGTTAGATATAAATCACGTTCTAAGTTCAAATCAATCGTGTCGTAGTAAGTGTAAAATCGAATCGTCATATTTCGATCATAGATACAACGTCGTAATTACAACCGTTTAATGAGAATAACAAATGGTATCTTAAGTCGATTTTCCGAATTTCGATTTATATACAGAATGGGAAAGGGGCGATCGAATTGTATTCTGAAACAATTTTGAATGATACTGAGGCTAAAATTCCGATCATGTTTAGAATCCCTGGCCAGATCTCAAATTGCCGAAGAGATGATACGTAATTAGGATGGACACTCAACTTTTATTGTAGGGGACCCTACTTACAGACTGCGTATAGAAAATTCGTTGAGTTATAGAAATCTTATGTCTAATGATAGAGGATATGCAGGCAATGTGGAGATCGGAGCAACAGTTTTTTCTAATTGTTAATTTTTAATTTTTTTCTGAAGATTTACTTTTTAATTTTGTAACTTTTGGTAATGGCACTCGCATATGTACTTTACGATTCTCGGGTAACCATTATGACGTCTTGCTGTTCAACTAACGCCATCAGATACCACTTTGCCGTTCTTAAAAAAAATGCAATTCATATACGGATTGCTTTTTGTATGACCATTAATAAGGCACAGAGGTAAACCTTGGATAAAGTAGGTTTTCAGCATTATTTCACCACATTCATAATTTCAAAGATAAGGTATTCTTGCTAGCATTACGCTTTCTAAGCCATACATACGGCTGTAGCCAATAATTTATTTACTAGCAAATCATCAAATATTCCACTCAAGATTGTCTTTTCCTATTTGCTTGTGCAAAATCTATTAAAATTCTGAAAACGGGAAAATGAGAAAACAGTTTTACTTCATATCGGGTACAGATATTCTTAAAGATTTTTCCGGTAACTGTAATTTCTAACTATACTCTGTATGTCTTGAGATAAAAACTTATCAAATAAAATATAAAACAACGCCAAGAGTCGCCTACTTTATTGACGAGATGTTTACAATAGAAAAGGGTAACGTCGTAGCGGCACAACCCAGCTTTTTTTTAATGTATGCAATATGGCAGGTTCTTCAAGCCGGTGGACACTAGGCAGATCTTTGTAGCTTACAAATAAATTTTGTCTAATTTAAAGTTTTCTTGGCCAATGAAATCAAAACTGTTCGTCAAGGCAAATTTTCGCAGTGCACGTTTTTGAGCTGCAGTGTCTCCAAATCCAATATTAATTGGATTTGAGAAGGAAGCTCAGTATATGCACTGAAAAATTAAAACTATGTTAAACTAGATACTATACAATTTAAGGTGCGGGAAGTTAGCCGCACATTTTTTGAAACTAGGGCTCATAATATACCAATTTTTAGCGCCCAATTAGCGCCATTTAGCGCCGTTGAAATTAGAATTCGCGCCGCTTTCTGGAACTCAGAAATTACAATGCGGCCAAGTTCACGTGAACTTGGCCCAAACAATTTTATTTTTCAAATTTTTTTAAAAAAATTTATCACCATCATCTTGTTCTGAATTGGCGCCTACCAATGCCGTTAGAGTTTTTAAGAAATGTTGCATTTTTAGAGAAAAAGTTTTTTTAAATTTTACTACCATGAAGTTGGCTGCACTTTTCTTCCGAAACCTTCTATTCCTAATATCAATATTTAGCTCTGAATTTGCGCCAATTAGCGCCCACAAATGCTCTTCTTAAGGTTAAAATATTAAAACCTTCAAAAGAATATGTAATTAAGAATTAAATTAAACGTGAAGTTGGCAGCACTTTTCTTCCGAAACCTGCTATTCCTAATATCAATATTTAGCGCTGAATTTGCGCCAATTAGCGCCCATAAATAGAGAAATGCTCCTCTTAAGGTTAAAATGATAAAACCTTTAAAACAGTATGTAATTATGAAATTAAATAAACGTGAAACCGAGGATTTTTATAGAAATAAATGGTTTATTAGTCAAAAATGAGTGTTTTTAAGCGCTTAATTAAGCATCCCACCATGTAGGTTATTTTTTCCAAAACAAACTACACTTTCTTCTTAATACTCCACGTATATATCCGGTTTCATCTAGACTGGGCAGGGAAACCAGCGTCAATAACGATCATGGAATCAGAAGTACTGCTTTGAGGAATAATAATAAGAAATCGACTGCGCTAATATAGCACCAATTAACACCGTTCAAAAATGTACTTTTTGACCTCAACATTTGAAAATTTTAAGTATAACCATACAGATCAATCAATTGATCTGTCTCAACTTTTGAAAGTTTTTAAGCATATCCATACCCAATCGACGGCGCTACTATGGCCCGAATTAGCGCCGACCCAAAATGTACTCCTCTTAGATCTGTCTCAACGTTCAAAATATTTGAAGGATATCCATACCCAATCGACGGCGCTAATATAGCGTCAATTAGCGCCGTCCAAAAAAGTGCTTCTCTTTGACCTGTCTCAACTTTTAAAATATTTTAAATATATCCATACGCAATCGACGACGCTATAATAGCGCCAATTAGCGCCGTCCAAAAATTTACTTCTCTTCGATCTGTCTCAACTTTCAAAAAATCTGAAGGATATCCATACCTAATCGACGGCGCTAATATAACGCTAATTAGCGCCGTCAAAAAAGTACTTTTCTTTGACATGTTACAACTTTTAAAATATTTTTAATATATCCATACGCAATCAACGGCGCTAATATAATGCCAATTGCGCCGTCCAAATATGTAGTTTTTGACCTGTGTCAATTTTTGAAAAATTTTAAGTATAACCATACGCAATCGACAGTGTCAATATAGCGCCAATTAGCGCCGTCCAAATATGTACTTCTCTTCGATCTGTCTCAAATTTAAACTGTTTTAAATATATCCATACGCAATCAACGGCACTAAAATAGTGCCAATTAGCGCCGTCCAAAAATGTACTTCTTTTCGATCTGTCTCAACTTCTAAAATATTTTAAATATACGTATACGCAATCAATGGCGCTAATATAGCGCCAATTAGTACCGTCCAAAAATGTACTTCTCTTCGATCTTTCTCAACTTTCAAAAAATCTGAAGGATATCCATTCCCAATCGACGGCGGTAATATAGCGCTAATTAGCGCCGTCCAAAAAAGTACTTTTCTTTGAACTGACACAACACAACACAACTAAAATATTTTAAATATATCGATACGCAATCAACGGCGCTAATATAGTGCCATTTAGCGCCATCCAAAAATGTACTTTTTGACCTGTGTCAATTTTTGAAAAATTTTAAGTATAGCCATACGCAATCGACGGCGCTAATATAGCGCCAATTAGCGCGTCCAAAGATGTACTTCTCTTCGATCTGTCTCAACTTTTAAAATATTTTAAATATATCGATACGCAATCAACGGCGCTAATATAGCGCCAATTAGCGCCGTCCAAAAATGTAGTTTTCTTCGATCTGTCTAAACTTTTAAAATATTTTAAATATATCTATACGTAATCAACGGCGCTAATATACCGCGAATTAGCGCCGTCCAAAAATGTAGTTCTCTTCGATCTGTCTCAACTTTTAAAATGTTTTAAATATATCCATACGCAATCAACGGCGCTAATATAGCGCCAATTAGCGCCGTCCAAAAATGTAGTTCTCTTCGATCTGTCTAAACTTTTAAAATATTTTAAATATATCTATACGCAATCAACGGCGCTAACATACCGCCAATTAGCGCCGTCCAAAAATGTAGTTCTCTTCGATCTGTCTCAACTTTTAAAATGTTTTAAATATATCCATGCGCAATCAACGGCACTAATATAGTGCCAATTAGCGCCGTCCAAAAATGTACTTTTCTTAGATCTGTCTCAACTTTTAAAACGTTTTAAATATATCCATACGCAATCAACGGTGCTAATATAGCGCCGTCCAAAAATGTACTTCTCTTAGATCGGTCTCAACTTTTAAAACGTTTTAAATATATCCATACGCAATCAACGGCGCTAATATAGCGCCAATTAGCGCCGTCCAAAAATGTACTTCTCTTCGATCTGTCTCAACTTTCAAAATATTTGAAGGATATCCATTCCCAATCGACGGCGTTAATATAGCGCCAATTAGCGCCGTCCAAAAATGTACTTTTCTTCGATCTGTCTCAACTTTTAAAATATTTTAAATATATCCATACGCAATCAAAGGCGTTAATATAGCGCCAATTAGCGCCGTCCAAAAATGAACTTTTCTTCGATCCGTCTCAACCTTTAAAATATTTTAAATATATCCATACCCAATCGACGGCGCTAATTAGCGCCATCGATTGGGTATGGTTATACTTAAAATTTTTCAAAAATTGACACAGGTCAAAAACTACACTTTTGGACGGCGCTAATTGGCACTATATTAGCGCCGTTTATTGAGTATGGATATATTAAAAATATTTTAAAAGTCGTGACATGTCAAAGAAAAGTACTTTTTTGGACGGCGCTAATTAGTGTTATATTAGCGCCGTCGATTGGGTATGGATATCCTTCAGATTTTTTGAAAGTTGAGACAGATCGAAGAGAAGTACATTTTTGGACGGCGCTATATTGACGCCGACGATTGCGTATGGTAATATTTCAAATTTTTCAAATGTTGAGACAGGTCAAAAAGTACATATTTGGACGGCGCTAATTGACGCTATATTAGCGCCGTTGATTGCGTATGGATATATTTAAAATATTTTAAAGGTTGAGACGGATCGAAGAAAAGTTCATTTTTGGACGGCGCTAATTGGCGCTATATTAGCGCCGTTGATTGCGTATGCATATATTTAAAATATTTTAAAAGTTGAGACAGATCGAAGAAAAGTACAATTTTGGACGGCGCTAATTGGCGCTATATTAACGCCGTCGATTGGGTATGGATATCCTTCAAATATTTTGAAAGTTGAGACAGGTCGAAGAGAAGTACATTTTTTGACACCGCTAATTGGCACTATAGTAGCGCCGTCGATAGGGTTTGGGTATCCTTCAAATTTCTCAAAAATTGAGACCGATCAAAGAGAAGTACATTTTGGGTCGGCGCTAATTCGGGCCATAGTAGCGCCGTTGATTGGGTATGGATATGCTTAAGATCTTTCAAAATTTGAGACAGATCAAAAACATGTACATTTTTGGACGCCGCTAATTGGCGCTATTTTAGCGCCGTTGATTGCGTATGGATATATTTAAAATATTTTAAAAGTTGAGACAGATCGAAGAAAAGTACATTTTTGGACGGCGCTAATTGGCTCTATATTAACGCCGTCGATTGCGTATGGTTATACTTAAAATTTTTAAATGTTGAGACAGGTCAAAAAGTACATTTTTGAACGGTGCTAATTGACGCTATATTAGTGCCGTCGATTTCTTATTGTTATTCCTCAAAGCAGTACTTCTGATTCCATGATCGTTATTGACACTGGTTTCCCTGCCCAGTCTAGATGAAACCGGATATATACGTTGAGTATTAAGAAGAAAGTGTAGTTTGTTTTGGAAAAAAATAAACTACATGGTGGGATGCTTAATTAAGCGCTTAAAAACACTCATTTTTGACTAATAAACCATTTATTTCTATAAAAATACTCGGTTTCATGTTTATTTAATTTCATAATTACATACTGTTTTAAAGGTTTTAACATTTTAACCTTAAGAGGAGCATTTCTCTATTTGTGGGCGCTAATTGGCGCAAATTCAGCGATAAATATTGATATTAGGAATAGCAGGTTTCGGAAGAAAAGTGCGGCCAACTTCACGTTTAATTTAATTCTTAATTACATATTCTTTTAAAGGTTTTAACATTTTAACCTTAAAAAGAGCATTTCTCTATTTGTGGGCGCTAATTGGCGCAAATTCAGAGCTAAATATTGATATTAGGAATAGAAGGTTTCGGAAGAAAAGTGCGGCCAACTTCACGGTAGTAAAATTTAAAAAGTTTTTTCTCTCTAAAAATGCAACATTTCTTAAAAACTCTTACGGCATTGGTGGACGCAAATTCAGAGCAAGATGATGGTGATAAAATTTTTTTAAAAAATAAAATTGTGTGTGAAATTGGCCGCATTGTAATTTCTGAATTCCAGAGAGCGGCGCAAATTCTAATTTCAACGGCGCTAAATGGCGCTAATTGGGCTAGTTTCAAAAAATGTGCGGCTAACTTCCCGCACCTTACAATTTACACCACACAGTTGCAATTTTATACTGATATTTAATATTTCCTTATTTTAAAAACATATCAGGTAGTTGTTTGTCAAGTAAGGTATGTTACTTAGAAGGCAGGAACTTCTGTTTACAAGATACAGTTTTATCTACTTACACAGCTAAACACATAAACATTGCAACTACTTATTAATTAAAAGTATTTATAATGTATTTTTATTTTTAAGATTAATATACATAAATATGAATTTGAACTTACCTTTGAAGATATACATTACGATAATGATTGGAACATCTGTATTTTTATATCACTATGTAGTTTCGCATTTGTGGATCTCCATTTCTTTTAATCATAAAGAATATAGATCTGGAAAGATGATAAAGCAAAAACAAAAATTTAGTTATAATTCCCAGGTAAGTATTTTATAATTATCTATATAATCTTCTTTTTATTTTCCAAGTAGTATGTAGAATATTTCGACAAAAAGAATTCTTAAAATTCCAATCTACTTACCATATACAGAGCGTTTCAATGAAAACTATCCACCCTAAATAACTTGTGATATGTCGATGTCCACGAAAAACGCAAAAACATGTCGAAAAGCATATGGAGGCAAACTCGTGCTTGGCAACCTTCCCCTTCACCACTCCTAGCCAAGTACGAGTATGCAAAAATATGTGTACCTCCATGTATGACTCTTGACGTGTTTTATCTCTTCCCTGGAAATAAACATATCAAAAGTTATTTTGTGTGGATAGTTTTCATTGAAACGCTCTGTATATTGACACTGAGTAAAGTTTGTTACCTTAGAGGAAGTGATAGGCACGTTATCAATTCTGAGCGAACATGGCGGACAGAGTTCAGCTGTTGCCAGTGGCATATCAGCTTAGAAAGTTATTAACTACAAAGACGTGTAATAAGAATTTAGCAAACACTAATTATAAACCATACGGAACGCAGGCATAAAAATACAACTCCAGCACAAAAAGTGACACCTCTGAACTTATTTTAGCTGTTCAGAAATAAGTACACATTCACAAATTCGTTTGTGCGCATCATGGCCAGGTGTGTCAATCTCTAAGGTAATGTACTTTAACTCTTGTCCACCTCCTCTCTAAACTATAATGTAAGTTAAAATATCTAATAACATGAAACTGATTAAATTATTTTTGCAGTGCAGAAAGATACTGTCTTTCGAACCGCCTGAGAAAACTGACGTTCCACCTTTGTACATAATAACGCCCACTTACAAAAGAGCAGAACAATTAGCAGAACTTACTAGACTAGCTCATACTCTTATGCTAGTTCCAAAAGTATATTGGTTGGTCATAGAAGATGCATCAAAAAAGACACCTTCTGTAGCGGAATTATTAGAAAGTACAGGATTGCGATTTGAACATTTGCTGGGTAATACAATATTGTATTGTTCTATGTTGTGATTGTATTGTAATATTGATTGGTAAAACTTTAGCTCCAATGCCAACACGTTATAAATCAAAGAAAAAAGCCTTACCAAAAGGTGTTTCAAATAGAAATAGAGGACTCCGTTGGATAAGAATGAATGCAACTGAAGGTGTATTATATTTTGCAGACGATGATAATACGTACGATTTGGAAATATTTTGCCAGGTTTATATATAATCGTAAAATAGTTACAAGCTAATAAGTTTATTGCTTGTTTTAGATGCGTTTTACAAAACGAGTGTCTATGTGGCCAGTAGGTTTAGTCACTAAACTTGGTGTTAGTTCACCAGTTGTAATGGATGGACTATTTGCTGGATTCTATGACGGTTGGATGGGAGGACGTAAATTTCCTGTCGACATGGCTGGATTTGCAGTATCAGTAAAATTTTTATTACAACGTCCAAATGCTACAATGCCATTTCGTCCTGGTTTTGAAGAAGATGGTTTTCTTAAAAGTCTGCATCCATTTGAACCTCATGAAATTGAGCTTCTAGCTTCGAACTGTTCGAAAGTAAGTTAGGTTTTTCTGGTAAATGATAATTTATTTAACATGTTTTAATTTTATTGAACAGTACTACACATTTATAGGATGATTCAAAACACTAATATCTAAGTGATTGATTTGGTATTGATACTAGTACATAGTTATAGAATTGAAGATTTCTATTACGTACACATGAGGTTGAAAACCGAAAACGCAGTGAAATCGATACGGACATTGAATACAATAAAGTTCTAAGGCTCTCAAAACCAATCGGTGTTGAATTTAAAATTTAATTCATCAAATTCTTCATCCTGAACGTTTCCAAATTTTATAAAAGCAATTATTTCAAACTGTAATAAAGTTTTTATATTTGTACTTCTGTTCAGTCAGAATAGGGGTCCAGTTGCATAATTATAATGGTAACAAAAAGGTTTTATATTGTTTCTATATTCAGATAATCAAAATGAAATGCTTGTTCCTATACTTCAAGCTTTCGATCTCAAAGTGGAAACACTAACTCTAAACCAAGTGCTGGCGAATACTCATCATATACATTAATGTGATTGAAATGCTGGAATAACTTACTTTCATTGTAATATTATGTAAGCCGGTTCGGGGTGCGCCCCGTGGTTTGCCTCGGTATGCGTCTCTGCTCGGACGCCAAATTGGTACGGGGCTTGCTCACGAAGTGGCGCAGTGTGGTTTTCGGTGATCGGCGGTAATTCTCGGGCGCCAGTTGTTTTAACGTGGTGTGCTCCACGGAACCGGGTAACTGCTAGTGGAGAAAAATAATCCAGGGACTGCTGGTGTCGCTGATGTTGGCCCTGTCTGGATCACTCCACCTATTTCTACTACGACAGTTAGAAAAGGTAGAGGTGTTATCAGCAAATAAAAGACAGAATCAAAATACTAAACATAAAGCAATTTATTCTTACTACTAGTTCCTACAAACCTTACTACTACTACCCTAATAAGCTTACGGTTAATAACGGCATTCCAGGCAAGCGGGCTGCAATACAGCGTAGCATAAGCGAACCAAGCGTCTGCTAGCTGGATGGTCCTGATGTCTTCGAGTCCTGAAAGCGGACTGAATAAATCGTTGCTTCCGCCTCTTTCTATAGGTGCTCTCGGAGCGTGGGAGAAATAGTAGGTATAAGACGGAGCGGCGCACGCCTAATATCGGTTATGGAAGGGACGCGTGCTCTCGCTCGAGTCGGTCGCTTATCCGAACGGCGACTGATTGCAACAGTCGATAAGCACTTTTATTCTTATACCCAAAAATTAATTAACAAAATTTAGTAACTTCGTTACAATTAGAATCAATTATCTTTTTCCAAGTTTTATGGAAAGTTAATACCTTGCGTAATAACATTACCTATATTTTGAGTATTCTATTTCTAAATTTTATATTCACTTCAGTTAAAGAGACCCAACCGTACCATTTTTCATATATTTAAAATTAATATTTTTCAAAGTAGATGTGATATGTATGTGTACGCTTGAAAACCAAAACACTCCTAGCTTACTTTATACTATTATATCTGGCTTTGCCTTGCTCCACATTAAATTTTTAAAGTATTATAGAGTATGGTGCGAGTATTTACCTGTTGATACGCTATTTTGAAGAGATTCTTGTAAGAATAACTCAACAAGAGGGTGTAGACTTATAGAATCTGTATTTATTACTACTTGTTTATTATGGTTGCTATGGTAATCCTTGTATATTATGTTCAATGCCTTCCACATAATATGTAGTAGATCATTACATTACATCCCGGATAAAAAGGCTGAACTATGTCGTTTGAAAGTGTAGGAAGACATTTAACATATAATCCGTAAATAAAAAGATAGAATCTATTGGTATCGTTATTATATTATATAATACTTATATAGCTTAATAGATTCCAGCTACAAAAAAACTGTAGGATGGGTTGCATCTTTTCAACTAAATTCCTTAACTGCTAAGACAATGAGAACTTATACTAGTAATTAAGCTAATCGAGGAATTGGAAGGCCTTTGCTGCTGATAGCAAGGAATGAAGGCACCAACTGCTGATGGCAAGTTAAGAACATGTGTTGCTGATGGCAATGTAATGTCGCAAAATTTAATCTAATTAAATTAAACGTGGTGGTGCAGGAATCACTTGGGAGGCGTTCTGTCTTTCTTACTAAAACGAAATGCATAACAAATTAGAATTATGAACAAAACCAAGGAACAACATAATAATTTCTTCGTGAACAAGTGATGCTTGCGTTACGATTTACTTGTTGCAGCTTTTAAAACTAGAACTAACTATGTTAATTAATTGTAAAAGCTTTAGCCTAAGTGGTGATTCATTGGTGACATTAGTAAACGTGAGTGCGTTGATGAAAGAAGTTGAATTGTATCTCGTAAACGGAGGCAACATTCATAGCAGTTTCCTAAGGATGCAGGAAGAATTCCTAGGTGAATTGTGAGTTCAAGAGTATGGTTGAATCTTGAATTGATTGTGCTCAAATACTTGGAACATGCCATGGATGCAGTTTTGGAATTGAAGTATTTGGAATAGATTTTGTTATTGAATTACTAACCTGTGAATTGTGCTCTTCAGGAACTGAATGGTTAGGCTTAGCTATACAGAAACTATCAATTAATGCAGGTGCATTTAAATAGCTATATATTTGTGTTGTGTCAGTGGTGGACAAATGATGTTTTTATTATCAGTACTTATTTGGAGGTTAGGATCCTGAAAATTTGACGGATCATGTGAAATTTTATCATTTATTATTATATTTTTGACGTTCGTTATTAATGTGGAGAACTTTATAGTATCTGTCTATTAACGCAATTGACATTTGTGAACAAACGCAGTATTGAAACGTAACCAATTAAATATAAGATACTTATCTTATTTGAATGATGAAAAGTATACTTCCGAAGGACAATTGGTAATGGGCGATAATCGAATAATCGTTTCAAAAAAATTCTAGGAGGGTAGGTTTTAGCTGCCGTTAGACAGAAGAACCAAGTGGTAGGAATTGTAGAAATCGTATCTTAGTCCCATCATTGTAGCGTATGGTGTGAGTGTTTACCTGTTGATACCTATTTTGAAGAGGTTATTGTAAGAATAGCTCAATAAGAGGCTTGTAGATTTATAGAACCTTTATTTATTACTACTTGTTTATTATTCTTGCTATGGCAATCCTTGTATCTGTTCAATGCCTGAAAGGGTGGGGCTAAACTTAAGATAGTGGATTTTTTACTTCTTATACGAGCCCTGTGCCAAAAAAGTACATCCACTGTGTTAACGTTTATCTTGTATACTGCATTTATTATATTTGATTAATTTATTACATTCTATTAATTTATGTATTTTTTAAGAAAACTAAAAACGTGTAAAGACATATTTAACTAAAATATACAAAACAGAGAAAATGTATTAAGATAACAAGATAGTATTTATATTATAAAAATATCTACTCCTGGGCCAACTCCCCTTTCGCTGTCTAATAGCTGCAGTGGCGGTTACTTTGTACCTTTGTGTTAGCGAGTGGTAAATATTAACTGGTTATTTCGCAGTCACTTTCACGAATACAACGTTTGCCGCTGGCTAACACAACATCCAAAACGGTACCTACCTAGTAAACGCTACTGAACAGCTTCAATACGTCTTGACATGTTATCAATAACATTTTCGCAATATTAATGAGTGAAACTTGTGTCAATTGCTCTTAATTGGGGATTTAGCTCGTTAATTAATTAAAATTTGAAATTCTGCTTTAAGATTCACTGCAGTGGATGTACTTTTGTGGCGATGGGTTCGCAAGGTATCGTATTCGATGTTTGTAGTGTTGCTCCTGACGCCGTTTGAAAGGCTACATATTCTTAGAATCCGTTAGTTATTGCGCTTGGTACTATCATCTTCGGCGATTTTGTACAACTCATTGTCTCTTTCGCTCCTCCATCTGCTGAGTTCGACCCTCACTAACACGCGTGTGTATTCTAAAGAAAAGCGTGCTCAGGAGCACTCTATAATATTGCAAGCCAAATAACGGTACGATAATAATATTTTTCTTAAAAGAGTTAACGGAAGACGAAGCGCATTTGCTTTAGCGACGAGTGTTCCATTTTTTCTTAATGGACATGTAGACATGCAAAGTGTTGAATATTTGAGTGACCAAAGTGACCCTGACTGGTATTGAGAAAGCCACACCCAGTTTCCTGAAAAATTTTATGTTTGTGGGGTAATTTGGGCGACCACATTATAGCGCCATTTTTATTACAATAACTGAAGTGATTCGAAATAATTATATAATTATTATAAATGTTCATGAATTTCAAGGAATAGAAATAACATTTCAGCAGAACGGTGTACCTCCACATTATTCTAGACAAGTTAGAAACTATCTTGATAATGTATATCCGGGTAGGTAGATCGATCGTCGTGGTCCAATAGAAAACCTGCGCGTTCTCCAAATTTGAGACCTTTGGACATTTTTTTGTGGGGTTGCTTGAAATCCAAAGCGTTTAAGATTGAAACAGTGGATCTTGTCGACTTGCGCGAGAGGATAGTCAATAACGACAATATCAAGAAACACTTTACAGTATTCCCAGGAAATTTCGAATGGATTACTCTACTGTCAAGAGGTTGACTGTGGACATTTTTCAGCAATATCTTTAATAATAATTGTTGATAATTACTTTGTTGTTTTTATAAAAATATTGGATTTGATTGAATTTATTATTATTTGAAATAACAATTTTATAGTAAAATTTTTCCATTCTGGCGCTTGTAGTTCATTTGCTTTTTAATTGACAACTTTAAAACTTTGACATCATAATCAGAATAACAAAAGCTTTAAATTTTATTATTATTTTTTTTAAATGGCGCTGCTCCGTTATTTTAGAAAAAAGATGATTAAATATACTTCAGAAAGTAGTAATCTAAATATCCTAATACGCCTAATCTAATATACATATGTCCTCAAGATTTGGACGAAAATATTAAACGGATTAGAAATTAACCGGGGGGGGGGGGGACTTAAGACGCGCTCTGTACTCTCTACAGAGTGCTATTAAATTAAAATGCAATATACTCTATTACTCTATATTGCACTTGAAAATAACCAAGTATTAGATTAAATTGGTTGGTTGTTGCAAGTACGTATGCATTTTACCACACGAACAGACGTGGTCTGTTATTTTCATTTATAATTATTTTTTAATAAACTCAATTAGTGTTAAATTATTCCAAAGTAAAATGTAATGGTTAAGCTAGAGCACTTTGAGCTTTTATGTATTGTTGATTGCATAAACATACAGTGGTTTGATATGATTATTTTAAAATGAAATATAGCGAATATATTGCATTTGAATTTTATAGCACTGTATGTGGTTACTACTACTAAATTTAGTAATAAAATATTATAATCATAGCCTAGAAAGTTCTGCAACTGTATATAAAATTATCTTCTTTTCTTTTCACAGCATCAACTTTTGATAAAAAGATGTATTATGGGTAAAAACTCACAGTACATCCCCAGCATAGCTTTGTCAAACATCTTGTTAAAATAACCCAACTATTCCTACAAGAACATGTCAAAGTAGCTTTAAGTTTACTTTCTTCTTTTCAGATACTTGTATGGCACACACAAACAAAAAAGAACCAACTATCACTATCTCTAGATCTGGCTAAGTATGGAAATACAAATATAGCTATATTAAATCAAATGTTAATATAATTAGTGAAAATTCTTTTAATTTTGGAGTTTAGGAAAGACCACAGCTATTGAGCACTGTAAATTACGTACCTACATTAATAAAATAAGAAACATATTCTATAAAGCTGTTTTATGGGAAAATAAAGTAGGTATACGGCATTGTGTTGAAGTATTTACTATACATATGTACTGTCTCATAGCTAAACAAAATTAAAAGAATTTAGTTTAATTTGTAAAATATTTGGTGTATTTAAAGTATTGCTCAATTTTGCAAAAAAATGTAATAAACAAAAATATAATTCTACGCAGCTACAAAATGAGTTTTATACAAAATAGATCCCAAGTAGCGCTGGAATAGAAATTCATGTAAAGATTACGTGCTTCTAATTCTTTTTTTATGCCGTAAATTAATATTCCAAAGTGATGCTCTTTAACCTACTACTCCAACCATTTCTTACATGGAAATTTTTCTTTCGCCAATAAAGTTAAATTTAATTGAATTACTTTATTTCAAATTTGCTCGTGTACTCCTTATTAACTAAACATTTTCAATTTATTTTTATTACACTTATAAAGGTATGAACCCTTCTAATATATTTATAGACGATTACCTCAACGATGACACATGTTTTGCAAAGTACTGGGAACCCCCGACGGATAACAACGAAGGGCATCGACAAGCTATTCAACAATTTTAATCATGTTTTAGTGGTTAATATACAATCTTGTTCAAATTTGTACGGGAGGGACGGGAGCGATTGTAAAGTGCTTCTTTAGTAAAGTGTGAAGTGTTTTTCTTAATAATTACTGTAAGTATATTAAATTCCTTTCTAAATAAAATACATCTTCGTTGTCCAAAATGGGCAATAAAAGTATGTGAATAATTATAATTGTACAATCTTATATACATACAGAAGTTTTCCCAATAATAAAAAATTCATAGAATCTACTTCTACATACATATATAATGTAAATTAACTATTATTTTCTAGAAAATATAGTTTACTATTAGCTTTACGGTTTTATTTACTTCACACTTCGTGACAAATTATTGCTAAAATATCCTAAGACGTCTTAAAAGATATCTATTATTTATTACTATATATTATCTAATGTGAGATTTTAAAATTCTAGCTCAAGAAAATCCCGAAGTAGCAACTGCCAACTTTTATTTTTGTGAAAGTGATGGAAGTACACATACCTATAGAGGGTGACCAGACGTACAGATTTGGGCGATACAATACTGTTTTGCAATACATTCTTACTACTTACTTACATGTCTCAAATCTGCGCCGCACTGAGTACTTTTAATAGTCATTGCTAAAACGTAACATAAGCTGGGAAGTATGTCACAGAAAAACATTAAGTTCTTGTTGACGATATGGTTTCTGGGTCTCGGCAATTTTTCTATTCCTGGGACTTGGGACTTTTTAAAAATCCCGGAAATGTCAGATACTAGTAATTTTACTGTTGCTAGACTAAATATATTGAAGCATTATCAGCAGTCACAGCAATGAAAGTAAATCTGAATTAAACATCTGAAGAATTTTCTAATGTTTAAAAAATAATGTAGGTACTATTAGTTTCATAATGATCTAGGACAGTAGGTAAGCCAAATATCATGCTATTTTTTATACAGGGTGATTAAAAATTGTTCCGCATCCTCTTAAGAGAGCACTCCTCTCCTAAAAATAAGAAGGAACGTTTATATTAACATGGGTCTAGAAATGCCTCCTTATCGGACCAGAGGACTCTTCGCTACTGATGGAGGCGAAATTGCTTGCTCTGATCCGTATTATAGTACATAGGCATACAAACATGTAGTTTTCAGAACTTAATTCACAATCAGTTTTGTGTAATTTAAAGAAATCTGTTTTTGTTGCGATTTTTAACACCCTCTATCTCGATAAGAAGGCATTTCGGGACTCACGTTAATATAAACTTTTCTTCTTATTTTCATGATAAGAATACGGCTTTAAGAGCCCTGTATAAAAAATAACATTATATTTGCCTTGCTGTCTGACCTAGATCATTATGAAACCAATAGTACTTTTGAAAAATATTCATTGAAATAAAAAATATGTTTATAAAAAACAAAAAGTATATTGTAAAAAGGAAAATTATATTGACAAAGTTATGTTAAAAAACATGTTTTTTACATGTACATATTGAATTAGTCCACCAAATCTCACTATATGCGATTTCTGATGTACTGCCTTCCAATTTCAAAAATCTGGTCACTATCCTTAGTTTAGGTAAAGAAGTGAAGTTCTAAAAAATTACTCAATCACAAGTAAACACACAACAATATTATTCTTCATAACAACTTGTCGTGTGGATAGCAGAAAGGGTTGATGGTGATGAAAGGTTGATCCCAAACTTTTAGTATTCAACTAAACATTGTAAAATCTTGTATTAGGATAGCAGAATATGTTCCTGATAATGGGATATTGGCAACAAACCGTATGTAATTATGTAGGTAAAATGGCGACACACAGAAAAATCATTATTAGTAATGCTACTGGTTACTAGATGGTGGGCATCTTCTCTTTATAAATTTTAAGACAATATTTAAAAATGAACTTTATTATGTTAAAATTTATCTTAAGTTGTTCGTTAACAAATTGTTAAGAAATATGAAACAGAAAATGCATAAGAATTAACATAACAATCATAATTAAGAATATTAGTAAAAAAATAACTGATGCAGGTGTGGTTCCAGGAAATTAAATGCAGTTAGTACCTCCTCTAATTAGTAATGTTGTTAATGATAATTGTTACGTTAATTTTAATGAATTGTCTGTCCCATATTTATTAATAATTGTCACATAAACAGCTTAAAATAGATTGTAACTTGATAAAGCTCAATTTTAAATATTTCTAAAAATTTATATAAAATGTAGAAACTGCACGCCATCTAGTAACCAGTAGTATTATTATTAATCAATAAGTAAGTAACTGTTGTTTAATATCCCGGAAACACACCTGCGTTGGTTAATTTCTTAATAATTGTTATTTTTTATGCATTGTCTGTTGTATATTTACTAAAAATTGTTATAAAACAACTTCAAATAAATTTTAACTTGGATTTATTTTTAAATATTTGTAAAAACTGACCGCCACCTGGTAACCAGTAGCACTATTAATGATGATATTTCAGCTTGTGTCGTCAATGTATACATACAGTTTGTCGACAATATATCAATGTACACATACCAGATATCACCATCAACCTCTTCTGCTATCCTAACAAACGATTACAAAGTTCTGACGACAAATAGAATTGTTACAGTTTTATTTATTTGTTCGTTTTATTAGGATTTTTACCCAAATAATTGTAATAATTATTATTAATAAATATGTAACAGAAAATGCATAAAAATTAACCTAACAACTAGCATTATGAATATTAGTGAAGAATTAACCGATGCAGGCTATGCACCATGCACCGATATTATTCCGGGAGATTATTGTGTATGATCAGTGAACGGGCACATAGCCATGACCACACTGAAAATATTGTTATATTCGAAGCCCAAGTTTATCAATCAAATGAGTGAAAAAAGAGAAGCATGCGAATTAATTACCAACAACTTCTATGTCGATAACTGTCTAGGTCGACAGCAATAGCAGAAAAATCAACGACGCCATCAAATTCCACGCCAACACAAGGTTCGAGATAGGAAACTGGATTACCAATTCCAGGAATATCCTGAAGGAAGTCCCTTGGGAGTCTACTAATATACTTCACCTTCTTATTTAATTAGATTATTTAAACTGTTTGAACCAATAAGAAGATTAAATTGATCACTATCCATTTTTTTCTAGAGTCCTTTGACTTTGAAAGCGTATTGCTCGTAAACTACTGAACCAAATTAAATATTTAAAAAAAGAGCAAATAGTAAATTTATTTCTACATACAACAGTAAAATAGTATATTTCTAAGTTGTATAGTTTTGCTTTCATTAGACGATACGTAATAAAAGGTACCTATCTTTAGGAACAATTTCATTAAAAGTAAGTTAAATAATTTTCTTCTCAGAAAGTATATGCCATATATCTATGAGATTTTTGTAGGGTTAGAAAGAAACCTTGCGGTTCTTATGCTAGTAATTTTCAGACAAAAAATCATTTTATTTAAGATTTATATGAAAAAATAACAACTATATTTTCTTGTTTATTAATAGAGATAGTGTCAATACTTGTATACATTATTTTTTTCAATAGTTATTTACGTTGTAAGTAAATCGATTGGATGTTCCGGATTCGGCTCCTTCGTCACGTTTATTTCCAGGACGTTTATTAGCGTAATATGTTTTATTTTATTTTACAATTATTGAATTATTGGTTTAATTTGAAAAAAATTATATAAAATAAATCTCCGAATCCGAAATATGAAGAACGAGTGTCCATGGTAACTGAATACTAAACCATAATTCACTTGATTTATTTTATTTAATTCCGGAAAAAACTTTTACAGTCATACAAGACTGTAAAACCGAGATTTTCCGAACTGTAATCGCTAACGTAAACATGGATAATATGATCCAGTATGAAATAAAAAAATGTTCCTAATTTTAACAATCGAGTGGAAAATGAAGCTAATTCCTTATAAAAAACACAAATTATTAATTTTGAAAAACATTACAATATGAAATGTCAGAGATGTTTAATTGTTGTATATTGCCATTGCATTACAAATATTTTCAAATAATAATAATAATAATAATAATTGCTACAACCCATAGCCTGGAAACCAGGCCCCAGAAGCTATAAGCTTGTGCGGGAGGGAGGGGGCAATTATTATTATTACGTAGGCCCTAAATGCGGCTGCAACCGACTTACAGATGGAACAGCGCAAATCCCACATTTGTGTCACAGCTAAGGGAAACTGCAGAAAACCTTAATCAGATCTGCCGGCACCGGGAATCGACCGCAGGCCGCTTGGGTGAAAGTCCAGCACTCTAGACATTACACTACCAAGGCTGTATGTAAATATTAGTAGAATTATAAAAGATTTGTAACAAATACTTGTGAAGAATTTATTTTATTTTTATGAAATATAATATAAATACAAAGATTAGTTAAAGTTTCACAAGTTTTATTAATATCTTAACATGACAATATTGTTTCGACACTTTATGTCATTATCAAAGGTAGATAAGATTGATAAACAAACACGTTGCTAAGGATAAATACATACAGAAAAAAATAATAAAACTTGTGAAACTTTAACTAATCTTTGTATTTATATTATATTTCATGATTATGGAGTTCCACAAAATAAGGCTGGAGACAGTAAACGCTATTTTATTGTTATTGAAAAATTATAAGTCGGTATTATGCATTCAAAATAATTATAATCATAATAATAATACGGACATTTCATCTGTATGCAGTGGAGGATTTAACACTTAAGGGGCCCGAAGCCGTTACATATTTTTGGGGCCCCATAGTATAAATCAATTACTACAATTCACATATGTTATATATTGAAACTGACACCGACCGACATTCGCGAAAACAAATGCGAATAATTAAATACAAGTGGTTTCCTAAAGTCCGCTACCATCCATCGCGTAAGATTCTGCTATTTTTGTCCGTTTTCATCGTCGGTTCTGTTCGGTCGAATGTAGATTACAGCGGCAAAACGCCGTACGATTCAGTTCAAGAATTAACTTGTTATTAATAATACGACAAATGGGCTTACATTTTTCATGCAAAATGAGTCAGAAATTTTCGTTTAATGAAGACGAAAAATTAATTAATTTGGTGAAAAAGTATCCTGCTGTTTATAGTTGTCAAAGATTTTTCTCTAGGAAACCAAATCCGCCACAAAATCACTGCGAATTAGGTTTTCGCTCTACCTTCTTTCGTTTCGCTTTCGCTTCGGCCGATGTTAGTTTACGCCGGCTGACTGTCCTAGGAAACTGCACCCTGTCTAGGGTGTGCGGAACAGACCACACGGCGCTCACCCGAAAAAACTGGCTGGACTCTACCCAATCCCAGATACTCTGGGTAACGGGCGATATAGTCAGAATAAAATGTGTGGTAGAGTGTCACGTAAGTGCTCTCGACGGGGACTCATGAACGTTGAGGAGGAAGCTCTTCTAACATGAGTACCGGTGTGGGTGAATTGGATACTCGCCTGAAGGGGAAGCCAAATATGGTGTACCGCTGGTTACCCGCTGTTTGGACAAACATGATGGAAGGGAATTCAAGTGACGTTTATCCTGGTAGGGGGGGCAAGCTCCGGCCGATAGGAAACTGCATGTCACCAGCCAGAAGGATTCAGAGACGAAAGTAAGAGGATCACGCTATGACTGTCAGTTCCAGTCCAGTGATCCAAAGAAATTGTCTCGAGCTGATGGACTTAAGGGGTATTGAAGCGAATACATAGCCTCTCAATGCTCAAGACAACTTCACCTCCAAAAGGTACACATTTTTTTTGCATAGTTAGTTTGCTAGCAGAACTAAACGAAGCTCTGACGAGGGTACACCAGGCCTATAACTTGGTAGACCGGGGTGGCATAACCGTTCCAAGCCCGCCACATTGAGGTTGGTTTCGGTCGGGCAGTGGTCCCATAAAAGTATGGGGAAAGTCCGAAGCTGGACTAGAGGCTGTCTTCTATGCCGGGAGACGGGGTCTCGACGAGTGAGTACGTTTATAACTCCGGCACTAGCCTGGAGAGCTAGTAGAGGTCTGGATAGGTATACCTCGCTCCCACCAATGTGTACTGGTAGCTTCTGCAATAGCATTAGCGCGCTAATTGAGCGTATCTCAATTCGTGTCTCCGAAAGGGAGGCCGTGGTGTTTAGCTTCTAGGTTCGCCACGTTAAAATAACGCTGCCCGCTACAGTTTATTCTGGGCACAGTGCAGTTACTTACATGTCCTAGGAAACTTCAACTTTAGGGATTGCGAATACTAATTCATCTGAGAAAGATGCATAGATATTATGGCATATTTGCCAAGTCTTAAAATATAGTAACTTTTTTGCAAAGTTAAAAAATTAAAAAATAATTGAAAAATAGTTTGTCATTTTGACATAACTGAAAAATTAATTGAATGTAAAAATACAAATCATAAAATGGCACTATTCTTCTGCGAGTGCAGCGGTATCATTGTTTATCTTTAGTTACTAAACGTACAAGTATTGCTAGTAGACTTTAAAAAGTTTCATAGTTCATACACGATTTAGGCTATTGTATCAAAATGACAAACGTCAAATATAAATAAAAATTCTTATCTTAACACCAACCTTACAAAAAAGTTACTATAGTAATTGTAAAGTTTGAAAAGTATGCGATATCTATCTTTCTCAGACGAATTAGTATTCGGTATTTTTGCGGCAAACAGCAAAATGTTGTATCCATGTAAGTGATCGTGATGCAACTGGTTAATATGTTTGCCGCATGCTAACAGAACATCCAATAGGATATGTAGTAACTGCAACTGATACTGCTAAACAATTGGCCAAACAGTGATTGTTACACATTCAGCAACTTCTATTTTATTAGTTTTTATTTGTAGCTAAGGGAAAAGCTTTTTTTTTCTCACAAACTCGAACTATTTATGGCATAACAGTCTTTCACGAGTTAAAAGCACGAGGAAGGAACTTGAGTAGTATTGTTAACAAATATA
This sequence comes from Agrypnus murinus, assembly GCA_929113105.1. NCBI lineage: Eukaryota > Metazoa > Arthropoda > Insecta > Coleoptera > Elateridae > Agrypnus > Agrypnus murinus. Next base: position 26,046,480 of record OV816023.1, on the reverse strand, counting down.
ATAATAATTAGAGGCATAACATTAATTTTTCTTATTGATACTTTATGTTTAAAAGATATAGTTTGACCCAAGTAATCAGCATTCTGTTTATTTTTATTTTCACTATCAAAATCCCATTCTATTCTAAAATTTTTTGAATCTTATTTTAAATTTTAGTTAACATATTTTTACTTTACATCTCTCATATGGAAATTGATTGTTATATTGATTGGTAAATAATGCACTGTTAAAAAGCATTAAACATATTGAAGTAAAAGTAAATTTCCTATTGCAAAAATATTTTTGTAAGTATTTGCTTGAAACCCAAAATTTTGTTCTCATTTTACAGCTACTAATGAAGACACAGTAAACATGGAGGAGTTTTTGCTGTTCAACAGAGATGATGAATCAGAATTGAAGAATAGCTTGTTTGATGAAGATAATAATACCGAAGATTTTGGTATTTCCAAATACATTCATAGCCAAAGCTATGATAAATATGAAAATACTGGTCAAAAGTATTTGGACAAGGATAAGTCCAAAATCTTAGAACCTAATGATCTCGATAGAGATGTAAGAAATACTTACACGAAAGTGAAAAACTTTTTCCAAAAGGAATTCAATAATGTAATTCATGATTATGATTCGTATGGTAAAGTATCTACGAAATATCACTCTGAAAAGAAATTTATTGAGCCAGACATTGATGATGATGGTCCAGATATACATGCATGTTCACCTGCTAAAAAAATGAAAATTGAGGATCCAAGTGACAGCATCATTTTTAATAATTGTATTCCGAAAACTGATTCGGCTTCGAATGTTGTATCTGCCACAGTTTCAGTTAATTCGTCCAGAAAAGAATAGTTATATGAAGTAGAATGGAACGTACTAGGAGGCACATTGTGGAACTTATTTCTGTTGTATATTTCTTATCCATATGATGCTTTGAATAAATAAATAAATAAATGTAATATATTCTATCTGTAATTCTTTTACAATAAAACTATATTTGTGTTGTAAGATGGTCTCTAAATAAATCTTTATGTATATCATTTAATGTTGTCTTATTATTATAACTATACAGTCTGAAACCACTTTGGAGTGTCTATCATACGAATTAAATTGGAGAAACAAACCACAACTTGTATTTCTCTTTTATATATGCCTAAAGGACAAAGAATTACCTGTCGACTGAAAAATTTCATTATTCATTTGCTGTAGCAGTTTTTAAACTTTTTTGTACTTTTGCTAGTTTACAGAATTTTCCCATTGACTTATCTATTTGACATAATGTACACTTCCAAAAACTGTTTTGATATCAATCTGCAAATTCTGGCTGAACAAATGGAAATAAGTAGTACATCGTACGTAATAATAATAATCGCCCCCTCCCTCCCGCACAAGCTTATAGCTTCTGGGGCCTGGTTTCCAGGCTATGGGTTGTAGCAATTATTATTATTATTCCATTCATAAACTGTTCTTTCCTTTATGTTAGCATCCAAATCTGTGAAATCCATCAAATTCTGATATTATTTAGGAATGAAAAGTAAGAAGTAGGTATTAGTAAGTGTCGGACTAAACAGTTTTTCAGCTCTCCTGAAAACTTAAGTGAAATGGATATGGTGGACTTTGAAACCAGGCTACTACTCATTTGCAATGTTGAAAAAAGGTATTATTTTATTTTCATCTATCTTTTTTTTACCACAGGCTAGAAACGCCTGGATTCAGCACGTGCATGTATCAACATTTTTTAAAAATTGAATTTTTTATACAAATAGGCAATAGATATGCGAGCTCAAAACCGGTTTCATTTTTGATAAATTCGAAAAATTGACTGAGTTATGATTTTTCAAAAATTTCGAAAAATTATGATAACGGCTTTACAATGCATTTTCTTATATGTTTTATATGATCAAAATGTTCGGCGTAATGAAAAACATAGGAATGCAGCAAAATATTTGAGATTTTTTGAAAAGTCTCAAAATTTCAACCGATTTTCGAAATTTTGAAAACTTTTGGTCCCATGCATGTTCGTTTCTGAAAATTTGCAGAAATGTTCGATCGGCTGAAAATTGCAACAACTGGCTGTTATTATTATTATACTGATTTAGTCAAAATACTTTAATACTATTAATAATACGGCCAATACGGGAAATAAACTTTCGAAAGTGGACGACAAAATTTAAAAGCACCTCTTGCGTGTTGCCTCTAATAGTTATTATATTGTACTGATATATTAAATAGTTTATATAAATTGTCATACAAGTATAGAAATAATATAATAAACCACTGGCTGGTGGCTGCAGGACTCTAACCGAAAAAAACACCCCCTACTAGCACATGAAGTCGGCACTTCAAAAATGTCGCCTATTTTCAACTGGTAAAACATATCGGTTGTCCAGTTTTATGATAATACTAAAGTATTTTATTGTAGTAAATTATAAGCCCAGCATTTCTCCTGCGTAGCAGGGACCAGGCTATTCAAAAATTAGAAGCGACTACTAAAACAACCTAACTAGTGATTGTTTTGTGCTGATGTATGTGTGATATACCACAATCGCGTGCTTATATACATCTATTTTTTTTTTTAAATATATCGTGTATTGTCAGATCAACATACAGATGTTATACATGACATTTATAATCTAGCTAGTAATTAACAGAATAATGACAAGACTATACTAATGTCTCAAGCAGGTCAAATTAAGTTTATAACTGTTTAAGTATAATTGTTAAGGATTAGGCTAGTCACTATCGTCTTCGGAAGCTATAAGATCTTGCGGCATTTTTCGTTTTAATCTAGTATGTATGCCTTTATGACAGAGGTTAAAAAACACTGCACCATCGCACGCGCTTGCATTAATAAAGAACTTTTTAGCACATTTTAGCATGAAGTCTTGGATTGTTGATACACGTAATTCGTAATGGAGTTGATCATTTCGGATGTACCATGGGGCGTTTGCTGCAATTCGAAGAACCTTGTTTTGAAAGCGTTGCAATTTCTGCATATTGGTTTTGGAAGTATTGAGCCAGACCGGGCTAGCATAGAGTATTAGTGGTCGTAGAAGTGACTTGTATAATAGCATAGCACATTCAGGTTTCAGCGACGACTTCCGATTTATTACAGGGTAAAGTTGCCTTAGTCTATTGTTACCTTGGGAAAGTTTTTGATTTATGTGGTAGCTCCAGGTGAGACGAGTATCTAAATGGACGCCAAGATATTTGATAGCTGCGTCTTTAGGATTCCATGGTATAAGAACTGTGCTTATTTCAATGTTTGGTGGGTTGATAATACGTTTCAGTGCAAATATTTTTGCTTGACATTTAGCGGGGTTGATCGAGATGTTCCAATTGTTATACCATTTAATAATATTGTTGACGGCATGTTGTAATTCAAGGACTGCGTCAGCTAAGTTAGGACTTTGTGTAATTATAGCTGTGTCGTCAGCAAATATGGCTAAGGATGCTGTTACTGGTGGTATATCCGACGTATAGATGTTAAAGAGGAGGGGCCCCAGAATGCTTCCTTGGGGAACGCCTGCGTGAATTTCTTTAGTTTCGGATATGTATGAGTTGACTTTAACTGCGAATTGTCTGTGCTCAAGGAACGAGAAAACGATTGATTGTAAGTAAGTGGGAAACATATTAACTAACCTAAACTCTCACATGTCAGAAGCATGGCCAACTGTATCAATAAATCCGGGGGGGTTTATATGGCCGTGCCAATAAGGCAAAAAAAATGTTTATTTTGACAGTCCTCCTACTAGAGACCTCTTGCTGATATAAACAAAATCAATTTGATTAGATGTCAGAATTTAGAGGTTAATAATGGCAAATGGAGGGAAAAATAATTTTTATGTATTTTTTAATGTATATAGTATTATTCAGTTTTGTTATTCTTTGAATTAGCATTACCGTTCTTCTAGATATATTTTGCAAATAACTAATGCTAACAATAATAAATACAACGTAATACAGCACTGGCCCATAAACTGGGCGAGAAGACATGCTTAATTGAACTGGAGAATGAACAAGACAAAATAAAGGTTATGGGAAATAAACACAAACTGAAGAATATTAAAGATAATGAGATATACATTAATGATGACTTGATGAAGCAAGAAAGAGAAAAACAGAGACAAATAAGGAAGAGAGCAAAAGAAGAAAGAGATAAGGGAAAACAAGTAAAAATTGGATATAACAAATTAACGATAGACGGAGTAGAATGGAAGTGGAACAAAACCAAAGACAAACTGGAACCGACAATCCCAAAAAACTAAATGTAAAAGACAGAATAGAACATATGGCAAACGACCAGGCTAAGACAAAGGACATGACAAGCGGAATAGCAAAAATGGACAAGAATACAAATAAAGGAAAAGAGATAGATGTTACTAAGAGAAGAAAAGATGATAAATATCTATATGATCACAAGGATAAGAATGAAAAAATTAAAGGATGGAAAATTGCAACATGGAATGTTAGAGGGCTGAACGGGAAAGAGATAGAAGTAACACAGGAGTTCGAAGAAAGAAATATAAAAGTATTAGCTCTCACAGAAACTAAAAAGAAAGGAAACAAAGATACAGAACCGGAAAATGGACACATAATGATACTTAGTGGGATTAAACCCGAAGTTAGAGCGCAGGCAGGAGTAGGCTGCATTGTAGAAAAGAATATTAGGAAATATTTAAAGAAATGGGATTATATCTCGGAAAGAATCTTAAAAGTAGAATTTGAGCTTGAAGAAGAAGGAAAAGTTAGCATTATAGTACTATATGGTCCCGATGAAAATGAAAAAGCAGAAACTAAAGAAAAATTTTGGGATACAGCTGCTAACATAATCGAAAACAATCGTGGAAAAACTATAGTTTTGGGAGACTTGAACGGAAGAGTAGGGAAGAGAGATCACGAATCGGGAGAAGTACTAGGAATACAGGGTGAAGAGATTAGAAACAATAATGGAAAAAGAATAATAGACTTTTGCATCCAGAATAATTTGATAGTAGCAAATTCCTATTTCGAACATAAGGACATCCATAAATACACAAGAGAAGTTAAAAGTCGAAATGAAAAATCCATTATAGACTATGTATTAATAAACAGAGATAGTAGGAAAGATATTCGTGACGTAAAAGTTAGTAGAGGAGCGGAAATAAATAGCTATCACTTTCTACTCATGGTAGAAACACATATGGGGAAGCATAGTACCAAGCAAGACAATAATAAAAAGGGATTAAATCAGATACATAGAGTACCTATCAAAGAATCGATAAAATCTTACAAACTGGCTGACGAAGAAATAGCGCAACAATACACCCAGAGAACAGAGGAAATTATTAATGGAAAAACCACAGAGGAACAAAATCTAGAACAAATGTGGGAATATTTTAAAACAGTAGTTGTAAAATCTGCAAAACTAGTATGTGGAGTAACGAAGATAAATAAAAACAGAAAAGAAACGTCATGGTGGAATGAAGATATTAAAAAAGAGATCAAGCTGAAGAAACAGAAATGGAAATGTTACCTGGCAGAGAGTACAAGTACTAGGTATAATGAATATAAAGAACAAAGAAACAGAGTGAAAGAAATAGTAAGGACGGCCAAGAAGAAATCATGGGAAGACTTTGGAAAGAAAATGGAGAAAGATTACCACATGAATCAGAAACTATTTTATAGAATCCTAAAAAATGCAAGAACTGGGAAAAAACAACAAAGGGTAAAACAAATGAAAGATAAAAATGGAGTTATATTAACGGATGGAGATAAAATCATGGATAACTGGAAACAATACTTTCAAGAGCTACTATGCACTGAGGAAAGAAATGGAAATCGTAGACACCAATCTGAACAGATAGTGCACAACATAGAACAAGGAGCCGAAATAGATCTAAAAGAAGTAGTAGAAGCAATAAAAAGGTTAAAGAAAGGAAAAGCGGGCGGTCATGACCAAATTACGCCGGAAATGCTGAAAAATCTAGGGAACAGGGGTCTAAAGCTACTTACTGACATTTTCAATAAAGCTTGGGACCAAGGAATAGCGCCAAAAGACGGAAATCGGTATTATAATGCCAGTATACAAAAAAGGGGATAAGGCAGATTGTAATAACTATATAGAGGCATTACACTGCTGAGTGTGGTATCTAAAGTACACGAGAGAATACTAGAAGGGAGGTTAAAGGAAGAGATTGAATCACAGCTAGAAGAACCACAAAGTGGATTCAGGAAAGGTAGAGGCACCCAAGACCACATATTTACAATTAAACAATTAATAGAAAGAGCAGGAAAAAATAGGCGAAAAATCTATATGGCCTTCATAGATTTAGAGAAGGCATTTGACCGGATAATGAGGAAACAGTTCAAGAAAGTTTAGAAAAAAGAAATGTAAATATAAAACTAAGAAGGGGAATTATGAGTTTGTACAACTGTACCAAAAATTATGTAAGATCAGACAACTTACAATCAAAGGAATTTACAGTAGAGGAAGGCTTGAGACAAGGAGGAGTGTTAAGTCCAGTCCTGTTTAATGTGGTCATGGATGCTGTTATGAAAGAAGTAAAAGTGAGTACAAACAAGCTGTACATAGGCCATAGAAACTTAATACCTGAATGGATAGAAGTGTGTGCATTTGCCGACGATTTGGTAATATTTGCAAAAAATGAAAATGATTTAAGAAATAATTTACAGATATGGAACGAAGAATTTAAAAAGAGGAATCTAAAAATAAACGAAAATAAACCAAAAATTATGATAACAGGAATGGATAACATGAATGACAACATAGAACTAAATGGGATAAGTATAGAACAAGTTGAAACATTTAAATACCTAGGAGTACAAATAAATAACAAAGGAAGCCAAGACGCAGAAATTACAGCCAGAATAGAAAGCGCATCAAGAATGTACCACTCCGTAAGAAATATGTTTGTAAAGAAAAAAGAAATATCCAGAAAAACAAAAATGAGTGTCTATAAATCTGTATTTGTCCTGATTTTGACGTTTGGATGTGAAAGCTGGACTCTTACTAACAAGTATGCAAGCAAACTACAGAGCATGGAAATGAAATTTTTTCGAGCAATCTTAGGAATAACGAGATTAGACAGAATTAGGAACGACACTGTGAGGGAAGAATTAGGAGCAGAGCCAGTACTTGGAAGAGTGGAAAGACCCAGTTGAGGTGGTTTGGACACATGATGCGGATGGATGATAACAGAGCTGTTAAGAGAGTATGGAACGCAAGAAAAGAAGAAAAGAGGAAGAGCGTTGAAAACATGGGATGACAACATTGAAAAAATTCTACAAAAAAAAAGGGTTAACGAAGGAAGCGGCAAAGACACTCGCACGTGACAAGAAGAGCTGGAGAAAACTTGTGTATAGTCAGAAGTTTTAAGTGATAATAGTGAGAAGTGAGCAAGTGTTAACTAGTACGAAATATACAGTGTTAATGACTATTATTGATTACCTTACACCTTCGGGTACCATAAGGTTAAGATTTATATATATATATATATATATATATATATATATATATATATATATATATATATATATATATATATATATATATATATATATATATATATATATATATATATATATATATATATATATATATTTTGTCTTGTACGACTACTTCTTGTCTCGTCTTGCAAACCAAGACAAGAAATTTAATAAACATCTCTCAAGACTTGCATTTTCTTGTCCTGCATGTCTTCCGTTAATTTACGCTGGGACTTCCCCGTTTCTTGGTTTTCTTGGAATTCTTACACTGTTGCGACTAGAGGATTTACTTGTTAATTAGCTGTGCCGTGCTGTTAATGAATCAACAACCTTATTGTATTCTGACAATGAGTGAATAAAGATAAAAGTGTACTGTATTATGCGAGTTCTTGCAGCTTACCTTAAATTCCTCTTGAAGGATTTCCTGCTTATCAACCAGTGGCATGCACAGATAATCTTCAGGTATATAATCTTTACCTTGTGGTAAGTATGGTCTGGTGATAAATATTATATCCTCAGGTTCTCTTAATATCCCATTTAAATGATGGATGAACATTAATCAAGTTTGTATCAATTTCCATGTGTCAGCAAAAAGTAATTTCTTGCTTCTTCTGAGTTGTAGTTATTTATTATGGCGTTTCCATAGAATTTAAAGTATTGTACAAGAACCAATCGCGTTAAAATGATGAAATGAAATGAATATTTAGAATGCTTTGGACGGTCATTTATGAACTTATGTATATTATATATATATATATATATATATATATATATATATATATATATATATATAAAAAACTTTGAGAGGAAACACTTATTGTCAGTAATCAGTCGGAATTCACGTGTCGTGTAGCCTGTAGCGTACGTGTGGACTATCAAACGTAGTTAATTCCAGTAAAACATTTTTAAAATGGACAAAATTAGTATAAGTGAAACGGATTCGGAACCGTTTGAAGATACCGTGAGATCATTTAAATTTAAAATTAAAGTAGGCGGGAATTTTTTTATACGTTTGGCGATCCTGCCAATTGACTCGCTGTGTAAATTAGAGGTTATGCAATTTTATGTTCTAGATTAAACATTTTGGAGCGTCACTTTGACAATTCAAATCAAACTGTGAAGTGAACAGTTAGTGTTGCCAATCTAATTTAAAAATCACAGCCAACTTTAATTATAAATTCAAATGATCTCGTGGTAGTAGCAGTGAAAATAGGCCAAGCAATGATGAAATAGAAATAGTCATTGATAAAAGCACCAGTAAGAAGCCTAATAAAAAGCGAAAGATGCAGATTATTAAACCTGGTAGCAAGGAACAACATAATGCTACTCCAAGGTTAGTATTTTTTAAATTTTGGAAGTCTGGAATTCTACGTCGAACAAGGCAACAAAATACAGGATGTTCCATTTAAAATTTCAATTTATATATATATATATATATATATATATATATATATATATATATATATATATATATAACTTCGGCATTTATTTTTCAATTGTTTTTTGGATGCCATATTTAAAAACTTTAGAAAAAGCCCTACAACTTTTGTTAGAATAATTTTTTGTACTACAGAAATAACAGAGAAAAGTAGGGGGGGAAGTTAAGTGGATCACCCTGTACTCGTTTTCAAAAAATAATTTTATACAATCACAATTCAATTGTCAAGGTTATTAACCCCTTTGGCTGGATATGTCAACATATTCTCGCATTATGTAGCAAATGATAAATGTTTTCAATGTTTTTATTGTAATTTAGCAATAATAATAAATAATATTACATTAACAATTATATAATAATGTAATAAAATTAATCAAGTTTACGTTTTAATTTAATAGCAATCTTTGTAACTTTATATAATGAGAAATAATCTAGTCGTTTAAAGGCGTCTACGTAGCTCAATGGTTAAGCTCCCGCTACTAGATAGGCGATCCAGAGTTTGATTCCCCGCTCTGCCGTTGGTATTTTTTCTAGATGGATTTCCATTCAAAATATAATTTAAAGTAAAATATTAATTAAACAAAATAAATTAACCTTTATCTAAAATTTATAACATTTTATATTTTAAATAATTAATAAAATTATAAATATTGCATGTGGTGACATGTATGGCGTTTTAATAGAACTACTGATTGTTGAGAACTCCTTTGTCTTTACCGTTCAGTTTGGAGATTGTTTTTGCAATTGGTTGTTTTTACGGTTACTAGATTGTGGGGAATGTGTAACTTTTTATGGTCGTCGTAGATAAAAGCATATACCACATTCGTCGGCATTTTTCCGATTCGATGCTGGCCGATTCCGGCCGGATCAGTGTGCTTTCTGCTTAATAGTATATTAAAGAACGAGTTTCATAAGGCAAGATTTATTGCACGAGTCCAAATTTGGAAAACGAGCCGCTTGCGGCGAGTTTTCTAACGGACGAGTTAGCTTAAACTCAGATTCCATACGAAGCCTTTTATGTCTGAATTCCTGGTTGGAAGTTTTCAATGACTAATAAACATAATATAATGTTTACTAGTCATTGAAAGCCTGATCAAAACTAGTCATTGAAAGCCTGATCAAAACTAATCAGTTTTATTTATTTCACAATAATTATAATAAAAGCTTAGTCGTTTAGTTGTTTCTAATATTTTCTTTAGTTTTTTAAATTCTATGTTATTACTTATTTTAATCACTTATTAGTTAACCACGCTATAAAATATATCTATAATGTAATAGAAAAACATTTTATATTTTATTTTTATACTCTATTAACATAGACTTTAGATAAATAAATTAATAATAAAACATATTATAAATTTATAATAGCTATATTTAGACTAACACTGCCTTATCATTTGAACATACCACTACTTTTTCAAAACCTAAATTTTAGCAAGAATGCAAGAAAATGCAAGAAAATCTTGCTATTCTTGCACTTTTCTTCCAGAAAAAAATCTTGTCCCGTGTTGCAAAACTGATCGATTCTTGTCTTGCAATTTGTGCAAGAACAAGACAAGAACAAGAAAAACGCAATGCTCTCGTGAAAATACTCTCTGAAAAACTACTGAAAATGCTCTCTAATAGTTATTATATTGTACTGATATATTAAATAGTTTATATAAATTGTCATACAAGGTTAGAAACAATATAATAAACCACTGGCTGGTGGCTGCAGGACTCTAACCGAAAAAAACACCCCCTACTAGCACATGAAGTCGGCGCTTCGAAAATGTCGCCTATTTTCAACTGGTAAAACATATCGGTTGTCCAGTTTTATGATAATACTAAAGTATTTTATTGTAGTAAATTATAAGCCCAGCATTTCTCCTGCGTAGCAGGGACCAGGCTATTCAAAAATTAGAAGCGACTACTAAAACAACCTAACTAGTGATTGTTTTGTGCTAATGTATGTGTGATATACCACAATCGCGTGCTTATATACATCTATTGAATTTACATTAAAAGCGACAAATATACGCTGCTGCCATCTCTTAGAAACATATTAACTAACCTAAACTCTCACATGTCAGAAGCATGGCCAACTGTATCAATAAATCCGGGGGGGTTTATATGGCCGTGCCAATAAGGCAAAAAAAATGTTTATTTTGACAGTCCTCCTACTAGAGACCTCTTGCTGATATAAACAAAATCAATTTAATTAGATGTCAGAATTTAGAGGTTAATAATAGCAAATGGAGGGAAAAATAATTTTTATGTATTTTTTAATGTATATAGAATTATTCAGTTTTGTTATTCTTTGAATTAGCATTACCGTTCTTCTAGATATATTTTGCAAATAACTAATGCTAACAATAATAAATACAACGTAATAAAACACTGGCTAAACAGTAAACCTAATTTTTAGTTAGTAAAGGGTAAGTACTTTTCTTTAAATTAATTAAAATTTAAATACTTTTCTACTAAGTGTTGTTAAAAGATCTTTTTTAGCAAGTATCGAATAGGGGCAAAAGTCAAAGAATAACCAATGGTAAACGTATTAAATGTAATTTTGCAGTGATGCTTCATAGAGACTTTTGCGAAGGGCCACATTAGAAGAAATGTTGGCTAAAATGTTATCAGTGACAATTCGTAATATGACAATGAATCCGCGGTCTGTTACAAGTTCCAAGACCTTTTTCAATGTCTAATAATGTAATTCAGCTGTTGTAATTGATTGAATGGAAGAAATATCTTATTAGAATAGTAAACGTTGTAGCCAGTCCATGGATAACAAATCATAGAAAGTTTTTCGAAATTGAAGTAGGTTTACCTGTCGAGTTCATAGATAGGAATCTCTGTTCTACTGCATATAGTAATTTTTTTCTTTAATAGACATATCATCAGCAATCAACAAGCGATGCTGTCAATACGTAGCTTGCTTAAAACGTGATATAACAGTGCGAAGACGTTGTCTAATCAATTAATTTTGATCATGAAATTGCCGAGAAATATTGAAATAGATAGATATAATTGGAAAAAGGAAGGTTTTCTATTTTTGTATAATAAACACGATTTAATTATTTTTCAAGATATCAAAAATTAATGTGCAGCCTACTCAAATTTGTATTCAATAGATCACTTTCATTTAGATGGCGCTGTAATCGATGTTAGGAGTAGGTATTGCGCCACCTGAGGCAGACAGTTCTAGGGACCCTAAATTCTCTGTCTCTCTCTAAATCTGGTGACTTTTTGTCTGTCTCTCTCTAGGTGGTTAAGTACGGAATCTGCATTACCGGCATTCTGTATTACCGGCATTTGGTTCGTCACTTGGCTAAATGGTGTTAGTGTTGCTAGGGGAAAACAGATGGCGCCAGTGTCGTTTTACGTGATTTTTGTACCGACATTCTGTATTATCGGCATTTGGTTCGTCATCATGAAGAAAGCTGTATTACCGATTACGGGCGTTCTGCTGATTGTTAATAGGGGGAGCCAAGGTTGATCATTTTATATTAATAAATTGTACCGATTTCTTAAAATAATTATCGTCGTCATTAATACTTTAATTACATATAATAATTTAAGATAATTAATTCAGCATTAAAATTTTAAACGCAAATCACGGAACAATTTACGGATAATAATAATAACAATAATTATAATAATGTCTTTATTTCCTTACAGGTTTACACCCAAATAGGGAAAAATATGAATTTACAAAAAAAAACTAATTACAATGTACTTTACCTATTGTTTTTTATGTATCAATTAGGTATATTCTCATGTTTATTTACAAAAACTTGACAAATAAACGATAATCCCTTAAACATAATATCGCATTCTGCGCAAATTAAATTAAGATTACTACACATTACAGTAAGTGAACTACTCATTAACATATTGGCCCTCGCAAAATTATTGTAAAAGAATAAAGAACTTCTGCTTTTATGTCTAGGTATCTTTAACAAAATATAATATGTAAGAAAATTTAACATAGATCCGAAATATCAAATTAGAGAATTATATTAGTTGAAGCCTCTATAATATTACGTTTTCAATAAATACTAGATATAATTAATCAGCTTCATTATAAATTAAGTAGAAAGCAATACAAATAACACTAAGTTCTTTTCTGTTAAAGATAGCTATAAGCTTTATTTTTTTTTTTGCTTTATTTAGGCAAAAAATGTTTTCATCGTTTATGCTATTCTCGTGTAATATCTCATGGGTAATGTGTATTGTGGTGACAAGATTCATTTGGTATTGTTATGTCTGTTTGTGTTGGTGAATATTTCACCATTTACAACATAATCATGAATAAAGTGGTTGGTGTATTTTTGCATACGAAACAATGGAACATTTATTTACGTTTAAATTTAGGCGATTAGCTTTACACCAATCACATAGAAAGTTAATGTTAGACTGCAAATATAAGCAATCATTGATATCTCGTACTTGATGATATATTTTTAAATCGTCAGCAGATAATAGTTTCTCGCAATGTATAGATTGATGATGATGAATACCACGTAGACACGTCCATTCGTGACGGGCATCTTGAAATACGTTCTGCTTGGTTCGGACATCTTGTATCCCTACCCCCTGGCGTTTAATGTCATGCGTACCTTGCTATCTCTCTCTCTCTCTCTCTCTCTCTCTCTCTCTCGCTCTCTCCTTCTCACTCTCTCCTTATCATCTATTAGAGAGGACGCATTAAAGAGCCTTCTCTCTCTCACTCTCTTGCTCTTTCGTTCTCTCCTTATCACCTATTAGAGGACGCAATAAAGAACCTTCTCTCCCTCTCTCACTCTCTCGCTCTCACGCTCTCTCACTCTCTCTCCCTTCATCCTAATGCTAGTAAATGAAACAGCATTGGATAGAGGTAACCGTTAGGTCTACTGTTCTGGGATTGGTTCGGACGGCTTTGTTATTTTATACGTGAAAATAAAAAAAAATCGATAAATGTTTTACTGTTTTTATTATTTTTCGTATAGTTACACAATATTACTAATATTCTATTGTAAATCAGCTTAAACTAGGTGATTATAGTTTTATATAGTATATTACTTTATTACTCAATATAAACTAGATATGTTATATCAGAATGTTACAAATTAATTTTCTAACAAAATAACTTAGATCAGCTTATAAATATATATATTCTAACACTTAACATTTACTTAATAGAATATTAACTATATATTAAACTTAAACCTCAACATACTTTATTTAATCTAGTAATATAAACTTTATATAGGTAAGAACTGTCATTTAACAACATCTTCCGCCTTTATCAAGGACTTTTCATTCAAGCCGAGCCATTTGACGTACATGTCACCATTGCTGCTATATCTGCATATAATTATTGATATCAGCTTGCGATGGTATAGACTCTAATTCACTAAACGTGAGTAAGTCAAACAGACCGGGTGTTGCTTTGAAAACGTTGTTTTTAATTATGATGTTTGTATCACGCATAGTCATAGGCGAAGAGGCAAATGTCCACCCGCCTCGATCAATTTTATATCTAATACCGCATCTAGTTCTATCTATATTTTTGTTTCCGACAGCGTTAGCTATCAGCATACCGTAATGAGTAGGGAGATCAAGAGTTTTATTAGATTCTTCTTCTTCTTCTTCGTCTGCTTCCGATGATGATGATGTAGCAGGTTGTTTTTTAACTTTCAACTGGGGAATGTAACTAGCAGTAGTAGTAGTAGTAGCAGCAGATGGTTGTGTTTTAACTTTCAATAGGGGTACGTTAGAGGTGTTAACTGATTTAGCAATGGTTTCCAGTGGCGATATAACTGGATTGTGCGTGACGCGATACATACGTTCTGCTTCTGCTCTATCACGACGAAAGTATGCAAACTTCTTACGTATAGCATTACGAGCGTGTATTATTTTACGCTTTAAACTCAGATCATACGTGTTGGACATGTCGGCTATGCAGAGACTACTAAACGAATCGACTCTAATTATAAACTTATATATGAATCAAAACCTTTCCGATATCTGCCACGGTCTAGAGAGCTGTCTTTATTAATTACCAGGAAATCATGCGGCTCCTTCCAACACAGAGAGCAAATGTTTTTGAACTGATCATAGCTAATACCGTCTCCTACAACATGATCGCTAAACACGTGTTTTAAGTTCAACTCGTCTTGTCTAAAGAGAATAATTAGGTTTGCATTGTCCCTAATCAGATGTTTCGGTATCTTGGCGTACGTTTGGCCTAGATAAAAACAGTCGACACCCTTATGCCTACCCATGCTAAAATATTCTCTAATCTTTTCCTGCTTGCTGCAAATTATATCATCAAAAATGAACACTGAATTAGATTTAACATCACCGGGGCTGATTACGTCATCGTTTTCGCTAAATTCATGATATCCCATACCCGTAAGTGGTTTCATAACACGTCTTAATAATTCATATTTAGGCTGAAATAAAGACTTGGCGTATAGGTAGATATTTTCAAATTTTAATCCGTTTTCGCTAATAAGTAAACCTAACATAGCATTAGTTTTACCGCAGGAAGATGGACCGCTCAATATTGCTCTACATGATACAGGTAACAGGTCGCCATGTTTCCTAACATCCTCGCCTGATCGTCGTTGTAAAGATGTATCATCGCAGTCGTCTAGGTTACATATGTTTAGTGACTTATTTTGTTTAACGACCTTCATTACGGTATGCGTACGTGTCTAGTCACGGTCTCGTTAAACGGATTATACTCGATTAATGCGTCGTGAAGGATCAAACAATACGCCTTAGTTGTGTTCGTAAATGCGGCTGAAGACTCGAGCTCTAGTCTAATATCGACAGTGGAATCCTTAAAACTCTCTACCTGTCTTGAACAGTCAATAACAAAAATGGGATACGTTTCAAACGATTTGTAGCTGAGTAAACAGCTCTCAGCCGCACCTCTACCTATACCGTCATAGTAGTTCTCACGAAAACGAATAGAATTCAGATACGCAGGAATGTAGTCCTTACGGTCGAAATCGAGATTTAAACGCTGATGCGGGAACACTTGCGAATTTAAATACAACTTAACGTCGACCAAGTTCGAATGAGTAAATGTAGTCGGGTTACCCGTTCTTATACCCAGCTGACGCTCGTCTTGTAAAACTACAAAGACCCAGCGCGGTTTCTCTAGATCATTGGAGTTCTTTACACGCCAAACCTGGTTTTTAGTAGTTCCCAACGAGGGTAACTCGTGTAATTCCCAACGTCTAAACGGAGCGATAATAGAAGAATTATCTCTTAAACTCTCCACCAGGTTCACTTTGCTTTCATCTGATAACAGTATATGCGGAACTTCCCACGAGAGCTTATCAATCTTGATATCTACGTCGGTACCT
This sequence comes from Agrypnus murinus, assembly GCA_929113105.1. Classification (NCBI taxonomy): domain Eukaryota; kingdom Metazoa; phylum Arthropoda; class Insecta; order Coleoptera; family Elateridae; genus Agrypnus; species Agrypnus murinus. Next base: position 26,030,214 of record OV816023.1, on the reverse strand, counting down.
GCATCACCTGCGTCGCTTTTATAGCAATTAAAATCGTTCTTGGCGCGAATTAAAACTAGCTGACAACTCATATGAGGTATTACTTTTTTATAATCGTCTGCAAATCCAAAGATATCTTTTAATGGTATTCTACACGTGAAATAAAAGACGTTATTCCCCTGGTTATGTAACAAATCATTATCGCTAGTAATCCCTAAGTTCCATGCTGTGCTGGTTAAAGCTCTATCCTCGGCGCCGTGTGAAACGAGGCCTTTTATAGTGCTTGTAATGCCGGGCTGTTTACAGACATCTATGAGCTGGTTTGTGCCTAATATTAGTTGAATTTCATCAAACAGAAAGTGGGCAAAATTGTTTACCAGAAGGAATTGCTTGTTTTCTGCACGCGTTATGCTACCTTTAACAAGTACATAGCTGTCATACAAAGCTAAAACGTTATCGGAATTTTGTATGCTGATTCTAATGGTGTCGGAATGATTGGCATTTAGCGTAAACGGCAGATAGGTATAAAAATCCTCTTTTATTATATCTGTATCGACGCGAGGCTTCCCAAATATGTTTAATTTATCAATGGTAAAGGCGACGAGCTTTAGTTAGTTTTAATCGAAGGTCTGCACGTGCCGACGTTCGACGGTGAATGACCTTTGATGGACATATGCTGATGTTTTTATAGCTAAAGTTTATTCCCATTTTTCACGTTTAAGTTCTATCCTGATGCTCGTGAAAGTGTCTTCAGACAAATTTATCAACTCTCCTCTCGCGTCTACCAGTCTAATGGTAATGTTGTCGATCTCGGTGACAGTGATGGGAAAGTAAATCACATGCGATGGCTCCTTTTCAATCAGATAACCGGGTGGTACGCAAACACCAAATTCGAAGATTGTATGACCTGCTTGATTGTTTCTATATAAGCCGCCTGTAATATTCGTGTTTACAAAGATGTTTGGAGTTGAAAGTATATCGACAACTCGATCTGATACGTGTCTACTACCGGGTTCTAGCACGCGCTTCTTAAATCCTAGTAGTGATCCTATGTTATCGGGTTTGGTAAAATCAATCAACTCGGTAGCTGATTCAATCTCACACTTTAGTGTTAGCTTTGATTTGTAGTAGTAGATCTCCCTCTTCGGGATCGCCACTAATTTGATTGTTTATATAGTTAACGATTTCAGACAACTCGTAGCTACCCGGTTCAATAGTTATCGCCTTTTCTCCGTAATAAAATTTATTTTTGCCTGGGTATATATTCCGTATCGTGTGACTTGTATATAAGCCGACTAAACCTAGTGAGTATTCGTAACGCACGTGATCTAGTGTTATAGGTGGATAAATACGATCCGTAGAAAGCCTGTTTCCTGTACCGTACACCGTGATGGTCCTAGCCATACTTAACCGATTTACACTTTCACCTCTCTTTTATACAAAAATCGTAGACACAGATGTCCGCAGTTGTATGTATTGAACTTTTGTTCTTGGGCTACGTTGTAGTATACGGCGCAGCGAGGCCCTAAATATTTCACAAGTTCAGATGGTGGTCTCAGGTCTCCGAAGGGGTCATAGTACAAAACCACGTTTCGATCCTTTCTATAGGCAACCCAATGAGTACCCGGTCCTCCAGCGTCGTCAAGATTAACAATAGCTCTTTCGAATTGCAAAGGTTTCGTTGCAGGTAGACTTGTTCTCATATAGACACCTCTAAAATAGGGAATGTCTTTAGCATGTTTTATTATATCTAGGTCTGTAAGTGGTCTCCGAGGCAAGTTATTCAGTTTTTTGACCGCCTGACATATGGTTTTAAGTACAATGCAGCTCCGCCAGCTCTATACGGCTTCAGGTAAAGGGCGTTCCCGTTCTTACCGCCTAAAGCGATAGCTTCCATACTTTTATTATGTCGTGTAGTTTCTTCTAGCTGTCTCTTATTACTATTAGCAGTGTTAACAGCTTTTGCTACCCCTGAGGCGCCTCCTATAATTGCACCGAGAGCCGAGAGGCCAGCAAAAATTGGTATGAGTGGTAAAATACCCCCTGTAGCTGTAGGCACAGGAATTATTCAGGGTACTTTAACGTTTTTTCGACCGCCTACGTTTTGAATGATTCTTCTGGCAGCGCTCAGGGCATGATGTATTAAATCTTTACCCGTGAGTCTCTTGCTTGCACGATTCACTACACCAACAAGCTTCTTTAAAACGCCACCTTTGAAAGTGACAGTTTTCTTCATCATCTTTTTAGCGAGACCCTTTTTCGCCGACAGTTTGTTTGTCTTTACGCCCATTCCCAGCTTTCTTTTAGCCTTCATTATACCGGTTACAAACAGAGCTGATGCTTTTTCCCCTAATTTAGAGTCTTTAGCCTTAACACGCTTCCAAGCGGCTTCTTCTAATACACGATCTGCCTGGTGTCTACTGTTCAAATCGGAGCTTTGAGCGTACGAGATGTCGTGCTGCATACACGCCTGGTCCAAAGGATTTATACCTTTATCGCCACGTTGTAATCTTTTAGATAATTTAGTACCAGGTCCACAGTACTGATAGGAAGGAAGATGTAGTTCAATAGGCAGCTTGTCTATGAGCTTGTTAACAAAGCCGTTACCTTCGTGAACTAACATCTGGTACTGAGAGAAGAGACTGCTTGTACCTGTATTTATACTCGGTCACCGCTGCAGCCGGACTAATCTGTGTTCTGAAATCTCTGCGTATAGATAAAGTCTCTATGATAAGCTTGTAGAATTTCAAACAGATGCTTTTCAACATTATGTATTCTTGTTTGAAAACGGTATCTGTCCAGAGCTAATGTTTGCCAGTCTCCCTTTCTTGCCTGTCTGTATGCATACTCCCATACTATCATATGATGTATATTATTCATGCTTGCGTCGGCGAAACTTACTTTCTTTACCATATCGATGTGTTGCTGCTGCTGTTGCTACAAATCGCTATGTTTGGAGAGTTATTGACATTAGTAAAACTAAAAACTTTGTTTAAATACATTTTTTTTATTTCTTCAACGATACATTTAGGCTAAGAAAAAAAATAACTGATTAGCGTAGATATAAGCAAACTAAGCATTTGCGCAGCATTCCCGTAAGGCTCACCACGTTTCCTATCTGCGCTAATCAGGCATTTGATATAATACACTTAAAACTAGAATAAAAAATGGTGTAAATATGATTAGGTCAACCGATAGTAGTAGTAAATTCCGTTATTAGTCGGTATTGTACACTCTCTTTATGTTGTAAGAGTTCGTACGTGTTGCAGATTCGGCTATTAGGGCATCAAACGATGATCGCATAACTTTTTGAGTATCCTCGAGCACTTGTACTTTATCTAATAATTTTTTATAATTACTATCTAGGGTATTATTCGTTTCTTCTATCTTTGTCAACACACTCGAATGATTAGTTTCCATCTCATCATTCGCTATTAGGTGATTTCTCTTTGTTTCTTTTTCCAACGTTGTTAGCAAACTGTTAAGTTTACTAGTTTCAATGTCAACCTTTATTACCTTTTGCTTTAGATCTTTAATAGTGTTCTGAGTGTCGGTAGTCATTGTAATGAAGGTTTCTACAGCAGAGTCGAATTGAGAATCTACATAAGCTTTAGAAGTGACATCCGTGCCATCTATAGGGTAACTTACTGAAACAATACGTTTACCATCTGCATTAAACTGCATTTGATCGTTTGTATGCATAGCCCGATTGTTAAAATACTGCCTAGAGATTACATCTTTATCCTCTAGAGGCTCCCCTATATTACAAATTCTTCCATCTTTAGCATCATAGTACGACCCCTGTCCTTTATCCTCTCGTCGTCGTCTCAAACAATTAGAGAGTAATTTTCTTTCAACATCGTTCACCAGCTCGTCGGTATACTTTTTCGTACAAACATCGTGGTTGTCAAGCGGTTCTTTAACATGTACAAGTCTTCTTTTCTTAACATCAATTACACCTTCATCGCTATCTGATAACATTAGTACAGAACGCTTCGTGACAAGATCGTTATCGTTGATAGGAGCGCCTACATTAGTTATACGTCGGTTCTCAACATCGAAATTACCCTCTGGTGTTAATTTGAAACCATAACCTCTCGGTCCACGTTTTGTTGCAGCCATTGCTTCATCTGTCATACTCATCATAGCTCTACCGAAGAGGTCTATTCGTAACCTCCGAGAATAAAGAGGCCACGAACAAGGCTTGTGTCACGTGATCTGACGTCACGAATGCCGGCTGGCGACTTGCGGGGACAGGCGATGCGTACAAGTCAAACGCCATTGCAGTTTAGATTTGCCGTGATCGTAGTCGTGTGAATTAGACTATTTTTCGGAAGTTTTTCTTTCAAAAACTCTCATAAATAAGTTCAAATAAGTTAAAGTGTTAAATTAAAGGTGTAGAATTTCAGATTTACCTGATTTATGTGAAGACAATTTATAAAATCAGTGAAAAGAGACTGTTTCTCAATTGCCGTATCGAGTGTGGGCGTTGGCAGAAATGGCCGCTGATAAATTTTGTATTTGAAAGCTGTTATATTACTTATAAAATAACTTTCGGTTGGTGTCGTTCATAATATGATTGTGTATTGTGTCGTTTACCTATATAAAATACAATTTCATAAATATTTTGATTAGTTAATCAAAAAAGCCAACAGTTTGACGAGATACTTGGGTGAGTCTTGTTTATTTCATTAAAAATGCCTGATAAATGTTGCGTGCCTAATTGCTCAAGCAATTACGATAGTACCCATACGTATGTGTCCGTCTTTTCTTTTCCAAAAGATGAAGAGTTGAAGAAAACGTGGATTAAATACATTCATAGAGACTCGTTTAATCCAACAAAACATTCAGTAATATGTATTAAACATTTCTCAGAGTCATCGGTTATAACAATAATATGATAAATATGAAACTGAATTTCTAAAGACAGGTAAACAAAGGATTATTTTACAGGAATTGACAATGTTAAAATTGGAAAAATATGTACACGAAATCAATGAGAAATGTATTTTATGTAGCAAAACGTTGAAGTCGATATTGTTAAAAAATTGTCATATTCTTGCCAATATATTTCTCAATAACTATTCAAAAATAATCAACTATAAAATTAACACCCAAAACATGGATCTATCAAAGAGAAAACTGATTAAATTTAATGGTTAAGAAGTTATAAAACACATTAACGCATGGAGATAGAGCTATTGGCGAGGCCTCCATAAGAGCCAACGCGTCTATCATGGGTACCTCAACGGTGACGTGGAAAATCCTATTCATTGTTTTTTATCATAATATAAGTGCTTTTTTTGAAATAATATTCAGTTTTACTCAGAAATATACAAGTGTCTTTATGTTGGGTATTTTACGTTTCGCAATTGTCAGCCGGTTTTCGTGACGTCACGATTGCTTGGTCGCGGCCTCTTTATTCTCGGAGGTTACGGTCTATTGTGTTCATGATGACGTATGACAAATAACTGTCACGCATGAACAGAATACACAGTATTTATAGCTGAGATCTTCATAGCGCAATGATGTACATATTTCAATACGTCATGAGATTTATACAGTTCGTCGGATATTCTCGGACATAATCGTAGACGGTACTGAGACTTCTCGTAATCAGCCCGCATTTAATTTAGTAAACATCGTATGCTTTTACGCCTTTTTGAATAACAAAACCGTCAGAACCAGTCCCAGAACAGTAGACGTAACGGTTACTTCTATCCATTACTGTTTCATTTACTAGCATTAGGATGAAGGTAGAGAGAGTGAGAGAGAGAAGGCTCTTTAATGCGTCCTCTAATAGGTGATAAGGAGAGAGCGAAAGAGCAAGAGAGTGAGAGAGGAGACATTGAGAGAGAGAAGACTCTTTAATGCGTCCTCTCTAATAGATGATAAGGAGAGAGTGAGAAGGAGAGAGCGAGAGAAAGAGAGAGAGAGAGAGAGAGAGAGAGAGAGATAGCAAGGTACGCATGACATTAAACGCCAGGGGGTAGGGATACAAGATGTCCGAACCAAGCAGAACGTATTCCAAGATACCCGTCACGAATGGACGTGTCTACGTGGTATTCATCATCATCAATCTATACACTGCGAGAAACTATTATTTGCTGACGATTTAAAAATATATCATCAAGTACGAGATATCAATGATTGCTTATATTTGCAGTCTAACATTAACTTTCTATGTGATTGGTGTAAAGCTAATCGCCTAAATTTAAACGTAAATAAATGTTCCATTGTTTCGTATGCAAAAATACACCAACCACTTTATTCATGATTATGTTGTAAATGGTGAAATATTCACCAACACAAACAGACATAACAATACCAAGTGAATCTTGTCACCACAATACACATTACTAAAGAGCGGAAAAAATGCAAGGCAAAAAGAAAACATATGCACATTTAAATGCAACGAAGTTTGACAAAAAATGCATGGGTTTCGACAAAAAATGCAACAAATATGTATATAATATACTATTAACTAACTAGTAATAACTAAATATTATTAGTAAAAACTTATTTGTTATAAAAATAAGGAAATTTCAATAAATCAAATCATAAATTAAATTTTGTTTATATTATTTATTTCATCAACATCAAGTTTATTTTATGTATACAGCGATGTATACAGTTATGTTACATTGTTGCATTATTATTACATGGCATTAAACGGAGTTTCGCATTTATTGATATAAAATATACAATAAACAATAATATTAAAGCCTTAAATTTTAGGTTTTAGGCATTTTAATTGAATCTACAAACAATTCTTATTTCATCAACATCATAAAATGCACATTGCATATTTTCCGCTCTTTACACATTACCCATGAGATATTACACGAGAATAGCATAAACGATGAAAACATTTGTAAATTCATATTTTTCCCTATTTGGGTGTAAACCTGTAAGGAAATAAAGACATTATTATAATTATTGTTATTATTATTATTATCCGTAAATTGTCCCGTGATTTGCGTTTAAAATTTTAATGCTGAATTAATTATCTTAAATTATTATATATAATTAAAGTATTAATGACGACGATAATTATTTTAAGAAATCGGTAAAATTTATTAATATAAAATGATAAACCTTGGCTCCCCCTATTAACAATCAGCAGAACGCCCGTAATCGGTAATACAGCTTTCTTCATGATGACGAACCAAATGCCGATAATACAGAATGTCGGTACAAAAATCACGTAAAACGACACTGGCGCCATTTGTTTTCCCCTAGCAACACTAACTTCATTTAGCCATGTGACGAACCAAATGCCGATAATACAGAATGTCGGTACAAAAACGACACTGGCGCCACCTGTTTTCCCCTAGCAACACTAACACCATTTAGCCAAGTGACGAACCAAATGCCGGTAATACAGAATGCCGGTAATGCAGATTCTGTACTTAACCACCTAGAGAGAGACAGACAAAAAGTCACCAGATTTAGAGAGAGACAGAGAATCTAGGGTCCCTAGAACTGTCTGGGCCAGGTGGCGCAATACCTACTAGTACGTGTGTTCAAGCTTGGTTTCTCGCACCTATTGCTGCTGAAGCACCAAAAATTTATCTTTATGAAACAGTTGATGCTGCTATATCTCGTGTTGCTTTACACAAATTCCAAAATCACTTGTGGTACTTGGGCCCCAAAGCTATTGCGCTTGGATTCTTTGACGAGAAAATCTCAGTCGACAAAAAAAAAGAAATGTTGAAAGTTCTAAAGCAGGGAGAAAGATCAACAGACTCCAGCGTAAAGACTGTTAAACGGGCAGTTATAGATCCAAAATCTATCCCCAAATTATTAGAAAAAGGTCTAGAGTATTTTGTAAGTGCAGAAACAAAAGCCTTTTTCGAAAGATTTAGCTGTGAAGAATTTCTCAACAAAGATCCATCAATCTGGCCAGAAAACGATAATTTTAAGAAGCGATTGAAAATAGTACAAAATCTACAAGTTTTAAAATTAATGGAAGAGTACAATAAATTAATTACTAAGAATGAAGACCAGAAACAGTATCTGTTGCAAGTTGTCAAGGATTACCACAATCGCCTTCCGGATTCTAAAAAAGAAAAATTTTTACAATCTATGTAATAATTAAGTGTAACTATTATAAGACTGTAATATAATACAAATTAAAAATAATATAAAAAATTGATTTATGTGATCATTTAAAACGTGCCTTCCAATATTTTTAAAATGTCTTTTCTTTCCAAAATAATATATTCATTCCTTTCATGCAAAGTGTTTCTGATATTCCTAATAAATTACTACAAATTCAGAGCAGTGATAGGCACGGCACGGCAGGGGCACGTCTTTCCGTTGTCTAGTTAGACTGAACTTTCACGGGAAAGAAGAAGAAACCAGCGTCAGAAAAGAAGGGCCACCCTATAAATGTCTCAGCATCAAGACTTGCAACTAGAATAAATTATTATTCCTTCTTCTATTGCATTTTATTTGAAAACCGTTAGTCGTACGAAAAAATGTAATAGATGATAATGTGTGCTTCTTCTCTAGATCTATAACTTTTGTTAAACACATTTTTTGATATCATCAATATTTTGCAAGATAATCAAATAAAATCGACTTGTTTGAACTTAAATGACTTTTTGAATATTTTAAGGCCCAGGGGCACCCTTTCCCTTTATCCGATCGTGCTGAGATTTTTCACATATTGTTTTTTTATTAATTGGAACAGATCTGGAAGGTAAGACAAAAAAATCGAAAGTTGAAAAATAAGAATCACCTTAATGCAATGACATGTATTTTGTAAAAACCATTTCATATCAATTGTTACGCATAGCAATTAATCAGGTCTATTCTGTAAGCAATCATATCAATTGTTATACTCCACTTGATTGTTATGGGACAACCATAACAAGCGATTTTGCAAAAGTGGTATTCTCTAAGCACTTTCTGTATCAATCGATTGCTATGTCATAACAATAAATTGAAGACCCATATCAATTGTTATCCGGCCGTTGATGTACTCACCTCAAAACTTTATTGTGTTTTATTATTACAAAAACGTTACTATTTGTATAAAAATTCTTTTATGTCAGTAGAAAACCAATGCAGTTGTAAAATAAACCTCAAGAAAAGTAATTTCGCAAACATTTATGTTAAAAACCCGTTCCTCTAACCTCACTTTTTGGTAGTCGTGTTATGTTAATAAGCAGGTAAATATTAATACTACGAATGCCCAAGCGCCCGCCGGGTGCCGGGCCCGGCATGGATGCATGTCGTTACAAAATGTTTGTTTTGTTTAACCTCAACTGATATACGTATATATTTATAAAAATTAATACATCATGCATGCATGATGATAAATAAATAAGTGTTTTTACTATCTTTCCAACTGTCAACATCGTTCTTTTAGGCCGTAACTTGTTATTACGATTAAAATAAATGACTATTAAGAAATACTTAGGAATATTTAACATATTCCTATCACATGTTGGTCGCAGTTTTCCCGTTATTAACAATTTACTTGTTGCTCATAAAATCTAATAACAAATTAAACTGTTTTTCACTAGTTTTTAGCAGCTTTTATATTTTTACTACTCATTTTTAAAAAGTAGGGAATTCCCGCGGGTGTCAAACATATCAAAATGTCGAGTTTCGCGAGACGGATGGTAGATGGCGACAGTGCGCGCATGCGCAGTTATCTCCGAAGTTCTCAACAAGTGGCATTTCAATTGCTACGTTTTCTCTTCAATCGGCGGGTAACAATTGACGTTACAGAATACCAAAACCAGCTTGAATTGTTATGAGTTCACATCAATTCGTTTCTCTTCAATAATTGCTATGCGTAACAATTGATATGAAATGGTTTTTACAAAATACATGTCATTGAAGAGAAACGAATTGATGTGAACTCATAACAATTCAAGCTGGTTTTCGTATTCTGTAACGTCAATTGTTACCCGCCGATTGAAGAGAAAACGTAGCAATTGAAATGCCACTTGTTGAGAACTTCGGAGATAACTGCGCATGCGCGCACTGTCGCCATCTACCATCCGTCTCGCGAAACTCGACATTTTGATATGTTTGACACCCGCGGGAATTCCCTACTTTTTAAAAATGAGTAGTAAAGATATAAAAGCTGCTGAAAACTAGTGAAAAACAGTTTAATTTGTTATTAGATTTTATGAGCAACAAGTAAATTGTTAATAACGGGAAAACTGCGACCAACATGTGATAGGAATATGTTAAATATTCCTAAGTATTTCTTAATAGTCATTTATTTTAATCTTAATAACAAGTTACGGCCTAAAAGAACGATGTTGACAGTTGGAAAGATAGTAAAAACACTTATTTATTTATCATCATGCATGCATGATGTATTAATTTTTATAAATATATACGTATATCAGTTGAGGTTAAACAAAACAAACATTTTGTAACGACATGCATCCATGCCGGGCCCGGCACCCGCCGGGCGCTTGGGCATTCGTAGTGTTAAGATTTACCTGCTTATTAACATAACACGACTACCAAAAAGTGAGGTTAGAGGAACCGGTTTTTAACATAAACGTTTGCGAAATTACTTTTCTTGAGGTTTATTTTACAACTGCATTGGTTTTCTACTGACATAAAAGAATTTTTATACAAATAGTAACGTTTTTGTAATAATAAAACACAATAAAGTTTTGAGGTGAGTACATCAACGGCCGGATAACAATTGATATGGGTCTTCAATTTATTGTTATGACATAGCAATCGATTGATACAGAAAGTGCTTAGAGAATACCACTTTTGCAAAATCGCTTGTTATGGTTGTCCCATAACAATCAAGTGGAGTATAACAATTGATATGATTGCTTACAGAATAGACCCGATTATTATATGTAAATAGTACAAAAGAGCGAGCTGTATAATCGATTGCCTATGTGTGCACAATTTGTTAATTCTTTGACTAGATTAATTTCAAATGCGACATAGAGAAATTCTACATATTGCAATTTAATTTAATAGCAGTGTATGTACAGCTCGCTTGTGTAATATGCAAGATATCTGGGAATATAATTCAGTTTTAGATCATACAGAAACTCTTTGCAATAAAAATAATGCATGTATATGTATATGTTGCAAAGTTTTTGTCCATTACTGTATAAGATGAATAAGGAGCCTAAAATTAAGCCTTGAGGAACACCAAAGTCACCATCTCTTAAGATAATTATTGTTTAAAACCACACATTGTATCCTATTACTAGGTAATTATTCTTAACCAAAAATGCACATGAGTTATCAAAGCCAATATGATTTCAGATTATTAATAATATACTGTATTCTACATAAAAAATATACAAAAACTATGTTTAAGCAGCCCATTTTTTATTCAAGGAACTATTTACTTTTCAACATTTTTATTCTTTTCAGAGTTTATACAGTGAACAGTGTTTGTTACCTAATAATATCTTTTTGCTTTTATAATATGCCGTTTTAGATTTAATCGGTTTATAATTCCAAATAAAAGTACAGAAACAAAGAACAAATGAAACAAATAGTAAACCATAGAATTTTTGCAATTTCATTCCATATTTTCAAGAAATTGAGTTTTGAAAAAATTGTATTTCATTTTAAATTAAGAAACAACTCAAGTCCAACTTTTTGAGAATTAATTCGAACTTTGTTAACATATTTATTTGCTAACTTTTCATTGGCAATGTATAGCTAAATCCTTATAAAATTATTGTCTTTTAACAAAAACGGTATTGATGTAAAACATATTTATCATTTCCATATTTATTAGGTTATTTCTGAAAGAAGAGTACCTGATAAGCCGCACTTTTGGGCCACACTCCATTAAAATACATGTAATTGCTTGGGCCACTGTAGAATTTACTGAAAAACGTCGTTCACCCGACAAAGTGAACCCTTATTAGAGGAGAGCCATCAAGAGCATTCTCTACACGCTGAAATATCCAGATCAGATACAAAGGTTGGGGGAGGGGGAGGTTAAATACCTCTGAAATGTCTCCTTGACCTGCCTAAGCTTTAATTTAAATTTAATTTAGTCACTGCGAACGGACAGAAGAATTCTCCATACGCCGAACAATACCGATCATATGAACGGGGGGGAGGAAACTTTCTAAACTGCATTTTAACCTGCGAACGCTAATCCGTGATCAAATCCAGTAGACAAGAACCAGACAATCTCGGATCGTCGAACTATCTATACGATACGGAAAGTTAGGGCGAAAGGGGGGAGGTAGGATTTACGTAGATTCCCCAGTATTACAGCCCAACCACTCTACCGCAAATCTTTGAAAGGTCAGTCTTTTCAGTCGCAGCGTCATTAACTAACTTAAAATATCCAAGTTAGATGACGGGGGGGGGGGTAAATTCCTTTGAAGCGTCTCTTTGACCTGTCTAAGCTTTGATTTAAGCTTAATTTAGTCACTGCGAAAGGACAGAAGAATTCGCCATACGCCGAACAATACCGATGATATGACGGGGGGGGACTTTCGAATCTGCATTTTAACCTGCGAACGCCAATCCGTGATCAAATCCAGTACACAAGGACCAGACAATCTCGGATCGTCGAACTATCGATATGATACGGAAAGTTAGGGCGAAAGGGGGGTAGGTAGGATTTATGTACATTCCCCAGTATTACAGCCCAACCACTCTACCGCAAATCTTTGAATGGTCAGTCTTTTCAGTCGCAGCGTTATTAACTAACTTGAAATACATGTTAGATGGCGGGGGGGGGGGGTTAGATTCCTTTGAAGCGTCTCTTTGACCTGTCTAAGCTTTAATTTAAGCTTAATTTAGTCACTGCGAACGGACAGAAGAATTCGCCATACGCCGAACAATACCGATTATATGACGGGGGGGACTTTCGAAACTGCATTTTAACCTGCGAACGCCAATCCGTGATCAAATCCAGTACACAAGGACCAGACAATCTCGGATCGTCGAACTATCGATATGATACGGAAAGTTAGGGCGAAAGGGGGGGGGAGGTAGGATTTATGTAGATTCCCAAGTATTACAGCCCAACCACTCTACCGCAAATCTTTGAAAGGTCAGTCTTTTCAGTTGCAGCGTCATTAACTAACTTGAAATGTACAAGTTAGATGGCGGGGGGGGGTTAAATTCCTTTGAAGCGTCTCTTTGACCTGTCTAAGATTTAATTTAAGCTTAATTTAGTCACTGCGAACGGACAGAAGAATTCGCCATACGCCGAACAATACCGATGATATGACGGGGGGGGACTTTCGAATCTGCATTTTAACCTGCGAACGCCAATCCGTGATCAAATCCAGTACACAAGGACCAGACAATCTCGGATCGTCGAACTATCGATATGATACGGAAAGTTAGGGCGAAAGGGGGGTAGGTAGGATTTATGTACATTCCCCAGTATTACAGCCCAACCACTCTACCGCAAATCTTTGAATGGTCAGTCTTTTCAGTCGCAGCGTCATTAACTAACTTGAAATACATGTTAGATGGCGGGGGGGGGGGGGTTAAATTCCTTTGAAGCGTCTCTTTGACCTGTCTAAGCTTTAATTTAAGCTTAATTTAGTCACTGCGAAAGGACAGAAGAATTCGCCATACGCCGAACAATACCGATTATATGACGGGGGGGACTTTCGAAACTGCATTTTAACCTGCGAACGCCAATCCGTGATCAAATCAAGTACACAAGGACCAGACAATCTCGGATCGTCGAACTATCGATATGATACGGAAAGTTAGGGCGAAAGGGGGGGGAGGTAGGATTTATGTAGATTCCCAAGTATTACAGCCCAACCACTCTACCGCAAATCTTTGAAAGGTCAGTCTTTTCAGTTGCAGCGTCATTAACTAACTTGAAATGTACAAGTTAGATGGCGGGGGGGGGGGTTAAATTCCTTTGAAGCGTCTTTTTGACCTGTCTAAGATTTAATTTAAGCTTAATTTAGTCACTGCGAACGGACAGAAGAATTCGCCATACGCCGAACAATACCGATGATATGACGGGGGGGGGGACTTTCGAATCTGCATTTTAACCTGCGAACGCCAATCCGTGATCAAATCCAGTACACAAGGACCAGACAATCTCGGATCGTCGAACTATCGATATGATACGGAAAGTTAGGGCGAAAGGGAGGTAGGATTTATGTACATTCCCCAGTATTACAGCCCAACCACTCTACCGCAAATCTTTGAATGGTCAGTCTTTTCAGTCGCAGTGTCATTAACTAACTTGAAATATACAAGTTAGATGGCGGGGGGGGGTTAGATTCCTTTGAAGCGTCTCTTTGACCTGTCTAAGCTTTAATTTAAGCTTAATTTAGTCACTGCGAACGGACAGAAGAATTCTCCATACGCCGAACAATACCGATTATATGACGGGGGGGACTTTCGAAACTGCATTTTAACCTACGAACGCCAATCCGTGATCAATTCCAGTAGACAAGGACCAGACAATCTCGGATCGTCGAACTATTTATACGATACGGAAAGTTAGGGCGCAAGGGAGGGAGGTACGATTTATGTACATTCCCCATTATTACAGCCCAACCACTTTACCGCAAATCTTTGAAACGTCAGTCTTTTCAGTCGCAGCGTCATTAACTAACTTGAAATATACAAGTTAGATGGCGGGGGGGGGTTAGATTCCTTTGAAGCGTCTCTTTGACCTGTCTAAGCTTTAATTTAAGCTTAATTTAGTCACTGCGAACGGACAGAAGAATTCTCCATACGCCGAACAATACCGATTATATGACGGGGGGACTTTCGAAACTGCATTTTAACCTACGAACGCCAATCCGTGATCAAATCTAGTAGACAAGGACCAGACAATCTCGGATCGTCGAACTATTTATACGATACGGAAAGTTAGGGCGAAAGGGGGGAGGTAGGATTAATGTAGATTCCTCAGTATTACAGCCCAACCACTCTACCGCAAATCTTTGAAACGTCAGTCTTTTCAGTCCCAGCGTGGTTAACTAACTTGAAATATACAAGTTAGATGACGGGGGGGGGGTTAGATTTCTTTGAAGCGTCTCTTTGACCTGTCTAAGCTTTAATTTAAGCTTAATTTAGTCAGTGCGAACGGACAGAAGAATTCTCCATACGCCGAACAATACCGATTATATGCCGGGGGGGACTTTCGAAACTGCATTTTAACCTGCGAACGCCAATCCGTGATCAAATCCAGTAGACAAGAACCAGACAATCTCGGATCGTCGAACTATCGATATGATACGGAAAGTTAGGGCGAAAGGTGGGGAGGTAGTATTTATGTACATTCCCCAGTATTACAGCCCAACCACTCTACCGCAAATCTTTCAAAGGTCAGTCTTTTCAGTTGCAGCGTCATTAACTAACTTGAAATGAACAAGTTAGATGGCGGGGGGGTTAAATTCCTTTGAAGCGTCTCTTTGACCTGTCTAAGCTTTAATTTAAGCTTAATTTAGTCACTGCGAAAGGACAGAAGAATTCGCCATACGCCGAACAATACCGATGATAAGACCGGGGGGGACTTTCGAATCTGCATTTTAACCTGCGAACGCCAATCCGTGATCAAATCCAGTAGACAAGGACCAGACAATCTCGGATCGTCGAACTATCGATATGATACGGAAAGTTATGGCGAAAGGGGGGGGAGGTAGGATTTATGAACATTCCCCAGTATTACAGCCCAACCACTCTACCGCAAATTTTTGAATGGTCAGTCTTTTCAGTCGCAGCGTCATTAACTAACTTGAAATATACAAGTTAGATGGCGGGGGGGGGGGTTAGATTCCTTTGAAGCGTCTCTTTGACCTGTCTAAGCTTTAATTTAAGCTTAATTTAGTCACTGCGAACGGACAGAAGAATTCTCCATACGCCGAACAATACCGATTATATGACGGGGGGGACTTTCAAAACTGCATTTTAACCTACAAACGCCAATCCGTGATCAAATCCAGTAGACAAGGACCAGACAATCTCGGATCGTCGAACTATCGATATGATACGGAAAGTTAGAGCGAAAGGGGGGGGAGGTAGGATTTATGTACATTCCCCAGTATTACAGCCCAACCACTCTACCGCAAATCTTTGAAAGGTCAATCTTTTCAGTCGCAGCGTCATTAACTAACTTGAAATATACAAGTTAGATGGCGGGGGGGGTTAAATTCCTTTAAAGCGTCTCTTTGACCTGTCTAAGCTTTAATTTAAGCTTAATTTAGTCACTGCGAAAGGACAGAAGAATTCGCCATACGGCGAACAATACCGATTATATGACGGGGGGGACTTTCCAAACTGCATTTTAACCTGCGAATGCCAATATGTGATCAAATCCAGTACACAAGGACCAGACAATCTCGGATCGTGGAACTATCGATATGATACGGAAAGTTAGGGCGAAAGGTGGGGAGGTAGTATTTATGTACATTCCCCAGTATTACAGCCCAACCACTCTACCGCAAATCTTTCAAAGGTCAGTCTTTTCAGTTGCAGCGTCATTAACTAACTTGAAATGAACAAGTTAGATGGCGGGGGGGTTAAATTCCTTTGAAGCGTCTCTTTGACCTGTCTAAGCTTTAATTTAAGCTTAATTTAGTCACTGCGAAAGGACAGAAGAATTCGCCATACGCCGAACAATACCGATGATAAGACCGGGGGGGACTTTCCAAACTGCATTTTAACCTGCGAATGCCAATATGTGATCAAATCCAGTAGACAAGGACCAGACAATCTCGGATCGTCGAACTATCGATATGATACGGAAAGTTAGAGCGAAAGGGGGGGGGAGGTAGGATTTATGTACATTCCCCAGTATTACAGCCCAACCACTCCACCGCAAATCTTTTAAAGGTCAGTCTTTTCAGTCGCAGCGTCATTAACTAACTTGAAATATACAAGTTAGATGGCGGGGTGGGGGTTAGATTCCTTTGAAGCGTCTCTTTGACCTATCTAAGCTTTAATTTAAGCTTAATTTAGTCACTGCGAACGGACAGAAGAATTTTCCATACGTCGAACAATACCGATTATATGACGGGGGGGACTTTCGAAACTGCATTTTAACCTACGAACGCCAATCCGTGATCAAATCCAGTAGACAAGGACCAGACAATCTCGAATCGTCGAACTATCGATATGATACGGAAAGTTAGGGCGAAAGGGGGGGAGGTAAGATTTATGTAGATTCCCCAGTATTACAGCCCAACCACTCTACCGCAAATCTTTGGAAGGTCAGTCTTTTCAGTCGCAGCGTCATTAACTAACTTGAAATATACAAGTTAGATGGCGGGGGGGGGGTAGATTCCTTTGAAGCGTCTCTTTGACCTGTCTAAGCTTTAATTTAAGCTTAATTTAGTCACTGCGAACGGACAGAAGAATTCTCCATACGCCGAACAATACCGATTATATGACGGGGGGACTTTCGAAACTGCATTTTAACCTGCGAACGCCAATCCGTGATCAAATCCAGTAGACAAGAACCAGACAATCTCGGATCGTCGAACTATCGATATGATACGGAAAGTTAGGGCGAAAGGTGGGGAGGTAGTATTTATGTACATTCCCCAGTATTACAGCCCAACCACTCTACCGCAAATTTTTGAATGGTCAGTCTTTTCAGTCGCAGCGTCATTAACTAACTTGAAATATACAAGTTAGATGGTGGGGGGGTTAAATTCCTTTGAAGCGTCTCTTTGACCTGTCTAAGCTTTAATTTAAGCTTAATTTAGTCACTGAGAACGGACAGAAGAATTCTCCATACGCCGAACAATACCGATTATATGACGGGGGGGACTTTCGAAACTGCATTTTAACCTGCGAACGCTAATCCGTGATCAAATCCAGTAGACAAGGACCAGACAATCTCGAATCGTCGAACTAGCTATATGATACGGAAAGGTAGGGCGAAATGGGGGGAGGTAGGACTTATGTAGATTCCGGGTTACAGCGCAGCAAGATTCGTATTGCAGGTCTCCTAGACCTGTTAGAGGTAACATTCAATTGCAGCGTCATTAACCGACACGAGAATTCTCAGACGTTGATATATCCAAGTCGGAGGGCAGAGGGGTTTTGATAGTTGGATCATATGGCAAGAAGAAATGAGAATATTAAAATTCCCTACCGCTTCTTTCCCGTGCGAGAGTAAACCTTGACCCAACGCTAATGACCGAGATATGCTCAAGACGCTGAAACAATTTGCACAGTGGGGAGGATTTTTGAAAAGTTTCCTAGATCTGCTAGAGCGAACATTTAGTCTAGTACAAGCGTCAAGATGGTTCTCGAGATTTTGACATACTTGTTTCATATGGCAAAGTGCGGGAAAATTAAAATTTCTGTCTCTTACACTTGCCAAAGTAAACTTTAGTCAAGGCCAACATACAAGATCCTCGAATGGTTGAAATATTTGGATTGAAAATATTTGGGTGGTCTCTTTGGCCTGTCAAAGCAAAACTTTTGCCAAGGCTAATCAACAGGGGAGTTTGCGGGGCTCTGAAATGTTTGAATCATAATAAAGGTAGTGGGGTACAAGTTTCGATAAGCCAACTTGTCTGTTAAAGTAATCCTTTAGTTAGGACCTACTTGTAAGACAGTTCTCCAGATGCCAAAGCATTTAGATTATGGGGGAGGGTAGAATTAAGACGACGGGGTTTAGTTTTTCAAAGCCTTCTTACCCTGACAAAGTGAAATTTTAGTCCGAGCAAATAGTTAGACAATAGTGTTCCCAAAAAGTCCCCTCCGATCACTTGGGGGTGATTAAATGTTCCTGAAAACTCTATGGTTTTCCATATATGCACACCTGTTTCCTTGGACAGTCCATGGTCCTATGCTCTAACCTCCGACAACGGCAACATCCAAGTGGGGCATGAGTATAGGGTCGAGCTGACAATAAATATAAAACTATCCTTGTTCGCCCTGTGAAGCTGGTGCGGATGTCAAAATATATGACAAATTAATATGAATTCGAATCAGACATTTGGCAGTAAGATGTTTCACATAGATAATTTATATTAAATTCGGCTACGCTTTTGTTTTATCCAATAAAAAGTTATTTAGATCCCTACACTTAACTAAGAGCCATTTTCATAAGCAATAAAAAGTTCCTGGAACTTAAAGTGAGATTAGTAATAATAACAAAAGTACATGCATCTGGAAGCTATAGTTACCTTTTGTCATAACTGTATTTTAAAGATATTTTAAAATGTATTATGAAAATGATTATATGTCCTTCAGAAACATCTTAAATGTTACTTTTTATATACAGTGTGGGATTAAAGTATGGAATATTAAAAAAAAAGCGAACTCAACCGGTTTTTTAAAAACGCTGAAACACGTCGATTTTGTTTTTTAAAAATACACATTAATATGTGCAATTCACCTTCCGACATTCATTTGTTTCTATCATTTGGCCATTTTTGATCCCCCCTTCCCCTATGTAAGGGCACGTAAGATTTCTCGGACTCCCCCTCCCCCTTCTTACGTAAGATTTTATCTGGTTTTAGAAATGGATCCATTACACTAAAACTCATAATTTGAAGTAAATCAAAGATTTTTATTTTTTAGAAGATAATTTTGGTTATACCATTATATTATTATTAGATTTAGATTACGACTATATCATTATTAGATAATTATCTAGTCTTTGGAGAATCTACTTTATAAAGTATCGTACTTTATTAAGTAAGTTTTTAAATAATCGTTAACTAAGGAAACAAATCAGTCAAACAAACTACAAACGAATAATTTTTTGCGTAAAATTAGGAACGACTAGATTTGCAATAATCTTAAAGAAAATAAATTAAACAATGTGTGTGTTGGCGGACGGATACAGAGAGTAAAAAAGAGTGGGGTTGAAACCGTCACTATTGGAACAGCATAGAAATTGCGCGGGATTTTCAAAGTTGTGAAATGATGTTAGTTTGATTAAAATGATATACAATTGTAACTAATCATTCAATGCTATTATTGCGTGATAATAAAAGGATTTTTTTTTTCAAATAATAAAAGTAAGATTAATATACAAAAAGTACGTAATATAATTTTTATTTCTAAGCTTCAAAATGTGTTAAAATAGACACAACAAAGATTTTAAAAACTTAATCTGCAATAAAAATTTTTAAAATAAAAATATGAATAAATAGAATTGTATATTTAAAAAAAATAGTTCTCATATTTGTTTTCCCGAAAGTTTTGCTAAATATTCATAAAACTATGTTAAAAATCGCTTATTTCGACTTATAAAATCTTACGTAAGAATGGCTTTGACCCCCCCCCCGAGATAAGGGCATGTAGAGATTTTGAGAACCGCCCTTCCCCCTCGGGGCCCTTACGTAATTAATGAATGGCCCCTAACTAACAAACATTTACAAAGTTCAGCTCGATTTTTCTCAGAATCTTTGTTATGCAATCTTATGATTTATTTGTATGATCATAAAGGGAAGAAAAATCACTATCGGATTCCACTATTAAAAATCTATATTGTCATTAACATCTTTTTGCGATGACGTCATAACTTAGAAACAAATGAAAGTTGGAAGGTGAATTGCACATATTAATGTGTATTTTTAAAAAACAAAATCGCCGTGTTTCATTATTTTTAAAAAAATATTCCATACTTTAATCATACCCTGTATAGTCCAGTCGGCAGGGAACCAAAAGTATCTGTTTTTGATTCTTTAGTGTTAACATCTTATTGCACAAACCTATTCAAAATAGCGTGTAGAATAATATATGTACTAAATCGTAGTGACAGCAGAAAAGTTAATAACAATTTAAGGTGCGTACTACCGTTTTCGAGGCAGTTTTTCTTCCGTAGCTCATCCGGATAACTTAGTACGAAGAAATGTTTAGTATATGATTTGCTTATCATTCGCATAAGTATCTTATATTTAATTGGTTATGTTCCAATATGGCAAAGTTACCTGCTAATCTAATAACATTTCCCATTTTTGACAGTTCACAAGTACAAGTGTGAATGATGCTCATAGATACATACTTTGACGTTCTCCATATTAATAACGAACTCCAAAAATATAATATTTGGATTTCTAACCTGTCATGTAACATTTTGAAACTGCATTCCAATTTCATCAGAGTTATAAACAACAATGCAAACATACATGACATTTAAGAACGAAATATTAAACTATTATTTGGTTTCACGTTTGAACACACCTCCTTCATACGACCCAAAACCAAATACTCCCGCTCCTCCCAAAGATATTGCAGATTTCTGATTGCTGCAAGGTGATTCCCCTGAATCTTTTGGACTAGCTAAACTATTCCAGGAATAAATCCTGTCTCCTCATTTTACTAGCTTCATAACCACAAACTGCGATCAAATCTCGCACGATCAGTCACATTTTCAGGATCCTATCCCCCAAATAAGTAACGATAATCAAAACGTCATTTGTCCACCACTGAT
The DNA here is from genome assembly GCA_929113105.1 of Agrypnus murinus. Lineage (NCBI taxonomy): Eukaryota > Metazoa > Arthropoda > Insecta > Coleoptera > Elateridae > Agrypnus > Agrypnus murinus. Next base: position 26,008,868 of record OV816023.1, on the reverse strand, counting down.
AAAACACAAAGATACCATTTCAAATACACCTGCCCCCATTGATAATTTCTGTTTCATTAAACCTGGCCATTCAGTTCTTGAAGAGCACAATTCATAGGTTATTAACTCCATAACAGAATCTATTCCAATTTTTTTATTTCCAAAAGTGCATCTATTCCCAACCATTTGACAACGATTAAACATTCTTACATTCTACTATACTCTTTACAAAAACATCAGAATCAGTTAGAGCTTTGACAAAATTGAATCCTAACCAATTAGGGCTTGGAAGAGCTTCCTAAGGCCGACGTTTTTGAGAGATCACCTGTCGTCTCTTCAACGAAAATTCTCATGGATCAACAACAACGGACTCCTGCTACAGCACCTGTAAACAATTCTCAGAAACTGCAAAATGCACCAAGAGCAGTTTAAGTTCCTGATAATTACCCCATTACGGTTACTAATAACCTCCCTCAAGAACCACACACTACGACAACCGTAGTAACAGTTACTGAAAAGTGTTATCTTCCAGTTACCACTGAAGTTCATCGGCAGTTCCCAGGATTAACAGGATCAACAGCATTAAAAAGTTTATTTTTCTATTTAATTTTAATTTTTAGTGTATTTTCTCGGATAAACACCAATGAACTTCACATCAACCTTAAACAACATGTTTTTGGTGCATTAAAACTGAGCGACTGAATTTAAGTGGGTGAGTCCAAACGACTGAGTGAGTCCAGATGAGTAAGTCCAAGAGAGTGAGTTCAAGCGAATGAGTCCAAGAGAGCGACACCAAGTGAGTTAGCCCAGATAAATGAGTGTAGGTGTGTAAATACAAGGGAGTGAGTCCAAGCGAGTGGATCTAAATTGGTGAATCCAAATGAGTGAGCCCAAGAGAGTAAGCCTAAGAGAGTGAGCCCAAGTGAATAAGTCCAAGTGAGTGAGTCCTGGTGAGTGAGTCCAAGTGATTGAATCCAAATGACTGAGTTTAAGTAAATGAATCCAGAGGAGTAGGTGTAAATGAGTGAGTCCAGATGAGTGAGTTCAAGTGAATGAATCCATATGAGTCCAAATAAGTGAGTCTAAGAGAGTGAGTCCTGGTGAGTGAGTCCAAGTGGATGAGTCCAGGTGACAGAGTACAAGTGAGTGAATCCAGATGAGTAAGTCCAAGTGAGTGAGTCCAGGTGACTGAATCCAAATGACTGAGTTCAAGCGAGTGAATCCAAGTGAGTGAGTTCAAGCGAATGAGTCCAAGAGAGCGACACCAAGTGAGTTAGCCCAGATAAATGAGGCTAGGTGTGTAAATACAAGGGAGTGAATCCAAGCGAGTGAATCTAAATTGGTAAATCCAAATGAGTGATCCCAAGAAAATGAGCCTAAGAGAGTGAACCCAAGTGAATAAGTCCAAGTAAGTGAGTCCTGGTGAGTGAGTCCAAGTGATTGAATCCAAATGACTCATTTACTTGAACTAAGTCATTTGGATTCAATCACTTGGACTCACTCACCAGGACTCACTTACTTGGAATTATTCACTTGGGTTCACTCTCTTAGGCTCACTTTCTTGGGATCACTCATTTGGATTCACCAATTTAGATTCACTCGCTTGGATTCACTCCCTTGTATTTACACACCTAGACTCATTTATCTGGGCTAACTCACTTGGTGTCGCTCTCTTGGACTCATTCGCTTGAACTCACTCTCTTGGACTTACTCATCTGGACTCACTCAGTCGTTTGGACTCACCCACTTAAATTCAGTCGCTCAGTTTTAATGCACCAAAAACATGTTGTTTAAGGTTGATGTGAAGTTCATTGGTGTTTATCCGAGAAAATACACTAAAAATTAAAATTAAATAGAAAAATAAACTTTTTAATGCTGTTGATCCTGTTAATCCTGGGAACTGCCGATGAACTTCAGTGGTAACTGGAAGATAACACTTTTCAGTAACTGTTACTACGGTTGTCGTAGTGTGTGGTTCTTGAGGGAGGTTATTAGTAACCGTAATGGGGTAATTATCAGGAACTTAAACTGCTCTTGGTGCATTTTGCAGTTTCTGAGAATTGTTTACAGGTGCTGTAGCAGGAGTCCGTTGTTGTTGATCCATGAGAATTTTCGTTGAAGAGACGACAGGTGATCTCTCAAAAACGTCGGCCTTAGGAAACTCTTCCAAGCCCTAATTGGTTAGGATTCAATTTTGTCAAAGCTCTAACTGATTCTGATGTTTTTGTAAAGGGTATAGTAGAATGTAAGAATGTTTAATCGTTGTCAAATGGTTGGGAATAGATGCACTTTTGGAAATAAAAAAATTGGAATAGATTCTGTTATGGAGTTAATAACCTATGAATTGTGCTCTTCAAGAACTGAATGGCCAGGTTTAATGAAACAGAAATTATCAATGGGGGCAGGTGTATTTGAAATGGTATCTTTGTGTTTTATCAGTGGTGGACAAATGACGTTTTGATTATCGTTACTTATTTGGGGGTTAGGATCCTGAAAATGTGACTGATCGTGCGAGATTTGATCGCAGTTTGTGGTTATGAAGCTAGTAAAATGAGGAGACAGGATTTATTCCTGGAATAGTTTAGCTAGTCCAAAAGATTCAGGGGAATCATCTTGCAGCAATCAGAAATCTGCAATATCTTTGGGAGGAGCGGGAGTATTTGGTTTTGGGTCGTATGAAGGAGGTGTGTTCAAACGTGAAACCAAATAATAGTTTAATATTTCGTTCTTAAATGTCATGTATGTTTGCATTGTTGTTTATAACTCTGATGAAATTGGAATGCAGTTTCAAAATGTCAAAATGTATGTATCTGAGCATCATTCACACTTGTACTTGTGAATTGTCAAAAATGGGAAATGTTATTAGATTAGCAGGTAACTTTGCCATATTGGAACATAACCAATTAAATATAAGATACTTATGCGAATGATAAGCAAATCATATACTAAACATTTCTTCGTACTAAGTTATCCGGATGAGCTACGGAAGAAAAACTGCCTCGAAAACGGTAGTACGCACCTTAAATTGTTAATAATTTTTCTGCTGTCACTACGATTTAGTACATATATTATTCTACACGCTATTTTGAATAGGTTTGTGCAATAAGATGTTAACACTAAAGAATAAAAAACAGATACTTTTGGTTCCCTGCCGACTGGACTATACAGGGTATGATTAAAGTATGGAATATTTTTTTAAAAATAATGAAACACGGCAATTTTGTTTTTTAAAAATACACATTAATATGTGCAATTCACCTTCCAACTTTCATTTGTTTCTAAGTTATGACGTCATCGCAAAAAGATGTTAATGACAATATAGATTTTTAATAGTGGAATCCGATAGTGATTTTTCTGCCCTTTATGATCATACAAATAAATCATAAGATTGCATAACAAAGATTCTGAGAAAAATCGAGCTGAACTTTGTAAATGTTTGTTAGTTAGGGGCCATTCATTAATTACGTAAGGGCCCCGAGGGGGAAGGGCGGTTCTCAAAATCTCTACATGCCCTTATCTCGGGGGGGGGGGGTCAAAGCCATTCTTACGTAAGATTTTATAAGTCGAAATAAGCGATTTTTAACATAGTTTTATGAATATTTAGCAAAACTTTCGGGAAAACAAATATGAGAACTATTTTTTTTAAATATACAATTCTATTTATTCATATTTTTATTTTAAAAATTTTTATTGCAGATTAAGTTTTTAAAATCTTTGTTGTGTCTATTTTAACACATTTTGAAGCTTAGAAATAAAAATTATATTACGTACTTTTTGTATATTAATCTTACTTTTATTATTTGAAAAAAAAATCCTTTTATTATCACGCAATAATAGCATTGAATGATTAGTTACAATTGTATATCATTTTAATCAAACTAACATCATTTCACAACTTTGAAAATCCCGCGCAATTTCTATGCTGTTCCAATAGTGACGGCTTCAACCCCACTCTTTTTTACTCTCTGTATCCGTCCGCCAACACACACATTGTTTAATTTATTTTCTTTAAGATTATTGCAAATCTAGTCGTTCCTAATTTTACGCAAAAAATTATTCGTTTGTAGTTTGTTTGACTGATTTGTTTCCTTAGTTAACGATTATTTAAAAACTTACTTAATAAAGTAAGATACTTTATAAAGTAGATTCTCCAAAGACTAGATAATTATCTAATAATGATATAGTCGTAATCTAAATCTAATAATAATATAATGGTATAACCAAAACCATCTTCTAAAAAATAAAAATCTTTGATTTACTTCAAATTATGAGTTTTAGTGTAATGGATCCATTTCTAAAACCAGATAAAATCTTACGTAAGAAGGGGGAGGGGGAGTCCGAGAAATCTTACGTGCCCTTACATAGGGGAAGGGGGGATCAAAAATGGCCAAATGATAGAAACAAATGAATGTCGGAAGGTGAATTGCACATATTAATGTGTATTTTTAAAAAACAAAATCGACGTGTTTCAGCGTTTTTAAAAAACCGGTTGAGTTCGCTTTTTTTTTAATATTCCATACTTTAATCCCACACTGTATATAAAAAGTAACATTTAAGAAGTTAAAGTTAAAGTATTTTTTTAAGTAAAATATAGTTCGCTTTTTTTTTAATATTCCATACTTTAATCCCACACTGTATATAAAAAGTAACATTTAAGAAGTTAAAGTTAAAGTATTTTTTTAAGTAAAATATAGTTAAAGTATGTTTCTGAAGGACATATAATCATTTTCATAATACATTTTAAAATATCTTTAAAATACAGTTATGACAAAAGGTAACTATAGCTTCCAGATGCATGTACTTACTTTTGTTATTATTACTAATCTCACTTTAAGTTCCAGGAACTTTTTATTGCTTATGAAAATGGCTCTTAGTTAAGTGTAGGGATCTAAATAACTTTTTATTGGATAAAACAAAAGCGTAGCCGAATTTAATATAAATTATCTATGTGAAACATCTTACTGCCAAATGTCTGATTCGAATTCATATTAATTTGTCATATATTTTGACATCCGCACCAGCTTCACAGGGCGAACAAGGATAGTTTTATATTTATTGTCAGCTCGACCCTATACTCATGCCCCACTTGGATGTTGCCGTTGTCGGAGGTTAGAGCATAGGACCATGGACTGTCCAAGGAAACAGGTGTGCATATATGGAAAACCATAGAGTTTTCAGGAACATTTAATCACCCCCAAGTGATCGGAGGGGACTTTTTGGGAACACTATTGTCTAACTATTTGCTCGGACTAAAATTTCACTTTGTCAGGGTAAGAAGGCTTTGAAAAACTAAACCCCGTCGTCTTAATTCTACCCTCCCCCATAATCTAAATGCTTTGGCATCTGGAGAACTGTCTTACAAGTAGGTCCTAACTAAAGGATTACTTTAACAGACAAGTTGGCTTATCGAAACTTGTACCCCACTACCTTTATTATGATTCAAACATTTCAGAGCCCCGCAAACTCCCCTGTTGATTAGCCTTGGCAAAAGTTTTGCTTTGACAGGCCAAAGAGACCACCCAAATATTTTCAATCCAAATATTTCAACCATTCGAGGATCTTGTATGTTGGCCTTGACTAAAGTTTACTTTGGCAAGTGTAAGAGACAGAAATTTTAATTTTCCCGCACTTTGCCATATGAAACAAGTATGTCAAAATCTCGAGAACCATCTTGACGCTTGTACTAGACTAAATGTTCGCTCTAGCAGATCTAGGAAACTTTTCAAAAATCCTCCCCACTGTGCAAATTGTTTCAGCGTCTTGAGCATATCTCGGTCATTAGCGTTGGGTCAAGGTTTACTCTCGCACGGGAAAGAAGCGGTAGGGAATTTTAATATTCTCATTTCTTCTTGCCATATGATCCAACTATCAAAACCCCTCTGCCCTCCGACTTGGATATATCAACGTCTGAGAATTCTCGTGTCGGTTAATGACGCTGCAATTGAATGTTACCTCTAACAGGTCTAGGAGACCTGCAATACGAATCTTGCTGCGCTGTAACCCGGAATCTACATAAGTCCTACCTCCCCCCATTTCGCCCTACCTTTCCTGAATGAATCCATATGAGTCCAAATAAGTGAGTCTAAGAGAGTGAGTCCTGGTGAGTGAGTCCAAGTGGATGAGTCCAGGTGACAGAGTACAAGTGAGTGAATCCAGATGAGTAAGTCCAAGTGAGTGAGTCCAGGTGACTGAATCCAAATGACTGAGTTCAAGCGAGTGAATCCAAGTGAGTGAGTTCAAGCGAATGAGTCCAAGAGAGCGACACCAAGTAAGTTAGCCCAGATAAATGAGTCTAGGTGTGTAAATACAAGGGAGTGAATCCAAGCGAGTGAATCTAAATTGGTGAATCCAAATGAGTGATCCCAAGAAAGTGAGCCTAAGAGAGTGAACCCAAGTGAATAAGTCCAAGTAAGTGAGTCCTGGTGAGTGAGTCCAAGTGATTGAATCCACATGACTTAGTTCAAGTAAATGAGTCCAGATGAGTACGTGTAAATGAGTGAGTCCAGATGAGTGAGTTCAAGTGCATGAATCCATATGAGTCCAAATAAGTGACTCTAAGAGAGTGAGTCCTGGTGAGTGAGTCCAAGTGAATGAGTCCAAGTGAGTGAGCCCAGGTGACAGAGTACAGGTGAATGTGTCCAAATGATTGAGTACAAGTGAGTGAGACTAAATACTGACTTCAAGTGAGTGAATTCAGATGAGTAAGTCCAAGTGAGTGAGTCCAGGTGACTGAATCCAAATGACTGAGTTCAAGAGATTGAGTCCAAGTGAGTGAGTTCAAGTGAATGAGCCCAAGAGAGCGACACCAAGTGAGTTAGCCCAGATAAATGAGTCTAGGTGTGTAAATACATGGGAGTGAGTCCAAGCGAGTGAATCTAAATGGGTGAATTCAAATGAGTGAGCCTAAGAGAGTGAGCCCAAGTGAGTGAGTCTTGGTGAGTGAGTCCAAGTGATTGAATCCAAATGACTTGAGTCCAGGTGACTGATGTGTGACTTTAAGCAATTGGGTTCAAGTGAATTATTCCAAATTTTTGAGTACTTGTGAGTGAGTCCAGTTGAGTGAGTTCAAGCCAATAATTCCAGATGAGTCCACGAAAGTTATTCCAAGTGAGTGAGTCCAGGTTATTGAGTCCAAGTAAATGAGTTAGTAAAGCAGATGAGTGTCCAAGTGAGTGTGTTCAGGTGTGTGAGTCCAAGAGAGTGGGTCCAAGTTAGTGAGTCTAAGGGAGTGAGTCCAAATGAGTGAGTTCAGGTGAGTGAGTTTAAGCAACTGAGCCTAAGTGGGTAAGTCCAGGTGAATGAATGAGTCCAAGCGAGTGAGTCCAGGTGACTGGGTCCAGGTGAGTGAGCCCAAGCGAGTGAGTCCAGGTGAGTGGTGTTAAGCGAATTAGTTCAAGTGAGTAATTGAGTGAGTTCCAATTGAGTGCATCCAATTGAATTAATCCAAGTCCGTGAGTTGAAGTGCAAGTAGTAAGTCCAAGTGAGTAAATCCAAGAGAGTGATTGCAAGAGATTAAGTCCAAGTGCGTGAATTCAAATGAGTAAATCAAAGTCAGTATCCAAGTCAGTATCCAAGTCAGTCCAAGATAGTGAATCCAAGAAAGTGAGTGAGTGCAAGAGAGTAAGTCCAAGTGCGTGAGTTCATGTGAGTGAATCCGAGTCAGTAAGTTCAAGTGAGTGAGTCCAATTGCGTGAATTCAAGCGACTGACTCCAAGTGAGTGAGTTCAAGCCAGTGTATCTAAGTACACGTGTACGAGTCAAGTCTATCTTACTCCATGCCAGGTTTAATAAAATTCTATTGCAGTTGTTCGTTCACACCGCCCCTCTTTCAGCCCTCGCAAATTGTCAGAGTAACCAAAAGCTTTTAAGGGACGATGGAAGATAACCTCCAAATAGAATTTCATGACACTTGGCACTGGCAATAGGAGTCATTTTAAGGCTAAATATCTTTAAGGCACATAATCAGCGATTGGTGTAGTTAAACTTGAATTGAATACATTTTTGAGATTGTTATCGACAGTGAAATAATCAAATGCTCAATTCAAACTCTTCAATAATGAACTATCTTAATTAAAAGCTCCTTTGCTCTCTTATAGTATTAAGATGTCTAGTTAGTATGGGCCTTCTTACAGCCCATGACCACCAGAAGCACATTTCAATAGCTTCTCCTACACCTGACGTTCACGTAACAAGTGGTTTAGAAAACATGTTCTGGGCTGACATCAGATGGTAGAGGTTGAAAGCTGTGCCTGTGCAATGAGTCTTAGCTTTAGACCCATTAGGCAACATTTACGCATACTACCACTTACTTACTCATTATAGCGTCATTGGGATAAAAATACTTGAGCTTGTATAATATTCACTCATGTAGCTGCACTCATTCATATAAGTTATATTTGCTGCCGAACTGTGATAGGGATCAATTTTGTTTTTGCACTAAAATTGCTCAGATAGTTGGGTAATGCGTACACCAAATATCAGCATAATTAGTCCTTGTGCACTCAAGTTATTGATGCTTAACTCTTCAGACGTTCGATTTCCTATGTAAAACCATACAAAACAAGGGTTCACAAAAATCAAGATAATTCGAGATCCAGAATAGGGATCACTTTTTAATTGATATATGTTGAATAAAATTGTTCCTTCTATATAATAATAATAATAATAAATGACTTTATTGCACACCCAAAAAGTTCAATACATTTGTACAAGAAATGGAAAATAACATTAGTAATTACATTTGGTGCAATCGCAGGGTGGGATTCAGTATAAACTGCTCTTCCATCCAAACCCTGGAAAAGTAAAATATATCTATTTCTAGACAACGCCTATTACTAATAAGCAATTTTTCAAAACAATAAAAAAAATAAAAGATTCCGCTATATAGTCGAAATATACGTAACATTATTTTAACAACAGTAAAAATTAGTTGTATGAACAATTCTCTAAAGTTAATTAATAATCTAAGTCATGAATAATAAACAAGTACAGAAGAATTTAATAGAACTACAATAGTTATATATATATTTATAAGTTTACAGTAGTAATATTAAATGATTACAAGAAAACAATAGTAAAGTGCTAATATTCAATACACTGTTTTAGAAATAATTCATTGCGCAGTTTCTGCTTAAACCTGGGTAATGAACAGTTTGTAATATCATACGTAAGGCTATTATATAATTTATAGACTTGATATGTGAAAGATCTTTCGAAGAGGGAGGTTTTGTGATACGGAGGAGATATTTTACCTCTAAATCTAGTCGAAATGTTATGGATATCAGTTCTGAAAGAAATTTTATGGTATAAATATGGGGGATGCTTCAAACTCAATATTTTATGATATAAACATAAAATTTGTAAAATATGTTTATTTTTCATAGTTAACCAACCAGAATCTACAATTTTATGACTTATATGTTCAAACTTCCTGATACCATAAATGAACCTCAAACAAGCATTCTGTACTTTCTGAATTTGATTACATGTGATGTTATCTAGGGCAGCATGATAAACAGAAATGCAATAGTTAAATTGTGACAAAACAAAAGCTTCACAGAGTTTTTTCTTTGTTTCTATATTTAGGTAGGACCGGTGAGGGAAGAGTTTACGTAGATGTAGATAAGCTTTACTAATACAACCAGATATTTGGTCTCTAAATCTGAAGGAGTTATCTAGAACGAGTCCTAAGGATTTTGCTTTAGAAAGGATAGGTATATTGACGTTATTAATATGAATATTTAACAAGGGTATTAGGTTATCACAAACACCTTTGTTGCCGAATATTATCACCGCAGATTTACTTGCATTAATTTTTAGAGATATCTGAGTTGATGCCTCAAATATAAATTTTAAAGTAGAATTGATTGTTTGAATACCTTCCTCCCACTTGTCAGGTTGAAACGAGTGGTATAATTGTGTATCGTCGGCATAAACATGAAGAGAACAATCTGTGACTGCTTTAATGAGTAAGGTAGTGTATAAAGAATGCAGTAACGAGCCTAGTACAGAACCTTGTGGGACACCCTGTTTAACGGTAAGTGGTTCAGATATTGTATCATTCAAGGAAACAATCTGAGTTCGATTATCCAAGTATTGTTCTAGTAAAGTGATTGAACTATCCCCTAATCCGTATGATTTTAATATTCTTAAGAGTATACCATGATTGACTGTATCAAACGCTTTGCTGTAGTCCAGTAGTACAAGTGCTGTAACATGACCCTTATCGAGTGAACTTAGAATATCATCTGTGACTTTTAGCAAAGCAGTTGTACAGCTATAACCTTCACGAAAACCTGACTGAACTTTGGGTAAAACTTGTTGCTCGTTTAAATACTTAGATAATTGATCAAATATAATTTTTTCAAACAATTTTGAGAAAACTGGAAGTAAACTTATAGGTCTGAGATCTTTAAATTCTGCTGGGTCTTTTACTTTTGGCAGGGGTTTAACTACTGCAAACTTCCACTGATCAGGATAAACACTGTAAACTATGCAGCAATTTAAAATATGAGTGATGTAAGGCAAAATATAAGGACAACATAACCTTATCATTGTAATGTTTATGTTATCATTACCTGCTGCTAATGATCTAATTTCATTGATAAACTTTAGTACTATGTTGCAATCTACAGACCTGAAGTTAAAAACATCTCTAGGAATGTCAGGGAATATTAGAGGACCAGGATTGTTAGAGTTAATAGAAGGAGGTATACTGTTAACAAAGAAGTTATTAATTTCGTTAGCATCGCCCAGAGTTAAAGGAATATGGTGTTGCTGTGTTTTACCAATTCCTAAATATTGCATTTTTCTCCACGTATCTTTGCAAGCGGTACTACGCGTTAAATAACTGAATTATGCTCTTTTTTCATTTTTAATTGCGATGGTTAGGTAATTTCGAAGTTCCATATAATAATTCCAATGACGAGTTAATTTAGTATTACGATATTTGGCCTTGGCTTTATCTCGAAGGGACATTAGAAGTTTAATATTATCGGTTATCCAAGGTGCTGGTTGTTTAGTGAATCTATGGACAGTAATAGGTGCATGTTTATCAAATAATTCAATAAGTTTAGTATTAAGATAATTAACTTTTTCATTAATATCATCTATCTGGAACACACGTTGAAGAGGTATTAACCGTAGGTCAAATTAAAAAAGATCAGGATTGATTTTATTAAGGTTTCTATATTTTTTTAAATTTTCTTTGAATTTTGGCCTTTCAAGACAAATACCACAAAAGCTCATATCGTGATCAGAAAAATTACAATCAGCAACACCATAATCCCTCACAATACCTACGTCGGATACCAGTATCAGATCTAGAAGTGTACGAGATGAATCCGTAATTCTGGTTGGTTGGTCTATAATTTGTTCTAGATTTAACGAGTCACATATCTGTTCAAAGTTTGAGAGCGCTACGACTTTGTGCACATTAGATACCGCGTGGCCAAATAATCGCAGTAATAGGGTACCCTTCTTTATAATTTAGTTTTGTTTACTGGATTAGAAATTTTATTCTTCCAGAAAACTATAGATTTTTCTATGGCGTTCTAATTCTTCGTCCACCAAAGAAAGGTTTTATGGTACTGACAGTTGAAATTCTATCAGAACATGTTTAAAAAAATATTATATCAAAAATTCTCGTAGAAAAGTAAAGTAAAAAAATAAGAAGTTAATACTTTATAAATTTTTATTTTCCAAAAGCCATACAGATTAAGACATTCATTCAGAAAGGCCTTTAAAGACAGATTTTTAATAATTGACTTGTGAGATTACAATTTTAATCCTATAAACAACATAACTGGGAAATTAAAACCTTGAATGACAAAAATTAACAAATTTAAAACAGGATTCAGAAATTGCAATAACTAATATTTTTCACTTATTGTTTGCTTTTCTTCTGAATTTTGTCAATTAATATGACAAAAAAGCTACAACTACAATTAATTTACACTAGACAATAATTCTATCAATTTTTTACAATAATTACAATTCATTTTCTAGGTAACATTACTAATTCTTTTGTTTACAATAAATACAAAAATTACTTTTAAAGAAACCTCACACACAAATCTTGTTTAAATAAAAACCTTAATTAAAAAGAAAAAATAGCCTTTAACCTGAATTTACACTTTCAACAATTTCCATGACACATTATTGCACATAAAACTTATTCTATTAAATCTTTACTGTTCTGAACAATCGACATGAAACTATTTTAAAAGTTTTTTAAAGAATGGTATTAATAGGTGTTTTATCAAAATATATAATCTATCTTCCTTAAGTATTTTTTCAATTTAAACATATCCTTTTACTTTCTATATTTGAATGACATGATGGTATGATAGCAAAAGCTTTTAGTTCGAGACCTTATAGATGAAAAGTGTACTTCTAATTTTTAAAAACTCCTTTAAGTACGAAGAGCGTGCTTTTTTTATCTCTAAGGGTTTCCATATTCTAAGGATTGTTTTCAAACTGTGAAGAGCTTGATTTGTGAATATGTGAATGCATGAAATTAACCTTGAATAAAAAGATCTTGTGATAAAAATAATGGAAGAAATAATTTTACAATATATTTATGGAAAATAGTGAATAAATATCTAGCTTTACATAAATACATTGACAAACATTATATATTCTGGAAGTCTTAAAGAAAGAAGTTATAGATGTGAGGTACTACCACTGTTCCATAATAATAATAGAAGCAAGCTGTTCTTATCACAAAATAATAGTAGCAAATTGAGAGCATAGAGCAGTTACGTAACTAAATTTGTTGTGGTCTTGAGAAAACTTACATCAAAATTAAATATTGGATTGGTTTAGCCTTTACTTGATGAAGATTCATATTAAATACAAAGAATACAATAAAAATTGTTGTTGTGTCGTTTCGCTACACAGATAAAGACTGGTTAAAACTGTTTTAACCAGTCTTCATTTGAAGAAGCTACGTGTAGCGAAACGACAGTTATAATTTTTTAATAAATATTTTAGTGAAGATTTAATAGTATTTTCATTGTGTTATTGTATATCAAAGTTCAAAAATAATTTTATAGTTGTGTTTACATAGGCATGTGATTAATAAGTGTTGCTCTGAGCCTTCAAAATGGAATTATATACTTTAATTTAAAACTTAACAATTTTTTAGTAATGGCTGGATTGGGCAATATAAATGATAATTTTCTTATAGGTACTCATGTATTCTAACATTTATACATAATACAGGTCTCGGAATTTGCAATTTATCACATATCACAACTAGTTTATTCCTTTATGGCACTTATTTCCTCTTGATTGTTCATTTCTAACAAATAGTCAGTGTAAGTTCGATTTTGTTACAATTTTGACATAAAAAGTGACCAATTTTTAAATAAATTGAGAATATAAACCAGTGAGTATAGTGCAAGCAATATTTTAATGAACAGTTCTAACTCACTTTTCACTTTTTATGTAATCATTCATTTACAGCACCATTTGTCAGTTCAACCTTAAATATCCTTTGCTACTATTATTATTAAAAGACAGAGGTAGCATTAAAGGAAGGTAAACATTTAAATATAATTTATAAAGCAAAATTTTTAAAATGCTATTACAGGTAAAACAATGCAATTAATTTTTGCACACTGATTCATACTAGAAATTATACAGAAATTATTAAAAAAATGAAAAATAGAAAGATATTACACCAACCATAGTTTACGTCAACCTAGTAAGCGTTTTAGTCACTTTTAAACAATGTCTACATGAACGTATTTAATGATAATTAATTTTCTTTTGTAAAGAACTTTTGTTACATACATCAATATTAAGTTAATATTTTCAAATACTCGTTTTATCAAAATAGGCTTTATACACGGTTAATTTGAAAGGATGATCACCAATAAAACTGATAATAATTTAATAATTACCTTAATAAGCCAAGTTAAGTTTGTGAGAAAGAAAATACAGTCAAACTTCCATATTATGAACTTCTATATCGCGAATTTCTCTATATAACAAATTTTTAGTGCTGTACACTATGCTTTTAGAAAAAATACAGATAAGAGTGTTTCTAAATAACGAAGTAAAATTTCTATATAACGAATGTATGTATGTGTTATGCATCAAAGTGTGCTTTCTTTCTTAGCAGCTGTAAAGTATTACATATTTACCGAATCGCGAATCAATTTTAAGATCAGTCGGCAATACAAGACTTACAGCAAAACATGCTAGAATTTGTGTTTATGATGACGTAAATAAAGCAGTTCTAAAGTGTGTACATTTAATTTGCAATAGAAATGCACCATTATCAGGATAATTAATTAAACAAAAGGCATTACAGTTTGTGGAATCATTCGAATTAAAATTAAAGCGTTAAAATAATATTGACCGAAAGGTGATATATCTTTATAACGAAATTTCTCTATAGCGAATTTGTTTTTCAGTATTTACCGACTTCGTTATATAGAAGTTAGACTGTATTAAAAGTTTTTAGGAAAACCAGTTGAGAATGCTGGCATGTTCGGATCACAGTGCATCCTCACTTTGTTTGCTGGTTATTTGTTTCTTTTACTAATACATTTTTCAATTCCGGTGACTACCAGATCGAGTTCAAGTTTCATGAAATTAAATTGGGAGGTTTCTCTCACAGCCATCTTTGGATCTGGAGATTGAGTATTCAAAAACTATGAAGAGGTGTGGTGTGGGTTGTAAGGAAAGCCGCAAATAGAGTTTCATGAAATTTGGCATGGAATAGGTAATACAGGGCCAGCACCAGTTCATTCTGGCTACGAGAAATAGCCAACTTGTATGCCAAAAAGAATTGAGCTAAAATTTATTTTCTTGAAAACTAAGAAACTTTTAAGGCAATATTTACTGAGTACATTACTAATTTTATTTGTGATCCTTTCAAATGCACCCTCTATAAATAAAACTTAAACAATTACAATTGTTTAGCTACACTGTGAGCTAATTAATGATGAACAAAATGTTAGAATAGTTGTATAAATTAGTCCTAAAGAGATTAAAATCTATTATGAAAATAATTAATTTGTGTTGCATTAACAATTAACATTTGTAATAAAACTTAAACAATTACAATTGAAAGACACTATGAGTTAAATAATGACGAACAAAATGCTAGAATAATCGTATAAATCAGTCCATAAGAGATTAAAATCTATTATGAAAATAATTAGTTCGTGTTGCATTTGATAAAATAATATAAAAAATAAATTGTACATTTACAATATTAGTTACACATGATATATATAAATCTAAATATATAAATATGAAAAATTGGTAAACAAAATATAAATATCTAAATTAATAAGATACATGATAAGTTTTCGACAACTTTTACTACTTTCAGATTTAATCACACTAACATTGTATTATTTATTGTATAGCTTGGATGATCACACTTAAATTACGGTATACATATATTAGACATTTAAGAAAATGGTAAACAACTCTTTGATTTCATAGAAAGGAAAGCCTGAAACAAAAAAATAGCTTTTAAAAACTAATAGACAAGAATAGATAATACCTACAAGTTACACATTTTTTTTGAGTTCTTATATAACTTGTAACTAATCTATATGATAGTAAAATAGGATATGTCTTCGATAGTGATGGGATCTCGATACTACCCGGGTGCCGCGACACTTGAGAATCACAACAATTTGCTGTCTGAAGTGTAAGTATCGACTGTTCACAACACTTTAACGACACTTGGTATTTAGATCATGCATGAGCTAGTGTAAATGTAATCTAATTGAAACGACAAGCAGTCAAGATTCACAGCTACATAAATCGCAAAACTATGGATTAAAAAAACAATTATATGAGTAAATTGTATTTTGGTTATATATCATTATGCATTAAATGATTTAAGTACATTAAAAGACATTCAATTATTTATGAAAGCAAATATTATGAAACATAAATTGAAAAATTTATTTATTATCAAAATTTACCTATAAGCTATAAAAAGCTTTTTGTGCGCTTTGTAAAATTCTTTTTTGAAGTCACATTCTGCACTTAGCTAAAACAACATACCAGTCATTATATAAGTTATTTCCCCTGAAATGAGATATTAGGGACATTAACTAAAGTTCCTTTTTCATTCCGACGGATGTTTAATAATATACGAGGCATATCCACAAACTAAGTTTCGATTGTGGATATGTTTTGATTAAATGACACAATTGAGACAAATCTGGTTAGCAAAGCTCCTTTACTAAATAAGAAGGCCCTGGACAACAAATGATTCATACGTTGTTAACAGCAGACTTGCAACGTTGTGTGAAAATGAACAAAGTTATACAAAATCCGTCCAACTGCGAGACACGGCTCGTGATTGAATTTTTGAATGCAAAAAGTTTTTGGGCACAGAAACTTTTCGTTAGATTTGTGAAGTATACTACACTAGAAAAATTGCGAACAGCTATAAAGAATAAAAGGTCAAGATTGAATTGTTTTGTTGCATGACAATGCAGTGCCACACACAACCATTCTTACACGACAACTCTTGCAAAAATTTGAATTGGAAATTTTTGATCATTCACCCCTCAGTCACGATCTAGCACCTAGTGATTTGCATCTCTTTTTTTACGTTAAGAGATTTTTAGCGGGCCAGCGATGCAACTTCGATGATGAAGTAAAAGCAGCGGTTAAAGATTGGATGAAAAGGTTGGAAGCAAAATCACAGATGGTAGTATATAAAAGCTTGTAACACACTACGATACATGTTGAAATTTAAATGGCAATTATGTTGAGAAGTAGTTTAAGATACATATAAGCAAATAATAATAAGAAAATTGAAATAAAGAAATTCTTGTAGTTTTTATGACCAATCGGAACTCAGTTTGTGGATATGCCTCATATGTTAAGTATAATTAATATTAATTATTACACGTATATCGCTCTTAGTTATGTACGACATTTTACATTTTTTTCTACTTAATTTGAATTTTTCTTGTGTAGCAAAAACAAATGCTTGTTTGTATTTGTTTGCCTTATAGATTAGCGATATAGCTTGTATTTTGTATGTGTATGTACGTACTACGTATAATATATTTTATAATATTGAAGATAATACTTTTTTCTTGGGTCTTCAACAAAATAAATAGAACTAATTAAATTTAATAATCATTGTATTGACAAGTGTTTCGGCAATAGTCAAAATACACTATAAGGTATAAATATAAAAAGCTGAAATAGTAATTACGTACATGAGGAACTTATTCAACTTCGTTTATTGATTTTAATTCATTTTGCTGAAAACCCAAGATAAAAATATCACCCTCAATATTATACTACTGCAAAAAATTAGCATAAGAAAGAATCCACAATATAATAATTTTATATGTATGTGTCTCATTCAATGATTCTTGAACGGTTCAACGAATCTGCCTTTAATTTCTTTGTAAGAATGATCATGCAACTCAGATTTACACTCTAATAAAAGCGATACTATTCCCGAATAGTATCGCGTTACCCTACACCCAAGTCCCATAACTAGTTTTGGATGTTTTACAAATAATTTTATTTTTTTCATATTATAAATTAATTAACTTGTAAACGTATTCACTAAGCAACACTTGAAATATGTCACATACTATATCATTTAAAAGTTCATTCAAAAGTACTTTTAAGCAGTATATCGTCGGTCTAATTCTAATACCTCGTAACCCCCAAATCTCAATTTTTCAGAAGAACAAGAAAATGTCACCAAATGTAAAACAAAACTTTTTTAAATGGTTTGAATTCCTGAAATTTTAATTAAATTTAAACAGACAAATGTATTAATTTATCGTGCGATTAAGCATGCATACATTATTAAAAAGTGGGTTACCCATATTCCAAAAATTGTACCAGGTTGGGATACGAGGTATTTTTTAAATCGCTATAGAATAAAACTGGAAGCCCTGTGGTTTACGAGGAGTTTACTAATCGACTCAGCGCACTTTTTACCATGGGAATAGCTCATAACCCCAAAATAGCAAAAAAGTGGGTTACGAGGTATTAGAATTAGACCGACGATATGTTTTGTTAGTAGACATGGATTACGAAAAGGTTAAGGGTAAATAGTATAGTAAAATTAGATCAAAATTAGGAAGCTGAAAATTGGCATAGTTGTAGCGAATACTACTATTTATGAACTGATAAGTCCGGAGTTGAAGAACGTATGCTCGAGCTGCCATCTTGCAAAAGAAAATAATTTAGTTAAAATAACTTAAAAAAAAAACTGAATATCAAACACATTGTAATGGAATAATTTTTACTAGAAATGAAATATTTATAATCTTTGTCTTACATTAACTTCTGTCGGTAATAATAGACACCTTTTGTATATTTTTAATTGTTATTTTGCATATAGAACTGTCAAGATTTGACATTAACTAAATTTTGATTATCAATTATTAATGGACATACACTACTCGAAATTCAATACGTCATCACTAATTAACAGCCTTGCGCAGTCACCTCCCTGAATCTTTGGGTCTTGTTCTTTACTTTTTTCATCATTTTGGATTTAACATTACAGTGTCAATGAAAATTTGTCTAGAAACAATTACTTAGACAAAAGAATGAAATATAATATAATCATTATTAAATTAGATACCTTACAATTTACCTGTAATTATTACGAAAAATCAACAGATTTGGCACTACGTGGACGACCTTCCCAAGCATCTTTTTCATTTTGTCTTTCTTGACGGCGTTGCTCTGCAAGAGATGATAAATATTATAAACATAATTTACATTTATCACAAAAAAATATGTGTGTTTGTTGTGAAATTGCTGCACTTGTCTAGTACATATAAGGCTAGTATTAGACCAGCATACACACAGTATGCCCTGTGCCTGTCGCAGTGTATTGTATTGTCGGCGTTTCCTACACAACGCGTTAGCAATGCAATCATCTGCATTCTGTCAATGGATACGCACATGTTTATCACCTGTGTATTTACTTGAACTAGAATATACAGTTCTTAACAGGATGGAGAAAACACCGTGAGCGGCACACAGCATGTTGTACACTTAAATTTGGCAAACCTTCAGCTCTTTTTGCAAAAACCATTTTATCATTGCATCATCTAATGAAGTTTAAAACTTGGGAGCCTTTAAAGATTTACAACTTGAACACACTTATTTTCCATATTTTGACGACTCACATTATATTTGTTTACTAATTGTGACACCAAGTATACAAGTTAGTCTGGGGATTGATTTTTGTGCTTGCCCTGTCATGTTGGCATGTTATCGTGAAACGACTGATATAATTACATTTTACATGCTCAGACCTTTTGATTTGCCATACTTTCCGATGGACAAGATGGTAGCCTTTGGTAACTCCTGGAGGTCAGTTTCACAAGAAAACTTTTCCCTTTCGGCTTAAACTTTTAGCAAGCAAGTATGAAGTAAAATTTGTCAATTTAATAGTCAATATGTTAGATATTATAACAGAAAAACAAGTGTACATGATATTGCTAAAAACCTAGGTGTAGCAAAATCCACGGTTTCTAAGATTTTACAAGATGCTAGGCCATACATATCCTTTCCATACTAGAAGGTAACTGAGAGAAGAGAATAAATTTTTATGAGTGGCTCTTGAAAAAACTTATGAGTGGCTTCTTGATTGTTAAGAATTTTCTGAAGATTATAATATAATAATTACTACAACCCATAACCTAAACCAAGGTCCCAGAAGCTATAAGCTTGTGCGGGAGGGAGGGGGCGATTATTATTTTATGTAGGCCCAATGTGCGGCTGCAGCCGACTTACAGATGCAACAGTGCAAATCCCACATTTGTGTCACAGCTAAGGAAAACTGCAGAAAACCTTAACCAGATCTGCCGGCGCTGGGAGTCGATCGCGGGCCGCTTGGGTGAAAGTCCGGCACGACATACATTACACTACCAAGGCTGTTAACCAATACACTATCCCATAGCATATTGGTTGTTGCTTCTCTCTTCCATCTTAAAATAAAACACACTAGGTCAAGTTACAACAATTCAACAGGGTCCCTTAAGGTAGACCTGTAGATTCTCAAACATTGACTGCATACTTCAGCTTGTGCTCTTTTCTGACAGAATCTGAAGACTGTTAATTCAGTAGTATGGCAAATCTTGCGACATTTTACATAGAGCTGCCAAAAGTTTATTGTCGCTATTATCAACCTCCAAGTAGTAGTAGACTCCAATCAGCATGGCAACTAGTAGCAGGTAGAGAGTAGCCAAGATTATTAGAGAGGATATATGTGAGAAAGCCGATAACTTAACCGGCATATTTTCGGCAGCCAAAAAATCTGCATTAAACGCCAATGTTCCTGATACCCCTAGATATTGGTGGAAATAATAATTACTTCAAAACCAAAGAAGACAATAATATTGTAAGGAAGCGTGCTGCTCTAAGTAAAGCTATTATCAGTGCATGTAGGCTATGTTCAATCATACCTTCGATTTTACTTGGAATTGCAGTGTACATTCACCACCATTTTGAATCTTTCTACTGCTGAAGTCACTTCCAGCAACAGAGGCATAGAAATGTCTTGATGCAAGAAACCACTAACATGAGGTTGAAGTGAAAAGCATCGTAAAAAGGATGTACATATGAGTAACATCACCAAAAATAGAAAGCTTACAGGGATAGGTTCAGGCCCTTGGCACGCTTTAGCTTTACACTGACTGGGCAGGTAAGATTTTTTACCAATTATACAGGGTGTTGTTTAATGGAGTATTCGTATGCATGATTTAAATGGGGCTAGCCTTCAACAAGATCCATGCTGAGCTATACGGAGCCAACTCAACTTGGGTGCAGTCTCAACCCTGCACAGCGTAGCCTATAAACCATTTGAAGCTGGCACCATTCAGACGGTATGCAGAAACAACAAGTTTGTAAGTATGGATTTGTAATTTATATTATTATTATTAATCCTACCCATCCCATAAAGGAATATAGGACGCTTTTGCATTTCATTAACACAATTTAAATTCAGGGATGCTGGTCCTGAATTTCTTACACAATTTTTTGTAAAAATTTAGTTATCACTATATCACAAATATCTTGAACTAGATTTTTCCATTGGTTCTTGTTTTTGCAATGCACTTCATCTCATTCCACTTTAAATTTAATAAAACCTTATTAAATTAAAATCGCGACAGAATAGTAATTTTTAGCACCAACACCTGCGCATCACTCATAAAACGTGTTGGGAGCAACGGATTGGGCACCCCTGGTCTAGCTTATATTTGCTTTATTTATGAACCGATTTGTGAAATTTGGTACAGGGATATTAAATACGATTTATGATTTAGTCAATGTGACCAACTTCCAGTTTTGACAAAAACATCAATAGCTTTGATTTTTTAAATGCAACATTCTGTATATTTTACATTTTTGGAATCTAGAAGCCAAATTTCCATTTTTTTATTTTTTTTCTTTTTAACTTTCTTTTTTATCATAGGTCATGATTGGGTAAAAACTGTTCTAATTCATTTTTAATACACAAAAAATAATAAATTAATTAACGTAAAAATGGGTTAATTAATAATTAATAAAAATAGTTATTTCTTCAATTAGATTAATAGTAAGCTCTCCATGAAGCATTGAAGTTTGCTATGCTCCTTTTTTACAAAGAAAAACGCATTTTTTTAAAACAGAACCTATAATGGGTCATTTTACCATTAGGCAGGAAATTTAACTAAATGCTTCATTTACAACTTCATCTTCATCTAAAACTAAATATTAAAATATTTATTTGTTAAATTGTATTTTATACAGCGTGTCCGGTAATAGAACGTATTAATTTTAAGGGGTGATAGAAGACACCAAAAGGAACAAAAAAGTCTTATACAACTTTGTTCTAGAACATACCACTTTTTCAGAAAAAAAAATAAGAAAGTTGGAAACTTTAACATCATTTTGCCGCGTTAATTGTAGTACTTTAAGTATGGGGCTTTGTCGGCAGATGCATCTCATCTATCACAACAACAAACCTTAATAACGTGTTATCCAATCTTATGTCGTTTCCACGTAAAATTGAATTCTTTTTACAATTAGAAATTCATTTTACTCAATTAAGACACGTGACAACCCTGTAAAGTTTGTAATATTTGCTCCATATTCGTACAAAATGCTGATCTGCAGGTTTCTTGATATTGAAATATTTTTTATTAAAAAAACAAATACGTCAAGAGATTTTGAAAATATTCCGGAAATTAATAAATACAAAATGTAGATCAATGGTTGTCTTATTTTTACAGTTGGTTTGTTATGAATCAGCGTGATTTTAAAGTACAACGTACGAATTTTGTTTACGGTGCCGATTACAATTTTCGTAGAATGTCACCCTACTAATCTGCTTGGGATGTTTATTATTTTTAAACAACGGCTTTCATCATCAGTTTGTTTGATTTTCTAAAACAAGGTCAAGACCCAGCTGCGATTATACTTAAGCAAGGCTGCCAGATATGGCAACGGTTTTTTCTAAATTACTCGAAAGCTTATTTACATAAAAAAAATTATAAAGACTTTTCTGTTCCTTTTAATGTCTTCTATCACCCCTTAAAATTAATGCGTTCTATCTCATGACACCCTGTATATCAACTGAGCTATCTGGGTTTGATTCTCAGCCGGAGCATTATATTTTTCTATATGAATTTGCGTTAAAAATATAAATATAAGTAAATCATTAATTAACTGAATAAAATTAGCTTTCATCTAAAATTTATTTCCTTTCGGAATGATTCATAATAATTTAAATGCTTTGAATATTGATGTTGTTGTCATGCGATGTGCTGATCTTCATTAATAATATTAAAAAAATATCTAGTTACTTTGTATGTTTGCTAAAATATCTAATTCATATAGAAAATTTGTCGCTATGCTGATAGTCGTTCTCCGGTAGCTCAGTTGGTGGACCCTCCACCTAGAAAGTGGAGGGTCCTGGGTTCGATTCCCAGCCGGAGCGATATATTGCTCCAATATATTGTTCTATATAAATTTGCATTCTTAAATATAATTTAATGTAAATCATTAATTAACTTAATAAAATTAACCTTCATCTAATATTTATTTGTTAGTTTATAAAATATGTGTATTATATGAAATTTAATGAAAAAAATTAAAATTTGGCAACCTGGTCAGATATAATTTGATTAGTAGATTCCAAAAGATATCAAATATACATGGTGTTACATTTAGAAAATCCAAGTTATTAGTATTTCCAGCGGAACCTGAAATGGACATTTTGATTAATTTGCCTAAATTGTATCTAATATCCCTGTATCAATGATGAAATAAATAAAGATTAATAAAAAGTTTCACAGTATTTATTAAATTATACAATATTGTTTCGGCAGCTAAGCTGTCATTATCAAAGGTAATATAAATATAAACAAACATGTTGCTAAGGTAAATACAAAAAATAGATAACTAGATAAAAAGATAAAAATATACCAATCTCACATAAATTGGTTCATAAAAAAAATGAGTGGCTGTAGCCCCATTGTTACACGGTATACTTAAGGTTTTCCTTATGCATCTATTTACAATTGATTGTAGATTTTTAATTTGTTTTTTTTTCTTATTGCCCATGATTCACAGCCATACAGGAATATGTTTTTAATGTTTGCTTTAATATTTGTGGTTGATAGTTCTTTTGCATCCCAAATTTTCCTGAAGAAGTCAAAGGCAATTTGAGCTTTCACTATTCCACGGCTAATGTCTTTTTGACAATTTGTATGTTGTTTTAGAACACCACCTAAGTACAATACTCCAGTCAACTTAGTTATATTCTTTCCTTCAATTTTCACATGCATTTATATCTCCCAAAATAATTTGTATATCCTTTTTAAATTTATATGAATGTTGAACTTTGTCAAATATACTTTTTATAGTATACTGTTTGTAAAATTCTTCTTTATTGTTTGGTTCACTTTTATTTGTCAGAGCGTTCACATTAATAATAGATAAATTAATAAATCTGGCTGGTATTATTCTTTCCTATATTGGATGCCATTTTGCCCATTCCCACCTTGATAAAGGCTTTAACATAAATGCAGAGCAATGTTCATGTTTAGCATTTTCTTTCATACGAGGGTAGATCAGTATTTACGGTCCCTGACATAGTAGGCTTTGCATGATATTGTCACTCATTTTTCTATGAGAACTGTCATTACTAATTATTTGTTGTGTCAAGTTTTGCGTAGGTGCGTGTTGTTCTTTGAAAGTTATTAATAATTAAGCTGGTCGATAACAGACAATTTTTAAAAATGGAAAAAAGTGAAGTCAGAGCGGTGATAAAGTATTTGCAAAAAAAAGGATTAACACCTACTGAAATTCACAAGGATATGACAGACGTTTTAGGGGACTCTGCCCCTTCTTACCAAGTGGTGAAAAATATGTCTCGTGAGTTTAGATTAGGCAGAACAACTTGCGAATATGCGAAAGGTGCGGGACGTCCAGTCTGTGTCACCATTGACAAAAACATCAATTTGATCCATGATATGGTAATGGCAGATAGAAGACTGACTATTCGCCATATCGCGGAAATAACGAACATCTCTTATGGGTCAGTTGAAAATATTTTAAGAAATGTTCTTGATCTCAGAAAAATTTCGGCGCGTTGGGTTCCAAAGATGCTGACCGTCGATCAGAAACGCTCTAGAGTGCTGCATTCGGAAGCCAATTTGGAGTACCTAAAGGCCAATCGGAAGCAATTTTTCACTCGCTTTGTGACTGTGGATGAAACATGGGTGCACCATTTTGATCCTGAGACGAAAAGACAAAGTATGGAGTGGCATCACAGAGGTTCTCCACCTCCACGCAAATTTCGAGTTCAACGGGCGGCTGGAAAGATTATGGCCACAGTGTTCTGGGATGCAGAAGGAATTTTGATGATCGATTATTTGCAGCGTGGACACACAATAACGGGTTCTTATTATGCAGGGTTAATTCCAACATTGCGCGAAAGCATCGACCGAAAAAGACCAGGAAAGTTGGCACAAAAAATTTTGTTCCATCAGGACAACGCTCCAGTCCACAAGAGCTGCATTGTCATGGCTGCCATACAGAACGCTGGCTTTGAAATCCTAGAACACCCTCCATATTCACCAGACCTGGCTCCCAGTGATTACCATCTATTTCCAAAATTAAAGGAAAACCTGCGTGGAAAAAAATATGGAGACGATAATGAAGTTATGACCGCAGTAAATGGCTGGTTTGAGGAGCAACCGGAAAACTTCTTCCTGAAAGGCATTGAAGCATTGGAACATCGGTGGACCAAGTGCATTGAAGTCCAGGGAGATTATGTTGAGAAATAAATAAATAATGTTTTAAAAATTCTTTCTCTTTCTATATCAGGGACCGTAAATATTGATCTTCCCTCGTATATCCAGAAGATAATATCGTGTTTTGATTGTTTAATTTTATTGCACCATTATACCCACCTAGTTTTGCTCAATTCCAAAATATCAATATTAAATCTGTTCATTTCTTGCTATTTGGTTTGCTTTGCTTATTTCGTACATCGTTCTCACATTCCAATTGTCAATAAATATTCTATTACTTATAATTCCTTTATCTTTGTATTAGCATTAAGTCTTAATTCATAGCAGTCATTGTCATTTAGTTGTTTGTTAATGCAAATACTAGTTTTTTAAAAATATACCTGTATTTAAGACATTCTTTGCGTGTCTTATAATATCTTCGTTCTCATTTGAGTTACATGCGGCACTTTCATCGGTTTTTAATGGTGAGTGTTGAACAACAGTTCTTCCCATTTTCTTATTCTTGTCTTCTCCTGATGATGGCATTCTCCCTTTTCTTTCAGCTTTTCTATTGAATAATTGGTACCTTTTATGCATATTTTATTGTATTTCGAAAACGCTCTAAATCCTTTCTCACATGCCGCTAACTAATTCTTTCCTATATTCCTGTATGTTCTTTGGAAAACCTTAACAAATTCAAATGTTTATATGCTTCAAATTTTTCTATGACTTGAGAATCTCCACTTTTTTGTTTAGGTGTGTAACCAAGGTGGCTAGGTGGGCTGATCTTGTTAATTTGAAATTTTTACGCATAATTGCATAACCTTTCCTCTCGCCTATTCACTTGTTTCATACTCTTTATCTGGTAAATCTTGGATTATTAAATTTTCTGTATCTTTTCTCTAGTTGCATTATATGTTGATCTTGTTTGTTAATTTTTTTTTTAACTTATTAGTCTCCTCTTTTAAAAGTCCCATTTCGCATATATTTATTTCAATTTTTTGGTTTAGTCCACTTATTTGTCGTGTTAATTCCTTAAACACAACTCCATAATTCCTTTGTATTTATTAAAATAGATGTTCTTTATGTTATTTTTATCAGTACATCGTCAACCTCAGTTCCTGTCGTTTCCAACAACTCGTTTCTCGTCTTGCTAGTGTAGTTAAACTTTCTACTAAGCCGTATAATTGTTAATGTATTATTCACCCATTAAAATTTTATCAGATTTATTAACTGCTTATTTAAACATTTATTTATTTATTTATTTTTAGGCGAGGAATCAGGATGGCGGAGCATCCTTCGTACCTCATGGCACCGATTGCTATGATCATTTGGCCGACCCTACTAGAATTTAGCCAAATCTGGGGGAATTCCACCCCCAGTAGGGATTTTTAACGTGCCAAATATCGCATTTAGACGGGACCTACTGTTTTACTTCCTATCCGAGAAGAAGGCATGTTTTTAAATTTTTCTCCGCTATGAAAAATTACCAGCTCGACCGGGGATCGAACCTGCAACCCTTGGATTATGAAACCACTAATCCATCGAGGCTGGCATTTAAACATTTATTTTTACACTTGATTTATATAAATAAATGCAGTAATAATACTGCATTCAAAACATCACTTTTCACTGTCCACAGCATTGAATGTCTGTCTCAATCGACCTTACATGCTAAACTCCATAATTTAGAATTTAAAGTGAACTAAATAAAATTTAAAAAGCAAAATAATATTTTATAAATGTATACTAGACCACTTTCTACCTACACTGAAGCAATTTATAATTTTTTTTTCTCTTACTACTTCACTATATCAAATTTTGCTTTGTCATCATAAACCATTTCTGAGATATTCAATCATTCCATGTGTTGATGAGTTGCAAAGATCCTGTTCATACAGGGTTTAAAGTCAACAAAGCCCCCTTATTTGAATTTTTATTTTTTTTTAATTAACACAACTATTCAGAACGCATACGTTTATTATTTACATCACCACTATTAATACTTATTAAACAGAGAATTACCAGTTCTTATTTCTGATGATTTTCTTTAAAGCGAGACAACTATAGATATTAAGACATTATATTTAGCTAGTACAGAAGTGACACCTTAATGTGGAAAGTTTGACATAGTAGATATGTAAAATTACTCCATTTTACAGTACCTACCGTTAAACAAAGTTTACTACTTTTTAAATTTTTCATTGTAATATAAAACTTACCTCTAGCATCAAGTAAAGCTCGCCTTTCCTGTTCAACTACTTCTTTACTTAGTTTAGATTTGGTGCCCAAATGAGTATTAATTAAACGTCTTGCAGTTTGCATATTAGTCTGAGGACGTTTCATGGCAGGTTTCAAATCGGCACTACTTGCTGTTACAGCAGCAACTGTACTTGCTTGACTTAATGGACGTGCTTTAATAATGTCGTGTTCAATTTGTAAAGCTCGTTGGGCTGAAAAATATGAAGCTGTAAAATTATACCATGTCTAAAAAATTAGTTTTCCGTTTTGTAAAAGCTTTTTCAAAAGAAAAAAAATGATACCGTTCTCTTAACCCTATATCTTGAAAATCACTACTAGGGTGGCTCATTCAATCTAGACGATTTTCTGCTTTCTACTCGCGTAGTTCAAACAACAAGTAAATGAAATGCTGTAATAAAAGATAATTTAAAAGTTTTACATAGCCAAAAGTTATATAATTTTTTACAAATTTAACAAAGAGAATGCAACTACAGACAGGAGTAGAAATAAAGGAATCTACATTTTGTTTAAGATTTGTTTAATAACCCTGTACTGTATATATCAAACTTAATCACGAAACCAAGTAAATTTCACTATATAAATTGTTTTATAAACAATATAAATTGTTTTATAAACAATTTATTATGCACTGCTAGTTAAAGATTAAGAAATTTATTTAATAGGGATAAATATAAAAAGAATATATAACCAGATTGTAAGTCATTATTAGTTCTTTGTTTTCTATTTGTTCTAATCAGCTGAGAGTTACAAGCATCAAAAGAGTAAGTGAAATGGTGCTCCACAAAGCTACCATGCAATATCTGTTAGTTCTTCTTGCTAATTTGGTTAATTTTAGAAAATTGATACAGAAAAGCAGCAGTGATACTGAAATGGAAATGGCCATTTCCTGTGTTTTTTAGTTTTTCATTATACATAGGATATTTTATTAAAATAAGAAAGATTACTACCTATACTAACTATTATTCAAGTTAAATTTAACTTTTTAGTGATTTAAGAGCATTAATTTTATAAATAACAAATATTTTACTCTACTCTGAAGTAGCATTTTAAACATAAAATGTGAAATTTTGATCTCACGGGAAATGTCCATTAAGGGTTAATTTCTATTAGGCATAGTAAACTGTCAGTGCTCCCAAACAGTCCTAATATAACTCACACCCTATGTTGATTATTAAACCGTCACCAAAGAAAAAAACTAATGAAGTATTATTAACTGTTAACTAGGTAAAATCCTTTCCGATCGTTCCGATCCTTCTATAGAGTTAAGATTATTGACAGCAGTACCTAATTTCTTGCAAGGGAAAGGGTTCAATAGTGAATCACCAATTTGATTAAAATTTTAGAGATTCGTGCATCATTCAATATGATGAAAAAAGCAGATAAATATATCTAGAGGTTAGAATTATGCCTCTTGCTACAGTATTAACATTTAAACTTTCACATTTATATCTAACAAGAAGTATTAAGAATAAAGAATCTCCACAATAGTTGAATATCAAAATCAAAAAGGCCTTCGGTGATGGTATCATTAGTCATGATACCAAGACTTTTCCAATGATAAAGCTTAATTATACTATTTGGAGCAAAAAAGGTTAAGCTGCCTACAATTCTGCAGTTTTATAAAGACAGACAAAATTGAGTACATATGTAAATGCGGCGTAGAAAAATTGGGCAGTTCTTAAATATAAATGTGTAATATTTATATCTTGGTAATACAGGTTATGTTTATATTTGATAGCAGAAAAACGCTATGAAATACTTTTTACTACATAAGATTGATATTGTGGGTCCATTCTATCCCAAAATAGGCAGGAGGTGCCGGTCAAAGTCACTAATTTTGATGGAATTATATATATATATATAATCTTTAACCTCATATACCTTTCGGTGTCGAGGAGTCAGACACACCGAGCCGCAGAGTGGATATGTGCGTGTGAGACGAGGCAGCGGAGCCATATAGGCAAGTACACTGAGCTTGTGGTTTACCCATCCGAGTCCTGACCGACACAAACTTGACTTAACTGTGTTAAGCGATAGAAATCCACTATAACCACTCTGCCGTACTGCTGACTTTTGATGGAATTTTAGTATGTTATTCTTTGCTAAAAATAAAAGGACTCCTATTTTTTCGTTTGTCCCAAAAAATATTCTGGATTAAATTACAGGTCATGAAAGTTAAGGGTACGATAGCAAATACTTT
The DNA here is from genome assembly GCA_929113105.1 of Agrypnus murinus. Taxonomy (NCBI): domain Eukaryota; kingdom Metazoa; phylum Arthropoda; class Insecta; order Coleoptera; family Elateridae; genus Agrypnus; species Agrypnus murinus. The sequence goes on along the minus strand of OV816023.1, from coordinate 25,979,171 downwards.
TACTGTTTAAAACTGATTTTTTTAATATTTCGGAAACTAATAGGAATATTTTAATCCAGTTTTATTTGTCGGAAAGGTAATTTTTTCTCTCTAAATTTCCACATCTAAATTATCTTTGTACCATGTACCTGAAGAAAGATATATGGTTGTTTATTTTTGAGAGTCAACTTTGACATCTTGTATCTCAAAAAAGCCAGCTTCAAGAAATCTGAAATTTCAATATTGTGTTCTGATGTATTTGAACTATCTTTTCCATAAATACCAGTTGCATCATCTTACTAGTTCATTAGAAAATTTCAATTACTCATGGACGGATTACCTTTAAGTACCATTACTTACGTAAATTCGCATAGAAATTTTTATTTCTCTGAATCAAGTGAACAAATGAATAAATCAAGCTGCAAAGCATTCATGTCATGTAACAATAGTGATATTATAGGTATTTAGTCAAGTTTGAGAGATATCTCAAAAAAGCCGTTCAAAAAAATTTGAAATTTTAATATTATGTTCTGATACATCTGAACTATGTATCTTTTCCATAAATTAATATCAGTTGCATTATCTTACTTGTAACCAGAGATAGCTTAACATATGAGCTTAACATATGTTGGCCAGCCCTAATTATAGCTACAACTAATTATAGCTTTGTAAAGTTTGGTCCTTTTCTTCTAAACACACCCATTCTTTAAATTTAGTGCCATAGCACAGTATAATAACCAGTAGGCCCACTCTCGAATGCTTGATACACGCAAGCGAACACATCAATTACACCAGAGCCGTATAACTTTAGATGTGCGGTGTTGCAAAAAAAGGTTGCAAAATGACTCTATTTCTGTATTTTTTCATTCGTTAGAGGAATCTTCTAGTTATGTTACTAAACAAATTAAGCTGCAAGTAGTTGCAAAACATAAGGTATATTGTTTGCTTTTTGTTATATAAGTTACTTTTTTAGATGTACATGAAGTAATAAGCGATTCAAAAAGTAACTTGCTCACTTTAAAAATGTGTTTAAGTTGCAATCTATAAAAGAATTTAATCTTTAAATGTCCCCGTATACTTTGGTTATTTTATAATCGCTCGAACTGAGTTCCTGTTTCCTAAGTGAAACCTGTTTTAATGTAAACAATGTTTTGATGTATACTTTAAAACAGGTTTCATTGGATATTACATAAAAAAGTTCTAACTAATAAACTTTTAAATTTTCAACAAATAAAATAAGAAAATCTCTATAATGATAAAATAAAAAGAAATTTGCACACGTTCACAAATCTAAGTGTACTGTTTTATTTTCAGATCAATAACTTTTAACTAATAACTTCTCACTAATAAAAAAATTACTTGAAATTAACAAGAAAGTTTTAGTTTTGTAAATGGTGAATTATGTATGTACCTATTTAAGTTAATACAAACTAATTGTTCAAATGCGTCAATTAATTTTGTTCTTACATACAATTCTATTTTCTCTTTTATTACCATTATAACAAGAGTTTTCAGTTTTTATTAAATTTACTTGCCACAATAATATAATGTTATCTAAGAGCTGTTTTACACTTCTGAGAATTTATGCAAAATTCTTAACCAAATTTTTGCTGAAATTTTTCAACAAAGTTTTGGTATTCAGAAAAATTTTGTTTACTATACCTTGTAATAAAAATATTGTTAATAAATATGCGTGATATGTTCATGCCATTTGTGTTAAGAGTTTTAAATATATTTTATATTTATTATATAACCTTTATTTTAGGATACAGCACAATTAAATATTAACTTATAACATACAATAACAAATTTAACGAATTCCGAACCTGTTACTATAAAAGCAATATGGCCGTTCGCATTTTGTCCACTTCAATAAATAAAATAAAACTAAAGACATTTTGGACACCTAGCGATTAAATGTTACTTGATTTTTAGCTTTATTATCATTGCATGGTTATTTTAATATTTTACAAAGCAAATAACCATTTTTAAAAACTAAATAAACCGTTGTGTTGCATGTCAAATGCTTTGTGCGCACTTTTCCGCATTACAGTAGACACCCGATTATCCGGATCCCGATTTAACGAAACGCCTGATTATCCGAAACGAACGGAAATTTTAGATTCACCGTTTTAACCGAAACAAGTCTAGACCCAACTCCGTATTATCCGAAATTTGCCTGTGCAGTTCTTAGAATTAATAAAAATCTGGTTTTTATTCATTGCAGTTCTAACAAAAATGCATTGTGTGGTTTATTTGTTTAGTTTCAAGAAGCGTAAACGTGTTGTTATCAGTGTTCAGGAAAAATTAATTGCAATTAAAAGACTCGATAAAGGAGAGTCACTGCAAAGTGTTGCCAAAACTTATAGTGTCGGGATAAGCACTGTTTGCGAATGGCAAAAAAACCGCAAAAAAATTGAACAATGGTGTAGTGTATTGACATCCCCCGCACCAGAACGAAAATCAATGAAAAAAGGGGAATACAATAAAATTGATGACGCACTATATTTATGGTTTACACAACAACGCGACCGAGGTATTCCAATCTCAGGCCCTATATTACAGCAAAAAGCAATTGAAATTGGTGAAAATCTTCCCGTACTCGAAGCTCCTGATACATTTACAGCAAGTGACGGTTGGCTATTGAGGTGGAAAAAACGCCATGGGATACGTCAACTGAATATCTGCGGCGAAAAATTATCTGCTAGTCAAGCTGAAGCTAATTATGGAAAAAGAGGAATATACGCCAGACCAAATTTATAATTGTGACGAAACTGGTCTATATTACAAGATGTTGCCATCGAAAACTTTAGCTGGGAAAAATGAACATGCTGTAGCCGGTTACAAAAAAAATAAGGACCGGGTAACAATTCTTGCTTGCGGTAATTTCTCAGGACGGCATAAGCTGCGATTGATGTGCATTGGCAAATCGGCGAAACCAAGGGCTTTTAAAAATATGCTGCCTAATGTTTTACCTGTTTATTACCAAAACCAAAAAAGTGCTTGGATGGACTCAACACTATTCAAAAAGTGGTTTTATGAAGAGTTTGTTCCTGGAGTTGAAAGGTTTTTAAAAAAAAATGGTCAGCCTAGAAAAGCTCTTCTCCTAATAGACAATGCACCATCTCACGCAAGTGAAAATGAATTAAGAAGCAACAATATTAAAGTTATGTTTTTTACCACCGAATGTGACAGCTTTAATCCAGCCTATGGATCAGGGCGTATTAGAGAATTTTAAAAGGCATTACCGACGAAACTTACTCGAATCAGTTCTGGAGAAAGTAGAGGATGGTGGAGGACTCATGGATTGTTTAAAAGGAATAAATTTAAAAAACGTTGTTTACTGGGCAGCAGATGCATGGAATAAAGTGAAAAGTTCAACACTGCAAAAGTCTTGGGCAAAGATCATGCAGCAGGAAGAGCTCCCCCCCCAGAAAATGAAGAAGAAGAGGAAGTTCCGCTTTATGAAATGGTAAAAAAGTTAGACGGATGTGAAAATATTGGCCAAGAAGAAGTTGAGGAATGGATAACATTTGACAACAAAGAACAAGAGGAACTCACAGACGTTGACCTTATTGAACTTATTAATGAAAGAGAACATGAAAAAAACAGTGACACTGAATCAGAAGGAAATGAAGAAGACGGAAAAAAAATTTCACATTTGGAAGCGTTCGATGCGTTAAATACAGCATTATTGTACGTAGAGCAACAGCCTGAGGCCACAGCGAGTGACATTTTACTTTTAACAAGGTGGAGAAACATTGCATCTAAAAACCGAATGAGTTTAAAACAATCGAAGATTGATTCTTTTTTTTTGAAGACATAAGAATATGTACTTAACATAAGATAAAGTCATAATTACATATACATATGTATTACAAATTATACATAATGTAATTACTTTAGGTATATATGTACATAATAGTATGTATTGTGTACTTATCTACATAACTTTTTTATAGAAATTTAATTTATGTAATGTAATATTATGTTCTATGTACGTTCATATACTGTACTTTTGCTTTTTTCTAATAAAACTCCGTATTAACCGAAATTTCGTTTATACGAAACGGCTCCGGTCCCGACTGTTTCGGATAATCGGGAGTCTACTGTACTTGCAAATTTCTAAAATTTTTAGGAATTGTTCCAAAGTTTTATCGTGAAATTATTCACAATAAAATTCAGAATAAAAATGCTGAATTACATTACACGTCAAAGTTTCTTTACCAAAATTTTGTTGAAAAATTCTCGTAAGTATAAAACAGCTCTAATATGTCCCTACTTGCTGTTTACTACTGCATATGCAGACAATGACGGTCGACAAGTCTCTGCAACCTATTGTTTGTCGGCGTGATATTCAAAGCTAGCTTAACGACTTCAAAGTGCCGACACACGATTGGGCCTGCTGGTTATTACTATATTGCGGTCATAGGCAGCTCCATTTCAATTTTTATTTATGAATCAATTTGAATGATGCCCATTAGGCATAGCAGTAACTTTTCAAAAAAAAACTCAGAATCATACAACTTTTGGTATTTCTGGAAAAGTCAACTTTTCAGATTTTAAATAGAACTCTTAATTATTTCCAAATGTTTTGATCATTTGCAATATTCCGAATCTGAAAATCTAAACATTGGTTTTGTATGGTTACATAAAGTCGAATTTTAATTTTGAATAGATAGCTATAGATATATCAAAATTATCGAGAAACGCTAGAAATATTTATTTTTGTTGGTTTCTTGATTAGGTTCTGAGCAAAGATAAACTTTTAAGATCCAAATGAAAATATTAGAAGTTACTATGAAGACATGATTTACACTACATCTTTCTAAAAAATCTTTTCCATACTTTTCTGCAAAAAATTGCCTTCGTTACTGCAACTAAGTCATCAATCAAAAATCGCCACAGAAAAGATCACTAGCCTAAAGGAAGACATTTTTGATTGATTTTTCATTGTAGAATTTGAAGATGATATTAATCATTTATCCATCTATGTCTACAAGACTACTTGATAACATCCTCCCCCCACAAGAAATATAAATAAACAAACAAATTTCTATATTTTTCCTCCATACCAAACAAGTAATCCTGTATATATTTCTGGAAATAATTAATTTTAATGAAAATAGTTTTGGAGAGATTTATATCTCTATAAGAGCTACATCATACAAAACTTTAGAAAATCTAAAATATAGCGGCAATTTAAATTCAAGTTCCTCCATGGAATAACCCTGTAGTGTGTTGAAGATCCACACAACAAATCAACCAGTTTCAAGTTGAAGCCTACTTAATTCTAAAAATATACTCAAAATTATTATAATTTACAGTAACAGGGTTTGAAAAATGAATATACACTTCTGTATATTTTATAAATTATCTTAAAAGTTATTTATGTTAGAACAAATGTTACCTCTAGGTTTTTTAAACTATTACGTAAGCAAGCTAAATTACTCAAATTTAATGTATATTTACCTTGTGTTGGCGAACTTAATACTAATAAAGCATGAGTATCATCACACCATTTTATATACATAGGATCTTGAGAAGCACCTCGATATAATTGTATTAAATCTTGAGTTTTAAAAGTAGATGGGAAGTCGTACAGTTCAATTACGTGTTCTAAATCTTGATATTTTGTATTTTGATAGGCACTATAATCATGACTAGCTTTAACCACTTTTACACTACATCCTATACGTTTAACAATCTAAAAAGAATAATTAATTTTTAATATAAAAGTTTAAAAAATGCAATTTCTTTTATAATATAAAATACTAACATTTTCAATGTATGTAATTCATAGTGACAAAAGTTTAAAAACAGTTTCTATAACTTTTATTCTTTGTTTTGATGCTAGTATTTATATTTTGTAACAGTGTTTTTACTATAGTGGTGAGTAGATCCTCGCATAATACGGTTTCCTTTTGACGTGAATTAATATGACTAATACAAATAATTGTACAGGGTGTAATTAAATTACTTGCATTAATTTATACCATAGGTTTCCTATTAATAGATAATTAATTGTGCACGTAATAAAGCTATAAAATAAAAATTAAATACTGACCTACAGCAATAGATCAGCACTATCTCGTTTGAGAACCACTGACCTGTTATTAAATTCTTTTAGGTATGTACGATGATTTTGCACATCGCACAAGTGTCACATTTCTTAATAACAGTATTTTAGATAACTACAAAAGCTTGTAACTTAAGCAGTAACTTTTAACGCGATTAGAAACATGAAATAAAAAACAGTGATGGTGGAAAGTGAAAGAGATAGATAAGGAGAACAAGTGGTAAGTTAAAACAACGTGCAAACTGGGTCATAAAACGCGTATATCTACAATTTAAAATTTAATAACACCAACCATAGTAAATTCCACAGACGAGATAACGACGAGAAGAAGTGCCGATTAAATAGAGATGGGCGCGTGAATTAACAATAAAGATGGGCATATAGTACATAAATCCTAGCAATAAAGGATACGAATTAGCCATAGTCCCAAAACAATAAACAATGGAGACAAGCGAAATAGAAAAATTGATAGAATTAAACAAGAACAAAAAGAAATTAATGAGGAATTAGATAAAAAGAATGCTGAATTAAGTCAGAGAATAATGGAGATTAAAGAGATAAGAGAACTAATAAAGAAGAAAGAAGAAGAACGAGAAAAAGAAAGAAGAGAATTAAATCAACAAATAGCAAGACTAAGAAACAAATTACAAACACATGAGCAAAATATGAAAGAGGAAAGGATTAAATATACCCCAGAAGAACTCAAAGAGATGGAGATTATAGAAAAGGAAGGAAAAGCAATAAAAAAGTGGCTTAAAAGAATAGAAGAATTGGGTATTTTAACAAAAAAGAAAAGAAGAAAAAAGGCAAACGAAACAACCACATCTAGAGAGAATAATACAAATAAGATATTGAAATTAGCAACATGGAATGTAAATGGGATAAATGGGAAAGATATAGAATTGAGTGAAATGATAGAGAAAACGGGAGTGGACATCCTTGCCATAACAGAGACCAAAGAAAAAGGAACATGGATGTATAGAAATGGAAGAGGGACACATACTGATATACAGCGGTGTAGAAAAATCAGAATGGGCACAATCTGGAGTAGGATGTATAATTAATAAAAAGAATAAATCTGAGATCAGAAGCTGGAAAAGTATAATAGAGCGGTGTAGAAAAATCAGAATGGGCACAATCTGGAGTAGGATGTATAATTAATAAAAAGAATAAATCTGAGATCAGAAGCTGGAAAAGTATAATAGACCGATTACTCAAACTAGAAATATGTGGGGTAAACAAAAAGACGGACAAGAAGAAACAGACACCCTGGTGGAGTAATGAGTTAAAATGCGAGATAAAAGTGAAGAAAGATCTATGGAAAAAATATCTGGGAAATAACAAGAACACAAATGACTACCAAAGATACACAGAACGAAGAGAAAAAGTGAAAGAAATGGTTAAGAAAGCTAAAGCAAAATCCTGGGAAGAATTAGGAAGGAAAATGGAAATGGAATCAAAGGAAAATGCAAAAATGTTATATAACACGATAAGAAATCTAAGAAAAACAAAAAGGAACTCTCTAAAAAGTATAAAAGACAGAAACGGAGAAATTATAACAGAAGAAGAGAGAATTATAGATAGATGGAGAGAACACTACATGAGCTGCTAATAAACTCATTAGTCAAACAAAGAAGGAAAGAAAGATGGCAACGAAGAAACAGGAGAAAATAATGGAGAACGAGAGAATGAAAAACAGGAAGAGCAAACGATCGAAAGAAAAGAAGTAGTAGAAGCACTAAAAAAGCTCAAAATTGGAAAGGCCCAGGTGTGGATAACATAAAACCGGAAATGATCAAATATATGGGAGAGGAAGGTATCACCTTGCTACATAAAATAATAAAATTATCCTGGATGACAAACAAAATACCAAAGAATGGCAAATTGCGGTGATAACCCTGATGCGGACTGTCGTTGCTGTGCACGTCATATAAAATCTATGAAAGAATAATAAAGAAAAGGTTAAAAAGAAAGATAGAAGTAAGACTGAGTGACACACAAGCAGCATTCAGAGCAGACAGATCAACACCAAACTGGATTTTCGTAATAAGACAAATTTCAGAGAAAATAACAGCGACAACTAAGCAATTATACCGTGTGTCAATTTGAAAACTTCCCACCCCTAGTATTGCTAAACTGGCAAATTATTTCAAAAATCGCTGAGACATGTCAAATTTGTTTTCAAGGGGGAAGAATTTTGACATATAAATTATATCGCCCCCTTCACCCCCCCTTCCCCCCAGAGCCACCCATCAAAGATCTTAAATGGGAAAGGCGGTCGAGTGAGCATCATTTTGAAGGGCTTTTTATTCTCTACATTTTGGTGTGCCATTTCTTAAATGTGAGTGCTGCGTTGCCAAGTTAGGCGTCTTTGAATATCGCAAAATTGAATTTTTGTAATTATTTGTGTGATACATTAAACTCATAAATTCTCATTGAAACAGGTTTTGACAGTGGTACGTTGTTTTAATAAATCAATTTTTACAGATAAAGTACCATTATACCTACTAGATTAACGTAAACCACAAACAAATTAGAATGCTTTTTTATTTTGTTTTGTTAATCATTTGCAAAATAAATGTACAAGAATAAAAACGCATTCTAATTTGTTTGTGGTTTACGTTAATCTAGTAGGTATAATGGTACTTTATCTGTAAAAATTGATTTATTAAAACAACGTACCACCGTCAAAACCTGTTTCAATGAGAATTTATGAGTTTAATGTATCACACAAATAATTACAAAAATTCAATTTTGCAATGTTCAAAGACGCCTAACTTGGCAACGCAGCACTCACATTTAAAAAATGGCACACCAAAATGTAGAGAATAAAAAGCCCTTCAAAATGATGTCTCACTCGACCGCCTTTCCCATTTAAGATCTTTGAGGGGTGGCTCTGGGGGGCAGGGGGTTGAAGGGGGCGATGTAATTTATACGTCAACATTCTTCCCCCTTGAAAACAAATTTGACGTGTCTCAGCGATTTTTGAAATAATTTGCCAGTTTAGCGATACTAGGGGTGGGAAGTTTTCAAATTGCCACACGGTATATGTGCGCAATAGACTTAAAGAAAGCTTTCGATAGAGTGGAGAGAAATACAATATGGAAAGTGCTGAAACAAAGAGGTATAAACGAGAAGCTAATCAGTGCAATAAAAAGCCTCTATGAAAGTACAGAAAATATAGTACGAGTAGGAGGAACAGTATCGAGTACCTTTAGCACTAATAGAGGAGTAAGGCAGGGAAGTATCCTAAGCCCACTCCTATTCATTACAATAATAGATGAAATTTCAAAAGAAGTAAATAAGGAAGTAAGAGGAATGCAGATGGGATGTAGAAAACTAAAACGTATACGGAGATGACCTCATATTACTAGCGGAAAAAGGGGAACTAAAAGAACGAATAACAAAATGGGCAGAGTGCTTAAGAAGGTATGGCATGAAAATAAATGTACAAAAAACGGAAATGATGACAATGGGAGGAGAAACGAGAAAGACAGAAATACAACTACAGGAAGAAAAAATAAAGGAAGTCCAAAAATTAAAATATCTAGGAACTATTACGGAAACACATGGGAAAATACAAGAAAAAATATACAGCAGAATAAAAAAAGTGAATCTAATATATAGGATACTGTATAATCAGTTCTTCAATAAGAGAGAAATATCCAAGGAAACAAAAACTAGGATATATGAAGCAGTACTGGTACCAACGCTGATATATTTAAAATATTTAAAAAATTTAAAATTCTATTTAAAATTTTATCTTTTGTTACAAACACTCGCATATAAATTTATATTTTTAAACTATTTATTTATCAGAGTACTAGACGTATTGTTATTATTGGTTAATCTGTCTGTATTTTGCATGTAATGAGGTACTATTCCTTGTATGCAAATAAATATTTTATTATTATTATTATACGGCAGTGAATCATGGGTACTAACAAACCAACTTAGGAGTAAAATATCAGCATGTGAAATGAAAATTTTACGTAAAATCAAGGGCGTAACAAAACTGGACAAAATTAAAAGTGAAACAATAAGATACAACATGAAAGTGAAAAGTGTATTACTTAAAATTGAGACACAGCAGTTAAGATGGTTCAGGCATCTAACGAGAATAGACAGTGAAAAAGTGGTGAAAGTGCAATGGGAAACACAGACAGAAGGGAAAAGAAAGAGGGGTAGACCCAGGAAAAAGTGGAATAGGGAAATAGCAGAAATACTAAAGAAGAAAGGATTAAGCTGGACACAAGCAATACAGTTAGCAAAAAACCGAAAGGAATGGAGAAAGATCATTACCTCTACACCCATTGTAGAAGAGGTTGAAGATAAATAAGTAAGTAACAAAAGCTTGTGTAAACATCAACAGTTTGTTATTATGATTTCATTACAGCCTAATAAGGGTATTGGAATACATGAACTTTTTATTTAATCTTAATCACTAACACCTTTTATTAAATACACTATAATTATTGTCCTGTACGAATAATCAACCACCACTAGCAGTAATCAATAGGTGTTTAGAAATTTTCCTACTTACAGTTTTCTTCTAAACAAAAGGGAGTATTACAATGAAAATAAGTTTTCCCTCAGTCTAAGTTGTGTTTTCATTTAATGCAAGCAATTTGATTACACTCTGTATAAATTGACATAATATTGACACAGTTGACATCTGCACAATAAATTGCTGTTCAAAATGCCAGTCCACCAACTTCTACCATCAGTATAGTGTACACGACTTAAACTGCATTTATTTTTCAATATTGTAAACATAGTTTTATTAACAGCAGTGCAAAATAAGATTAACATATAGTCAATTATTGTTGTAATATAAGTGAGATAACCGAAAGATAAGGAAAAATTATAAATATCTTCTGTTTTTAACTAGTACAAGAATATGTGCTTGAATGAATTAGTGACAGGTTAGAAAAACTATAAAATATGAAATATACCCCTAAACCCGAACAAGGTGGTACCTATCGGGCATGTCTCTAGGTTGCGGATAGGAGGAAGCCCAGAATCTTCCTGAAGTTTTATTGGAACAAGGGCAAGCGGACTAGGTACACACTAAACTTCTAGCTGCACTGGACCAAACTCCCTCGAGCAGTGCAAGCCCGCCACAATTTGAGGGGTCTAAGTACATGGGAGGAATACTGTGGATCATGTGTGCAAATGAAGCAACTATTAGGGAATGGCTTTGCAGAACAGTGCCAAATTTAGAAGAGCTTTGGGAAGGGGCAGACTTAATAGTTGTTGAGGCCAAGGCCCTTCCCAAATGTCCTAAAACCCTAGTCGACCTAAAGAAACGCTGAGGGAGTTTATACTCGGATCGATCAATCTCCCTTTTGATGACCCACAACCTCCACCGACAGGGTGCGTGAAGGAGCTGAGGAAATATTCCAGAGATCTGGGATCACAACTGATCATCGGATGTAATGCTAAAGCACACCACATATCCTGGGGTAGTACCAACATCAACCCTAGAGGTGAGTCTCTCTTAGAATTCACTATGGCATATAATTTAGACATAATGAATATAGGTTATTACCTCATTTATCAGTAACATTGTTAGAAATTGGCATGTATCGGAGCTGTTCAGACCACAGATACATTAGGTACGATATCACAAGTGTAGATCGGCTGATAGAAAGCTATCATAATCCTCGTAAAACGGACTGGGAGAAATACAAGGTGGACCTGGCCCGTAACCTGGTGTATACGATGTCTAAAGTAAATAATAATCTTCAGCTGGAAAGCCCTGGAGCAAATGACAGACGCAGTCATCAACACTTATAATGACAACTGTCCCCTAATCCTAAGGAATTCTAATAGAAGGGTTCCATGGTAGAATAAAGACCTTATGAGGAGGAAGGAACAGGTACGACAACTGTTCAATAGGGCAAAAGCATCAGGGATTGGGAAGAATACCGGAGATCTCGAACTGAATATAACAAAGCACTGAGAAGGGCCAAGAGAGTCTCATGGAGAAGGCACTGTGAGGAAATTGAAACTACTCCAGTTTACGCCAGACTCCAAACGGTACTCTCTAAGGACTTCCAGCACTCGATAAGTACTCTAGAAACTGCAACTGGAGAGTTTACTAAAACAGGAAAGGAAACGCTGACCGAACTTGTTCAGATTCACTTTTCTAGATCAGTAACTATAGAACAATCGCCCTTAGAATGGAAGAGCCAGGGATCTGATACAACTGGAAACAGTGCATTAAGGCAAGACTGATAGACTGCAAGGCAGATTGTCACCTTTAGTAAACTCAGATGGGCGATAAACTCATTTGAGGCATACAAATCACCGGGACGAGACAGAATTATTCCAGTCATGCTACAGAAGGGACCTAAACTTCTGATTACAAGGCTATGTTTGTTATTAAAAGCCAGTCTAGCTCTGCCATGAAAGATTAACCAGGGTGATATTTATACCCAAAACTGGTAGAGCCAATTACCAATAAAGAGTAGAGCCAATTTTGCAATAAAGACTATGGAGAAAGTACTTGACAGGCACATTAGGTATGACATACTGGTGCAAAGCCCACTATGTCAAGGACAATTTTCCTACCAAGCGGGTTTATCAACAGAGACAACTCTTCACCATCTTACCACACGGGTGGAGAAGAAAACTCTGGAACACAAAGAGATCCTTTTAGGAGCTTTCCTAGATATAAAAGGAGCCTTCGCCAACAGATCCTTTAACTCTATAATCAGCTGCCCTTCAAAATCATGGGCTAGAAAAGATCAATGCATGCTCAAAGGCAGGTTGGTTTACTCATTCTTGCTTGATGAGACCAGGTAAATTAATCTAATAAATAGGTCCAATAGATTCAATCTTATTTTTAAACTTTTGTCAACACAATTACTTTTCTTATACACAACAGCTATGAGACTACTTCGAGACATGGCATGATACTATCAACAAGACGTGAAGAAAATTAAAAAAATAATTTTCATTACTTTTGTTTAGTACTGTTAATTTAATTACCTCTTCTACATATTCAGAATGTAAATCCCCACTCTCATCAAACATATCTTCCCAAGTAGATGCACCATCTTGTTCTTCCTTTCCAAAATTATCTTCTAAATTTTTAGCTGGTTGCTTCTGTGGAATAGCTTCATTTTGTACTAATTTTAGCGAATCAACATTTTTTATATTGTGTTTTAAAACAGATCTTGATTTTTTATTATTTTCAGTTGTCCTTTGTATTTCTTCATTTTCATTGACGATGTATACATCCTTTTTACTAATAGAATCATTATCATAAGCAATGTACAATGGCGGTGTTGAAGAAGGGTTACCGTTACCATATTCTTCTTTATCCGATTGTATTGGAACAGACTCACTTGACCCATTATTTATAATTGCATCAGTACTAGGAATAAGTTCAACATCATTAGAATGATCATTATTAGTTGCCTTCAGAGAAAATAAACTATTAGTTTCTTCAACTAATCTTTGTACGAGTAATTCTTTAGCAACTTCTTTATCTGCAGATTCATTTGTTTCATAGGCACGATTGTTCTCTGTTAAAATGGATTCCAAGCACATTGAAATTTTATCAATGGTTTCGTTAGGCGATATTTGAACTACAGAGACTTGAACTTTTGCCTCTTCTGTTGGAATATGCAACTCAGTTTTCTGAAATTAAAAATAACAATTTAATATTAAAATTAAGTTATAATTATAAAGATTTTTATGATATAATCACAATTCATTCACATCTTCATTTTGTCAAAAAACCCTAAATCAGGTTGAAATAATCAAAAACTCTTTGATTATTAGATCCGAAGATTGAAGGAAATTAAGAAAATGTTTTGAAAAAAGGGTATCCATTGTTTTTTTTTATTTTAAATTAATTGTATATGTGTATTGCAATCTTGGTATTCCTAGTAAAAATTAATTCACACTTCTAGCAATAAGTAAAGTCAAATATCTCATCAATTTTGTGTTTATCAACAAGCATACACTTCGTTCGAAATTAAAGCCCCTTCCGCCAGCTTAACATTTGGAACACTTAAATTAGAAAAACCAAACTGTAGGATATGAAATATGAGTATGAACTACGTACTATCCTTTCCAACAACCAGCTCTGACTTCTGTTCTAGTGTGCCATGAATCACCTAAAATGCTTCCTTTTCGGTCCTAAAACAAAGGAAAAATACTGTTCTACGGGTTTGTTCAACAGATTATTTTTTGTAAGTCCTTAAACATTTAGATATCAGATTTTCCAACCTAAGACATTTTTTCAAATGGCAAGAGAGTGGCTCATTAAGTCAGTAAGATTTTGTTCAACTCATATAGTATTTATAACATAACATACATAAACTTAAAATAACAAATATTTTATAAATTTAAAATCTGAACTTCATTCAAACGATTAAGAGAACATCCCACCAAGTCCGTTGGAATACGTTACAACGAGCAACTTCTAGTTCTAGTTGCTGAATAAATAATAAAAATTTTGACTCTTCGCCAGAGAAAAGCACTTGCTTTGTTGCTTTTGAGAAGAAAAAAACGCAGACAAGCTGGATATTGGGTTCACACGATTAATCAGAAATGGCCAATATATAAGGAATTAAAAAGATTGTTCCAATGCCTCAGCTACCTTTTTCCAGGCAGGAACACGAGATTTACAGTTTTTGTATGTTTTTAGCATTTTATCATACAAAATAGATCATTTTCAACTTCTATAATTAATTTTTCTTCCATTTTGAGATTTTTTTGTATACAGCAGACGGATTGCAACTGATGCTGGAGTCATAATATCCGGCGACGTACGTCGGTGTGGAGGAAAGATTTAGCATTGACATCTTCGGTGAAATGTCTCCCACTACAATCTATGCAGATAATAATGCACACATCGCTGTACATCAATGTGACGTGTACTGCCGAACTCAGTGGAATATCCCCTTTAGTGTAGTTATTCATGGAAGCATAAATACATATGAAAAAAGAGAAGATGGCTTTGAATGTTAAACGTAGTTATAGCCATCTGTTGAACAAAGCTATACAACAGTATTTTTCCTTTGTTTTGGGAGTGAAAAAGAAGTGCTTTAGATGATTCATGGAACACTAAAAGCAGCAATAAAATGCAACAAAATGAAACAACCAGTCAACAAGTGACAATTCAGACTTTGTTGGCCTCAGAATTGAAGCCTAAATCAATATTACTAAAAACATACAATGTGTCCCATTTAAAAATCAAAAGTTGGGGACGTGTAAGCGGATGATATGGTTCTCATTGTAGACAAAGCTACAAAAATTAACTAATACATAGAAGTAGAATTAAAGATCATACAAATAAAAAGAAACAAAGAAAATTAACCCTATGAATCTGTAATGGACAGAAACTAGAAATATGAACAAATCGATAGATCAACCATGTTATAATTTAATAATAAATCTGTTTACAGTGACTTATTTGCTGTGTAGGATGTGTATGGACAAGTAAAAGGCTTTTTGTTTTATTATCGTAAAAAATTAAAAATGAAGTATGTGAAGTTTAATGGCAGAGTCATTTTGTAGTTGATCTGCCATGGACAAAACTGAAATAAAAAGACTTGGGACACCTACTCTGAATTTAAACATAAAGCAATCAATCCATTTCCAGTAAAAAAAAACAAAAATAGAACATTTGAGTCGGACATTTACAACAAACCTCGGTGGATTTGTGGTTATGATATTAAAAAAGTGTGACTTTTAATAGAACATTTAATCTGGACTTCTATAATCAACATACGTAGTTGTGATATAATATATGGGTCATTCTCGCAAAAATCTATAATTTGAAATGCAAAGCCTTGATGAGCTCCACGACATGACTAACGCGATAATAAAAATTATATCTAATGCTGTTCATAGAGTGCTATAAAGTGTATCTAAGAGCATTTCCAGTAAAAAAAAACAAAAATAGAACATTTGAGTCGGACATTTACAACAAACCTAGGTGGATTTGTGGTTATGATATTAAAAAAGTGTGACTTTTAATAGAACATTTAATCTGGACTTCTATAATCAACATACGTAGTTGTGATATAATATATGGGTCATTCTCGCAAAAATCTATAATTTGAAATGCAAAGCCTTGATGAGCTCCACGACATGACTAACGCGATAATAAAAATTATATCTAATGCTGTTCATAGAGTGCTATAAAGTGTATCTAAGAGCATCTTTTTATACCTAGATGCTGACACAATACAAAATTTGAAAGATATCCAATTTGTCATTCCCTCACCATGTTCAACAGAATCTTAATAAATCATTTTTTTAATATAAAGTAATTTTTTATCCTAAAAACATTTACAACAATTAGATATTAACACAGGGTTTCAGAAAATAAAGATTTTGTAATTTGATATTCCTTAGGAAAAACATAATGATGCCAAACTGTGCTGTCCATGCTTAAATACATCATTCTTTCACCTCGTGCAAATTCGACAATAAACATGTAATTAGCCCTGCCACCTTGATAATAAACACGCTGTCGCAATCGCATTTTGTCACATAAATCCCGACATCTCCTTCACCGCCTCCACAAACTTCAGTCAGTTAGATTGAGATTGGGAGTTTTCCAGATAAGCGGCGTGTGTATGTTATGTGTCATTCTCTTGCGTTTAAAAAAAAAACTTAAATAAAGCTCTCAATTTTTGTATATTTCTTTGACTTATGTGTTATGAAGTTATTTACAAGTGGCTACTATTTTTACAAAACGAGCATAAACAGAAAAAGAAAATACGAAAAACGTAAAAAATTATCATTTCCGCACTTGTCATTCCCTCACAGTTTGTTGGTGAGGGAATGACAACATGAGTGAAGGAATGACAATGTTATTTCTAATGACAAATAAGCTTTTTTTTTATTATTCCCTTCATTACAATATATTCATATCAATACTGTATCATAGTAAGTAGGCAAGTTGTTCAATGTTGAGCATATTGAGCAAGATTTATTCTGACCTTAATATGCAAAATACCT
Source organism: Agrypnus murinus (assembly GCA_929113105.1). NCBI lineage: Eukaryota > Metazoa > Arthropoda > Insecta > Coleoptera > Elateridae > Agrypnus > Agrypnus murinus. The sequence continues at coordinate 25,962,124 of OV816023.1, read as the reverse complement.
ATATTCCTTACACTTCCTTGTTTTCTCTTGATAGGTTTCGACACTGTAACCTGCCACCTCGAAAAAAGGGTGTTGCAGAGCAAAAACAAAGAAAGAGACAAACTATGATACCAAAAGCTGAAAAATAACCCTGAAAAAGCTATTAAATTGAAAATAAAAGAGTGTGAGAAATATCTTTAAAAAAAAGCTAAATGGTCAGGTTAAGATCGTCAATTTAATTACCAATAGGGAGCAGAGATCAAAACGACTGCAGTGGCACAAAAAACCTGCTGTTTGCAGGAAAAATAAAAAATTGAAGAATATTTTGGAAAACAGTTCATTCAGCATTCATGAATCACATGAAAGCGTTACTGGGTCTGGAGATAAAACGCAGAAGATGTCATGAAGGAAAAAAGTAAGAAGAGATAGGAGTAGGTTGTACAGAGAAAATATTAATCTGAAGAACACCGTTATCTCTCTTAAAAGACAAATCGATTGCATTAGGAAAAAGTTGGAAACAGCCGTCAAAAAGAATGCTACATCCATTCCGAGTACAGATCTGTTAACCCCCAATAACAGTTGTAAATAACTTAATGTCGCAGAACGATAGGGGTGAAATTGAAAAGCGCCTGCTTTTTGGAGAGGCATTGTATAGACAGTTAGCCGATACCGTGCATGAGAATGATCCTCCCCAAAGTTCCAAAGAAATCAAACCGGCAAAGCAAGCTCAAACCGCTACCACAACAAAAAATACAGAAAGAATTTGACAAGAAGGCTTTTAGGAGATGACAGTTTATTAATAAGGTATAAGTTTCTAAATAAATGCAACTACTACACCCGCAAGAAATCTTTAACTAAGAGACATTCGAAAAACAGATTTTTTAGAAATATTTCAGATGTGGTCCGAGTGGACACCCACAAATTTTTTGAGTGATGAGAACAGATGCCCGCCCGGAAAAAAATGGCATTACTAGAGAAAAGGAGTAAAGAAGCAATTGCGAACACTGCAAGGTGATCTAATCGACCTACACAAAAAATTTGTTAAAACCCACCCTTATAAGATCGGCTATTCATCATTTTGTCGGCTCAGGCCGTTTTGGGTGGTTAAACCTAATGTAATAAAAAGAGTAATGTGCCAGTGCAAAACTCACAAAAATATAATTTTTTTGTTGAAATCTTTGCACAAATGGAAAGTGATCAAACGCCAGGACCAAAAAGGAATAATATAGCATATGTACTGTACCCCGACCACAACAAAATGCTTTCAAAGAATGTGCCATAAATGTCAAAATAATCTGATATTATACAAAGCATTTAATGGATCTCAGAGGGTAAATGTGCAACAGTGAACAACCACTAAAATTCGGTTTATAGACCCAAAATACAAAACCGTTAAACAGGGAACACGAATAGTGAAATCTGTAAAAAACGTATCTCTAATCAAAATAGTAAAGCAGACTGAACAAGATATTATAAGAGTTTTGACCCATCAAGGAAACGTTAATCACCAACATTCAGCAATAATAAACTTAAAAGCAAAACTAAAACAAAATGAAGTACTTATACATTGTTATTGGAGTGAAGATTATTCAACTAAATACAGCAATGAAATCCAAGCCATTGGCAACAAATATCACTACATACAGTGGTTATCTACTACCGGGAGAGGTTGGGCGGTGTTCTCTCAAAATCTTTTTGTGCAATATTAGACAACTTACATCATGGGCCAACCTCTATATGGGTTCATTTCATGCCCATATTTAATCACAAGATGTTTTTCTTATTTCAAACAAAGCTTAAAGAAGAATTTCCCCACCTCAGGTTGGCCACATGGAATTTTCATGAGGCTGGTCATGGAAAGGGTGCTTCAGATGGCAACAGGGCTACAGTGAAACATAGCGCCAATAGAGTAGTAGCCCAAGGTCATGACATCACTGATGTTGTTCAGAGTATGGCAGAAATTTTAAAATCAAAGCTGAGGGCTGTACAGGTTGAAACAATAGAGTCATCTTTTATTGATAACCATACTTTTAGATTAAATATTCCCAATAACCTGCTACCTTTTAAAGGAACTATGCAAACTCATCAGGTCGTTTGGTCAGAATCCAAAAACAATCTTTTCATAAACAGGTTCAGCTGTTTTTCATGTCCTGTAAAATGCAGACATCATTTCATTGGAAAATGTTGATTCTATGAAGATGGTTCAACTGCAAGTTATTCTTCTCTGTCTCTGCTGCTTGTAAACTAACTATTGGCAATGAACATTTTATTGTTTCCACGTAGCTCGAGTCTTAGTGTTAATATTAAGTTCCACCATATTAATGTTAATATAACCCTGACAAAGATAATGGGTCGAAATATAGGTTTTGAATAAACTTAATACAGAACTAAATTGTATACCAAAAGTTAAAAACATATAAAAGAAACAATTAATAAATAAATATTAGCATAAAAATAATGATTTCAACGATTTCTTGGTAGCTGGTGCTGGCAGAAAAAATAGTTCTGTGAGACGGTAAGCTAAGGTACAGAAAAAATAAAATACTGCTTGTCCTTCCAGTTCAAAATACTTTTTGAGTCTTGGTAACCACTTACTAGTTGAAGGCCCTAAACATAAAGATTTTCCAATCATAAAATGGAGAAAATAACAAACACATTATTTATTTATTTTATTCAATATATGGGAAAACCCCATTCAAGTGCACAAACAATTTATATAAATGGTGAAGATATAACCTAACCTCTTTGAGATTATTATACACAGTGTTTCACCAAGACTAGCACTGTTTGAAAAGGTAATAGTACACATAAAATGCAACAGAAACGTTTAATATCATTAGTAGCTACCTATCTTTTGTAATAACTGAGAATTTTTTTTAAAGTGGGTTTGGTGATTATTGATTTAAGAATCGCATCTGAAACTGGATGCACCTAACTGCATTTTTAACTTGATAACTGATGGTAGGTGATGTCACAGTTTGTTTTGACTATTATTTTATGTACTTTAAAAGTGTTCGTCACTTTGATCTTCCAGAAAGTAGATCTAACAGTATTGTTTTGAATTTTTGCTTTGACGATGCAAACAATATTACAGACTTAATTAAATCTATGATCAGGCACGTATCAACATTGAAGCGTACAAAGCTCGCACTTCAGGCACCACGATTTTAAGAGCGCAAGTGCCAGACAAGGTTCGCAAAATTGCAAATTGTTAGAAAAGTCTGGGAAAGGACCGACTGGGTGCCCAAGAGATTAATCCTGGTCTGTTTATTAATTAATTATTATTAATATTATTAATTAATTAATTATTCCCGAAGTTTAAATTAATGTACCTATAACACAAAGGATAATTAACAGTTATTCAGGAAATTAAAGTATTTGCTGAATTTTATCTCACAAAATAAAATTACCAATAATAATAAAAAACTAGTTTCAACACAGGCTGTCTCGTTATGTTGTTTTAAGCATCTTTATAAATTCTGTAAACATTAAACACAGATGTTTGTGTTTAAAACATTCAACTTTCAAATTAGCCTCAAAAGTCGGGTAGTTTTACGTAGAAATAAAAGTAGTAATTAAGATGTGTATTTGTATTGAATACATACGTTCTGCATTGTTCTACAAATAATAATAATAAACTACATAATAATAATATGAAATTATGTAGATGAAATTTATTTCTACAAAGGTTCAGTTACTAATTTTCTATTTATTAGATAATTCTAGATAGATAATTATTAGATAATGGAAATTATTCATTTCATTCAATAAATGTAATTTTTTGTTGATTATTTATTTGATAAAAGTAAGTCACTTTACATACAACAAATTTGATGTTGTGTTTCATAGAATTAATTGATATTGAGATTTATTAATTTAGTATTAGTAATTACTTCATATTATTTTTATTTACAAATAAATTAAAAATCTTTGACGTTTTTGTAGCTTCCAGAAAATAAAGCTATAAAATATATAGTCGATATATGTTCGAGAATAAATGGAGACCTATTTGTGTTGCTTATTATAAGCATTTCATTTTCAAAGCGAATGCAAAGGTTACAAACAAAACTTTTCCCTAATGAAATAATAAAGTATTGTATGAATGTAAACACTCTCTTTCTTTCTGTCATCTCAGCAGTCATCACTCATTCTCAATACGCAGACTAAAATCACAAACAAAATGACTTGTGATACTGTCAAGGCGTATAATTGCCCACTGTTTTTAAACCTACTGTTTAGTTTGTTAAACAAGGGTATGTGAGGTAGGTCATGACATGTTCCAGAAGTCCCCAAAAACTATTTATCATTTTAACAATTTTCTTTCGATGTGCGTAAAAACAAGGATTTTTTGTTCCTATTCATTAGTACTATCACACATTAAATTTATGCCAAAGTTACCGAAACACCCTGTATATTATTATAATAATATTTTATTATATTATATAATTTACTTGACAAAAACACGTTTTATTATAAATACTTTGTTACCTACATTAACCTACATTTTAATTCATACCAAACAATTAGAATCACCCTAAAATTAATGCTTAAAAGATTTTAATCTATTTAATAAAGCTCCGATCAATTCAAAACCAAGTTTATTGTAATCATTAGGTACTGAACCGAACCTCATGCTTCTTTCATGTAGAAACAAATTATAACCATAGTTAAAGGAATTAAAAGGCATGTTGAAAATATCAGAGAAAAAATTTTAATTAAACTATATATGTAAAAAATCAAACTAAATAATTTCAACTTTATATAAAAATTTCATTTCTACAAGTTAAAAGCACATGTATGCATGCAGGCTAGCGTGCCTGTATGCAAATAAAAATAAGCATGCACTGTAAAAAGGAGTTCAACTCTGGTTTTAATGTTTTGATCAACATATACAGTGCAGCTTAATTTTAAAGTCATTTTATTTATTTCAAATATATTTGTTTACTCCTGCATGACAATGTGGTTTTCACAGCCACTGATAATATCAATCTGGACACTGATTTTACTGAATTTTTAACTTTACATTTTATAACATGTGGCATCTCCTGTGTAACCAAGTATGAGTTTTGAATAAATCTGTTTCTCAGATATGAGCCGATAACTTTTCACTTACCAAGAAATTAAGAATTCTGGTAATTCATTATTTATAATAACTGAAGAAAAAGTCTTGCATCTGTATATTATTTCAATGAGAGGTGACAGTATTATGAGACCATTTAAAAAAATAAAGGTGAATATTAGAAGTCACGTAAATGATTTACCTACATGAACAAAAGCTATTCAAATGCATAAGGCATACATAATGCACCTGATATATTCCGACTTCCTATTTTTCTAACTAGGAAGATATGACAATTCGCATGCACTCGGCAACTACCAATCTACTATATCAAAAACATACGAACTCCAGCACCATCCACCCACTTGAAAGAACTTAGCTGTATAGGTGCTTAATTTTGAAAGTGGCTTGATAATAGCATTAAAAGTATTTAAGACAAAAGATTAAATTATTTCAGGTCCATTATCTTAGCATTAGCAACACCTGACAGTAGGATATACATAATTTTACGTACCATATTTTCTAATATATCTTCTGCAATTTTATGTAAATTAAGCTCCTTTAAGTTGGTCTTGTTTGTATCATTTAAACTAAAATAATCGTTTGCAAGTTTTAAAAATATATTATCTTTTTGTACATTATGAACTAATTCTTCTTCTCTACAAATATTTTCTTTTTCATTTATTTGTACTTCTAATTGCAGACTATTTGCAGAATCATTAACGTATTGTACATCTTCAATGGTTTCACAAGAATCAACTAAATATCTGTCGTTTGTACAAGGTCTGGAATCATCTATTTTTGAATCGTCATTATCTAATATCAGATCAGCTGATATATTATTATCACATGTTTTACTAGCTGTATCTTCACCATTCGTTTTTAATTCTTCAACTTCATCCTTTAAGTTTTCCCCTAAATAATCTTCACTTTCATCAATATTTTTATTAACTATTGGTTGGTTATTTTCAGTACATGGTTCAACTTCAACTTCAGATGATAAACTTTTAGCAATGTCATTTTCATCTATGCAAATAATAGACTGTAAGTTCCCTAATGTTTCTGATGATGATTCTTCATTTACTTTACTTTCATGATTTGTTTTGGAAATGTATAATCCATCAAGTTCTTGCTCTATCTCATATTTTCTCGAATTCTCACTCTGTAATTTCGATTTTGTTTGAATCTTTTTTGGTGCTTTAACATTATCTTGAGTAGGTTTTCTGTAAATAACATAGTCAATTAAATTAATAGCACTTATATATTTATAAAAAATTTAGTTTTTACATTTTGAAATTAGTACCGTCAGTAAGAATTTGGGAATTTGATTCTATGTTTTATAAACAATATTTAAATGGGTTCCTACTTTTCTGAGAATTGTACTGTTCAAACATCTAAACGCCACCAAGAGTCAACTATGGTCAGTGTTTCAAATTCAGGATTTAAAGTTTGGTTAAAATATGCGTTCATGCAGCTATCCTATTGGTTCATTATATTGGATCTCCCTTTAACTACGTTTAATATAAACAACAACTATTTAATACAAACAACACAATTAATTACAATTTCCAGTTACTTTCACCATTTTAAAAATATAAAATTTTATAGTTAATTAAAACGTAATGAAATAATTTTTAACAATTTAAATACCTGACTTCTGAGAATTACAAATTCTAAGTACCTAACAGCAAGTAGATACTTTAATTTGTATGCTTTTAAATCTTGCATAATAATTTATAATTTTATAAGTATTCATTTACATATTAAGATCACAGAAACCTACTGTTTTGCAGAGGAACGTTGAGCTGGAGGAACATAATAAGATTGTGTTGGTCTATTTACACGATGGGTTCTTCTTGTGGTTTTAGAAGCTTTCTCTTCACTATCCATAATTCTTTGTGTTTCTTTACTTTCTTCACGTGGGCATTCATTAGCTTGCTCTCTAGAATAAAAAACATTTTTATTGTAGCAACGTAATAAAAATCCAAAGTTTTTTTAAACAACCTGACACATTTAGAGTTTAGAATTAAAGATCTGCATAAGCTCGGGATGAGTAACACTATAAAATTTTAGGCTCAACTTAAGTTTGAATCTGTTTTAGATATTATTCGTAATTACAGGTTCTTAACATTAGTGATTAGACATCAAATTGATACTTATTCTATAGCAAAAATTAGGCTTTATTCAGAATTCATCAAAAAGTATGGTTGGATTTTGCAAGAATTCTTTTAGAATATCTTAAAGAGTTTGAATTCAGGCTAGACCAAGCCGACCTACTCATTCAGTCAGATAGGGTAAAACAAAAGATTTCGATTATGCAGACTTCTACCTAGAACAACTATGTAATCAACAGAATAATTTTTGAGTTTTTATATGAAAATGAACCACTAATACATATTTCATTGAATAACAATAAATCATAAAACACATCATTTAAATCTATTTTGTACCTTGTGAACCTTTTAATCATGTACAGAAATTAATATTGAGCTACAATATCCTAAGGCAGAGCAACGCCATATGAATTTTTTTTTAAACAAATTATTATATGTTGTTAAAGCCCTAACAACTCAACTTCTGTTGGTGGATTTCCCCTTCTCTGACGAGAGAGCGCAAAAAAGCAAATTTTGCAAATGCCCATATTCCTATATGGCTTAAGATATCTAGATCATTCTTTTTTTTTTGTTTTGTAGAAAATTTGTAATTATTCTAGGAGGTTTGTTGAAGGAATTTTGAAATTCAATGTTAGCCTGACACAAAGAGAATAAAGTTCACATTCATTAAAATTCAAATAATTTTAATCAGTGTGTATTGAGTTTAAAACTTTTTAATGTCCAAAACAGATTCAGTTAAATCATAGTTAAACTAGTACTGTGCAAATATGATACTGAGTTTACGTGCAGTAATGGTCTCTTCAATTTTTAAACAGTATATACTATAAAACAGGGAGTATCTCCGTATAGATACTCCCCCCGTATAGATACGTGAGGAATGCTCAAAATGGGAAGAACCAACTCTGTATAACTTTGTCTTATCGAATTTATATATGAAGGTCAATTACAATTCTCTTTATGAATCTAGCATTTAAAGTGCTTTGTTGACTATAAATTCGTAATGAGCATTAAAAGTAAGCTCGGTCCGTTATGACACTGAGATCTTTAACTTCATTTTTACTTTTGAAAAGGTTATTGTTAAAAAAATTAGTAATTCAATAAAATCTCATAAAAAAGCATTTTTTACATTTACTTCACACCATATACAAAATCTTAAAGGCTCATACTGGAGAGCTTCAGCATCAGCAATTCTTTTAATTGTGCAAAAAAATTTAAGGACATTAACAAATAGTAAAAATTTACATATTTTATGTAAAAATAGTTTTTAATTCATTAAAACAAACTTCAAAGGCCCCAAATGTGACCTTTGAAGCACTCCTGATGGTACATTTATGTCTTCCAAAAAAGATTTATAACTTTACAATTTTCTTTCTGTTCTTGAGACAACGTCGCAACCAAGCAAGTAGAGCACAGCGTATACCCAAATCATATAATTTAGATATGAAATAAATAAAGATTATTAAAAGTTTCACAGTTTTATTAAAATATACCTGACAATATTGTTTCGACAGCTATGCTGTCATTATCAAAGGTAATATAATTATAAACAAACACGTCGCTAAGGTAGATACAAAATAGGTAACTAGATAAAATAATAATAATAATAAAAATTAATAATAAAAATCATAATTAAACATCTAATACTTCCAGTAACGGAGAATTACTGAGCTCAAGTTGTTCATTCATTAAAGGTACCCTGAGTTTGTGTTTGTATATCTCAAAGGCTTCTAAAATGTCTAATTTGCGTTTGTTATTACAAAAATGTAGGAATTTAATATTATTTTGAGGAGTCATTGTGTGATTTTGTTCTAAAAGGTGTTTGGCGTAATTCGATTTTTCAGGATGTTTATTTTTGTAATGACGTACGTGTTCTTTATATCTTATGTCAAAATTTCGAAGTGTTTGCCCAATATATACCGAACTACAAAAAGAACAATTTAAATCAACAGCTCATGAATAATCTGAACAAATGCTTTTGCTAAGTTAGTATGAATACAATCTATTTGACATTATTCTTACAATGCTTGTAAAAGAAATTGAGTGAAAAGTAATAGATTTGTTTCAGTAACCTTCCCTTAAATAACCAGGTTTATTAAAAAAAAGCGTTTTCAAAAAATGCTCAGGCACATCAACTTTTTCTTTCAATTTTTGAGGAGTTTGAGTGTGGACTTCGTGGAAGACTCTGGGATTAGCATTCAACCAATAGCAACCAACAGTTGTGACGATTTAATTGAGTTTAAGAAAAACACTCCTCAGAAAAAACAAATGTTAAAAAGAAAATTACCATGAAGAATAATACCAATTAGTTTCGAATAATACCTTTAATACTTCAGTTTATTAATTCAGGTATTATTACTATTATTAATTTTACAAAAATCATCAATTAGCACTAGCATTATAAACAATTTTAAATTTTTACTTACTGGGATGTCAGATAAAAATAGATATTTTTTAGATTTACATAAATTTATTCTCAGTAGGTACGGGTATAATAAAATATAAACATCAAACATAAACAAAAAATAAACATTCTTAGGTAGAAGTAGAGCACATCAAGCAAGGAAAAGGCCATGGATCTTCCATCGACTATACATTTAAATAAATTCTCCAGTGATGTAAATTTAAATTATGGCTGACATCTTATTGAAAAAGAAGGTTTACTAAAAAGAAACAGATAGACTAAAGTAAAAAGCAATAATCTTAAATGAGAGTTCAATAATAAAACATTAAAATGTTGACAAGATTAATTCAATACATTTATAAAAACTTAAAATTTCTACAAAAAGATAATTTATAATTTCATAAATAATTAATAATTCAGTAAGTGATAATTTCTTTTGTATATCTTCTTTTTATTCTGTTAAACTCTTTATTAGAATTTGTTGTTTAGCTTTAAATTAAACAAATGTACTAATTAATGTCTTGAAGTGAGAAATGATGCATGTTTAGTATGTATTTTATGGTAAACCTTCCTATACATCAGTTCACTAAAAGAATTAATGCAAAAATGGCCCTTAAGAAGATAAAAAACATAAATTAGTGTCAAACTAATGGCTGAAAGTCATGGCCTCTTCCTAGCTTGATTGTACTCTACCAATTGCAGTATATAAATAAATAAATAAATAGAGTTATAATTACATAAATAAATTACTTTTTCTTCTTTCTTCTCAGCCTACCAGCCGCATGCAAAGCATGACAAAATATGCACTAGCAATGAATCAACCCTGAGCATAAAAGATAATTGCATTTCAAATAAATTGTCCATTTCTCAAAAAACATCTATACTAAAGAATAAATGTCTCTTTGTTTACCCTACCATGCGTTACGAAAAATCGAACAAAAAAAAGATACTCGAGCAGTAGCCAATGAGGGCCAGGAATATGTGATAGCAATTGGAAGAACCAATTAGCATAATATATGCTGCACTAAATCGAAGGTTCTTCAGCTACTGTAAAAGTATATCATGGTCAATCCGGTCAAATGCCTTCGAGAAATCTGTATTGATATATATCACATCTACTTGATGTTGACTGTCTAGAACTTCTTGACAGTATTGCGATAGGCAGCTTAAATTAGTTATAGTGGACTGTTTTTCCACAAATCCATGTTGATGTGGTGAAATATAGTTAAGATAAATGTGCCGATATAAGATTATTTCAAAGACCTTAGAAAAGTTAGATAAGATAAGATAGATAGGTCTGTAGTTGGCAATATCAGCTGTATCTCCACTCTTAAATACAGGTGTTATTCGTGTAGTTTTCCATTTTTGTGGAAATGTAGATGTTTTAATACTAAAATTTAAAAAAAAAGTGGACATACCAGAACTCCAGCACAATCTTTTATGAAAAAACTGAGAATTTGATCACAGCCAGCACTGAATTTGTTATTTAGACTGGTTATAGCTTTCAATATACAATAAACGGAGAAAAACCTAGAACTACTTTTATGAATTTGATGTAATTTTTATGATTGTAGGCTTTTAAATTGTTTATGTCTTCTATAGTTGTGTTTGACGCTTTTCAAGATGGCAACCAGCGTAAGTAATGTGTGCGTAAGCTGCAAGAAAAAGTGTGAAAATCTTAGTGAACTTAATGTTAAAATAAATCTTCTACTGGAACAATTTGAAAGTTTAACGGAGATTGTACGAGAGCAACCAAAATTAATTGAAAAACAAAGTAAGTTAATTCACAACCTACAAAACAAAAATACACCTTGTACGCAAGCAGTTTTTGAAACTTAAGGAACGAGGTCCCAATCGGCAAAAATAGATGGCAAAAAGAAGCAATTTTCCTCAACATATAGAAATACCGATAATATTGAAGATATGCAAAAAGCAAATCAGTTTAAAAAAGTTTTAGACGTAAAGGAAGATAACACAAGCGAATTAATCGCTGAAATTATCGAAGAAAAAAAGGTGGCAAAAAGTAAATAAAAACTAGAATAACTTTACAGAAATAAAATACAAAAACACGGTATGTGGAAAAAAGTAGATACAACAAACACAGCAGCAGAAAATTGACAGTGGATTTTTGTATCGCAATTAAAGAATACAACTGAAAAAGACGTAGAAAAATATCTTAAAAACAACATCGGTATTTTACAATGTACGAATTATCAATAAAAAACTCAGTTATTGCAGCTTTTAAAATTGCTGTATATGAAAATGTTTATATAAGAATATGTTCAAGCCAGAATTATGGCCAATAAATGCAATTGTATAACCCTTTAAAAAGGTAAGTTTTCGAAAGCCAGCCACGGATATACAAAAAACAAAATAATAAACAATTTTGCAAAGTTAAATGAAGCAAAAACGAATGATTTAAATTCTGTATTAAATTTAGGTAGAAAAACTGAAGTCAACAAAAGTGAGGTTATCAACCTATTCCATATCAACAGAAATCCATAAGAAATAAAATAAACAAAATTTTTTGATGGATAAAGTTCATATAATGATTATAATGTTTTGTGTTTTAGTGAGCTTTGTTTAACAAGTACCGAAATGGATATTTTTAAATTAAATTGCTATAATACAGCCGCTGCATTTTGTCGACAAACATATGTAAAGGGTGGAATTGCCATTTTATTAAAGGACAACATTCAGCACATACCCATTAAAAAACTGGAAAAATTATGTATAGAAAAACTTATTGAAATATGTGCAGTTTATATCAAAAATATCGACATTTATGTTTTAGACATTTACCGCTGTCCATCAGGTGACATGAACGAATTCATCAATATTCTTGAAAAATTCCTAAATATTATTGGTGTCAACTCACGTGTCATTATGACCGGGGATTTCAACATTCATTTTAATAAAGATAGTAATGATTTGACCAAATTCTGTGATGTTATACGAATTTTTGGATTTAAACAAACGATTTTTGAGGCTACCAGAAAAGGTAATTGTATTTATAATATAGTTATAAATTTTGAATATGATAATACACAAAGCAATGTTATAGAGCCATATTTATCTGATCACAGGGCACAAGAGTTACTTTTGCATTGTAACAGTAATATAAATTATAAAATGAAAACCATAAACAAATACAGACCAATAACTATGGAAGGAAAGTTATTGTTTTATAATCTAATAGAAAAGGTCGAACGGACTTTTATAAACAATCATGAATATGATATTCATACAAAGTTTGAGATGTTTCTAAATAAAATAACTTCTGCATTATATGAAGCCTTCCCAGAAAAGAGGTAAGTAAAAAACAATGGTTTAATGACCTGCATAAATGTTTAAGGGAATCCTATCATCTTCTGTGTGACATAGTTAAAAGATTTCCAACACATGAGCTACGTGCCCAAATAAATGATTTCAGAAATATGTACAGAAAATCACTTGCTCAGTCAAGAAAAGATTCTAACGATAAACTAATTGCAGTGGCAACAAACACGATGAAGGCCACATGGAAAATTATAAACGCAACCAGAAAATCTAAAAATCTTATTCCGCAAATAATTTTACTGTCCAGGAATTTAATGTTTTTTTTTTCTAAAGTTGCAATTGAAACAGTCAATAAGGTAATACCTGTACATAAAGACCATATTTCGTATTTAAACAATAAAAATGTTGCAGGGGATGAATTTGTTTTTAAAGAAATCACATTTAATGAAATCAGAAATGCTATACATCATCTAACTAAAAAAACTGCTGATATACATGGTCATACTTCTGAACTAATAAAGGTGGTCAGGGAAGTTATAATTTATCCTCTCACCAAACTTATAAACCAAAGTATTACTCTAGGATGTTTTCCAGATGCGCTAAAACTTTCACTAGTAATACCTATACCCAAAAAGGTCGATCTCACCAATATTTCAAATTACAGATTAGTATCTTTGGAAAATCCTATGAGTGTTAACTTTTTTGATGTTCATCTAGATCCACAATTAATGTGGCGTGAACATATTGACCACTTAGCTGGTAAATTAGTTAAAATTATTTATCTTTTACAATATTTATGTAATTCAGTATCTTTTAAAATTTTAAGGACTGGTTACTTTACATTATTCCACCAAACAATGTGTTATGCCTTGCTTGCATGGGGTTCACTCAGCTTATAGTGATAGAATTTTTGGTTTACAAAGAAAAGCCATTAGAGTAATTTGTAATTTAGGTTATCAAGATTTTAAACAGGCATTTGTTGAAAACAAGATTTTCACAGTTGTATCTAACTTTATATATGAAAACCTATTATTAGTAAAAAATCATAAAAATTATTCGTCATAGTAATGTGCATGAATATGATACTAGCAGGGCCGCGGCGCCGTCCATATGGGCAGTCTTTCGGCGAACGACGGCGCCAGGGTCCGAAAGGCGCCACAAGGCACCGCGACATAATGTGAGGAAATAAAAAAATATTTAAAACCTTCTACTTGTAAATTTAAGGTACTTAAGAAGGTACTTTACATTTATAAAAATAAAAATTGAATTTTGAAACTTCTCTAAATTAAAGATAGGTAGCCATGGGAATTAAAAATTGTTTTCTTTTCGTTTTTTGCCATGTAGTTATTTAATTTTCAAAACTGAGATTTTACAGAGTACCTATATGGGAGTTATAAGCTGACGCATTATTTTAATTATTCCTGCTGATCTGGATAAGGCTTTTTTGCCTTGCCATTTTAAGTTTAGTATATTCAGGGTTCAATTCTTCAACATTAGTATACTTTAATAACTAATGAGTTTTTTGAAGACTGGCTACCGATAAAATATATTATATTATATAAAATATTACTATGTTTCGCTTATCAATGTAAGTGACTTTATAATTTTTTTTTATTGGTGAGAAGTTATTAATTAAAAATTATTGATCTGAAAAAAACAGAGTACATTTATATTTGTAAGCGTGTACAAAGTTCTTTTTATTTTTTCATTATAGAGATTTTCTTATTTGATTTGTTGAAAATTTAAAAGATCATTAGTTACAATTGTTTTATATAATACCCAATGCAAACTGTTTTAATGTAAACATCAAAATGTACCGTATCAGTTCGAGCGATCTTAAAATAACTGAAGTGTACATTTAAAGATTAAATTCTTTTATAGAATGCAATGTAAACACGTTTTTAAAATGATCAAGTTACTTTTTGAATCGATTAATTCCTGCATATCTAAAAAATTAGGTTATATTATAATAAAAAGTGGACAATGTAGTACCTTTGGCAAGCACTCACAGCTTTATTTGTTATTTTTTATTCGTTTTATTATTATTACAACAATAACATTTAATATTTACCATAATTTAATTCTGGTTTAACATAACTAGAACATCCTACTAACGAATGGAAAATGATAGGAATTGTCTTTTCACAACCATTATTTTATACGGGGCCACTACACACTATTAAAAGAAATCAAGATAGATGAATTGAGGGCGCATGCATAAATTTGCACGATGGTGCCCATTAGGCTTGGCACAGCCCTGGATCTAGACACAAAAACAATATTGTACTACCAAATCATAGACTAAAGAGGTTTGAGACAAGTCCTACCGATTTATCTATGAAGTTTTACAATTTCCACAAAATGTTTGCAATTTAGCTTTAAATATATTTAAAAAAAGAATCAAAATGTTTCTATTAAAACGAGCTTACTATAACATCAGAGAATTTCTTGATCGCGAACTCAATGGCATGTAAATTTTATGTAGTTTTAATAAAATAACTTGCGATATTGTAACTGTATTTTTATAATATTTTTTTATCCTTTTGACTTGTGTAAATATTTCATGTATTTGGCACCAATAAATATATTATTATTATTAATTTGCACTATACAATGTAAGTTTTCCTAGTAGGTAATAAATGTAAATTAAAGTTTTACACTTGCGGTAGTTTCCTTACAAGACAAATAATTATGGGGGTGTATTATGTTCCTACCGGTATGTAACGAATTTCTAAAAAAAAATTGTTCCTACTGGTAGGTGCTTTTTGTTTCTTTAAAAATTCACCTTTCGGTAGGTTAATTGTTTTTAAATCATTTTTCACCTACCAAAACTTAACCTAATTCAACAACAAAACCTAATCACGAATACATTTTTGTAACGTAACTACATACATGGGTCATTTTGACATATTTTTAAATTAATCAAATCATACATGCTCATTTCAAAACTAGAATGCAGTAGAATTTGTCAGACAAAATCAGCAAAATGTAACAATTGCTTACTTTGTTTCTTTTAACATGTGTTGTTATTGATCAGGCTTCATTCAAAAAAATGGTTTTGTGTTAATTGTAAATGCTAATAGCCTAAAGTGGCCAGATTTCTACATCGATAGGGTGGTACATTAGGGATGCCCTCCCCCTTAAATAATTTATTAAGCAAGCTTTTGGAACAATTTTTGAATGATTTTTAGATGTGCAATCCATCTCTGCTTTTATTAATAGTATGAAATTCAAACAGTCCTTCAGCTAACGCAAACTGCTTTTCTTTTCCAGAATTACTTTTACGGAAAAATCTTGTAACTTAGAAGAAGAGGCAGCAACATTTACATATAGTTTATGCTTATCGGAAGCCAGATGCTTTTGCCCAAGTAGCGCTGGAATAGAAATTCATATGAAAATTAGTGCCTCTAATCCTTTTTGCATGCCACAATTAATATTCCAAACTGATGCTCAATGGAATGTAATAGTTACGTGCCTCTCGGTATATTTTTGGCGCGTTAAAATTAATACGTAAAAAGTATATCTTTTTCATGTCTTCGTCATTCCCAAGAACAGCTGTTATTAGTTGAGTGGGCTTCCCCTATTTTACAGATTTTAATTTTGTTTGATAATAGGTGTGATTGGCGTTATATAGATGCAACTACAGTTATTTCTTGTAATTAATGTTAACTCAGCGTTTGTATTTAAACCCAAAAATATTTATTTATATAATTGGCACGGTCAAATTAAATTAAGATAAATGATATCTAGTTTTTGAAAAAAAAATATAAATCCGTTGGATACCAATATTGAATATAGTTTACTGCAATTTAGAAGTTAGAAGAAAATTAATTAAAAAGTTTACATTTACGTTTATTGTTTCAACCAATAAATGTAATGTAACTGTTTTGTTGTCTATGTTCATCAAATCATGATTATCCATGAAAAGCGGGGCATCTTGAAAATTTTGTGGATACCGGAACAGGTGAAACAAAAGCGAGACTGTCTCGCCAAAAGAGGGACGTCTGGTCACCTTGTAATAGTCGTTTATTTTGCTTATACTATAAAATATTTATATAATATATTATTTTTGTAATAGGTACAGTATACAAAATATATTTACATATCTTTGAGAAAAAATGTGTTTTTGTTTTTTTATATCAGACAGTACAATTCCTTTAAGCTTTATATAGATAGTTAATATAACAAATCGGTAAAGAGGTAGGTGAAAAATTATTTAAAAAGAATTCGCCTACCGAAAGGTGAAGTAGGAACAGTTTTTTCCAGAAATTTATTATCTACCGGTAGGAACATAATACACTTCCAATAATTATAGAAATGCATTTTTCGCTAGTACAATAAAAACTGAATTAAATTAAATAATTAGAAATTGCCTTTAAGTGGCTTGGATAAAATGTCACTTTAAAAAGCTATTACCTAGGTATCCAGTTCTAAAAATTAAAAATATATTCCTTAAACAAGATGCAATTATAAACCACTTATTTTATATACGTTACTATAAAAAGAAAAGTCTTAAAATATAAAATATGGTCGTAATTTAAAAAAAAGCACTTGCATTTTCATTTAACTCAAAGCTATTGATGTACATTTCGTAAGTGTTTCTAACAGTTATAACAAACTATAAAAAGCTTAAAACTAAGATTTAAAGACTCACCTGAACTTCATGTTATTAAAATGCAAACAACGAGAACTTACTTTAAAAATGTTTTCTTGCAAACAACAGCAACTTGATTGCACCCGCTTCCAATACAAAACACACTTAAATCAAATATCACTGCTTGATAACGTAAAACCTTCAAAAAGATGGGCTTCAACTTCGGAAATACAACACTGAAAGTAAATGAAATGAAAGTAAAAGCAACAATTTTACATAACGGTGAAGTCACAATCTAAACTTTCTCTTTCCTTCCGTATGTAACAATTCTTTCCTACCCAACTCTCATCTTTTAACATAACAATAACCTTCACACCTAATTAATTACGGTACATTGTAGATATGCGGAATAATAATTTGTATATTATATTTTAAATAAATTTATCTATGTTTATAGGTTATGTTGATTGTTAGAAACTTACCAATAATGACTATTTGTACTTTGAAGAATTATATCAAAATCTTCTTTCACACATCCCACAAATTCCCGATCGCAAAATATTTTATTTATTCTTGAAGATAAATACGATAATATTGCATCTAAATCACCATCGCACATACTATCATTCCTACGTGACATTTAAAAACGAAAGTAAAAGGATACGCTAGATCAGGGTCGTATTTAGGGCAGACAGCACACTAATTTTTTTCTACTATATTTTTCAAGCGCCTAAACTAAAATATTTGAAAAATTCCAGAATAGAAACAGCAAATACTCTATAAAATCGCATAAAATTATTCTTTTACAATTAACTGGGTTACCCACACAATGTATCCATCAAGATTATTAAATTAGTAATGCTAAAAGAATGTGTTATTAATTAAACTCTTCACTCTTCCTCAGACACTTTCCTTGCCTAAACTAACTAATGTAAAAGATTCTTTCTTTGAAGGAATTTAATAATTACCATAATCACAACCACAATTCCGTTAAATTTAAAACAAAACTATCTGAATTAGTAAAGCCCCTTAAAATGAATTCATAAATATTCAACGCGGGCTTCAATCAGAAAGTAAACGAAAATGAATTTTGTATATTTTAACGGAAGTAAACGTTTAAGAATAGAAAAGCGCAAACCTTATTTGTAAGATTAATTGATTTTTGAAAAGGCCATTGACTTTTTAAATAGTAAAACACATCTGTTAGCTTTGCACATAATTATTATGATAAAGAAGGGTATCGTTGGAACACAGAATTGTAGATAGTAATAAATTATTACCTACAAATAATAAATTCTTAATTCAAATTTAAAAAAAATATGTACATATTCAATTCATCAAAAATGCACAATTTGGCAATATTGCTTTGATTTATATTTGACAAATTAATTATAAAATTGAAGAGGTAAAAACCAACAAAAACAGAAGTTTAAAGGAAAGTTTTTACATTTCTTAAAAATCTGGGAGCATGTTTCAATTTTTATACAGTTATTAAAATAAATAAATACCTAAAATTTTGAAAGTTTTTTTCTGTCACTTGTACCATTTTACTGCCAAACAAAATAAAAAACCGCCAACATCGATTACGTAATTATTTATTTGAAAAATGAAAATAACTAAAGCAGCTGCTGTTAAAGAAGTATATTGAAAAAAGTTTCACTTCCGTCATGGTCTTCCAGACTCCCATTCAGGGGCGTGTTGACACGCAAAGCAAGTTAGACACAGCCCAAGCAGCATGTAAGCGGTAACTGAGATCGGAACTTTGATTGAGTAGGTACCTGTTATGTAACTACAACTAAATTTATGACTTTATAGGTTTAATTACTTCAATTTGGAATATTTTAGTAATTATGTAGTTACTTCTACTATTTATTAGAACTATGTAGTTACATTACTTCTAAGTAGCTTTTTAAAGTATGTGGAACGGTATTGCTACTTAGTATAATTACCTTAATGTTGTTGCAACTTCAAGTGATATTATGATTGTAGCAGTAACTTGCCCGAAGCTACTTTTAAGTTTTTAAAACTTTAAAGTAGCACCGAAAGTTCCTGCCACTGGTCTGAAACCATTGCTTAACCTTTAAAGTAACTGAACTATACAGTAGCATTGAAAGTAAAACTTACGTTTATGCTACCCAGGAGAATCACTTGAAAGTAATTTTAGTTTGGAATTTGGAGGTTAATTGTGTTTTCGCAGTGGTAGTAGTTTTGCAAGTTTTTAATAAAAATGTCAAAGGCAGATGCAATAAGAAAAAAAAGAATTTTAGATATACGTCCACCTTTTATAGCAAATTAGAACAGCAGTTAGGTGAAATCAGTGGAAACAAAACCAACTGTTTACAATACAAAATAGAAAAAAATAGGGATGAGATCACTGATAAACCATCATGTAGTAAACAAGGGTGAAATATATTCCCCTTTTTTCTTTCGTCGCTACAACTTTAAAATGAGCCATAATTAAATAATAATTGTTATTAAGTAGCAATCAGTATAAAAATATTGGTTGTTTGTTTACGATTGACGTTTAAATTTGAGGTTAAGTTCCAATGGGAATTTTGCAGTGACATTAGGAGCTAGAAAGTGGCTACGGAAACCGTATTTTATACTTCGTGGTAACAACAACCTAGAAGTAGAATTTGTTTAGTTCCCGTTACTTTTATAAAGCGACACAAACTTTAGACACACATTTTACAGTTAATACTACTTTAAGGTGACATTTTCAAAACAACTCCATATTTACTTGTAAAATGTTGAAGGCTATTAATCAATTTGCAATTTGTTGCAATTGTTAAAAAGTCTTTTACTATAACTCTCAATAAAGATAACAAATCGATGTCAAATTGTGCCTTGGGAATAAAATAAAAATGGTTTCTATCATGTTTATCAATTTATAAGTATTTTTGTCATATTTTATTCAAGACATTTTTTATTAAAAAATATATTTAAAGAAGGCGCGTTGTTATTTTTCGATCTATCATCATCGCATTTAACAGAAAAGTTGCGATGGTTTATAATTTTGGTATGCTAGATTGACAAAATAACGAAACATTTCATCTCTTTATGTATTATGTACGTATTACAAATAAAATAGTAATCCATTTTGTGACACGACCGCGGCATTAGTAGAGAAAGTGAAAGAATATTTATGAAACGAGGATAAAAGTTTGTAGTGTTCTGACAATTAAGGTTATTTTGTAGTGTACGTTTTTGTTGTTTTATTATTTTTTTAAACTTCATCGACTTGTACAACAAAAACGTACACTACAAAATAAACTTGAAAGAATATTTGTTAAGTTGCAAGAGTAAGAGAGAACAACGACGCGACACGATGTGTCAAAGAGAAAAAAAGTTCCACGAAAGTAGCAATTACTACGCCGCCACGTTCCCGCTACGTAGCCTAAAGGTAGCTGGACAAGTTCCGGAAAGGTTACTGCAACGTATCTGCTACTCGAGAATTGTTCCCCATTTTGGTTTCAGGCACGTAACAATACCGTAGCAATTACGTTCTTGCGACTAACGGCAAAAACTTTATAGTTCCACCGGTGGTTGCTGGTACGTAGCGGTGACTAAAAATGCTGCTTGGGAGCCTAAGGGCGACCACAAGCCACCTTTTTCATATTTGCTATAGCGATTAATTGGTAGCAAAAAAATGTATATTTGAAAACTGGACTAAATAACAATTCATAAATTCCTGATTAAGATTAAATTAACTAAAACTATTAATTTACATGACGTTAGATCTATATTACTGTTCTTACTATTAGACTGTTGGTTAATCGAATTTAAGTGCAGTGTTGGAAATGCTGACTATATAATAGCTTGACTAACGGTAGTAAAGATTAATAATAATTATATTTATGCGTCGCTTGTCCATAAACTTATAGTCCGGTCAAAATAGACGAGAAAATAGTGGTAAGTTTACATTAATTCGCATAGAGCTGAAAATTGGAACAGGTCTTAGGTACACTATTACAAATAAAATTTTAAAAATCCCCACCGATCCTACGTCTGCTAAAAAATTTATTCAAGGTCAAAGGTCAAAAGTATCGGTTTTTTGCATTTTTTTTCGTAAACGGTAAGTGTTATTATAAAAATAAGTCCGACAAAAGTTGTAGATCATGCAATTATCTACAGAAATTGTTCTTGTACTTTTTGTCCTACGAATCACCATTCCTGAGATATCGCGATTCTAAAAGTTGAAGAAGTCGTATTCTACAAAATATGCACAGTGTACACATTTCCGCACCACCTGTGAGATAGTGTACTTCAGTACTTGGCGCATTTTTTTAACGTGGTGTCCCCGGTAGGCATACTCCACTATCTATTGTGATTCAGTTTTATTAAATAATATTCAAAAATATTCTATTATGTGACTAAAAAATGGTACTAATGGAAATGATTAAAGTGGCACGAATTATTGTTGATTGCGGGAAAATTTTAGTCTGACTGATAATATTCCAATGCTACTTCAACAGTAATGTCTTCTTCGCTTTTTTCTTCTTCTTCTTCCTCTTCTTCTTCTTGCTGGATATCTGTTAATTGTTCTAAGAAAGATGCATCAGTTGCCTCCTCATTGATATTATAAAAATCCTCATCTGTTGCATTTGATTCAACATTGAAACAAGACTGGCCTTGACAATTGGTACATACTGGTGAACAAAATAATCCAACTTTTTTACAGTCACAATTTGCACTACAACCCTTTTTGCAATTGCAAAAAATGGTGTTAAGAAGTTTTTCCGGAGCAGGTGGGAGTAAAGTTTGAATTGGCTCCAAAGTATTATCTATTAATTTCTAACCACAGTCTTCTGGGTCCAGTTGATAATAAAGTAAAATTTCGACATTTTTTGAAAAAATATTAAACGGCACAAATTGTAATAAGAAATATTAGCAATAAGTACGTGTATTCACTGCAGGGACGCTCAACACTAATGTCTGGTTTCACAAACCTTGATTAAATTCTGATTAACTTAATTGTCATTAAATTCGAAAATCATAAATTTCATTGGCTGAGATTTAACAGACATTGAATTTTATCCAATTATATTTCTAGATTTCAAATTTAATCACAATTAAGTTAATCAGAGTTTAATCAAGCTTTGTGAAACCGGTCATAAAAGTACCTATTTCAAGGCGGCGTAGACGTGCATATTATTATTTTCGATGTTTCAAATGGTGATATCTCAAGAATGGTGATTCGTTGGACAAAGAGTATAAGAACAATTTCTGTAGATAATTGTATGATCTACAACTTCTGTCTGACCTATTTTTATAATAACACTTACCGCTTACGAGAAAAATGCAAAAAAGCGGTTCTTTGAACTTGAATAAATTCTTTAGCAAACGTAGGATCGGTGGAGATTTTTTAAAATTTTATTTGTAATAGTGTACCTAAGACCTGTACCAATTTTCAGCTCTATACGAATTATTGTAAATTGAATTGTCAATTTTGACCGGACTATTAGTAGAACTAGAATGATCGACTTACAAAATAAAAAAATCGCTTTTACGCAAAAAAAAATTTAAACAACCAAAGATCTTTTATAAATTGTTCAGTTTAAGGCCGATATTACACTATAAAAGATCTTTGACAAATATCTTTTATAAAAGTTATTTGAGAAATAAAATATTTCTTCTATAAAAGATATTTATAGTGGCCGGCGGTGGACGAGTGGTGTCAGTGCATCACTCGTGTTACAAGGGTCGTGGGTTCGAATCCCACTTGGGGCGACGAGATTTTTCTAATTGGAAAATTCCATCACCTCAACTATGGGTGTGTGTATTCGTGTTACATGTTAGATGGGGGACAGATGACCTTAGCAGTTGGTTCCCCCGTAGATAGGTGTGAAATAAAAAAAAACAAAAAAAGATATTTATAAAAAGTAACAGTAAAGTATTACCTTTTATCAAAGTTTTAACAGGTGTTTAATAAAGCAATTGCTATCTCCGTTGTTATTGGAGCTACCAAGTCGGTTAAATTAGCAAATTAGCAGTATCTTTTCTGCTGATTAACATGGCGAAAACAAATAAATAATAATTGAACGTAGCATTTTCAAGTTATTTTCCAAAGTAACTTTAATTTTGTAAGTAATTAAGTAAAATAATTTTTCATAACTGGGACACCCTGTATATTTTATAGAAATGAATGAACAGCGACATTATAAATGCAAGTTTAAGTTTATCGCCTCTTTAAAATGAAAAATATAGAAATTATAGTACACTTCTCCTGTTTTTTAATCTAATACATTTGTACACTGAACTATTGCATAAGTTTTTAAACAGTGTAATATGCCTCCTTGATATTCTTCAAAGAAAGCTTTTAAAATAACTCCTATAAAACATTTGATAAAAGATCTTTGTCAAAGATATTCTGTAGTGTAATATCGGCCTAAGGCCGTGTGTAATTTTTTTGACAAATATCTTTTACAAAAGTTATTTGATGAGAAATATTACAGTGTAATAGGCTATCTTTTATAAAACATTTATATGAAGAAAGATCATTTATAAAAAGTAACAGTAGAGTATTATGTTTTATCCAAGTTTTAACAGGTGCTATCTCCGTTGTTATTGGAGCTACAAAGTCGGTTAAATTAGCAATATCTTTTCTGCTGATTAACGTGGAGAAGACAGAAAAGAATTTAACGTCGAGTTTTCGAGTTATTTTAAAAAGTAAGATTTTTTATGTGGGACACCCTGTATATTTTTGTAGAAACTGATGAACAGCCGGATGTTCATTACCTATTTAAAATGAAAAATATAGCAATAGGGAAGACGCATATGTCGTCAATTGAGGAGATTCTTGCATTTTCATAAACTTCATTACTAAATTAGTTAGAATATCAGTTATAAATGCATTAAACAATTACCAATCTTAAGTAATTAATTTTTGAAAACCTTGAAAATTTAAATAAATTTAAAATGCAATACTGGTGTCCTCTAATGGATGAAACTTTGTTACCTCTTACAGTTCCAAAGATGACCCACTGTTGGTGCTAATGAATCAGTTAAGAGTACTGTATTACCCGTCAGTTTGAAAAAGCTTTTATTTTCAAGTTCAAATATCGTCTACTTATTAACGAGTAATTAATACAATAATGTACGTTATGCTGTTGTGGTATTAACTACCATAATTAAAGTGGTGTAAAATATTTCTGGTAATATTAATTCAAAATTCAGTTTATTGGTTTTCAGCAGCGCCATCTAAGGTTGAGTAGATCGTCAATGTTGCTTCTTCTCATTCACAGCGGTACCTACTTTTTTACATCAAATAGCTTTGAGGGAAGTTGCTCAAGGCCAAATTCGGTTTTAAATGAGGAGAATTTTTAAATTTAATTTTTTCAAATAAATTGAGGGTTTTTAGAAATTTCGGTTATCTGGAAATATTTTTCTAACCAAAATGAACGAATACAAAAATTAAAAAAAATACGTGCGTCTTCCCTATTATAGCACTTTTCCTGTTTTCTATAATGTATTTTTACGCTGCACTATAGGGAAGACGCATATGTCGTCAATTGAGGAGATTCTTGCATTTTCATAAACTTCATTACTAAATTAGTTAGAATATCAGTTATAAATGCATCAAACAATTACCAATTTTAAGTAATTAATTTTTGAAAACCTTGAAAAGTTAAATAAATTTAAAATGCAATACTGGTGTCCTCTAATGGATGAAACTTTATTACATCTTACAGTTCCAAAGACGACCCACTGTTGTGCTAATGAAACAGTTAAGAGTCCTGTATTACCCGTCAGTTTGAAAAATCTTTTATTTTCAAGTTCAAATATCGTCTACTTATTAACGAGTAATTAATATAATAATGTACGTTATGCTGTTGTGTAATTAACTGCCATAATTAATGTGGTGTAAAATATTTCTGGTAATATTAATTCAAAATTCAGTTTATTGGTTTTCATCAGTGCCATCTAACGGTGAGTAGATCGTCAATGTTGCTTCTTCTCATTCACAGCGGTACCTACTTTTTTACGTCAAATAGTTTTGAGGGAAGTTGCTCAAGGCCAAATTCGGTTTTAAATGAGGAGAATTTTTAAATTTAATTTTTTCAAATAAATTGAGGGTTTTTAGAAATTTCGGTTATCTGGAAATATTTTTCTAACCAAAATGAACGAATACAAAAATTAAAAAAAATACGTGCGTCTTCCCTATTATAGCACTTTTCCTGTTTTCTATAATGTATTTTTACGCTGCACTATAGGGAAGACGCATATGTCGTCAATTGAGGAGATTCTTGCATTTTCATAAACTTCATTACTAAATTAGTTAGAATATCAGTTATAAATGCATCAAACAATTACCAATTTTAAGTAATTAATTTTTGAAAACCTTGAAAAGTTAAATAAATTTAAAATGCAATACTGGTGTCCTCTAATGGATGAAACTTTATTACATCTTACAGTTCCAAAGACGACCCACTGTTGTGCTAATGAAACAGTTAAGAGTCCTGTATTACCCGTCAGTTTGAAAAATCTTTTATTTTCAAGTTCAAATATCGTCTACTTATTAACGAGTAATTAATATAATAATGTACGTTATGCTGTTGTGTAATTAACTGCCATAATTAATGTGGTGTAAAATATTTCTGGTAATATTAATTCAAAATTCAGTTTATTGGTTTTCATCAGTGCCATCTAACGGTGAGTAGATCGTCAATGTTGCTTCTTCTCATTCACAGCGGTACCTACTTTTTTACGTCAAATAGTTTTGAGGGAAGTTGCTCAAGGCCAAATTCGGTTTTAAATGAGGAGAATTTTTAAATTTAATTTTTTCAAATAAATTGAGGGTTTTTAGAAATTCCGCTTATCTGGAAATATTTTTCTAACCAAAATGAACGAATACAAAAATTAAAAAAAATACGTGCGTCTTCCCTATTGCAAAAGCTGTTAAACAGTATAATACGCCTCCTTGAGATTCTTCAAAGAAAGTTTTTAACATGCATCTTATAAATCATTTGATAAAAGATCTTTGTCAAAGATCTTTTGCTTAGTATAAGGCCGATATTACACTACAAAATATCTTTGACAAATATGTTTTATCAAATATTTTATAGGATTTATTTTAAGAACGTTTTTTAATGAATCTCAAGAAGGCGTATTACACTGTTTAAAAACTTTTATAATAGTTTAGTGTAAAAATGGATTAGATGTAAAATATGAAAGTGTCCTGTAATTTTCATATTTTCTTTTAATCTTTTGAATTTATAATGTCGCTATCCATCCATTTCTATAAAAATATACAGTGTGTTTCATTTAAGAAATGTTATTTTTAAAAATAATTCGAAAACACGACGTTCAATTGTTTTCTTGTCTTAGCCAAGTTAATCAGCAGAAAATATACTGCTAATTTGCTAATTTAACCGACTTTGTAGCTCCAATAATAACGGAGATAGCAATAGTGCGTCGATAACAGCAAACAGGCTGTATAGTGCTTTAATAAATGCTGTTAAAACTTTGACAAAAGGTACACTATAAAAGATGAAGTGAAATTTACCTTGGTCGCAGTATATAGCTTAAAAGATCCAGTAATTGCACTCCCCGATATTTCTGGTTATAAGTCAATCAGCGCGTGGACTACAATTTTCGCGTCTCCACTGCGCAAACACTTGCATTCTATCCTGTATTTTAACTTGTATGTTTCAAGAGTGCGTGTGTTTTGTTACATAACCTATAAATGGACTTTGTGTTTGTACATAATTTTATTAAGTGTTCTTAGCTTTAGTTTTGATTAGGTTTAACTAGTGTAGTTTTCAGTGAACTTTTTAAACATCGTTTTTTTGACACTTATAAATTGTGTAATTAACTGCCATAATTAATGTGGTGTAAAATATTTCTGGTAATATTAATAAATCTTTATAAAGTCAAGGGAAAGGCGAGGTCCCGATCCAGCCGGGCCGGTCTTCAGTTCCCAGTCAGCAGGATCCACCGTCTCTTGCGCAAGGGAAACTACGCCGAACGCGTCGGTGCCGGTGCGCCCGAGCAGTAACATTAAATAAAATAGCTATCATGTCATGAAAAATAAATTTTAATTATCAATTTATATATATTTTAAATAGAAATCTATCCTGCAAGCTAAAAATTTATAACCATGCGACGTTTATTATTTTAGCATCTTAAGATATATTTCCTGCATTATGAATTCAAATTTCCCGCGTCATGAAATCAAATCTCCCGGCGAAATTATACATTACAGACCCGCCCTTTTGAACTCGTGGACTATGCGCAACGAAAATGTTCGCCACAAACTTTAAAGGCGCCGACAGCTAGTGCAATTACTGGATCTTTTAAGCTATATACTGTGCCTTGGTAAAGAGTTAACTTTCCCCTCTTATTTGCGGTAGTTGTACTCTAAAATTTAACTTTACCTATACGTTAAGAGTTGTTTTACTATTTGTGGTAAAATGTTTTTTAATTGTGTAAAATTACACAAATATAATTCTACTACATTTAACTGGTTAAAATCACTATCCATAATGTAAATTTACATATAATTCAGAATTTTTTTTGCAAATGTATTATTGTTCAATAACTTGACTCATTTTTAGTGTAATATTAAAGATAAGATGAACTTTAACAAGTATAGTGTAAATTCTCCCTTAATATGTTTTTAACCTGTGAGATGAAGTATACTAAATCGCTAATTTCACTTGTTTGCTGGTGAGTGGTGACCTTCGTTTCGTGAAAGAATTCGGGAACCCATTAGGGACACTCCAAATTGGGCTTTTGGGGAATGGTCAGAATGGTGTGTACCAGTTCTTCTATGTTTTCTTGAACCTGACAATATTGTTTCGACAGCTATGCTGTCATTATCAAAGGTAATATAATTATAAACAAACACGTCGCTAAGGTAGATACAAAATAGGTAACTAGATAAAATAATAATAATAATCAGAATTAAACATCTAATACTTCCAGTAACGGAGAATTACTGAGCTCAAGTTGTTCATTCATTAAAGGTACCCTGAGTTTTTGTTTGTATATCTCAAAGGCTTCTAAAATGTCTAATTTGCGTTTGTTATTACAAAAATGTAGGAATTTAATATTATTTTGAGGAGTCATTATGTGATTTTGTTCTAAAAGGTGTTTGGCGTAATTCGATTTTTCAGGATGTTTATTTTTGTAATGACGTACATGTTCTTTATATCTGATGTCAAAATTTCGAAGTGTTTGTCCAATATATACCGAACTACAAAAAGAACAATTTAAACGGTAAATGCCCGATTTCATGATATCATGTGTTCTGTCTTTAGCATTAAATAAAAATGAAAAAGTGTTAGTGTTGGTTTTAAATGTTATTTTATAATTGTTGGTTTTTCTTAGTATATGTGCAATTTTTTTCTGATACTTTGCCAAAATATGGTATAGATATGTAATTTGTGTCTTCTGTTTGATTGTCAATGGGATATATTCTTTTGATAGCTAACCTATAATCTTTTTGTTTAATTAAAGTGTCAATCATGTTCGGATTATAATGATTTGCATGTGCTAGTTGTTTAATGGTTGATATCTCTTTGCTAAAATCTGATTTTGTTAGTGGAATAGTTAAAGCTCTGTGTACTAATGATCTGTAGGCTGCTATTTTATGTGTATTATGGTGACAAGATTCATTTGGTATTGTTATGTCTGTTTGTGTTGGTTTTCTGTATATGGAAAATTCAAATAGATTGTCTGCGTTAATCTTGATATTTAAGTCTAGAAAGTTTATAGCCCTGTTTTGTTCTGTTTCTAGTGTAAATTTTATATTAGGGTGGATACTGTTTATAAGAATTAAAAATTCATTGATAACCTCAAAAGAACTGTCAAAACAAGCTAAAATGTCATCAACATAACGAAACCAGAAGATAATGTGTTTAGAGAGGTTTAATTCAAATATTCGATCTTCAAACTTGTCCATAAAT